>NC_051175.1:65045786-65645786 GCF_013339725.1 Rhipicephalus microplus
GAGCTGATCATTCTTTTCGTGCTGTTTTTTTACAGCCTTATTGAAATTTCTCTATTGAAATTTGCTTGGTTAACTTGAGATGTAGCTTTTGTTTTAAACGATGTGGTCGAACCATTTATATCGATTATTAAGAGGCATCAATACATCGCTCCTCTGGTTTTTCGCATTACACGTTTGTTTCAAAAGCGTTCTTTGTTGGAAACTTGCGTGACCTCATTGCACACTTGTTTTTTAATTATTGCATAACTTTCAGTACTGATTTTTAAGATCATAGGTCACAATGTGAAGATACTCTAAATACATGCTTTCGGCTATATTGAACAAAAATATATGATAACTGTTTGAAAGAAAAAATTTTTAAAAGGCATTAAAAGTGCAGGCTTAACAAAATCAAAATAAAAATGTAGAGTCTTCTTTCTTGGGGCTGTGACTCACGTGAACACAACCTGTTGTTATGGAAATTACAATTTATTTTGCGAAGGCCCTTTTGTCTCATGCAAATGTGGCTTGTTTACAAAATTCTGATTAAGACTGATTGACACATGTGAAGCATAAAAAGTCGCGCGACCCCCAAGGGAAAGCGCAGGCTATACAGAAGGGCGTGAAAGCATGACTACGCATGCCTATGACAATAAATTGAAACACGTTTAGTGAGTAATATTTAGCTAGTGCAAGGTATATTCGCCATAGTGAATTGGCAAAGTTGATTGATATGTGGGCTTCAACGTCCCGAAACCAGAAATTGGGAAAGCTAAACAAAATTCTATGATAAATGCAAATTGAAGATGACTGAGTTAAATATTAAAAATTAATATTAACGGAATAATCGGTTAACCTATTTGAGAAATATTAGATGTTTATATAATGCGTGCGTTGAAAAATACTAACCGGATGGCCTACGTGTCCTATTATTACTCTATGAGTCCATAAGCTACTTTCTCATCTATATGTTTTTTTTGCATAACCATGTAAAGCCCTTTTCCAATAAAGCTGAGGGCCGCAAAAGCGGGAGCACAATTATGTTAGCATTGAGAGTAGGCATTCGGTGCATATAACATACGTCTAATAAGGCCTTACTTCATAGAGAGATGGAACTTTTTATTGAAAATCTGGGAATTTAGCCCGCATATGCAAATGGTTTGATTTGCTACTCTGCGTACCTGCTTTTATGTTACCTGCCTCACTACGCCGATCGCGACCTGAAGTCGTCCATGTCGCGCGCCTCAAGCCGTTTCATGCACGTTAACAAACTGAAACAGTGTTTTTTTGTATTATTGTTGTATTGTAATTTATTCATTGTACTTTCTTGCATTATTATTGTACCTTCATCTTTAGTTAAAGCATCGGGACGATGCCTTTTTCAGAGGGGGGCAATGCCACGTTCCATTTCACAAGTTTTTGTTATCGTTCCGAAACAACCACACGATTCTCGGCGCAAACCGCGCCCTGCAGGTTTCGAGAAGGTTCCGGACTGTAGTAGATCATTTCGATAAGATCACGCCCACTGTGCGAACGGTACAGATTGTTCTGGAACCTACGCCACCGCCAGCGATAACGCTAGAACATTCGACGGCAGGGTATAAATGCCGACGCGCATCGCCGCTTGTCAGTTGTTGATCGAAGGCCGACGCCTGCGTTCGCCGCTATCAGTCCGAGACGGCTATCTGTGCAAGACTGCTGCTGTATTAGACTTTCCCTTTACCGGGCACAGGTTCGCCCAATAAACAGTTAAATCCCAACACGAAGTTTTCTGTCTTTGGCCACGTCACGACCCCGTGACAATATATTTAACATACGAAGAAAAAACAGAAAACAAGTCTACAAAATAACCTTTATTTGCAAGATTTTTCTGTCGTAACACTGTCACGTTGGCCTACGCACGCGCATATCCTTGCCCCGTCCAGCAGGTTGGTGCGCATCGAGCGGCCCTAAGGAGAACTCTACCCGTGTTTGACGTTGGAGTTACGTGGGCACATCAGAAAAGATCAGGGCTGACGCCAGACTCTGATGCCGAAACGCAGAGCGTCAAGGAGACATCCGCCACAAAATAATTCAGACTGTCATCTTTCGTCGTATTTCGCTACTTGATGGTGCCAGTAGGTGTCACTATCTACGGCTTAAAGAATAAAAGAAGAATAGCTTCAACGTCTGACGTTCCTGCTGAGTTGCTGGCCTACAATTATTCTTCCAAGAACTCTATCAATTGTAGACAAAAAAAGCAGGTGCGCCTAAAACTATAATACTTATTTTACTTATTTGCAAGTTGAACGAGGCTTGGCGACCATGCAAGGGGGAAAATATTGGGCTCATTACACACCGTTTTTGCATACTTAAAATCCTGATGTTCAGTTTTTATAACAGAGAACTATACATTTATATACACTTTTTTCAATTTGCTGAAAATCTGCGCTCAAACTAAAGGACACGGCCACTCTGGCTACTTTTAGCTTGAGCTCTGGCTCTTTTTTAAGTATACCCAACGGCAGCCTTAGAATTTCAGGCTACAGTGAGAGACTAGCAAAAAATGAGAGGTTATCAGAGAAAGGTTGACGAGAGTATCATATTTTCTTCACAGCGGCTTTTCTCACTGCTTTGTGGCACTCAGAGCGATAAAAATGATTACACTTGGCTGGCCTGATTGGCCGGTTGGACAGTGTCAAGACACGCCCACATGGTAATTGAGTAAATCCTTCTTAGCGAGGTAACACAACATAAAAGCACTATTTCACAGCACTTTATTTTTAACGCCTTTCTTCTTTACTCTGCAAACAAAAAACGTGAGTTCAGAATGAAAGCGACCGGATGAGCACCCGATCAAACGCTAAGGAATGTGCGGGCGGGTGCCTGAAGTAAAGCGAGCCCCCTATTTGCAAGTCATATATGCGGAATAAACCTCCTTACACGCCTACACCGAGTTACCGATGCTTGGCAACTACTGGGCTGAACTTGTAGTAAATAAAAAGCGATAACCAGAAAATGCGTGCACATTTCCTTAGACTAGTCTGGATTAGAATAATTCAACCGAAGTAGTCCCGATTAAAATTTATCCGCAACTTCGGCTCATTGAACTGCATCCGAGCGGAATACAGAGATTGCATAGACGACGTATTTTATGAAACATTCATACATTTGTTTTTATTACCTTTATAGTTTTTCTGCGCATTATCAGTGGGCTTTTCAAGGAAGTGCAAAGCGTCCGTACTTGAAGGATGCCGTCGGACAAGCTACGTCATCTACCGGCATGCAGAAGAATAGAGGACGAATGTACCGCAAATACTCACATATTATATGAGTGGATATTGAAGCACTCATTATTGCTTGCTAAACTTACCGTCGTGGTTGGAACGAAAAACACAGAGAAATGTTGCTGAAAATTGATGGCCAGGAAAAATTAAGAAAACGAAGAGGATAAAACCAACCAAATGAGGAATAAATATGGCCGTAAAAGGGAGTAAATAGGAAAGCATATATCCCAAAGTGTTGATGGGTAAAAAGAATACGCTGTAGGTACTAGAGCCAAATGGAAATCACGATGGTCACAACTTCGAATGTCCTGAAAGATTTTCTTCACAGGCAATTACTGATCAATCGTCTCATATATAACCGAACGCATATAAGTAAATTATATTTTCCTAGTAAAAGAAGCGCGTGGCACATAAGCTGTGTTAGTCATTTTTTACAGCGACTCAATATCTTTTCCTGAAACGTTACCACAATGTTATACGAACCAACAATACTGCATTCAACGCAGATCTTCTTCAGAAGTTTGTGTGCTTCGACTACTCCTGTGAGGTTTCCGCATGCAATTTTTTGTCAATGCTCAAGTAAAAGAAGTTGAATAAGTTGTGATATGGCCAGGAATTTCATAGGCATAAGCTAATATTGTTCACTGTTCACATTCAGTTCACTCAAATAGAATGACTTCGTTTTGTGCCTCTTAGTATGGCGGTATCACCGTGGAGTTTGCTCAATGTCATGACTTTTTACTTCGTCACAATTTTCGGCAGACAATACATGGAAGAAAACTCATCTGAATCTGCATCAAAAGGAAGTCACAACGCTTATTTTAAGACGACGGAGATGGAAGCCAGAAAAGCGCCTGGGGTGAGTTTGGAATAGTATGTTTATATGTTGTGAATATATATACTACACTCCGCGACTACATAAACATATGCTAAATGATCCGTGTGTTCCTCTTGAGCAGGGCGCATATAAGCTCAACACAGGCGGGAAGTTCTGCTTTAGATGAAATAGCATCATCATCTCATCATCATCTTGACCACGTCCACAGCAGAACAAAGGCCTCTCCCACGTTCCACCAGATACTCGGTCCTGTGCTTGCTGCAGCTAATTTATAACCGCAAACTTCTTAATCTCATCTGCCCACCTAACCTATTCTCTCCCCCTAAACCACTTGCCTTCTCTGGAAATCCAGTTGTTTACCCTTATTGACCAGTGGTTATCCTGTCTACGTGCTATAAGGCCGCCCCATGCCCATTTCTTCTTCTTGATTTCAACTATGATATCCTTAACCCTAGTTTGTTCCCTAATCCACTCTGCTCTCTTCTTGTATCTTAAGTTTACACCTACCACGTTTCTTTCCATTGCTCGCTGCATTGTGCTCAATTTAAGCTGAACCCTCTTTGTAAGTCTCCAGGTTTCCGCTCTGTAGCTAAGTACCCGCAAGATACAGCTGTTCTATACCTTCCACTTGAGAGATAGTGGCAATCTACCTGTCATCATTTGAGAGTGCTTGCTAAATGTGCTCCACCCCATTATTATTCTTATAGTTACTTCAATCTCGTGGTTGGCTCCGCAGTTATTACTTGCCCTATGTAGACATAGTTTTTTACAACTTTAAGTGCACCATTACCTATCTCGAAGCACTGCTCTCTTCCGAGGTTGTTGTACATTACTTTCATTTTCTGCAGAATAATTTTAAGAGTCATCTTTCTGCTCTCCTTGTCTAACTCCGTAATCCTGACTTGCAATTCGTCCCCTGAGTTACTCAGCAATGCAATGTCAGCGGCAAAGCACAGGTTACTAAGGTATTCTACGTTACACTTATCCCTAACTGTTCCTATTTTAGGCCTCTGAAAACCTCCTCTACGCACGCGGTAAAAAGCATTGGAGAGATTGTATCCCCCTGCCTTGCAGCCTTTTTGATGGGTATACTGTTGCTTTTTTATGAAGGACTATGGTAGCAGTTGATCCCCTGTGAATTTCTTCCAGGATGTTTATATATGCTTCATCGGTGCCCTGATTCCGCAGTGTCTGCATGACTGCTGATATTTTACTGAATCAAACGCCTTCTCTTAGTCTATCAAGACTATGTATAGTGATTGGCTATATTCTGAGCATTTATCTATTACTTGAGTGATAGTATGAATGGTGTCTAATGTTTGAGTAGCCTGTTCGAAATCCTGCTTGTACCTTTGGTTGATTGAATTCTAATGTTCTCTTAACTCTGTTAGCAATCGCCTTTGAAAATAGCTTGTACACTACGGAGAGCAAGCTGATCGGCCTGGAATTCTTCAAGACCTTGTCATCTCCTTTCTTATGTATTAAGATGATGTTAGCATTCTTCCAAGACTCTGGTACTCTTTCCATCAGGAGGACACCTTGTAAACAGGGTGGCTAGTATTTCTAACACAATCCGTCCTCCAACTTTCAGCAGATCTGATGTTACCTGATTCTCACCAGCAGCTTTGCCTCTTTGCATGCTCTCCAAGGCTTTTCTGATTTCTTCTATCATTACTGGTGGGGTGTCATCTAGGTTACTGCTAGCTTTTATAGTATTAAGGTCGTAGTTGTCCCGGCTACTGTACAGATCTCTGTAAAACTCCAACGCTGAAATATAGTTGTGTATAATAAAACAGGAATAAAACTCTCCATAAAAGCAGTGTGCGGGTGAAATTGAAAATTATCTTTCGACGTCAATTCTGGCTTTTCATATATCAAATACTAGAAAACCGTTCGTTATTAATGAAAACATGCTTCGTTGATATCCACAACATTTTGTGACAATGTGAGTTAGGTTTCCAGTGAGGCTAAAGCAATCAAACACTATTCGAAGACTTCTCCGATCAGTGGCATGCAACGTTCGACAACAACAATGTCTCTTGTGCACTCTTTGTTGACGGCAGCTAGGCTTTTGACAGTTTTAGGTATGCCTTTGTATTACGCAAACATTTAGAGTAAGAAACCGTCGTGAGAGCACAGCAAAACACGACACACAAAAAGAAACAAACGAGCATCTGCGTGTTTTGTTGCACTCACGATGATTTATATGTCAAAGCACCACCTCGCCCAACAGTGAATTCTTGTGAAGTTTTCAATTTAGGAAATCGGGGTGCCTTCTGGTCTTTGCCGGCAAATTTTCTCCAAACTAGGCGGCAACTACTCCCAGTTTGGTGAGTTGAAAGCACGTTCTGGATGATCACTGCCCGCGTTCCGCAGCCATTCCGAGCTACGAAATTGATGATCCACTCAATATCATAATAGAAACTACCTCATAGCAGTAACTCACTTCTTTGAAAACCCTTCATTAAGTTAAAAAACCGCAAAACGCATGGCAGCATTTGTCTAAGTGCTACACCGCAAGACTTACGAGGAGGCGCACCAGTATCCCGTTGCTGCAATTTCAGTGGATCGCTCTCACCGCAACATTCAGTAAATGCAAACACACATTCCGGGTACGCTATACAATTGTACACTGAAAAGTGCATGGCGATTCCCACTCGCGTTGCATATTCAGTTGAGCATCTGCAGAAGCTGTGCGGACAAAGGAAGCCGGTCATTCTGAATGGGCGCCTGCTTCCGATCAGCTCAGGTAGTGAACGCTCAACTAATATTGTCTATTGAGAGCACCTCCAACAGCCTCGCAACGTCTTAGATCAGTTAACGCTGGGATATGTCGTCTGGTGTAGCGCTGAAAAGCCTCCACTGCTATTAACATGCTGTTCAGATACTGTCAGGAAATGATAACAAGGAAGTACGCTGATGTACAAGGCTGTTAAACACAACATCTGAACGCATAGAAGCCGCTCGGTGATTTCGCTTGGCGGTGGTTTAATGGCTTTCGGGCGGAAGGAGTGGACGCTGTGAGTAGTGCTCAATTGTAGTCCACTGCCGCCTGTGGCGGCGCTTGCAAACGTCTTCGCCAAATGAATCGTTTACGGAAGAGTAGCGCGACAAAAGAGCATCGTGCATGGTGTACGTACAACACGATTATTTGATTGATTCATTGTTTGATATGTGGGGTTTAACGTCTTAAACCATTATATGATAATGAGAGACGCCGTAGTAGAGGGCTCCAGAAATTTCGACCACCTGGGGTTCTTCAACGTGCACCCAAATCTGAGCACACGGGCCTAACTCATTTCCGCCTCCATCGGAAATGCAGCCGCCGCAGCCGGGATTTGAACCCGCGACCTGCAGGTCAGCAGCCGAGTACCTTAGCCACTAGACCACCACGGCGGGGCGTGTACGTACAACACCTTCTACGCGACTTTTTGCAGTCGTCATTGGCATGGGTGTCAAGCAGCATCTAGGTGCTTCAACGTTCCCACCTACAGTGCACAGCTGTGTACAGTGGTGGCTCTGGCATAAATAACGGAAACATAGGCTTTATCGCAACCGGGACTCCGAAAAATCAACAAAGACAGCTCATACGTCGCACGTCCCTGTAATATATTGTGTTGCGTTCTTCGAAAACCTCTTCGCCAGGTGTGGCTAATGGTGTTCTGAGCAAACCTTTCTCTCGGACCTCACAGCAAAGGCTTATGAAAATGCGGCAGGTTGCACTGAGTACATTCGTAATAAAGAGCGCTTTATTTATAGATCTCATCGCGATTGCCTTAAATGTGGATACACAGTGGATACTGTGACGCTTGATCGAACCCTGACTCCATGGAAGGTAACGGAGCGCGTTTCTCCGGGACTCGCCCCAAATGGAACGAGCAGCAGCTGTCGGTTTGGTGACAATAAAAAGCGTTGACACGGTCCTGGGCTTCCATTTTTCATGGGCGCAGCTTTCGCGCTCGTAAATGATGCGTGTCTTCGTTGCTCTCACAGTGCCAGCTTCAGGCTCGCAAACTTCTTTTATCGAGAGTGAGGTGACTATAGAGGGAAGTATCCGCGATGGTCTATCGATATTACAATGTGACTTTGGGAAAAAAAGAAGCATCCAGAACAGTGGGAGTGTTTAGGTACATCTTTGTTCCACTTTTTACTGCAGCACTATAGGCGGATCATATTATGATTTGTCCTCCAGATGGTGTAGGGCGCCAGCTGCGCTTAGAAATACCGCTTGAGAACAATCATTTCCCTTAGCTTCCGGACATGTTCTACCAGGAATTGAAACCCACCATCACAAATGAGTGCCCGTTCATATATCATCTACGCTCGTCGTTAGAGTGTGGAATGATGAGTTGCAGAACTCTACGGGCCATATTGCGCATGTGTAACTTTTTGTGGCCGCCATTTCACGCGGCGGAGGCTCTGCGTGCAGCAAGACAATAGTACACGTATTGTAAACAAATAGGATTTTTCGTATTGAAAAAGCAAGCAATAGATACGAGTATTAATATATCGCGAACTTTATCTTTCGACCATCTCGGAAGAGAGCAACTCTTTGTCATATCTTGGGGGAGGTGGTGTGCACTGGAAGTGATTTGGGAATGCCCCAACTTAAGAGAGTATGTGACTGCTGATGCGAAACGTGAAGCTCAAGTAACAAGGACGGGAACAAAGAGGGCTGGGGCAGGACCGCGCAAGAAGGATAAAAAGAGTTCTGCATTAAGCAACGTTATTTACGCGAACTACCAAAGGAATCAGGATACAAATGGGATGGAGAGCATTAGGCAGATATGATCTGTCTATGAGTGGTAGTTGCATCACCTCCCAAAAGAAAGCGTTATTACAGCTCCGTTATATCAGCATCATAGGTGCATGAAAGCCAAGCCGATAAAATATTACCGTTTTTGGCGCCAGAAAAGGGGTGGTGGGAGTGGTTGAGGGGAGATTTCTACAGTTTATTCAGCAAATAGTTCAAAAAAGTTGCCTGGATACTACCCTGAGCACAACTGTGATCTAAGAACTTGCTTTTTGCCGGCGAGAGAGACAGTAAAGCATTAATAAGCAATTAATAATTTTCTAATGAAATGCCTCTCAAAAATCTTGAGCGGTGGTTTTGCTACTTCTACCGAAAATATGAATTCCAATCATCAATGGCCTACACTTATGTGAATTACACTGGGTGGGAAAATTTGGCCTATCTTTACCATTTGACGAAAGCTCATGTCATCACGCCAGCTCATTCACGCATCATATTGCCGTCTGGTGGACAAACGCCTTTCCGAGTCGCTAGGCGAGAAGCAAGGTGAATGTACGTGCGCGAAAGCAAGAGCTTTCATCAAATGGTAAAGATGGGCCACATTTCCACACCCAATACTAATATGTGTGGTTTACGTCCCAAAACCACCATATGATTATGAGATATGCCGTAGTTGAGGGCTCCGGAAATTACCCACCACCTGGAGTTCTTTAACATGCACCCAAATCTGAGCACCCGCACCTATAGCACTTTTAGCAAATGCAGCCACCGCAGCCGGGATTCGATCGCGTGACCTGCGGGTCAGCAGCCCAGTGCCTTAGCCACTAGACTGCCATGGCGGGGTCATTTGACTATCCTGTGCAATTCACGTGTGTGCCGTCACTGAATAAAACTCAAACTCAGTGCATAGGAGGACAAGAACAACAAGAAAGAAGGCAGGGAGGTTCACCAGGCACATTCCCGGTTCGCTAACCTACGCTGGAGCACTACGGCAAAAAATTTCCATTTGTTAATGAAATGTAAAGTTATCACATTTTGAAATCAATGCGTACCATTATAAATGTGCGACAAAACGATAGTCACACCTGTAGACAAGACAGTGGGAGAGAAACTGAACACGCCATAAAACTACGTTGTGCTTTCGTTTTTATTTTTTGCTGCTCTGGCACGTTTTGCCTTCATGAATAAAACAAAAATGCCGACTAAGGTAATAAGCAAGAGCGCGGCCTTGACCGTCTCAGGAGCAGTGGGGTCCACCAGTCGGAGGAGCTCCTGCATGGCCCTAACATAATCTTGCAAACTTTTCTTTGGGTGTCACGTTCGGATGTCGAACTCAAGCCAGATACAGTAGTCGTATATGATTGGCAGCAACTCTTCCCAGAATTTCGAGATAACCTGGTTCCAGGACTGGAAGGGAGGTTGAAGATGCCGCCATCATTCCGTGACACCGCGAGGGGCAACTCGCAGGACTCCAAGAGCATGTTCGCCTCCAAAAAACCGCTAACCGTCGGGTCACGAAAAGCTCGTCAATGAAGTCGAAGACTGATTCTCTCGTGTCTTGGCCGCAAAAGGTCGGGACAGTCACCGGCGTCCTCGAGGCCATGGTTACGGACTACCAGGTACCTCGATGTCCGTGGCTCAAGGGTGGAGTTCTTCACGTTGGACGCGAAATTTATGGGTTTTGGGGCTGTGGCTAGCCAGAAATCCTCAAGGAAGATGTGGAGTTCGAGCAGGAACCATGTTTATTTTTCTAAGCCTCCGTCGCAAGTGTCCACTGCCAGCGGCTGCCGCGTGCCATGAGCGCACCCATGATTGTCATTATTGTTCTCCTCTTTCTACAGTCAGCACTCTCGCGGCCGACGCTCCTACAATATATATATATATATATATATATAGGTATGGGATATGGCACATGCTGACTGTAGAAGAGGAGAACAATAATGACAATCATGGGTGCGCTCATGGCACGCGGCAGCCGCTGGCAGTGGACACTTGCGACGGAGGCTTAGAAGAATAAACATGGTTCCTGCTCGAACTCCACATCTTCCTTGAGGATTCTGGCTAGCCACAGCCCCAAATGAAAGGAGGTCCCCTCCCGAAACTGTTGGGAAATAAATATATTTATCCTTGTTGACAACGCTCCCGTTGTGCCATATCCCATACCTTCACGAAGACTAACTGGCCCATTGAATTATTACTCCCACTATATATATATATATATATATATATATATATATTATATATATATATATATATATATATATATATATATATATATATATATATATATATATATATATGTAGCGGCGTGAGACGAGAGACGTGAGACGGCGTCGAAGGCGGCCGTTGGGGCCGTGTCGATCTCGCCACTTTATTCCAGGCCTGGAGCGGAGCCACGTCGGCTACCAGCGTCCGCCACGCCAGGCATGTCAGCTCGTTCTAATCTCGCGCCGCTACATTGGTGACCCGGAGAACACGCCCTTCGCCGAGCGGCCCGCTGCCATGTTCCCACAACTCTGCCCGCCAGTGCCGCCGTTCCAATCGACCTACCCCAAGGTATGGTTCATGCAGCTCGATGCCGTTCTGGCGTTGAATGGCGTCACGGACCAGCCGCTGATGCACGCCATTCTTCAAGACGCCCTTCCGGTAGAGTTGCGCCATCTCGCTGCCACTTCAAGCACCAGCCCGCAGCCTTACGATGCCCTCTGCACTGCGGTGCTCGCCCGCAGCGGCAACACATACCGTGCGCTTCCGTTTGCCCGCACCGGGCAGGTTTCCCCGGCACCGCAGAGCAAGGTACGAACCGGTCCGCAGCCCTCCATTGACCGCAACCTGGCTTCCCCGACAACGTCTCCCTCCGCCTTGGGTCCGGCCGCTGGCGCGGTGAGTCTCGCACCCGGTCACAGATCCGACGAGGTTCTTAAGGTCGTTCCTGCTGCCGACGACCTCTCCACCACGCGGGGTGTGTTTTTTCGAGGTCCGCGGCCGATGGTACCTCTGGCATGCTTGCTACCTCCATGTTTTCCACGAGAGCGACGGCACGCGACACCATGGCCCCACCGGACTCCATGACGACCACCTTGCCGCCCGCATCGAAGTCTGGCACAGGTGACCTTTCGCCCGTTGTTGACTTCCCGACCTCGAGGCTTTCGCCTTCAACAACGTCCGATAAACGAGACTTAACCTCTCGTCTGGCCACTGGCGACGCGTGTCCTGCGCCCGACTGCCCATCCGCCAAGGTTGTCGACATTTGGGCTGAATGCAACCAGTCAGCCACGAGATTTGTGTTTTCATCGTCCTCGGCCGACGACGCTGCAGGCATGCTTGCCGCCGGCTCGTCTCGGCCGACCTCCATGGCTCACGGCACGGCTGACACGTCGGGTTCTGCGACGGCGGCGTCATCGAGCGCCCTGGCGTCTACAACGACTGCGGACATCGTCACGCCTGCTGTTCACCCCTCGGTCGCGAGGGATTCAGTGTCGACGATGTCCGGGGGTGCCTCTCCACTCACCTCGGTGATCTGCGTGTCTTGCCGGCAGCAACCATCCTCGCCCTCGCGGTCTCTCGCGGGCGAGGTTGAAGCCACGGGCTGTCAACCACGGCAAGACTTCCGAGATGTTGCGACTCTGACCGACGCTCCTGAGGACGACGTGCCTGGTCTGCCTATGTCACAGCAGACCGCACATCTCACGCCTGGCATGCGGGCACCCATCTTCCATACCGACCTGCGCACGAACCGACGTGCGCCGACTACTGAGGGTGTTTCGCCAGGTCAGGGTACGCCCACTGAGCCTCCTCTGGAGTCCATGTCTGCTGGATCCCATGACACGCCTCCTGCTGAGTTCTTGACGGAAGCCGTGGGCGAGCTGGCGTGTGACTGGACTGTGGGCACACCCTTTTACGGGCCGCATGCGTCATTCTCCTCTGCCCGGCGTGTACAATCCTACTTGCTCACTGCCAGCGTGGGTGGTCAGATTCACTCATATTCAGATGCCACTCACGTCACGACACCTGCGTACCGACATCGGCACCAGTGCTGTGCACGCCCGCGAGGGCACCGTCAAGGCCATTGCTTGTCCATGGGTGGTCTGCAGGACTTCACTACGCCACTTCTAATTGCTTCGCGCGCAGGGGCGAAATCGGCTTTTGTGCACCCGTCGTCACCTCACCCTGAACGCATCTCTACCTGCAATGCTCACTCGCGACACCCTGTGCGCTCCCGGCTAGCCCCAGCTGGTCATCCTGTCACCCACTTGTGTGCAAACACAGTTTCGGAACGCTTACTTCTTCGTCCTCTGCGCAACTCCCAGTGTCGCCCACCAGAGACCCACTGGCTCCCGATGGTCACTACACGTTGACAAACTGGACTTCCTACACGGACACCTTGCGGATCGTCGTTCATGTACATAGTCTCTTTCTCTTTCTTTGTCAATACACTTCAAATCGCGCAAAGCGCTAGGGGGGGAGCCCTGTAGTGCATGATCATCATCATCATTTTCTCAATCACCGCGCCGCGCCTCTCGTGCAGCAGATGCTAGCTTGGATGCGCGAGATGGAGAACGAGCTTCTGGCCTGGCGGTTTGGACGCTGGTAGCCGATGTGGCTCCGCTTCAGGGGAGGAATAAAGTGGCGAGATCGGCACGGCCCCATCGGCCGCCTTCGACGTCATCTCACGTCTCTCTTCTCGCGCCGCTACATATTATATATATATATATATATATATCTATATATATATATATATATATATATATATATATATATTTACGTTGCATGTGCCGTTGAGTTTCACTGGTGTATACTGCATTGCTACTTTTACAGTCCAGTGTTTTTATTCATTCGCTAGTATACCTTGGTTGCCTCAATGTGTTTGTGGCCTCTGAGGTATTCTTCAATAAATTATTAAATAAATACACACCACACAATTAGCAATAGAGCAAAAAGAACGAATTATAGCATGCGATAATAAGAGTCCTATATATACACGAAGCAGGCACACAGTTATTTCTGAGGCAGCTTGAACCACAGGGCTCAATCTTTCTCAGAGCAGCTGCTTTGCAGGCAGAACACGCGACTTTGATTTCAGCTTTGACCCATGATACTTAAAGTTTGCATCTATCGCTATGGTCGCATTTAGCACGGCTAACGCGATATTTTCTTCGAACGAGTGACGGCAAAACTGAATTTTCTGCGAAACAGGTCCTTCAACGTGCTCTCGTTAAAATGTGGCTCATCAAGGCAGCTGTCGAATGAAGCTGTCTAGAACGCCTGAGCAAAAACATTTATCTTCTTTGTTATCTTAGTTCATTGCATTTATTTGCCCACCAATCACCACGCTTTTTAAATTTCCCAGTCCTGAAGGTGTTTTAGCAGTATACCTTTTTCATCGCAAGCCTATAAGCTCCTCGCAGGCCCTTCACATTGTTTCCCAGTGCGTCCAGAATTGGTCGACTTTTGACCAATCACTGATGTCATGTGATGGCGTCGTAATGTCACGTTTCATGACGATGACGTAATCACATCGTGTTAATACCGACGCCACCAATGGTTGCTTTTCGTACTTGAGCAGGAATATAAAGCTAGCGCTTGAATAATATGGCCGAGGCAGGGATCACAACCGACCAGAGGGAACCCCGTAAGAGCCCATCGATCCGGCAAGATTCGTACGACCCCCGACGTCTAATGACGGTCCTCCTGCCTGGAAGGCTTTACACCTTCGTGTTAGTTTCAGAAACGTAACATCGCAAGGGATTCTCGTTGTATGGGAGCTAGAAGTGAATGAGGCGGAAGAGTCCGTGGCCGCTACGCAAGCGCGAAAGAGGGTGCGGCGGTAAATGGAGACCGGGCGTTATTTATGGTGGTCGTTGGCGTACCGACGCACCCAAGTAACAAAAGTATCGGCTTGGCAGAAAAGCTGATTACGGCTGAGGAAAGTTATCAGAGCGACTCTGTCGGCCCCTGCTTCCATGTGAATAAAGAAAAGTTAGGAAGCGCGAATAAGACTGGCAGTTCAATAGCGTAGCAGCCTTTAAAAGTTACACATACGTTTTCGATCTCGTCCTACTCGAGCGTATAGTTAGTTCTTTTTTTGTTCGGTTGCTCCTGCACGCTGTGGAAAAACTTTCCCAGCATCGTAACCTACTTAGGTTGCTGGCGTTTGCTTTGTTTCTTCTTTCATCTGAATTTTGTATTTTTACTTGAATTTCTTATTGTTGCTTATAGATCGTGGTTTTTTGAGTTACTTGCTATATATACAACGAAACAAACATGAAGCACTTGAAGCCAACTTAGTTTTTTCTCTGCCGCAGTGTCATTTCTTTTGAGCGATTAGATGAGCTATATTGGCTGTGTAAGAAATCTTAATCAGTAAGAGAGAGAGAAAAAAAATTAAGAAAGGTGAGAGGTTGACTTGACAAATTCCTGTTTGCTACTCTACACAAGGGGAGAGGGAAATAAGGGAGTAAAATAAAGAGAAAGAAGCAGGTGGACATTGCGTATCACACGCACACCACACACACAGTGCAGGGTCTCACAGGTGGTCGCTCAGTGATGTTGCCTTCAAGAATTGTAGAAGGGCTCGTATGGCTTTCTGGGCTGATGAACCAGAAGTCCACGCACCCAAGATCTTCCACTGTGTAAACGGACGGTCATCCAGTCTTCTCAAGGCACAGTGGAGTGTCCCAAGATGTTGTTCAAATTCGGGACAATGGCACAGGACATGGTCAAGTGTTTCTACGCAAGCAGTAGCAGTTATCACAGTTGGCATAATGAGCCATACCAATGCGATAACTCAAGGAGTTTGTAAAGACTACGTTGACCTATAACTGACGCAGCACTGCAGCGTCGCGTCGTGAAGTCTTTGATTGCAGCTGTACTTGGAGTAACGAACCGAGGTTCCGGGGGCGTCGATTGCAGTTAAGTGGAGGACTACAATGCAGAAGTGTGGCACTATGGACGGTGTGGTGAAGTTATCTTGCAGCGTCGACCCTTGAAAAGGGTATGAGCAGTGTGCTCCATCTTGGGCACATCGAGCAGCATTGTCAGCAATGTGGTTACCAGTGATACCACGGTGACCCCACAACCATTCAAAGACTATGTCATGCCCTCCATTAGTGGCTAGATGACGTATTTTGTTGATATGAGACACCAACAGATGATAGTTCACGCAGCGCAGAGTTCGCTAACATTGAAGTGTCGCCTCGGAATCGCAGAATATAGCCCACTTGCCAGGGAATTCTCGTACAGTAAACTTCATTGCGACTAGAACGATGGCAAGGTCGGAGCCTGTATAGCTGTCGTGACGTGTGGCGTTTCGAACTTGACAGTGATTGACCGAGATGAGACTACTAAGATGCTCGTCGAACTTTCCGATACTGTACTGTACATATAAACATGAGTTCAGATGTAAGAGACGCAATGAGATATGCTTCAGAGCTGTAGAAGACAGGCTAGCCTTTTTGTGTACGCCCGATACTTCAAGGTGCAGAGGAGGGTTTTGCAGGCACTAATTCGGGCATGGCGGTATGGTTGCAGGTGAGAACCTCCAGGAGATAGAACATAGGTTAGCCGCCACAACTCTGGAGAACTGTGTCTTCGGTCCTTCTAGTGACCGGCTTGCAAGTTGGTTATCACGCAGTCTACGTATATAGTGAATATGTGCTCGGAGTGTGTCAACAGTTATAGATGTCGTAATCGAATGGTCTTTGGCAATGGCAATTCCAGTGACCGTGTTAGCACACCTGGATAACCCCAAGCATGTGCGGAGAGCTTGGCCTTTAATGTTCTGCAGGGTCCGGATGTTAGTCTTCCTGGCCTTCGACAGCAAAGGTGTGCTATACCGTAAATACTCCCCCAAAAAAGGAGTGTTCTGTGCACATCAAGCACGGCTGATACGAACGCGCCTTATGTTTTACCAGCGAGAAATTTCATTGCGTGGGCAATAGAGTTGAGCCTCTTCTTCAAGTGCCAGATGTGATCACTCCACTCCGCAAAAGGTATCTGTCAATAAAAATGCCCAACAATCGATGACATCTCGTATACTTAATTGTTCTATTGTCAACTCAAATGAAATAGCAGAACACCGGCTCACTCGTAAAAGGGGCTAAGACGTACTTATCGGTGGACATTGTGAGCCCTCGATCACGGAGGCACTTCGACGTTATTGTCGCTGCTCTTTAGATCCTTGCACGTACCTGGGCTGACGTCACTGCCGAAGCCCAGATAGAAATGTCATCGGCGTATACTGATAGGTATGCTGGTCAAGGCAGAGCCTGTACAAGTCCAATGATGGGCATGTTAAACCAAGTAGGGCTGAGAACCCCACCCTGTGGGATGCCATGACAGGTGTAGAGATCAACGTTGAGGCCATCCGCAGCAAGCATGAATAAGTATCTCTCTTCAATAGTTAGCTCCGAGTAAAGAGAAGCATTTCTCTACTAATTCAAATATTTTGCAAGGCATCGAGACTGACGTCGTGCATTACATTGTCGTTGGCCCGCTTTACGTCGAGGAACATAGCAACTAATACATGCTTGATTTAATTTAACATTACTGTAGACTACGTGGAAGTATGATACGCTCCAATATTGGTGCTTACACCCGCTACTCCGGCATTGCGTGGCCACATGTCCCTTTTGGCATTATGAGACGCTCCCCGGGGTGGTTAATTAGGTGACACTCCGTGTGCACACTTACACATGCACTTGTGAAAAGAATGTATTATACAACAGCTTCCTTGTATTTCACAAAGCTCATAAAACTATTTCTGCAACATTCTTTATATTGCAAGTTGAGTAGTATTTTTATAGAATTGATTATGTATTAAGCGCCTACATTATGGCCGTTGACTGGGCCATTTCACCGTCTTGTTTTAAGCTATGGGAAATGTAATAGGTCTCCAGGATAATTTCAAAGTGTAATGAACAGGTGTCGACAAGCCTCCCGCGTTTCTTCTTCGTAACAATATTGAAGACAGCTCTTGCTTTTTTCATGTTGTAGTGCTAAACTACAACCGCCACTCTTGTGGCTTTAACACTGTTCTTATGCGTCTGTTGAGTGCGAAATACAACCGCAATATGCGGAAGTCGGTGTTTTACGCCGTATTCATAGTAGTCGTTCTCGAATGTCTACCGTGTTTGTGAATGTATGTTCAAACTTGATGCTGCATTCGCCATCAGGCAAGCCCAAATATCGGTGGCGCGACAAATTACAGCCTTCTCTCGATGCACCACTACATATATCTCGTTACCATATTCTGTCATTGTCCTTTCTAATGTTCCCACAGAGCAAGTGTTTTCTTGTTTTGCTAGTTATATTGCTTTATAGTGTAAAAAGATGCTACACGCTTCAGCAAATCTTACACTTTACTATTTTCATTCGCCTCACAACACAAAACACACCAGTAAACTGTATATAGGACGTTGCTACCACGGAGCAAGGAAGTACCACAGCATTCCCGTTGAAGCTAGAACTCAGGGGCCACAAAACGAAGAAAAAGATCGAGGGGAAACACCGGTGTCTTCATGCTTCATTATTCGTGGCCAACAAAAAAAAACATTTCCGACTTTCACGGCTGACTGGTATCTGAAACCAAGGAACACTGCTCTCTTCTATAGCAGCCCTCCTGAGCTTTCTGAGACTCAAGCCATTGTTCCCCAACCAAACACAAAAAAGTGTGAGACGCTGCACCGTTTCATCGACCAGGTGAGCTGGCTCTCGCGGGGTGCCAGAAGAACACGGCCACACACGCATTTGCAATGCAGATTGGGACACCCCGGTGTAGCACCGTTCTTCTTACGCGCTGGTCGCCCAAGGCACGCAGTTCCTATAGTTTGGTAAGCTTCTCTCGAGTTGGAGCTGGGATCACGGGGCCCTCTATCACCAAGTGCAAACGCGTTTTCCTTCAGTTCATTTGTAAAGCAGTCAAACGGAATACGATTCTTACCATTCTCACTTCAGCCTCTTTTTGCCGAATTGGGGTTTTTATGTTAGCAAATAGGTTGATTCGCACTGTGGGAGAAACATGCCTTTTCACATTTTCATGAGACCTAGCAACAATTGTTTGTATATATTCTCGGTGGGAAACTCGTGGATAAATGTTTAAGCTGGCAGCACAACTTCAGCATTGCAAATAGCACCTAATACTTACTTAAGTTCCTGGTGTTTTCTGGTTGTTATGTTATTCGCCTACGTTCTACGTTACTTATTCGCACGCGAAAGCAGTCCTATACATTTATACTTCCAAGAGGAATTTCTATTGCGAATTTTCTAAAAAATTACTGCCTGTCTTTCTTCAATTACTCATAATCTATCCTGCAGTGTAGATCATTTTGATGTTGACGGCGAATATGCCCCTTTAATGCTGCAGCGCCACTTGAAAAATGATCACTTAGCGAAACGTAATGAAATGATGCTTAAGATGCGTACGCCCATACATTCGCTAAACAGCCGCAAATGTTTTATATAACCACTTGTTTACAGCTGCTCACCGATGCCAAAAGTAAGATGGTATTATAAACACCATGGGCCTTAAGCTTATATGGTGCGCTGTTGCTTGTGAAGATGGTCATCTGGCATCGGTTACGTAGACCAACGTCAGCGAATTGTGTTTAAAAATACAATTTATGTTAACCAGTGTTACGTGACCACAGCAAAGACAAGCTTCCAATCATGCTTGGTTTAACAGCATTGTCTCTCTACCATGAGGCATTCGATTGTGAAATATTTCAAGCGTGACTGTCGAGTAGCATGCGCGATAAATTTCTTCAGACTGCTTTTTTCGTTTCACTGGCGAGAGATATGGTCTCGCTCTTCATATCCCTGCGTGCTGCAGCCTCCTCGTAGGCGCATATAAAGAAACCCCTAGAGATGCATGCATGTCGTAACTCCCGAGACGTGGCAGTCGGGCGAATACAGATAGGATTTACTGCATTCCGTGCTACAGGGGGCGCGACAAAAAGAGGGGCGCGTTCGTTTGTGCCCTTCTCGCGGGGGCGCTTTGCATCTTACCGATTCGTTTACATCTGCGGATAATGCTCACTCTCCTCACTGGTTTAACACCAGTCAGCACTTCCCCGATTAAGCTGCCTCACTTGCGGGTTTCAGCTGCATCTTCAGCGCGAGCGATGGCGGTGCTCTCGCAGTGACTGGTAATTGCCGAATCACTTCACCTTAACGAGACGCGCTTTCAACACAAACAAGGGTGGTTAGTATATCAATACTGAATTTTGAATACTTGCTTCCTATTTGTTTATGATAGGGGCCAAGGATTCGTTTTTTCTTGCCTCACAATGAAGAATACTGAGAATGCGCAAACAACAGCGACAAGTCTTGCTCCTTCAGCAACACATCAAGTACTTTGGTGTGTATTTGTACCTGCAATAGCGCACAAGGCCGAAGTCAAGCACTAAGGTACGGTAAGTGATCATTCGGAAGACGATAGTGACAGCGACTCAATTGAAGCATTGTGCGCGGCAACCCCTCATCGCGTTCGCAAACTCCGCTCTCCTTTTTGCGGCAAAAATGCGCTTTGACGCGTAAACGCCCTCGCCCCGCGAACCCAGCACACTTGCAAACAAGAAAAAGGAGCTTGAACTGCTTGTTGACATTTCTCAGTGTGACTGGTTTAGATAATCGTGCGCAGTGTACAGCGATTCATTGTGCTGTATATTATAGCCACCTCTCATCACGCCTACCTCTTTTCCATTTTTTTTCCGTTTGCCTTTAGTCCTGTGAAGAGTAGCAGGCTAGAAACACGCTTTCTTGACCATCCTTTCCTCCTTCTTCTCAATAAAGAATATATTCTTTTTCCTTCTCACTCACACGCGAAGAAGTAGCGCCACATTCACAAAAATCTTCTCAACCTTTCCTCTGTGGACTTGTTCGCCGAAACTTGGTTACATTTTTTTTTTACTGGATGGATGGATGGATTGATATGGCTGTAAACCCTTCAGATCGGGCGGCGACAAGCGCCACCTAGCCGTAACTCTTAGTGAACCAACAGCTAGATGTATCTTCTTTTTTTCCCCTTTAAATAGTGAAGTTGAGGACCGGCACTTTGCAGTGAAGGATTTGTTTTCGCTAGTGCCTTGATTTCAGCAACCAATTAGATAACTTCTTTCTAGTTATTTCTACCCGCTCAAAATCTATTTTGTCCTCACTGTCCCTAAACCCAGTGCTTTGAAAAACTCTGCGCCATCATCCTGAACTATAGGATGAAGCCCCTTACAGAACATTATCAGGTGTCCGGTAGTTCCCTCCTCCTCTCCACACGCACTGCGAACCAAGGCAAACCGGGCCAAATACAAATACCCATTTGTATTTGGCCCGGTATGTCTTGATTCGCAATTCTCCTGTCCTGGCCTCAATTAGTAGAGAACTACCCCGAGTATTATCATAGATCCTTTCCTTGGCAATTTCCTGCCTAAATGTTCGATGGATTTCTAGTGCGGGCTTCCTAATCATGTCAATGCTCCGCCTGGTTGGCAACGAAACAGCCGATAGCGAAGCAAGAGCGGCAGTATACAATGCTCCTATGTACGTCAAAGTACCGTATTCACGAAGTGACGTCAACAAATTGTTGAGATCGCTCATGCGCGAACGCGCTGCCACTTACTGGTCGCTACCAGATCACCGGAACAAGCGTATGCGGGAAACAGACCCCGGTATGACTTTTCGTCTTCCACATAAAATCAGCCGAAGACATGTTTATATACTGCACCAGATTCGCCTGGGCGTCGCCTTCACTCGCCACTACATCCACCTAATCAGCCGTGCAGACAGCCCGAATGGTCAGCGCTGCCAAGTGCCCGGAACTTTAGCTCACATATTTTGTAACTGTGCATTATACGTGGCGCAAAGAAAAATGCTCACTGCAACGTTGGCAAGCATCGGGCGAACGCCATTGAGTGAAAGCCACATATTGTCAGCAATGAACGACCAAACAGTGTCAAAAACTGCTACAAAGGCTGTTTTAGATTTTATAAAAAGCACTGGAGTAGATACTAGACTGTAGGGTACTATGCTAAGTGGCTACTGTACATACGCACCACATCTTCTTGTCCCCATCATCACCCTTCATTCCTCTTTCCTTCCCCCTTCCCTTATCTCCTGTGTAGAGTAGCAGGCTAGAGCGAACTAGCTCATGCCAACCTCTCCGCCTTCTAATAAATTTTCACTCACACACTCCATTTCCTTCACCTTCTTCTTAACCGATAGTTCTTTTTGGTTTGGCCCCCTTCTCTTTTCTAACTACTTACCCGCCAATTTTTTGATTCACTTCTTCCATTTTGTATCGACATTCTTCATGTACAAGTAGCTGAAAACCTTCCTAGCCCAACACTCCTTCCCCGTTTCTCTGAATCGCTTCTCAAATTTTATCTTGGTGCTAGCTTCCCTGCCCTCAAATAATGTCTATCCCATATCACCTTGTACTCCCTGATTTGGTGTATTTCTGTGAGCTCCCAAAGCAAGCCTACCTAATCCACGTTGCTTACTTTCTAGTCTTGCCTGAACTTCTGATATCATGCACAAGACCGCATTGCCGAACGTCAGACCAAAAACTATGACCCCTTTGTATATTTCTCTCACAACATCATACCTATTGTAATTTCACAGTGCCCTATTTTTCATAATCGCTGCATTCCTGTTAGCTTTATTCGTTACGTATATCTCGTGTTCCCTTAGGTACTCAGTCGCACTGCTTATCCATACGGCCAGGTATTATTTGTATTTATCTGTTATCTCTAGCGTGACCTCCTGTATCTTAAGCTCACTACCTTCATTATCTATAAATATCATGGCTACTTATTTTTCCTTACTGAATCTGAAATCTAACCTATCTGCCTCATTACCGCAGATGTCAATCAATCCCTTCAAATATTCCTTGTTGTTGGCCATTACCATTATATCATCACGTTATAAATCAGGTTATAAATCGTTATAAATTCACCGGAAGAGCAATACGCTCGTCCAGTGAATTCATTCTTTGGTTACTTGAAGAAGTGTTTCAGGGCCCCCTTCACGCCTCGCATTCACGACACGGAGGTCCCACGTTCGATTTCGCGCACCGGAGTCTTTTTTCTGGATTTTGTTTCTTTCTTGCGTTTTCATATACTTATAGATACGCATACAAATACGCTGCATGACATCGACGCTGACGCCACCGGCGAAATCCAGCCTAGAGTGTTCATGTAATTGCTCTCGCAATCAAACTAGAGATACTTTTGGTCTTTAGGTTAACTATATAGGCATATCTCCACGGGAACGGGGCATATGCCAATATAGTAATATTGGTCGATTTCTAATGAAGAGACGCAAATAAAATAACATTGAAAGGAAACCAGCCAAATCGCATATAAGTGAAAGATGAGCGGGTGTTTTCATCTGTGTATTTTTGGTAAGTTCGGCAGAACTCCTGACGTGAAAAATAGAAAATGACTGAGAAAAAAAAAACATTCAGGCTGCCAGAAATTATCTAAATGGCAAAACAAGCTCGAGTACGTCTAGCTCAAGTGATCTAACTGGGCCAAGAAGTGCCACCGACACAAATGGATCGACCATAATCGACTGCACTGGAATGGTGTTCCATGTGTGTCCCTCTATGCCGTCTGTATGTCCCCGCAGTGCAGTATTCGAGTTCTTTAGAATTAGCCTGTCAAAACTAGACAAACAATAAGCGCATTGGAAGGCGTTCTTGTATCAGCAACGAGGGCCTAATCAGATTCTGTATTCGTTCCGGCTGTCTCAGCACCTTAGTAGGTCAGAGTGGAGAGCATCGATGACATTTAGTTTTCTGAGGTACGCGCTTTGAATACTCGACTATCCAAAATCTTTGCACTGAATTTGTAGTCTGTAAGGCACAAAACGTTAATCGAAGCAAGAGGAACGCAGCCTATCAAATAGCCATTATCTTTTCTACTATGGAGCTTTTTGTAGAACAGGGTATTTTGCCTGTATTTCACTAATTCGACTACAGGTTAACATTGATATATTGGTCATTTCTGCGTAATAAACAAAACTACATTTTCTCTTCAGCAAATGTGAAAGAAAATCTGTCTATGAAGAACAGACCGGAAAACCAGATTGAGGAGAGGCAGAGATACCACATTGAAGGAATGGTGGGCAACATCTACTCTATTGGATACGGTTGCACGCAGTCGATTAATTTCATAGGATCAAAATTATTTAAACGATGAAAGGCATCGTTTAATCATTTTGTTGTCATGGCTACTATAGTGACGCTCGCTGACACTTCCACGTTTAAATGCACTATTATTTTCCATAAATTGCAGATAAGGTGACAGCCACAGTAGATAAGCTTCTAGGCCCGAATTCACAAAGCTTTCTCTTTGGCTACGCATTTTCTTATTTCTTAGCCAAACATTCTCTTATCTCGAGGGATTACTATAGCGCGGGTATGAATTTAACTTATTCGGCACTTAAGAGGGCAAGGAGGACCGACGATAGCCGATGAAACGACAAGGAAAGAAAGAAGTGTGTGCCGATAATATCAAGGTAGCACGCAAAGCGTCTAGCATCGAGAGTATACGATGATAGCCAATGATTTGCTGCATCTAACTTTCAGTTCCGCGAGCGTCTGCTACAGCGCTTACGGGATGCCGCGTACGTTGTAAAAGACGTTTTGGTGGGCGGTGCAAAGCCAAGCACTCGCCTTTAATCAACGACTGTAGCTAAAAAAATAATTGCTTGATGGCCTTAAGTCACCGAGCAATCCATGCACTATCTCGCCAAGTACAAGTAAACAACACTCCAGGCGCACCACATAAATGAAACCACACATAAATCGATGCATGCAATGTTTGAAAATGTGCCTTGAATGTATTCCCTTATTTAAAGCGACCACTTACCTTACATTTCATTGAAGCTGCGCTGCTACTTAACTAATTCCGTGCAATCTAGCACGGTATAGTGGTGAACGTAAGGGTGTTTTGTGCCTGTAGTCAAAGGTAGCCTTTGTTACAATATTCTTATTACAAGACACATGAGCGACTTTGGTGCCTGCAGACGAATTGTGCTAAAATAGATAACAGCAGTAATCAAATGAAATTGTGAGCGCAATTTCGCTGGTTCCATGCACCGCGGTATTTTTATAAAGCCGGAATGCGAGAATGAGCATACGCTTACGCTTAGGTATATGTCTACGTAAAATGAGGAAGACTCGTCGGGAGGTGTCTCAGTGCTAATGCTTTTCACAAAACACGGTGCAAATATTTCGTCCAGCGTTGTTTGAGTGCGCAAACAAAGCAAGGGACGTGTATACGAGTCTTGAGGTCAAGAGACGTTATCACACGTGCGAAAAGGATGAAGAGAGAGAGAGAGAGACTCTCGTTTCGGCTTCGCGAAAGCTTGAAATTGATAGATAATAAAGGCAATTTTCTGGCCCAGCAGACGTCAGGGAAAATCTCCGCAAAGCAGCGTCAGATGCTCGGAGAGCATAAAAAAGAGGAGTACGCGTTATATGGGAGTGACAGCCACTCAGAAAGCGAGATGAAGTGTGACTGTCCTTAGATGTGAGAATCATTGCTAATTAGGAGAGTTGAGTTAATGAGCCAAAACTTTCCTATATAACGATAATGGAAGCAAACTGAGCATTCATCTAGTGAAAGTGACACTAGTGACAGTGAACTCATAATAGTTGATTAGCGTTGTCACAGGCTGTTATATATTTTTATTTTCTTATTTATATTTGGCAAACTATGAGAAGGTAGCCTATGTTAGAGCCGGCTATCCCAACGTCATGACAGTAATGTACAAGAATAAATAGCGCACGATTATACAGTCACACGTGGCGGTTTCTATCTTCTAGTAACCTTGGGCAAACGCATTCTAACTATTTTTTCTATTTTTGACAAAGTTTCACCGAACGTCTTTGCATTTGGCTTCATTCGAAGGAATGACGATATATCAGCAATAGGGCGAATGCAAGCATTGCTGCAGTGGACGAGCGGTTACAGCGCTCAACTACAATCTACGAGGTACTTGGTTCGATTCGCAGAATCACTGAGAACTTTGTTTTTCAAGAGGTTGCCCGGCCTGACATTATGCGTGGTGGCGGGAACTAATTTTTTGAGGAGTAGGCTTTCGCACTTGCTTCTTTCACTCCCCTTTTGACCCAAAAGCACTGTATTGTGCTCCTTCAAAAATTAAACAATTCAGGGTTCATAATTTTTTCCTCCATTCTCTCTTATCGCAAAAGTGTCGAGTGCTGAAATACCAAATTATACCTGGTATATTACTTTTCACGTGTTTGAATATTCGACCAGCAATCAGTCTTCATGGTGTTTTGAAGAAAATCTACACATGCAGTGAGCTAACTGCTTGCAGCCAAGTTGACTGCCTTTGTAGGGACAAGCTTTCGTGCTAATTTGGTGGGCATCATCACATGCAGCAAGACCAAAGAGCACGGACAGTTAGCGCTGACGCGAACAGAGTGGTTAGTTTGTGTCTTCTCTCCCGCTATTTGTCATGCTGCACGCTTCAGTGTAATGTCGCTGTCAATGCTTAAAATGAACTATAGCAGTTAATCGATTTCTGCTGAGAGGGTCCCCTATTGTCCAGAATGGAACAGAACAATGACAATTTGATTTGTGTGATAAAGAGATACCCTGCTTTTGGTTACTAAAATAAATTTCTAAACTGAAGTTTATTTTTATTAACAACAGTTCCAGTGCAGATGAAAGGTGCATGGACAAAATTCGTGTATTCAGCTTGACTAGGTTTGTGACCTTAATTGTAATTGTGAACCGGTATCACAGTATGCATAAATATCACACACATATACAACCACGGGTGATAGCTTGCTTATTCAGATTAAAATTGAAAGGTTGAAATCGACATATTCAACCAACGCAATGTGTACGCGATATGCCATGTAGAGTAGCTATGCTCTAAACTAATCTTCGCAGGTCCATTAAATTTTACCCAATTTCTTGCCCAAGACTGTAGGTTGGTAAATAAAACAACTTCTTCGAACACACATATTCTGTGTAAGGTTACATTTATTTTTATGCAGTACAAAATAAATTGAATTATGTAATGGCTCAAAAGAGAAATAACTAGAAACAAATTCAGCCATATCATTACCGAACTTACTCACCAATGATAAACGGATTCTCATTTAAAAGATACATACATACATACATACATACATACATACATACATACATACATACATACATACACGCACACACACATATATGTACACCCATACATACATACATACATACAATACACACACTCAGGTGTAAATATTAAAATGAATGGCTATAAAACAACAATTCTAATAAACTCATTTTGAATATACTACAGAAAGTAACTTACGAGAGAAATCCACCGGCACTGTTATGTGTTTCTCGAACACGGTGTTTCTCGAACCATCTCGCAAAAGCTTGATGCATAGTTTTCCGCTGATGCCCAGTGACAAGCACTCTTTATAAAAAACACAAGAATAAAGACCTTGACAATGTCATGCTAAAGAAAAGGGCTGTGCATCAATATTTTGTACATGCCTGCAATATCACTCTATTTACATAGCTTGGCTCATTCACAAGCCACTAACAAAGCATGTTAGGACACTTGGGCTGAAAGTTGGCACAACGCGAGTAAATTCTAGACAATACATGAATAATACAAATATAAGCTACTAAGCTTCTTGGTGCAAACAGTGTTTATACTGACAGCTATAGGTGCCATTTCGTTTCTCCAAAACACTTCTCAAAAGTAGAATCAGCTTTATTTAGCTAAAAGTTTCTATTCTGGCGCGTCGTGGTGGCTCAACGGTGGAAGTGACTCTTTCGGCCAAGAAAACAAAGACCAATTATTTTTCCAGTTCGTGAATTCACCCCATGCTAACATTGAGGCAGCTGGTAGGAGTGCTTTTGGAGAGAGGAAACCACCACATTCCCACCAGTTGTGGCCTTGGGTAGCTACTTCACTTGGACAAAAATGATGAAAAACACTCCTCAAGAAGACTTCAAAGTTTGCACACCAACACAGTTCCCATACAGCTGCCTATTAGTCTGCTTGAAAAATATTGAGTTTACTGGTGAGCAAAGACTGTACACTATGTGAGGTGATGCTCCAGTGCACTGCATGTATGTCTTGCTGCTGGCCTCAACTGCGATGTTGCTCAGTACATATGTGTAAAATAACAAGTAATACTGTGCCACTGCCAAGTAATTATGGGTCATTTGCATGAAACAGGGACCACAATAAAAGAACATAACATTTGCCTTCACAACGTTCAAAAACTGTGCATAAATTTCCACAGAGTTTTCACAGTTCATCTGAGGATAGTAATATTGGTTGTAAACACAATCTTACTTCCACTAACAAACTATTCTAAGATGCCAGATTCAATATTAGAGTATACCAGCACTTTTGTAGGGCTAAACAATTGTACAGGCCCCTAGAAAAACACAAGTGAATGCATGCTATAGCTACATATAAAAATAAATACTTTTATTTCTAGTCTGAGTATAGCTGCATAGATGATAAGTCACTTGCATTACATTATGAACAAACCTTTCCGAGCAAAGTATACATTCAAAAAGTTACACTTACACAGTAGATAAGTAGACTGTTGAAGGACGGACAGGCAGTGGGATAATACCCAAGCACTAAAATCTACTGTTGAGATATACTAGGAGTAGTGATGATCCTCTTCCTTCCAAATAAAATAATCCACATAGATTCACTTCCCAGAGCTTATACACTCATGGCATCATTGGTGCTACACAAATGAGTGTACACTGAAGGATTACATCGACTAAGTACATGATTACTGTATCCATGGTTTTACTTCTTGTACTACAAAGAATGCAAACACAGTTACCATTGGCGACCATGGATGCTGTGATTTCTGGCATGCAAATGTAGAGGCACGCAGGCACTTAACACACATGTTAAAAACTTCAGCTCAAAAATATTTGCCCTCTAACACTACAGCAGCCTTTAAATTAGTGTCATAGTTTGGTATCTTCCATGCAAAATTTAAATAATTTTGAATGCAAGCAAAGGAACTGCTGAATAATGCACTGCTAAGAAGTTAAGCAGCAGCTGCTCCCGACATCACAATGTGCTCTTTCTGCTGTTGTAAACTTTGAGCAGGAGAACAGTCACTGGCAGTCCCTTTATACTTGTTGGTCTTCTGTGCTCTGTTCTTGATACACTGTACATGACCGTGGAGCACCGAACCCCTTGTTACTGCTGGAACTTAGAAAAATACAGATCATTGTTACAACCATGCTACATGCAAGAGTGTATAGTTGTCAATTATGTGCTCATATTTACAGATATTGTATTTTCAGAAGCCAATGACAAGCCTCAACACACACACACACACACACACACACACACAAACAGTGAAGGCTGAAAATATATTTAATATGATACAAGAGCAAAACCACAATGTTATAGATGAAGGCATGAAACTTCTGACAGGCATAAAAAGCCAACATAGTTTCTTTTATTTCGACTTTACACTAGGTGCGAGAAGTAGACCACAAATAAGTTCACTAAAAAACACAAGTTAGACTGCATTACAACACAACAGCTAATGTTGATAACTTTAAGGCTGTCTAACATAGCCAGCTCACCATACCGCATATAGCAGCAAATGGGCAGTCTAGAAGACACAAAGAACTTGTGGATTATGAGTGTGCTGGTTGCTGACATCTATTATTCTAAAAGAAGAAAACCTTCCAAAAATGCACTTCATCAGGGGAAATATTCATACGCAACGAATACAACGGGCTCCTACAGGTGCCACCAACACTCACCATTATTGTTGATACCAGTGTCTTGCCGGATGAATATGCTGCGTCCTGCACAGAACACCAAAGGAGCGCTCCATGACTTGGAGCATGTGTGCTAGCTGCATCGCTCTGCTGCTGAAATAGGCTAGCCACAGTCAGAGAAATGAGAAGCCATGGCTTTGAAACACACTGAACGTCACCTTTAGAGATCAACAATGCATACTTAGGTCAGGTACAATTTGTAAAAAAAATATATATCACTATGCAATCGTGGTGAACATGTTCGGCTGAAACACAAGCAACAGCACTGAGAGAGAAAAAGCTACATTAGGTAAAAGATGCAGTTACTGGCCTTATGTCATCTGAGGCTTCTTCAATAGGTCTTCCTCCTTGCAAGTTGTGAACAGCCAGGCGATTTTCACCCACTTGCCATTTCCTTCCAGAGCACTTGATCCACAGAGGGAGTCACAAGCTGGAGAGCTCAATAAGGAATCAAGGTATTTGTGCTCGTTTCAAAGCACAAGCTTTTGAGTCTCAGATTATTAGAGTTTCATTCATAAGCTGCAGGCTTTCAGCTTTCAACATTCTTAATTATCTTGCAATTCAGTCCTATAAATGTTGAATAAGAATTATGTGTAAGAATATTACAGGTATCCACTGAAAGCAACCATGCTTGGGTTTTCAATTTGTGCACAGTAAGTGGTGTTCACGTAATCGTTTGTGTTAAAGAAAAACTATCCTTGCAGCCAGCCGTTAGGCAGTTTTGTGCCCTCGAAGCTCCCAAGCAGATTGCAGTCCTTCCAGATGAGGCTGCCATGCATGCTTCCACGCCACATCTGCTGAATGATAACAGTCCGAGCAGTGACATAGGCTTGCACAGTTAGGGAGAACGTGTCCTTCCTATTTTTGTACAGGTGCTCCAAGTAATGATGAGGATCGGTGTGCCAGAATGTGCAACCGATGCATCGAAGGACCTTAACAAACCAATCTCTGCGATCTGTGAAGAGCCAAAAACGAGATATTTAAAAACAATCATTAAAAGCACTCACTTCTAATACTTATTTGAGGAAGCTATCACTTCGTTAAAGTGACCAAAGTCTGCTATAATCACTTTGAAATAAACTGAAGCCTCATGTAAAATTTACGTACCGCAATATATACGTCCTACTGAAGTATAGTACTACCACAGAGGTAATCATCTATAGAACTAATTTTCCAAAATAACATAAATTCTTAAGTGCAACCTGGCTCCTGAAAAATAAATTCACATTAACTTTCCAACAATCAAACGTGGTCAATCGACAGGCCTAACCTCATAATCAAACAAGAGCTCACTTGTATCAAATCACAAAAAACTTTTTATGTATTTGCTCCATAATATATGTATGTATATAACAGTAGTAGTAAATATTTCATGCTTCAACTTACCATAGAGAAACATTACATCTGATGGGCTTAAAAACTTGCACACGTTATAGAACTGCGTGAATTATAGTACCAGCGAAATTTAGTTCTGCAAGGTGAACTCACCGATGGCAGCATTTAGTGGCCGTCGGTGTCATAAGGAACCAAGTACGGCGAACAGGCAAAGGGCATCTGCAGACTGGAAGCTGCCAATGACAGCAATGAAGGGCTGGCCAGGCGTGCACGTCTATTGATAAAGTGTAAGAACTGGCCATGACCGGCTGTTGTCAAGGCTCTAGTGCCGTGCAAAACGATGGCCAGACGAACTCGGAAACCTGTAGTTAGGCGATATTGGCCTACAACTTCATCCAAAGCAAGGCACCGGTGAAATCTTTGCTTTTTTGGGGGGCTGGAGGGAAGCTTGACGTTCACGGGCTCTCGCTGCCACATAGAACTCTCAATTTGTTACCGAAGAACAGTCTAGGCGCGCTTCCAAAGTAACACGATCCACAACAGAATGTAGCATCTCGCAGTTTTGGTTGATCACATCACAGCGCTAGGACTATGGTTATCACAAAAAGGAGAAGTGACGACTTAACAAACAAAAGCGCCAAGCTGCCCCACCACGACTTCGCAGGGCAAAATAGTTATCAACGCTGTCTTTCAAGTTTCGGTCACACGAGCACAGCTTGTTCACAAGTCTTGGAACGTCAACACAGCACCACTGTTCACAACGAACATCGTTTCACTCCCGAACAGTACATTGCTCTCAAGTAAATAGAAGCGTGCGGGCTAACTAGTGGCGAAGCAAGAACCGAGCGCGTAGTTCATACGTTTCCGTACGTACTTGGGGTCACTCAAGTAACGTGTCAAAACGCTGTCAATCCGAAATGTCGCACAGCACCAAACTGAGAGACTAGAAAGTCAAGCGAACGAACTGTTACCGGCACACAAACACACATTGCAGGCTTCTCGAGTGCCAGTTGTCGTCGATACATCGACGCCGATCCCCGCTTGATAACCACACCGACGCACAGGCTTCGCTGCGCTTCACCGTACACCATTGCACTGCCACAGCTTTCCGAACTGCTTACACGCACCGAAAGAGCTGCTGTAATCACAACACATCCGGTCAAACGCTGAAGTAACTCGTGCGAGAAGCGTTTGCTGAAAGTCGCACCGACCGATATGCTGTTTACGACGCCATGTTGTTTTCGACAACTGCGCAGCACATAAGATGATAAGAGAGCTCTTAGAAAGTACTTGCACTATTTTCACGGCGTGAAAAAAATTTCTCTTATGTGCGAGGGGGGTGATATGACGAACAGGACAGCCGTGCCAGATGAAAGAAGTGTTTTGGCAACGTCACGGAGTGAGCTGATGTAGAGGGTATTGCTTCACAACCAATCACAAGCTGTGCCTGTCGGCCAAGCCGTCGTCTGCTCGCGTTTGTCGTCTGCTTCGATCAGAGCATGCGACAGGGGATTCGCCTTCGCAACGCTATTATTCTCAGGTCAAGTGGTCGCTGCGTCGCACAAAATACATGTCAGTGGCTCGCTCTACTTTTGAATGATGTTCGTGCGCCAAGTTAAATGGCTGGTAATTGACGCAGGGATGAATTCAGCCAAGGTTTGCTCTAGAATCGTGAGAGTTGGCATATTTTTGGTGTCATACAAAGTTACTAGGGTCATTTCATTCCGATTGCTTGCCATGGTATCACGGTCCATATCGGTGTCTGAACAGTGAAGGTGAAGATGCATGATTTGTTTGTAGTTCCATGCGTAATCATGCGCACCCCTAATACGCTTTGGTTTACAAAGTACGCTTTGTTCCAGGTCGTCCCAAAGTGTATCGACAGCTGTATTTCAGAGATCGCAACCATTGGACAGTTAGAGCCAATGAAAGTACACTAAAGCACAAACTTTAGGAACCACTCACTGAAAACTTCCTCTCATTTTTATTTCCAATAGCGTGCAAAGAATGTGCTCCCATTAACCTCTTTGGTGGTAATTTCCACCAATGAGGCAAGGATCTCGAGTCGCACTTTTAATTGGATGAGATGGGGCGCAACACAACAACATAACAAATAAGGTTGATCCTATTTCATGTCGCGTTCGAATGCACCGACCATTCACGTATCACATTGGTTTTCATCCAACCACACATCTTTACATGCGTAGTTTTATGCCATTGACGCCCAATAGAATTCTTCAATTACTGCGACTTCGAACTTATTGGACGATGGTGGTTGTCAACACCATCCACTGCGTACAAGGGAAACAACACGCGAAGCTCAAAGCGCCGAAAGAAATAAAAACGCACCAGCAGTCATCAGGCAGCCCTTGATGGGCGTGAATTAACTCAAAACCAGTCAGGGCACCAAAGTATACCGCTGTGGCAGCAGGTTCTAAGTAGCCACATTGTTCCTAAGAGTGGTCCGGACCACTCTTGGGATTTTTTCTCAGCCATGCTGTTTTTACGCACAATTTCGCTTCGTGAATCCACTTACGAGCACTTTTCGGTGACGTAAGCAAATATAGCAACTGCATCGCCATCGCTGACATGTTCCCGGGCAGTCACAGCGCGCTTTATTTGCAGCGGCCGATGTGAGAACTATGGCCTCTTACGACGTTTTTTCGTTTCGTGAATCGACTTACGCAAGAAAATTTCTCTTGCGCAAAAATGTTTTCGTAAGTGAGTTTTGTGAATCCGGGCCCTAGAGCATAGGGCGTGTTATTCGAAAGCCGTAGGCTTGGTGTTTGCAGCGGCTATATCATCTCTTCGTTCAGTTTATTTTCTTCGCAAATACATTACAATTACAAATAACAACCTCCCCCGTATTTTCATTAGTTATCACTGTATGTTACTTCTCATTATTATGGTATCTAACAAGGAACCGCGAGCTCTTAAATTACCACTTTTTTTTTCGCACAAGCGAGAACTATTTATATTCTCTAATGACTCTCTCTTTAGTAGTTTGCGGTAGTTCATCTACAAAATGACTTCGAACGCAAGAGGTATCTCACCAATAATGTATAAGTAATTAAGATACATTTCTTTTCATTTGTTTTGCATCATCAAAATATTTCTTTCTTTTCTATACAATGAAGCAATAAATCAGCGCTGCATGTCTTCTTCAGACTGGGGCTACTTACGCGCAATAAATAAAATAAAATCTTTCTAGATCCTTCTCCATACGTTACCTTTTACGTGAGCCTAAATTAACTTAAATGAGCTCTTTAGACCACCTGCATTGAACAGTTCCGGGACAAATACTTCAGCCTTCAGCATTGATTGAAATTTTATACTACGGCATGTCCTGCATTTACATTAGGACCACAACGTCCCCAATGTGGCTATTTTCCGGAGATGAAGTATTTCTAGTAAAGATAAGTCCCATTCTGAACGACAGGATCTGTTACCTTTCGAGAAATAAAAAGTGTTCGAATTTGTACACTCTAAAAATAAACAATGCTCTGTATCCTGGTGGCGCCAACCACTTTTTAATCAAGTGCCATACCAGAAATTCCAGATAAAGTACGCTTAAAATTTTACGGCAGAAATTCAAATGGAACCATTCTCCGTTATGTTTTCATAGCGATCTTCGAATTTTGTAAACCCGATTGAAAGTGTTCAAGGTGGTGTCCTGCGGTAATGATATCTGTTACAAAACCACGCTTGCCGTAGTAAACTAGCCGCGTGTTTAACACCAGAAGTACGCTCGCAAATGCACTTGATAGTCACAAGGCTCTGTATCGCCGTGCGTCGTCCTCGCCAAAAGGCTGCCTCGTTTTCTCTCTTGAGACACCCCTAACTAGGCCGCCTGCTGAAAGCTGCTCACGTTTGTCCGTAAGCTCCAGTCTAGATAAAGCTTGACACTGACTAACGAGCCTCGAGTGTCAGCCGCAGGCAGTGTTGCATCTGCGAGATGTCTATACGGTGTTCTTCTTTTGTTTATCTATACTCTACCTTTCCTCGTGATTTTCTCCGATCGTTTCTTGGCGTGGTTGGATAAGGAGCATCCAAATGTACGACATCCCTTACGCTTTAGATGGGAGCCATCTCAGTCGCTCTTTTCCCGCCTGCTCTATTGAACCGTGTTCAGCTGCAGCAAACGTGCTTACAATGTACGAGCTCAACTTTTCTCGAAATCGCGCGTACGCATTGAAACAGGCTGCACCGAGTATGCTTTCAGCGAATATATGGCAAAAGTTGGCACTAGTGGCGCGCGACGCGAGTTTGACTGCACTATTTAGTACAATATTTCTGCAATACTTGCGACTGAATCACGTGCGCGTCGATGTGGTTGGCTTAAGAGAGTATTAACGCAATTGGTATATCCAGAGTTCGCAATCAGTATCGAGAAATACGCCTTCTAAATATTTCACAAAGACTGACATCAGTGTCGTAAGTGCAAAAGTAAAAATTTGAGGTAGCTAGAGCATAAGTTGAACGAAAACCACCGCCTTTTAACTGCCACTGTGCTGATCGTAAACAGCGGGCGCGTTACACTTTGGCGGTATGTTTTCCTAGTTCTTTTACTTGCATTTTTTGGCGCTTTAAATGTTTTGTATATCACTTGTATTGCTCTTGGTAGTTTTTTGTCTCCGTCGTTATGCACTTTTCTTTTAACCCGTTCTTTATTGCACTCAGGCGCGCGTGACAAAAATACTGACGCACTACTGGAGGAACCAGCAACACATGAAAATGTTTAACATTCCCTTTGAGAAAAGTTATGTTCAGGCAGTTTGAACAGTGTCGCCCACAACATCTGCTTCCGGTCGTTTATGGTTTCAGCTCCAGCTGGTTTCCGACGTACGTGAAAGGGGTAGTTTAAACCGGTGGAGACATTTTGGTACGGCACGCCTCCGCAACCTCGCGTATACCTTTGACATTTCATATTGTTCTTTTTTTTTGTCTTACGAGTTCTCCAGTCAGATAAAGTCATACTGTTTAGGAACAATATGGTTTTGTTCACGAAACCGTACAACTACACTGGAATACAATATGACATGTCCTTTACACCGCTTTTTATTTGCACTACATTTACGTCTTTAATGTCAACTATGTACGGTTGCATAAAAATTTTCGTCGTCAAGATTTCTTGGTTATGTTGAATTGAAGGCATTCCTTACAATTAAGTAGGTGTTCTGTTCTGTGCTGTTCTAACTGTTTTGCTGTGATGAGGTTGAGGTCCATATTGCATCGGCTACTCCATATCAATAAGTTCTGCCGCGCAGAAAAAAAAGAATAATACTGAACAATGCCCAAAAATTAACAATTCGAAGAAAAAAACCATAATAGCACACTGAAACCAGTTGAAATATCACGCCGATTCCCAGCATTCTTGCAATAGTTCACACTGTCATAAACTGTTCACACGCACACCTTCGTTTTCTACTGTAAGTATATGCACTAACACATGTAATATATTTCAATCACTGGCTGTCTATCACAGGCGCTTATCCCGTCCGGTCTCCACTGAACAACTCACAGAATATCCACGTGGCGAATTATGATTGATTGATTGATTGATTTATGGGGTTTAACGACCCAAAACCACCATATGATTATGAGAGACGCCGTAGTGGAGGGCTCCGCAAATTTCGACCACCTGGGGTTCTTTAACGTGCACCCAAATTTGAGTACACGGGTTCACAACAATTCCGCCTCTATCGGAAATGCAGCCGCCACAGCCAGGATTTGATCCAGTGACCTGCGGGTCCGCAGCCGAGTACCTTAGCCACTAGACCACCGTGGCGAGGTGTGGTGAATGATGACGAGTGGGTGAAGCTCTGGAAAAAATCATCGGTAAAACCATGAATCTTCCGTGTGTAATTCGCCCAATCGATCATGATTGAAACACATCCTGATAAGCACTGTGTTTGTATATATAGAAAGAAACTTTTCTTTGTTCTTAGAGACGATTAATGGCTTGCGGTGTCCCTTCATTATGACGGCTTTATGGTCCGTAAAATGAAGGGTGAGTGGTTCTTGTATAGGTTGCAGTGGAAAATTTGCAAATACTAGGTGAATGCATGTTCCTCGGATCATGGTTTGTTTCATGTGGTCATACAATATACGTCTGAGTTCATGTCTAGAAGTCACGTGCTGGATAAACCAGTTACTGTCGTGTCTGCGGTGTCAACGTTCAAATCAACAAGGAGTATGAAAGGTGCAATCTTGTACTATGTTTAAATTTTATCACAAACAAGCATCATTAACTACAAGCACCGCCATTCAGTTCCACATACAAGTACCGCCATCGGTGGCACATACCCGCTCTAAAGCGGGTATGTTCCACCGGTGGGTACGTACATCACCAAAAACAAACCACATGGGATGTACAGACCAACGCCCTAAGAATCTTCGCCCTTAAAATCTGTAAGGAAGATGTTCGCCTTTTTCTCAAGGTACATCTAAGGCCATGGTCTGAGTAGTTTCGTTAATGTTAGGGGCCGTCTGTCCATACTTGCTAACTTGTTCCATAATTGTTGTCTTTCATTCGCGTATTTAACGCACCCCAAAGAATATGGCAAACATTTTCTTCTGCATGACCACAATGGCATTTCAGAGAGTTGGGTCGATGTATTTTGCGCAGGAAGCTGTTTGTGTATGCTACTTCTAATCGGAATCTGTGGTATAATGCCTTTAAGTGTATTGGCAGATCTGTCGCTACGAAAAATTTTCCCAGTGGATCAACTTCATAAAGTACTAATTCCTTTGATTTAGGGCTATCCAACCACTTCTCTATCGAACAATGGTTAGCTCCCTGCGTTATAAAATGTCGAATATCCTCCCCACACATAGGGATTGCGCAATCCCGTCCTTCTTTCAATGCTTTCTTGGCGAGGCCGTCAGCCTCTTTATTTCTCTTTATTTCATTGTGACTGAGTATCATTGGAATACGATGTTGTGACCCTGCGTTGAGACATATTTCACGGTTTCTGCAATACAATGTGCTATTTCACCATTTTTGTAAAGTGATCTCGCATTTTTGTTTAGCTGAAGGGCAGGTTTGCTATCCGTGCATATCACCCACTTTCGTGGTTCAGAATTCTCGCAGATAAGCTTTATTGTTTCAAAGATAGCCACCAATTCTGCTGTTGTCTATGATGATTTGTGCGATAATTTGTACATTCTCTTTTTCTGAATTTCGGGTATAAAGACAGCACAGGGCTGACGCTTCTTCAGTGCATGATCCATCTGAATATATCTTCAGCCTATTTCATTATGCATTACATAAAAATGATGAAGTACCGTCTGTGCTGCTACTAGAGGCGCCATGTCTGCTTTCTTCAGTATGCCATCTATTTAACAGATAACGTTCAGAAGCGGCAGCGTCCAAGATGGATTTGAAGGTTTCCATAGTTTAAATCCTGGTACTACTTCTTGGAATGGTGACACACTATCCTGTAGTCGCGTTGCCGTCATTTGTGTTAGTGCACCGAATAAAGTATGGACTTTCATGTCGCGTGAAAATTTTAAATAAATTACTAGATGTTTCTTTAGCTCGGAGTACTGCCAAAGTGGTTGTCGAGCCTCTGCGTACACTAAAGCACTGGATGTTGACCGTGGCAACTCCAGCTATACCCTCAAGCTCTTTGCCACTAACAAGTGAAGTCTCCTTTCGGTGGAAGCTGGAAGTCCGTGCAGAAGAGGCAGTGAGTGACATACGATGGGGCGTATCCATGCAACATGTAGGGCCAATAGCGACTCTGTAGTACCGCTCCATTTAGCCCCACAGAGATGCCGGAGGATGTAGGTGTAATTAATTGATAATATGTGAGAAGATGCCAGCGCACAGATAGGGTGCCGGCTACTAATTTTTTCTTGAGAGAATCGTGCATAAACAACTATAATTTCTCAAACAACAGTAGGAAGGGTAAATGGAAGCTCACGACGAAAAATTCTTACACAGTTCTGTTCTAGCTTTGAGGAAGACACGTCCGCTTGTCAGAACGTTGGCTCGACGCAGCCCTCTGTTAAGGATTTTTCATCTAATGTCTCACAGTAACACAAGAATCAACCTAATTTGAGCTGTTGGTTTTTCTTTCAAAATCGAAATATCAGAAGAGTGCATGACTTTCTTTCGACAGTAACAGTTGCAATTTGAATAATCAATTAGGCATTCATTTTCAGGCAAGACAAAGTCGGGTAATGGGCAGGTTTCATAACTAGGAACCATAATGTGGACGCAGCCGATAGGTGTCACGAGACGTCGTCAGTGACTTGAACCGATAAATCGTTATGTGACCTCTCACAAAAATAAGAGCAAGATAATAACTGAAAGTTGTTCTGCTGAGTCTTCTAGCCACCCTACTAATAGCGAAACAGCAGATTATGTCAACCAACGTCGGGTAAATAATGGCCAATCATGGCCAGTGTCGTGCTCAGTTGGCTATATGATTAAGTTAAAAAAAGAACACTTAAGTACTTTGAGGCTTTGGCGCGCACACACGAGGACACAGACGATAGGGACACATGGACCAGCACAGACTAAAAACTGATTTTTATTCCAGAAGGAAACAGAATATGTACACTTTTTCAGCTCCTTTGATCACTGCGCATGAGCAAAAAAGAGTACATATTCTGTTGCCTTATTTAAAAAAATCAGTTGTTAGTCTGCGCTGGTCCTCGTGTCCCTTTCGTCTGTGTCTTCGTTTGCGAGAACTCAGTATTCAGCAAAACCAACTAGCCCCTCTTTCCGTAATACTTAAGCACTGCCTGAAGAAGCTCCAGCTTGGCGATTTCTGCCATCTTTGTTTACATTCATTAGGTTTAACAAGTATTCACGTTGACCGAGGCCAGGAACCCAAATGCGTAATATTCATTTAAAAAAGCCTAGTATAGCTTGCAATCTGGCGCTTTTTTAACTGGTCTTGGCTAAGCGAAGTGCTGCTAACTATTTCCAAGTGACGCCATGCTATGCGAAGTAATGCCAAGTTTAAGTTGGGTGAAGGACAGCCACCTCTCGAGATTTCAGCCATACATCTACGAGTCGAGTACAGCAGAGTTTCGGTTGACAATAAGCCGCACTTCCAAGTTAGCAGCTTCATCATCTGCACAGCGAGCCTTCTTCGTTCTCCCCATGTTCGTACCTGAAGTGCCGCCACACTGTGCATGCGCTCCTTCGTTCTCTATAAAGCTTCCACCAGGCGCAGGCTTTATACGTCACGAAGCATCGCACGCGCCTCTGTCCGCTACGTCACGTCTGGCGCGTCCAAAGGTGGCGCGCAGTGTCCTAGGCAGGCGGCTAGTGGCGGAGCCGTGAATGGGTGAGCAATGCGGGCGCACAGCTGGGCATCCATTTGCTATAGGCAACGCGCTGTGGATATATATCACGCCGGCGCAGTGTTTCTTGATTGATGAGCGTGATTTTAAGGATGGCTTAAGAAACTTCGCTGTTAAAAAACCAGCCCACTATACCCATCTTACAAAGGCGAGTTAACTACGACTACAACCGACCATGGTTAACCACGTTTCACCACGGTTAGCGCCAACCACAGTTCGCTGATATTACAATGGTGCGAAAGCGTCCCTGATTAAGGCGGCTAACACAACCTGGCGTACAATAAACTGACGCACTAACCAGCAGATCGCCATTTCGTACACAAATTTGTCATTTATTTCTCGTATGACGTTCTTCGAGCGTACAATTACGTGAATGTATGCGTCCAACTCAGCTGTTGTTGCGGCGTAAACACCTTTGCATTGTGTCACGTGCTCCGCACATCATGCAAATCATTTTCTCATAACATTTTCAGACTTCCCGTGGTTTATACCGTGCGGTCCGTTTTTCACGCACGCTCACCGTCCTGCACCCATCGCTTATGGCCACCGCCATTTCCTTGGCTAGCGGGCTAACCAAGGTAACCAAGCTCGGCTTCCAACAACCGCAGTTAGTGGCATTACCGTGATTTAATGTAGAATGTAACATAAGATAACCTCGGGTAATGTAACTGCAATTCCGGTTGCCTGTGCAACAGGGGCATCGAGTGGTGAGATTTCATCTTACCGCCACATTATCTGCACACGTATTCTTTCCCAATTTTTGCTGCATATGCCCGTTGAACTACTGCCTTTACGATTTTCGATTGATTTATATGTGGGGTTTAACGTCTAAAAATCACCATATAATTATGAGAGACGCCATAGTGGAGGGCTCCCGGAATTTCGACCACCTGGGGCTCTTTAACGTGCACCCAAATTCGAGCTCACGGGCCTACAGCATTTTCGCCTCTATGAAAAATGGAGCCACTGCAGCCGGGATTCAATCCCGTGACCTGTGGGTCAGCAGCCGAGTACCTCAACCACTAAACCACAGGGACGAGATGAATTTACATTTTTTCAAAAGATTCAAGAAGTTTCTATAGAAAAAGAGTAAAACCAGCCGAGGTAAATGCTTCTGCTTGAGGCAGTTTAAAGCTTGGTAAGTATTGTAGCTTCCAGAGCAATAGGGGTGACTTTATACTGATTGCGTCGCTTCGGGAAGATTGACACGAAACTTGTGCGGCATCCGAGCAACGATCTTTTTTTCAGGTATGCGCATGACACTAAAGAAGTTCGGGGGAGTTGAGCGAGTCGCGCTGCAGGAGGTTTTTCACGAGACATCGAGCCACTAACAGTAATGCATTTTTCTTGTTGCCTATCAATTTGAATTATGTCTAAATTCTAGAGCGCCCGTCTCTCTCATACCTTCTATTCTGCTTCTCGGTTGTTCGTACGTTGTATTTCACGCATTTACCCGCGAACAGAAAGTCGAAGCACTTCCAGGAAAGCTGCGCTATTGTTTTTTTTTTGTTCCTTTTCCAGCAATCAGCGTTAACCTGGCGGATGGTGCTAAAAAAAAAAAAACTAATGCACTTCCAACAGTAGTGAAAATGGCACATATAGCGAGGCACTAGGCCGTGTAAATCCATAGCTAGAGCAAGAACGAGAGAAGGGTTCGCGGGTCTCGTTCCTCAATAAGACACAACCAAACAAATGAAATTATCCATAATGCGTACGTAAACAAATGAGATGTTACTTGTTTTTAACTTTTCTTCAATGTTACGACTTGACTTGCAGTGTACTAAAAGGTATACGTGAATAGGTCCTTTCAATCGGTGAAGCGCGAACCCGCTACCTTCGTTTTACTCTTCAAATACCATGCTGAAACAAGTACGCAACAGTTAAAACCAACAAATAACCTACCTGTAGTTACCTTTGTACGTGCATAAATCACGTGACAACCAATATGTTTTCCTTGTTCTAAGTGTTTGTTGCATTCATTTGCTTGGATAGACAAAAGTATTTTAATGATTAATATATATGTGAGCTTTAACGTCCTGAAACCACCATATGATTATGAAAGACACCGTAGTGGTGGGCTCTGAAAATTTTGACCACCTGGGGTTCTTTACCGTGCACACTAATCTGAGCACACGGGCCTACAACATTTCAGCCTCCATCGGAAATGCAGCCGCCGCAGCTGGGATTCGATCCCGTGACCTGCGGGTCAGCAGTCGAGTACCTTAGCCACTAGACCACCGCCGCGGGGCGACGGAAGTATCTTAGTGCAGTACAAAACTCGTACAAACCATACAGAATAGTAATAGTAATGATATTTGGGGCTTAACGTTTCGAAACCGTACGAGGGACGCCGTAGTAGAGGCATGCGGAAATCGACACTCTCTATTGTGTTCTTCAGCGTGCACATGCTCCACATATTGCATGAGCGTTTCACCTTGATCGAAATGTGAACGCCGCTGCCGAGATAGAGCCTTTGGTTTTGCAGCTGAGCACCGGAAACGCTACACCGCCGTGGGAGACACATCTTACAGCGGTGAATATTAAGCAGTGCTATGTCACAATACTACTTTTAGGAGTAGGTCTGTATATATTATTCTGCCGTCATCGTAAAAAGAGAGTATAGAATGAGTGATCATTGACCGGACATTCGTAAGTTGAGCTAGTCTATGTTATTTTATTTTTTGCGCTGAATACAGCTGCTGGAAATATAAGATATGAGAAGTTCGACGTGGGCAAAAGTGGCAATGGAAAGAACATTTGCCTAGTTACCAATAAATAATGCAGCACTACAAGCGAGGGATGCAAAACGTCGCCTAACAACAGAACATATAGAAAACAGGCAGTCGCGTGGCGACAACTGCTAACACATACTTACCCAAACTCAGATCTCTTTCGTCTTTGTTACCCTGACTTCTTTTTAACACGCACATGCAAGCTTGGCTATGCTAGGGCAACAATTGACCACATACTATGGGAATGCTCAAGTTTAGACGACAAAACAGACAGAAACTACGAAAAGATAGTCTGTAACCACCCGGTGCGCTGACAGGAAGCTCTGCTCAGCTCCGCATTAGAACAACTGTGAGACGTCTAGCTCGCCGAGGAAGACGGCAGAGCAGGGCTCGTGGCTGGTGCCTATAGGTTGGGGCTGACGCCCACCCCAACTTAGTTTCTTTGGACATTACTAATAAATGTTTTCTTCAAATATTTTTAAGACCCAGGCTCAGTTTCTATCCAATTGAATTTATGCTTTGTTGCATGCAACTAGGTTCTCGAGCCACGTCTGCTACCATGTGTTTCGCGCTGCCATCACTTAGAGATTCGTCATAGACACGTGTGGATATCTTTTGATCTACATTGCTGAATGGACAGAAAAGTATTATCAAGCAACCAATCAGTTCTTTTTTGCGACGTCTTCATTGCTGCCTTCGTTACAATGCATTGACAGCTATAGAGAGACAACGAGCATTGCGTGACAACGTCGCACGCAAACAACTGTACAGCATACCACGCTGCAGACTATGCGCTTCATTTGTTTTTGTTTTTTGGAGGGGGGGGATGTTTTCGCAAATGAATGCACGCTTCAAAAAACTACTAAAGTAAATATATAGCTTTGGAAGAAATGCATGAAGAACTATTCGAACACGACCACTTTTATAAAATTATATGGTAATAACTGCTTAAGATGGTCGTGTTTTGCGTGTGTACGATAACATACTTCTATTAGCATAAATGTATTTGCACTGTACTTGCTTTGCTGCCTTATCTTTAATGTATGGTCTTTTACATTATCGAGCAGCACCTGTGCTACTGCTCTGAATACACAGACTTTAATTATGTTTGTTACCAGAGAGCAATTTCTACAGGGTACATTAGCCGGTCCTTGAAAACATAATGCACATCAAATCTTAGAGTATCTGTGAGACTTCAAAGAATAATAAAAATCAGTAGACATAAAAAAAGATATACCTCCCCATTATACAGCGCTAATGTTGAAAGCACTCTATAATGCGGGCTTAAAATGGGGGAGCACTTAATTTCGCGTCGTCGACAGCGTCGATTTCAAAGATTTATCCCTCTCATGGGCAGCTTTGTGAAAGAAGCACCGCTATGCAGCAGAAGGTTCTCCTATACCGTCTTTCAAACAGAGTTCTTTTTTTTCGCAGGGTCAGTAAAATCTTCTTCCTTATCTGACTGTACCAGGCTTTGTTTGCGCACCATGGGGGACACATACGAAGCTTACAAAGTGGGTGCGGACATTGCTTGTTCATTGTGTTTTTGAAACGACAACTTTCAGTATTTCCTTTTTGTCTTGAACCACGGCTTTACATTTCTCCTGCCAGCTCCTACAGAATTATTCAGCCTTATCTACCTTCTTACGTAGCGTGCGGCTCGGGCAAGTTCCGACAATATAATCCAGGATATAAAGAGAGCAGCCGAAAACGATTGACGGCGTATATTTTTCTTAACACAATGGCCAAGGCAACCGAAAATGAGAGCAATGTATTGCAAATTTTAATACGTCTAATTATATATATTTCCCATATTCACGAGCACTTTTGCCATGCCAGCAATATCGGGCACTGGTGATCTTCCTTCGGTGACATTTTGTTGAACATGAGAGGTAATATCTCTCTTGTTCACCCAAGTTCTTTGACACTGCACACGTTGGTAGCTAGGGTCGTGCGAACATTCGAAATGCCGAAGTGTTTGATTTCAGCCGCTCGGCACTCAATTAACTTCGCAAAACGCTTAGTATTCGTAGAATTATTTGAACAAAACAGAAGTTCTAACTAAGAATTTATTCCGGCAGAAATGATTAGACATTCGTTGACGACGTGTAAAACGTGCAGTGTCTACCACAAAGTGTTCACTTAAGTTTTTTTGGACTTCGCCTGCTTTCTCCGCGAAATTTTCCCTACCGCGCCAAAATGGTGTGCCCCAAACTCCGTAGCCGGCCTTAGCCAACATCAGTGACAAACTGTTTTTGTCAACATTCACTCTCGTGTTAAGCTCGACCCTTCTAGTTCACAGCTCAAAATAAACACAAGACGAGTGCACACGACAGTGCGCTACGTACCACTGGAGCTTATTGCATGAAAGAAAACATGAAAATGGCTAAAACTCCACAGCATTAAACGAAGAAAAAGACAGGCACCGACAAAGATATAATAAATTAAGCATACCTCACCAATTTGTTAATTTATTTACACTCTCCTTTGGCTGTCTCTCCTTTTTTACTATGTGGCAGCAGAATTTCACCCATTTCAGATACTGTTTTGAGAAAGAAACCCCAGCCATGTGTTGCGCGTTGCCCCGTTCAGTCTTCTGCTTCCTGTGTCCTTTGTCACTCATTAGCGAGAATAAATCACTACCTTGCAAATGTGTGCACCTTAAACCACTCTTTATTCTCACTCTCTAAGCTCATTACTAACTTATGATCATTTTGGTGCAAATTGAACCAGTAACGTAACAGAAAAGAACAGGCTGGGCACCGAAGTTGGTACTGGTTCAGTTATGAACCAGCAGCGACTAGAGTTCTGCTAGAATCTCTGACCTCCTTCATTTTACTTCCCAATCATTCATCGTCTTCCGGTGAAAGACACCAAGCGGAAAGAGCGCATACGGTTGACCTCACCGCCTTCCATTTCTCTCTTCTCCTCTGTCTCACACACGCAAAATGAAATTTCTTCTGATATCTCGTAAACCTGCAGCTCACCAAAGCTTCGCCCCGCCGCGATGGTCTAGTGGCTAAGTTACTCGGCTGCTGACCCGCAAGTCACGGGATCGAATCCCGGCAGCGACGGCTGCGTTTTCGACGGAGGCTAAAATGTTCTAGGCCCGTGTGCTCAGATTTGGGTGCACGTTGGAAAACCCCAGGTGGTCAAAATTTCCGGAGCCCTCCACTATGGCGTCTCTCATAATCATGTAGTGGTTATGGACGTTAAACCCCACATATCGATCGATCTGATCACCGAAGCTTCTGATGCACGTGTGCGAGCGCACTGTAAGATTGTTTACATCACGTTCAACGTACTTTCCGACTGCCCTAGCTCCTAAATGTGACTGATCGATATTGCGATTGATTGCTAATACCAGACACCTCATGCAGCATTGTTGGCCGCAATGGGATAAAAACTGGTCATCCATGCAATTACTACACCGGTGTCCCCCGCACGATCCGTTTCATGCCTGGTCCACTATGTTTAGCGCTGCAGAGTTTGCCGTAGCTTCGACCATCTCGGGAAGCATCGATATTGCGGCCGGCGCCGTGCACAGCTAATTCCACGCGAAGCAATTTACTGGAAACGATCGCCACTCATGCGCGTCGTACCGATGCGTTCGGAGCGAAATAGTCCGTTTTTCCTCTAACCGAAAAAACGTTCCGATCTGCAAGTATTCGATAAATGAACGTGGCGCCCCTAAAGTGACGGGTTGACATTTACGCCTCATCTCGTGGGGATGGTTGAGAATCGAGTGCCAGTGGCCACTCCTTTGGGCTTTCAATACAGATGCATACTTTTATCAACAGGCGCAGTTAGTGCGGCGAATCCTTTACTGAAAATCACTGGCCAAAAAGAACAATCTCGAAGTTTTGAATAACCATCGTTCTTGTTTTCTTAGTTACTTTCAATCCTACTCTTGCATAGTACAACTGAGTAGTCGCTTATTTTCTTGCGGTTGATCTTTTCACTTCGTACTGCATATCAGGGCTCTTCAACAGCAGGTTAGGCCTGCACCAGACTATCTTCGTTTGATATTGTTTTATACTTCTTTCGTGAGTATGTTCATGAGCTACAAAAGTGGAAATGGCCTAAAACAATTCTCAGCTAGACGACCTGCCCGTTCACCATGTGCTGAAGTATTAGAAAACCATGAAACAAAAACTTTATTTCAAGATTGGCGTTTAGACTTCTCTCTCTTATATGCGTCATGAAATATGACGTCATATCCCTTTCAGACATGACCGATGTATGCAATATGAAAAATGAAAGACATTTCGTTCAGACGCCTCCCTTTTCCCCTCTCGGCTACCCCCTTCTCTATCCCGGCCCAGGAGAGCTTTAAATTTTATTACTGTGGCTCGTTAGCTGAGGAGAGTTCAAGACCCCTTGTGTGTATATAGTCCATTGCGGTACTTCAATGAAAAGGACGTGGGTTCACTTCTTGGCCAGAGTGACATTATCGATGGGCACGATATGCGACAGCTCTCCTTTACTTAGATTTAGGTGCACATGGAGGAAACCGATGTAATCTTAATTAATTCGAAGTCTCCCACTAGGGTCACCAAAACCACCCTTTGTCCAAAAAAACGTATTCATTGTCGCTGGCCGACGTTTCTTCCAGAACTGAGTGTCCTTTGAGCTCGACTCAAGTGACACGATGAACTAAGTGACACGCAACACTCCTGTGGCTTACACTTTCTTGTCAGCGTATTTTTCGTGGTACATTTACGCCGTGATGAATCAGTATGAGCTCGCTCGCCTCTCTGTCTTGCGTCACGATGAACTCGCAAACGACACACTGAATTGAGCAGAAACATTGAAATAATGAACCAAGAGCATAGAATATCCACTAACACTTTACTCTGGACCTGTATGTACAGCCATCCATTTTTTTAAACCTGAATTCGCGAGCATCGACCACCCATTCGATAAACGGCATTTGACCGAGCACAGCGGCGAAATGAACAAAGATACGTACACGCACTCGATGAACAGTTTTGTACAGCTGTCTTCTGCTAGGCTGTTCCAAAACATAGTGCCAGGACGCCCGGAACAGGCACTTTGAGGGGCCAAGAACCTTAGGTAGTGGGTCGTGCGTCTTCGATGTATGTAGCAGTAGTAGAAGAGAGCCACCACTCGTTTAGTCCTTGGAATGTCCGCTGAATGGCGGCACTTGTATATGATGAATATATTATGAAGAGATGCGAGATGGTGGTACTTGGAGTGTTAACTAGATGGAAAAACGGATGCACAGACGTGCACACAAACGTGCAGACAGACTTGCGGACAGACAGACAGACGAACCTAAGGATGCACGAACACGCGTATGGACGGACGGATGGACGCGCGGACGGATGGACGGACGGACAGGATCAGGGATGAACTGACAGAAGCACGGGCGGCCTGACGGAAGCGCGAATGGTCGCATGGACGCGTCGCATCACTCATTATCATTCACTCCGTGTATATGCTGTAATTTCTTTTAGGAGTCTTGCTTGTGGAAGCTCACGTGTTCTGCTTAAAAAAATGTGCGGCTGTACATGTGCATATTACGGAGAAAGCATGGGTGTGAGCTGAGAGGCGGACACAGAAATAGGAGAGGTGTGAGCGCTGGCAGCAAGTTTGTATTTGAGGCTGGCTATGCATATATGTATTCTCGCTTACCAATTCACTTCGAGGAACGTTCCCTATAGATATCTGGGAAGTGCGTTTTCATCTGGCATGGCACCGCCGACATCTCAGTGGCACGGTTTCATCCTCTCCTCTTACTTTTAAATGCGAAGCATTTCTTAGCGAACTTCGCTGAATTTGAGCGTATCTATCTGTCTATCTATCTATCTATCTATCTATCTATCTATCTATCTATCTATCTATCTATCTATCTATCTATCTATCTATCTATCTATCTATCTATACACTTTTGTTTGAGTGTTATCGTGGCCACCCCATTTATTTGGCGTGATCCCAAGTTAGCATGAGAAAGTAAGATGGTTTGACAAATATGATGCGCTTGTCAAGACATTAATAATTTCACAATCCCATCGCGTGCGTCGTCAAATACTTCCAGCCAGACAGTGGCACATACCCATGTGCCGCTAGTATGCGGGTATGTGCCACAAATGATTGACACATGGTATCTGCTCAGGAACGACGAGAACACACATGGTCAATTTTAACGCGCGAGTGTTGAGAAATACCCGACGTCCGTAGCGTCAACCCTACGAGTCCAAGCTGAAATCAAACCCAAGCATTTTAGGGCCAATGAAGCATTTTACCACAGAGCTACGCCAAGTCTCGGAACTACTTTCAAACACACGCTCATCTTCGTGAAACATTAATAGTTGTTTCAGTGCTGCCTAACCAATTTTATAAACATTACATATGTACTATTTTGATACAGCCGTCACGTAAGGTTAACGACAGATGTGGTTAGTTGCCATGTGCTGTATTTATGTCGCAGTCTCCAGTGCAAGAATATTCGCGAGCATCAGCACTTCATATGAGCTTCTGGTGTTGCTAATACAGATGTTCTAATTAGCATCGTTGCGGAAGCGCAAACAACTGCTTATATGAACATCTGCAACTCTTTGACAAATGTCTGTGTGTGCGAAATTTGTACATTAACAATTTAGCGTCCCCTGCCACGGTGGTCTAGTGGCTAAGGCACTCGGCTGCTGACCCGAAGGTCGCGGGATATAATTCCAGCTGTGGCGGTCGGATTTTCGATCGAGGCGGAAATGTTCTAGCCCCGTGTGCTCAGATTTTGGTGCACGTTAAAGAACCACAGGTGCTCGAAATTTCTGGAGCCCTCCACTACGGCGGGTCTTATATACATATGGTGGTTTTGGCACGTTAAACCCGGCATATCAATCAACAATTTAGTGTCTATTTTTGACGTGCCGCTCAATAAAAAAAAATGTCCAACACGGTCACCTTTCTTCCGCATGGTTCACATAACGTTGATTCCCAGGTACGTGGGATCTGCCGATTTTTTCTCAATTCTTTTCCTTTCTATTTAATGCGAAGCATTTTTTAGCGAACTTCGGCGACTTTGAGGGTATCTATCTATCTATCTATCTATCTATCTATCTATCTATCTATCTATCTATCTATCTATCTATCTATCTATCTATCTATCTATCTATCTATCTATCTATCTATCTATCTATCTATCTATCTATACGGCTGCCTACGACTGTCAGCTCTCCCGGCTGTTTGGATAATACTTTGTATGGCATAACCTGACTGTATGACAAGCATATCTGACTAGTCATAACATGAAAATCATGACATTTATGTCACGAATGTCATGATTTACATTTTATGGTCTTGCTGCTCTTGCGGTGGTTTCATTCATATGGCATGTTGCAAAACTGCTATGGTATGACATGATTGCATGGCGAACGCAATGCGACAGACCGGAACATAAAAATTGGCAGATCCCACGTACAGTGCGAATCGATGATATGTCAAGCACGAATGAGAAATGTTGAAATGGCACTTTAAAATCAGCACAACGTTACGAGGTGGAGGTAAATGATGCCATACACCACTTCCCTCTCATAATTATCATGTTTGGATTTTTCGTTTACCTTCGTGATCTATTCACATCACGCGATACCAAATTTAGTATATGTAGAGCTAGCGAAATGGCCACGAGCACGCTGTGAGCAAGGTGTGTGGTCATGTTCTTACATGGTACGCATGTCAGGATTATTGTTTGCACCAGTCAAATATTTCGTCATCCATTCACGTCCCGTAACACCAAATATGGTATATGTGGAGCAAGCAAAACAGCTGCGAGCGCATCATGAAGGGCCCAATATACTGCAATGTAGCGTTGACGCGGGCGCACGCTGGGCACAGTGACGCTACGTTACCAAACGCGAACACTCTATAGTCTGACGCCAGGCGTGACCAGCGTTCGTCAGCGCGGCTCGACGGCAACTGGCGCAAAATTGGACATGCTGCATTTCGCACCGACGCATTACATAGAAAACACTACGACTCCCTCATTTCGTTGCGGAGGGACACCGGACGCGCTGAAACGCGCTTGCGTCAATGCAACGTTGAGCGGCGCGCGCCTGCGAGTATTTGGCAGGACCGACGCCTGGCGTACCAACGCCGGCGTGACGCGACGAAATGAACGCCGGCGAGCACTCGCACCGGGTCACGTCGAAATCTATTGGCGCCTTGACTGTGGCATGTAGTCATGTTCTAACATGACACGCATTTCATGATTATCAGGTTCGCACCAGCACATACCTCCGTCATCCATTACACGTAACGTAATACAAAATTGGCATATGTGAAGCTAGCGAAACGGCCGCGAGCGCATCATGAGTGTGGCATGTATTCATGTTGTTGCATGACACGCATGTCATGATTATCATGTTTGGATGCTTCATTTACCTGTGTCATCAGTTCAGGTCACGTAATACCGAGTTTGGTACATGTGAAGCTAGCGAAACAGCCGCGAGCGCATAATGAGCGTAGCATGAAGCCATGTTGTTACATGACTCGCATCTCATGCTTCTCACATTTGCACCAGTATCATACCTTCGTCCTCTCTTCACGTCCCGTGATACCGAATTCGCTGCAAGTAAAGCTAGCTAAACGGCCGCCAGCGCATCATGAGCGTGGTATGTAGTCGTGCTGTTACATGAGACGCATCTCTAATGATTATCATGTTTGCACCGGTCACATTGGGCATCCATTCACTTACCGTAATACCAAATTTGGTATATGTGATGCTAGCGAAACGGCTGCGAGTGCATTATGAGCGTGGCATGTAGTCTTGTTACATGACACGCATGTCAGAATTTTCATGTAGGGTACGTGTCACTTGTGTTCGCCATGCAGTCATCTCATACCACATCAGTTTTGCAACATGTCTTGTGAACGAAACCTCCGTAAAAGCTGCAAGACCATGAAATGTAAATCATGACATTCATGACATACATGTCATGATTTTCATGTTATGACTAGTCAAGTATGTTCTTCATACAGTCATATTATGCCATGCCAAGTTTGGTATTGGGACCATTATCGAAACGGCCAAGAAAGCTAAAAGTGGTGGGCGGCTAGATAGATAGATAGATAGATAGATAGATAGATAGATAGATAGATAGATAGATAGATAGATAGATAGATAGATAGATAGATAGATAGATAGATAGATAGATAGATAGATAGATAGATAGATAGATAGATAGATAGATAGATAGATAGATAGATAGATAGATAGATAGATAGATACGTTCGAAGTGGCTTAAGTTCGCCTAAAAATGCTTCGCACTGGTGGGGGGGGGGGGGGTTAGAAAAAGTGGGTAACGATTTGGAGTACCAGGTACTCTACTATGAGAGAGCTTAAAGCCGTCCCCAAAAACTCACAGTAACAAAAGCGACTACTAGCAGATTGATACTTTGAGGAAATTCTGAGTTCTTAATGCTATTTGAGACGCTTATTTGCAATATGTCTGCATTATACTCTACGCACGGCCGCTTTAGAAATCCGGCTTTCGCGGCACGTAAGGCAATTCAAAACTTACCGCCATCCCCACAGGTGCAAGGACATAGGCTTGATAGCAGTGACATTTACGTACTCTGACGTCTTTTATATGATAACTCGACGAGCAGCCCATACATGTGGACTAGCGCGCATTTCATTAGCACTTTTTGGTCTTTGCATAGTCTTTGCCTTTTTTGTTTGCATTCACACGAAGGTACTTTTCACGCCTTTTCGGTTCCATCGTACACCCATCGTAGTCAAGTGCACATAATAAATACATTACCAACAGTGCTTAGGTGGTTATGATGCATCATTATTAACCTGAAGGTCGTGGTATCGAATCTTGGCCGCGGCAACCGCATTTTCGACGAAGGGTGAAAATGCTTGGCGACTGTTAACTTGGCCTTAGCTGTTCGTTAAAGAACCGATAGTCAAAATTTCCGGACACCTCCACTATAGAGGTTCACTTAGACTGTTTTACGGCTGCTGTGAGGTGGTTCAATGTTAGGTTATTAACTTCACCATTTTGTGCATCTAGCTAAGTGAGGCCTACCAGAGGAGCACGCTCGCATGCATGAAAAAAAAAAAAAACTGTGGTGGAGGGAAGCATATAGGGAGGAGTGTTTGGGCTCAAGTAATGTGAAACCTCGGAAGGGGTGTCGCATACACTGTTTTGAGAGATTTCTTTCATAGGACTCTAGCGGTATCAAGTCTGAAGGCGGAAATGTTAGGAAAGATGTTTCTGTGGCTCTAACATCACCGGATAGGTGCGTTGTAATACAGTTCACCGTAGCGTTGTCGTTGTTGTTTTCTCCTCCTTCATCCTCTTCGTCGTCTTCTTCTTCCTTCCTACATGACCGGTTTCAGTTCAATATATGCCATGTAGAGATCGGTTCTTCATTCCCATCAGTGTGGTCGGCTATTTATTGGGCCAGCTACAGCTGCCCTATGATTTCTGTTGGTGTAGCGGTGAGTAGTGGCATTTACCCATTTTTTGTGGCTCATACTTGTTTTGTATAGGCCAGTGAGACACATGACACACCTTGACCGCATTGGGAGTTGACAGGTGCATTTTCCAAGATTCTTTGATTAAGTGTGGACTCATTCAGTGTGTCTTATTCATTGTGAATTGTGAATTAGGTGGGGCAGCCGAGAAAAACATAATAGTGATTGTTCAAAACGCTCCTAATGAATGCCCCACTTCTACTTAGATAATTCGTTTGTGACGAAAGTTATATACAGTGGTAGCGCGCAAGGCCATTGCCGGCAAATAATTTCCGGAAAGAGGGGAACTGCAGCGGGGACGACACCACACGGTCGTTGTCATTCATGATCACGACAGTTTTCTGATACCCGAAACTTCTCTGACTCTATCCTGAATGCTCCCCGATTCTCAATAGTGATGGGGCTTGGTTTAGTTTTCTTTTGACAGTCTTTACTCACTGTTTTATTTAACAACCCGCAGATATTCTATTTTGGTTCGCACTTCGGCGTTGTTTGGGTCAGCGCGCTGTTCTTCGCACTTGTCGCATAGGTGGTCGTTGAGGCTAGGGCAGAGGTTCTGTGTGCGTCCTATCTCTTCACAGGATTTCTAGTGCTTGGGCGACTTTCTGTAAGGCCTGCAGTTGCTGTGTGTGCTTTATAGTTTAACGTTGAACAGCGCGTGCGAACTTTCAAAAGCCGTCATTGCCGATGTCGTTCTACCCAGCATTTTCGTGCGCACGATTTCGCAGTTTTCCATTGTAAACAGATTTCCTAACTGGTCGCCCGGCAGGCCTATCTTTATTCTCTGAACAACGCTGCGTGTCGTACCCAGAATCGGTCCAAGAGTAGTAGGTAGCCACCTCTCGTTTAGTCTTTGGAATGTCCGCTGGATGGTGGTACTTCTATATGATGAATATATGATGAAAAGATGCGAGGTGGTGGTACATGGAGTGTTCACTAGATGGACGGATGTGCGGATGGACGGACGCATGGACGGGTGGGCAGACAGACAGTTGCACGGACGGAAGGACACATTGAAGGATGGACGTATGCACAGACGGACAAACGGACAGACTGAAGAATGATTGGACGCACGCACGGACGCTCGTATGGACGCAAAGACGGGCACAGGGATGGACGGACGCAGGGACAGACGCATGGACGGACGCATGAACCGCGCATGGACGCATCCACGGACGCACGGACAGTCACACACACCCATAGTCGGAAGCATGGACGGACGGAGGGACACGCGCACAGACGGACGCATAAACGGATGGACGCATGGACGGATGAAAGCAAGAACGAACAGATGGACGGAAGTGCGGACGGACTTATGGACGCTTCGTCCCACTCATCATCATTCAGTCCATGTATACGCTGTGATTTTTTTTTTGGTCCCTTACAAGAGTAATGAGGTGCGCCGACGTCATTTTAGATGCGAAAGTACCTTATGCTTTGGGCAGTGTCCCCGAGCGTAATTCAAACGCCTCCACAAACACCGTGTAAGTCACATAGGAGAAACTGAAACCCGAAGCGCACCCCGCGCGATGCTTTCGCTTCCTACTATGGTTGCCCGTAGGAGAAGATCATGTATAATTTTTATTTATATTAGTAGTTATGTACACATCGTCGGCCTACTGAGGCCGTGGACTAAAAATGCGGTAAGAGCAGCTTTTATGGTGTACATTATAAAGAAAATTGCGAGAAACCACAAGGCACAGTGAAGTGCGGTGTGTGCCTTCTATTTTCTGTGTTCTGTTTTCGTTCTTCCTTTCCCCTTTCGCAATGCAGGGTAACCTACCGGGCTCAACCCTGGTTAACATTCCTTCATTTCTCCTTATTTTTTTTCTCCCTCTTTGTGTTCTGTGGGTTTCTGCACTGTATTGCAATAATAAATCTTTGGCTGATTTGTGACTCATTTTTTTAAGCAGGGCAGCCTCAGGCTATCCCATAGTAAAGTACAGTGTACTCTAAATTCTCAAACACTATTTAGATGCGAAGCATTTCTTAGCTAACTTCGGCGATTTTGAGCGTATCTATCTATCTATCTATCTATCTGTCTATCTATCTATCTATCTATCTATCTATCTATCTATCTATATATCTATCTATCCACCTACGACTTTATCTCTGCTGGCGGTTTCGATATTAGTATCAATACTAATACAACATGGAATGGCATAATATGACTGTATGAACAACGTATTTGACTTGTGAGAACATGAAAATCATGATATGTATGTCATGAATGCCATGATTTGCATTTCATGGTCCTGAAGCTTTTAAGGTGGTTTCGTTCACATGGTATGTTGCAAGACTGCTATGGTATGGCATGATTGCATGAAGAACACAAGCGACCGAACCTTACATGAAAATAATGCCATGCGTGTCATGTACAAACATGACTACATGCCACGCTCATGGTGCGCTCGCGGTGGTCTCGCTAGCGTCACATATAAGAAATTTGGTATTACAGTACATGAGTGGATGACGAAGATATGTGACTGGTGCATACATGATAATGATGAGATGCGTGTCATGTAACAACATGACTACATGCCACGCTCAAATTCCGCTGGCGGCCGTTTCGCAAGCTTCACTTATACCAAATTTGGTATTCCGGGACGCGAATGAATGACGAAGGCATGATACTGGTGCAAACATGAAATGCTTGTCATGTAACAGCATGACTACATGCTAAGCTCATGATGCGCTCGCGGTCGTTTCGCTAGCTTCACATCTACCAAACTCGGCATTACGCGACGCGAAAGGACGACATAGGTAAGTGACACATCCAAACATGATAATCACGACATGCGTGGCATATAACAACATGACTACATGCACACTGATGGTGCGCTCGCGGATGTTTCGCTAGTTTCACATATGCCAAATTGGGTATTACTTGACGCCAACGGATGACGAAAGTATGTGGCTGGTGCAAACATGATAATCGTGAGATGCGTGCCATATGAAAACATGACTAAATGCCACAGTCAAGGCGCCAATACATTTCGACGTGACGCTGCGCGCGTGCTTACCGGCGTTCATTTCGTCGCGTAACGCCGACGTTGCCACGCCAGGCGCCGGTCTTCCAATTACTCGCAGGCACGCGCCGCGCCGCATTGCTTTGACGCATGTGCGTTTCAGCGCATTCGGCATCCCTCCATGACGAAAAGAGGGAGGCGCAGTATTGTCTGGGTAACGCATCGGCGCGAAATGCAGCATGTCGCATTTGGCACCGGTTGCCGTCGAGCTGCGCCGACGGACGCTGGTTGACCTTGGCGTCAGGCTATATAATGAGGGCTCGCGTTTTGCTAACGTACCGTCGCTCTGCCCAGCGTGCGCGCGCATCAACGGTGCATTGGAGTATATTTGGTCCTTCATGGTGCGCTCGCGGCCGCTTGCTAGGTCCACATATACCAAATTTGGTGTTACGTGACGTCAATGGATGACAAAATGTACTACTGGTTCAACATGATAATTCTGACATGCGTTTCATGTAAGAACATGACAACATACTACGCTCATAGCGTCCTCGGTGTCGTTTCGCTAGCTCCACATATACTAAATTTGGTATCACGTGACGTGAATAGATGACAAAGGTAAACCCCACAAACATCAGAATGATGGCGCGGAAGTCATGTACGGCATCATTGACTTCCACCTCGTAACGTTGTGGTGATTTCAAAGTGACATATCAACCTTTCTCATTCGTGCTTTTGTTCTTTGATTTCATCGGGTGAATGCTGCTGATTGCAGTTTGAAGGGCGAAGCTTCTTAAGCCGTGTGTCATGCGTCCACGCTGTATCTAGTCGGAGTAGTCGTCGTTGTAGTAGGTAGCCACCTCTTGTTTAGTCCTTGGAATGTTCGCGTATGGCGGTACTTCTACATGATGAATATATGATGAACAGATGCGAGTCGGCAGTACTTTGAGTGTTCACTAGATTGACGTATGCGCGGATGGACAGACAGACCGATGCGTGGAGAGAAGGATGCATGGGGGGACGGAGGGACGCATGGACATACGCATGGATGGATGCACGGATTGACGGAGGGCCGCAATGACGGAGGCATGGCCAGACAGACTAATGGACGAACGGACGGATGCATGGATGAAATGATGGACGCACGGACGGACGGATGGGCACATGAACGTACGCATGGACAGACGGAACCATGGAAGAACGCAGGCACGGCCGCGCGAACAGACGCATAGACAGTCGGATGCACGAACGGACGCATGACCAGACGGAAGGAAGAACCAATGAACAGACGGAAGCACGGATGGATTGACGGACTCTTTACTCCACTCATCATTATTCATTTCGTGGATATGCTGTGATTTTTTTTCTTAACGCTCTACCATTTCAAATATGTATGTCTGTTTTCTCCATTCATGGGTAGATGTGATCGGCCCATCACCGGTGCCAGTTCCTACGGCCTGGAAGCGTTACTTCTACAAGACCAGCTTGAAGGTACTCGACGGGTCATGGCGTACGCGTTACGAGCGCAAACTTCCACAGAAGTGCGCTGTAGCCAGACAGGGAAAAAGTGTCTCGCCGTGACTTGGGCTGTTTCACGATACGATCAGTTTCGTTGTGGTCTCACCTTCAAATTAGAGACAGACCATCTTCCTCTGGTTACACTTCTGGGTAACAAGAAGCTAGAGCTCGTACCACCTCGTATACAACGAATGCAGATAAAACTGATGCGCTATCAGTATGTGGTGAAATATTGCCTGGGAAGTACTTAGCTATGGCAGACACTTTGTCACGAGCGCCCTCTCAAGTGCCGGCTACCCCCATAATATGGACGTTGGAGCTGTTCATCAGCGAATTGTTTAAGCAATTGCTACCTCTGGTGGCAAGGCGCTTGGGTGATGTGCACAAGCATCAAGCTCAAGATGGTGTTTGCTCTGCGGTCATGACCTACTGCAAGAAAAGATGGCCAGACAAAACCAAGGTGCCTCTGCAGGTCACTCCGTTTTGGAAGGAGAGGGACAGACTGAGCGTATACGACGGCGTCCTTCTGCTCGACCGACGACTTGTGATTTCATCAGCCTTGCACCAGGAACTTCTCGCTTTATTACACGAAGTGCATCAGGGCGTGCGCTATTGCCAAGAACGGACCAGAAAGACTGTTTGGGGGCCTAACTCTAACATGCATGTTGATCATACGGTGTCGCAATGTGCTGTATGCGCCGAGACTAGAGTTCAGCGATCCGAGCCTATGTTGCCAAAGGCTACACCTGACAGTCCATGGTAGCACCTGGGCATTGATCTGTTTCAACTGAAAGGGCGCGATTAGGTCCTAAGTGTTGATTATTATTCCAGGTATCCCGAAGTAGTCTCCATTGGGTCCACCACGGCACCAGCCATCATTTCGGCAATCAAGAGCTGCATCGCCAGTTCTGGCGTACCAAACGTGGTCCGGACCGACAACGAACCACAGTTCGTGTCATGTGAGTTTGCAGAGTTTGCGCAGCCATATAGCTTCCGTCATGAGACCAGCAGTCCAAGGTATCCCCAGAGCAACGGAGAGGTGAAGCGCATGGTGCGCACGGTAAAAGACTTGCTCTCGAAAAGTCCTGACCCTTAGCTGGTTATGCTATCATACCGTGACACGCCTGGTCCAAACGGCATTTCTCCGGCCCAAGCCTTGATGGGAAGGAAACTGCAAACACGTCTCTCACGACTACCGGAACAACTAGTGTCGTCATTACCGTGTAATACGAGTTTCAGGGAAAAGGAAACGAGTTATAGGGTGCAGCAAGCAAATAACTACAATTGCCGTCGGTCTTCAAGCACGATTACCCCTCTAAGTTTTGGCGAATGTGTATGGGTCACTGACACGTGCTGCAGTGGGGAAGTGCTTTCACGGGCCCAGCGTCCACAGTTCTAGCTTGTTCACACCCTCAGAGGCATTCTGCAGCGTAATCGTCGACACCTGGTGCCTCATTCGACAGAAACGAGTTCAGCCAAACTAGCAGCTTCTCCGCCAGCCCCTCCCGAGAACTTGCAACCTGAAGCTCCGCAAGAATCCGTGCGACCAGAAGTAACGCCTCGGGAAACTGTGACACGGACTCGCAGTGGTCGTATAGTGAGGCCGTCCTGATGTTTGAACTTGTGAGGACCTGCCCCGTAAAATATGAAAAGGAGTGATGTAGAAGAAGCTGCCAGTGTTCCTTGAAGCATGTGGCCACAAAGAGGCACTGCTGTCCACCGAGTGTATATATGGAATTTGGGGATAGGGAATAAAGTTCTGGTTTCGCTTGCCACCAGTCTGCCTCGTTTCTCGGCTCCCGGGCTGAACAGCACGTACCTGCATACCGCGGGCCGTGGTTATGCTCCACACGTGTCTGCAAGGAAGGGTACGACAACGTACGTGACAGCGTTTCACGATGTCGTGAGAAAATATACTCATTTTTGCCAAAGCCTCTTACATGGCCACAGTAATTTTCCTGTACGCCAAACAAAGAGGCCAGCATGGCGTACGTGGCCGACCGATAGATAAGTAGATGGGAATGCTCAGAGTGCGTTTTATTTGCTAAAATGCTTCGGGATTAATAGGCTTGGGCAGGACACGTAAGGAAGACAGAACGACGAAACGATAGTCGCCGTTACAGCTAAGAAGAGTGATGAAAAACTGCGGCTGCAAAGGTGAGTTTCCAAAATCATATAGATGCCCTCCGAGCGGGCATATCCCCGTCCTGCCAACCAGTGTATTAATTGTGGACAGTTTTCTTACTTTCTTCTTTTTTCCCGTAAGCACCGCAAGTTACAGTGTTCAAGGGTATTTGTAGGGTGGAAGTATAGAGTGTGGCTAAATTTTTTGCGTTTTCTCGTCATTCCCATGAGAGAGGTTGGAATGTAACGCATCAGCGCATCCGATAGCCCTTCCCTGATGACTGCCACAGAGGACGTGGTCTATAATGCGTTTGTATGAAGCTTCATTGTGTCGATTCCTACTTGCGCACAATACTTTCCCAGTGCCTGGGATTGCGAGGAGAAAGCGAAGATGCCAAAGCAAAAAATAATGAATGAGCGTAAGAGGGCTCTGCATAGTCAGCGTGCACTTTTCTTATTGTGAATGCTGACCTGTTTCAATCTGTTGGAATTGAGGCAGTAGTTGTATCGTCCTTCTGAATGAGTCTACAGTGCATGGCTCTTTTTAAGTTAAGCGCAAGTATTGCCACCGCTCACCTCGCCTGAAGGAACGAATGCCTCTCTTGTGTTTTCGATGGGCGGCTTCAAAAACGTCAGCATGAGCAGGGTTACCCGTCAGGGGGGTGAAGGCTCTTCGCTTTGCCTCACGTACCTATTCTGTCAGTCTATGGGACGAACTTCACGTCACCCCCTTCCCAGATTCGCAGTACCCCTCTCCCTATTCTAATAGTGTATGTGGTTGCCTTTGCGCCCCCTCTTTGGTGACTAGAGAGGGATGACTGCCACCCCCCTGCCCCCCTTTGTACACACGCCTTTAGGCTCCAAACTATAGGACCGTCTCACCTCATTCGAGGGCTTCTCATTTCATTTAGTTCGCTCATCTTTCTTTTGCTTCGCATAGGAAACGACGTTTACGACTGCCTCTTTAGTTTTGCTTTGCTTCTAATTTTATATCGCTGCTAGCTGATGGCAAAAAGTGACCTGACGTTGTCTGGTGAATTGTTCAACGACCTTGTTAAAGTACTTGTGCAGCACCAGTCACTTCATAATTACATCTACCATACGATAAATATTTCGCAATTTGGACAGTAGCGTAAAAGCACGAAATACCGTACGTGTCAGCAGCATTCATGAATAAAAGCGGGCTTTCTTGAACAGAAACCGTGAAGGAGCCTGCTTTGCCTGGTACCGACAATGAACGGCCACCACACGAGAAGTGACGCCTAATAAATAATGGTGATTTGCTAGAAATATCCACGTACATAAAGACACTGTAAATGGGTTCAACTAAAATGTCTTAAGAAGTTTTATGGAAACTTCAGCAAACTGCTACCATTGAAAATAATTGCAGGCACCCTTCTCTCCCCCCCTCTAAGGTTAAGCTTTCCATGAGAGATAACGAACAATGACACAGTATGCCATAGTAACGTATACTCGATCGGAAAAAGCGAAGAAGATAAAAAGAAACATAACATCTGCTCTTATAACTGAAGCAATGAATTCAGGCAGCTCACATTAGGTCACGCATTAGGTCATTAAAGCGCCGTCTAGCTTCGTTTTTTTATGAATCTGTACAGAATGCTTGCGTGTTAATTGAGTGCGCCCCTCTTTATGATCATGATAATTTTCTACATACAGCACCGGTGAACCTCGATCATAGCAGCTCCGTTGTAAAATTTATATGTTGTGTGTATGATAAATTAAAAAATTATGGTCCAATCCCACTAAGCTTTGATTTCTGTTGTTAACCATGTATGCAAATTACTTAGACGTGCAGGTTTATGATGATTACAGTTTTCTTTGTATGACACACTGCCAACTTCCACCGTATCAGCACTGCTGTTATATAGTAGTATTTTTGGTGTTTCTTGTGTTGAACTACCACTGTCTCTATAAGGAACGCCGTAGAGAGTTACTCGGGCTTAGTTTGTATCTCCTGAAGTTTTGAAAATCTGCTCAATTCTAAGCGCATGGCAATTCACTTGGCACCATCGAATTGCAGCCGCTGTGGCCCGAAATTGAATCCTTACGTGCCCTTATGGCTAAGGTGCATGCCGGCTAGGCTACTACGCTGGGTGGTATAGTGCGCTGCCTCCGTAACCTTGCCATCTAACACACCATGCACCCCTGAGCTTTCGGTGTCAGTCACTCTAAAATACACTTTTGTTACTGACCCACGATATCAATTTCTGGTCACTGCCCTCCATTGGAGCAAGCTTGCAGGGGGACCGGGTATTACTGAACCCCAACTTTTTTTCTGCTGTAAACGGCCTGCAAAATGACTCTTCCGTCATGGAGTTGTAGCGTCTACAAAGTGCGCTCTATATTTCAGATCCAACCAGAAACCTCTGGTCCACTCAGCTCACCATGAGCCAGCTAGAAGTACAACCGTTTGCTGCTTTCGCTTCACCGTGGCTGTAGAGAAGGGCCTGAGTTCTGTCCAGAGTTTTTCAATAATAGAAGCATCGAATTACGAGCGCGACTGCTGACCGTAAAGTGAAGCGAAGCGCGACTACGTCGTATAACGGTCGGATGGCCAATGTTGTATGCTCTGGTGCGCGGTGACACTATGCTGGACGCACGCGCACTGCGCAGTCATTGTGCAGCCTGCGTGCGAGCAGCTGTCGGTTGCGGGCACCACTTGTCTTCTAACCCGGGCGAATGGAACATCAACATTGTGTGTTAGCTGCATACCATTTACGGCGCACATGGCCACACATGCAGCCAGCTAGTTAGAGTGATTTCGCCTTTGACTTCTTTCGTTCTGATCAATACTTTTCGCTGCAATTTAATCGGTAAGGCTATGTACAAATTACGCTGAAGGTACTGCAAGGCAAACGGCATGTATGATTCAATTCTTTCAGTTTGATTCCATTTGAAAGGGAAAAAAAACGCAGCAACCTTGCTATCAGCGTTCGCGTAGAATCTGCAGCAAGCTATATAATGGAATTCAAATAGCCAGTACGAACCACTGCACAGACCTGACCTGACGTGTCGCTTTTATATTGGCAATGCACACTGGCTACAGGTGGCGCACCGTGCAATCCAAGATGGCTGCGAGAGGATGATCAATCCGCCAATTCTCGTAGGCAAAGATGGGACGCATGGACGTACACCCCACGCCGCTTTCACCGAATCCACTCTTGATCGTCGAATGAATGTATATAAGACCACATTACTTTCCCAAACAATAGGAACTGCTAGACGTTCGCTACCTCATTTCTTGCCGCAGTGCAAATGGTTGTGGTGTCAGCTGATCGACCGTGCATCAACGACGCCTTGCATAATCCTGCACATGCTACAGAAAACTGCGTGAGCTCGAATTGACGTATGAACTGACCGGCGCTCTCAGATAATTTGTGGTGAGCCTGCTACCATAAATTATGAATGGATTTGCCGCAGTAGTGTGCCACTAGCGAGTAGCGTGCCGTCGCGGAATGTTTAACGTATAGCGATGGTTTGTTCACACATTACGCTGTGGTAATTACTTGTGCTGTAGGCACCATGAAGTTGCTTCTTCAACGAACACGAGCATTTAGCTTCCCATTAGGCAGCGCTTGTTTCCGTGAGTATACTTATATAGAAGTGCGCAATTCACTGCACTCGAACGTTTCCTGTTCCATCAGCGCGATCGCCACAAGGATATCGAAACGAATGCACGCGTACGTTTTTCGCAATGTCAAAATTTTGAAAATTCGTCGATAAACAACGTCGTCTGGGCGGTACCGGTGATGTGCAGGAGAAGTTAGCAGAGAGGTGTGGACTGTAGTCGTGACTGCACGTTTCACTGCTCTAACCATTTCTCATCGCAGGTTGAGCTCGAGCGGGCACATGTTGGCGGCATGCGGCACTTCGTAATAGCCACTGTAATGGGGCTACGCAATGCACAAGAAAAACTCTGCTTTTACTTTGATTTCACCTAAGGATATTGTACAATAAATACAATTACAGTGAATTACGAGCTTGAAAAAAAAACATGAACGCGCTAGGGAACGTGAAGTGCAACTCGCTGCTCGTGAGTTAGCAGCTGATCGTTCATAGTCGCTGTCACAGTCGGTGCGTTCTACGTCCAGTGATAAATCCTCTACGTAAAGACAATTTCTTTGAACACCACTGCTGTAAGCGGGTGATGGGGAGACAGAAGGTTAGGCAGGCAGTAGTTATCAGGAAGTTTGCGGGTATAAAGTACCCGCAGCAAGCACACGACCGATTTGACCGGCGAAACGTGGGAGGGGTCTTTGTCCTGCAATGTGCGTAGTCAGGCTGATGATGATGATGAATATGATGATGATTATAATGAAGATTTTACAATGCGCGGGATAGTAACGGGAATACATCACTGCGACTAAATGATTTTCTTGCTGAATTACGGTCTCACTATTTTTCGTTATTTTTTTCTGCAAATTTGCAATTGGCATTTCAAATAAAAGTTTAATTACAAAAATTTTGTAGGAGAAACACAATCCTGGAAGTATCGGGCAAATTCACCTTATAATCGGCCTATCCCCTCTTTTGGGTACGAGCCATTTGCACAGGAAACAACAACAACAACGACGAACGCAGCGTATGTTATTTGGCTCTGCCTTCTCAATAAACACAGTATGGGACTATTTGTAAACGGATGGTATTGTCGAGATTAGAGTGGCTCTTAAAGAGCTATAATCACTTTCCTGCGTTCATGAATGGCTTTGGGAGAGGCCGATCAGCCATTGACGGGGTCATCAACTTGGTCTCCGATGTTGAACAGGAAAGATGTCGAGGCAGATTAGTGGCTGCTGTTTTTCTTGACATTAAAGGCGCCTACGACAATGTCTCACATTATGCCATTCTTGATGCGCTTGAGGATCTAGAAATCGGCGGACGACTGTATGCATTGATCGTGAGCTACCTTAGCGACCGAACCGTGTATATGTGAACAAGCGAAGGAGATACAGACCATTATAACATTCACCGTGGTGTTCCCCATGGGAGTGTTCTCAGTCCGACACTTTTTAACATCACCTTGATTGGACTTGCTGCTGAACTTCCTGACACGGTAAAGGTGAGCACATATGCGGACGAAATCTGCATCTGGGCTTCTGGAGCTACGCGCCCCCAACTGCGTGCTCGACTACAACGTGCAGTGACCATTACAGCAAGGTACCTACGTCACCAGGGTCTCACGCTGTCGACTGAAAAATTCGCCGTGCTTGCATTTACACGGAAAAAAAATGACAAGATACCCACTAACTGTGAATGGAACAGCAATTTGTGCTGTTGTGCAACACAAATTCCTGGGTGTTATCCTCGACCGGAATCTATCGTGGTCAAAACACGTCACAGCCTTGAAGTCAAAGCTCAAGAGTTTTGTCCCCGTTCTTCGGGTCATATCTGGAGCAAGATGAGGCCCTTCGGAGGCAGCTCTCCTGTAACTGTACCAATCTTTATTCGTAGGGTACTTACGATACAGCATGCCCGTGCTTTCAAGCATGAAACCCAGTTGTGCGAGCACGCTAGAAAGCATCCAAGCTCAAGGGTTGCGCACGTGTTTGGGCTTACCTCAATGCACATCAACCAAGGGAACTCTCGGCGAAGCGCGGGCTTGTTCAATCAAAGTATATGTGCTCTGCGAGCCTCTTAGAGTCCACCTTCGCCTGTTGACACGACACAGGCAACATTCCCTATCAGCGCTCCCTGCCAGCCACCGAGACTGCAGTTATTCAAGAGCTATATCACGGCTCGAGAACATCATACCACCAAGATTCTCTTCCGCACGTGTTCCTGAGACACCTCCAAGGCTCCTGCCTAGACCACTTGTCATACTTCAGATTCCTGGGATTATGAAGAAGTCCCTTGTATCATCGATCGGCCTAAAGCAACTTACACTGCAGCACATTTATACTATGTACGACTGTGTGGCAAACGTATATACTGATGGATCTACCACGTCGCGTACCTCCGCCGCAGCCTTTGTCATGCCGCAGATGAAGATAGCTCGACGTTTCAAGATAGATGACAAGACAAGATCAACAGCCGCGGAACTTGTTGCTATTCGGGAGGCAAGACGTTTCATGTCGACAGAACCCGCTCGTAAATGGACGATACTGTGCGTTGCCAAAGCTGCTCTTTAAACCATCGATGGCTTCATGAGACAAGGTTCATATCATATTTTATCGATTGAAATAGCAGAGCTTCTTGGCATTGCTACAAAAAATGAACATGACGTAACATTTCAACGGATACCTGCTCATTGTGGCATAATGGGCAATGAAGCGGCGGGCGATGAAGCTAAGAGAGCTTTAAATAGTGCCCCGGAAGTGTGCATCGCATTTTCTCGACAAGACACTAACATCCTACTTCAACGCGTAATGCGCAACTCCATCTTAGAGCACTGGCAGAAACCAGAACACCAGCACAAGCGGCTGCACAAATGGGACCCGGAAATGAAGTTTGTATGCGTCACAAGTTAAAGCGAAGCATATCATGCATTATCCACCGCATTCGCCTCGGTGTGGCTTACACGAGAAGTTACACCCACTTGATTGGCTGTAATGACACAGGTCCCAATTGTGGTCACTGTCGGTTTGCCAGAAACGCTCGAACATATATTTTGCGACTGTCCAGCATATGCAAGCGAACGTCAGCAACTGATATCTTCGATTGGCCGATATATTATTCGACCATTAACCGATGAGGTTGTGTTAGGTCCTTGGCCTGACGCCAGCAGCACACATGTGGTTGTACGAGCCGTCATCGCTTTTTTAGAAGCGACTGGACTGGATGCACGTCTGTAGAGTTACCCAGCCTAATAAGAACATATCATCTCTCTACCTTACCATCGTCATTCATCACTCTTTCATTCCCCAGTCACCCTTCCCCAGTGTAGAGTAGCAGGCCAGAGCAAACTATAGCTCAGGCCGACCTCTCTACCTTTCTGTAAATAAATTCTCTCACTCTCTCTCTCTTTGTAAACATGTTTGGTTCATGCCAATATTATATGAACCGGATAAAACTGGTTTTACTTGGCCACAATTTTATATCTATGGTGCATTTTACACGCTTTAAAAGATGATCAGGGTATTAGAAAGCTGGTCAGTTTTTTTTTATTTGACATTTTGAGGCTTAGCAGACTATTGCATTGCTTCTCTGATATTTTACGCCCTCGCTCTTTCGGACAAATCTCCTTATGAGGTGTTCATAACAAGCCTTTAACATGTGTAACATGAAAAATAAACTTTATTCTTTAAAACAAAGTAGCCTGATCTCGTGTGTGAAAATACCTCAATTGTATACTTTGCGTGCAACAACGAAATTGCTATAACAACCCAGTTTTCTCAAATAATTCCTCTCCAAACACTTTTCACGCGCTGGTGGTGCCATGCGGAAATGCGAGGCACTCGTACCATCTTTCGGGCCATTTCACGAGTGCGCTTGCGAGGTTAGAGGCATTATCGATAGATGGCGCGTATTGTGAACAGCCGCAAACTTGGAGGCAATTTAAAACGGCAAGTAGAAATAAGGGGACTATGGTCCGCCGTTGCATAACTTACTCGTTATGGTGATCCGGTTGTTAATCCTGTTTTAATTTTGAGCCTAAGCTCGTACAATTAAATCTCGGCATCAGCGGCCACATTATGCGGCGTAGCCGAAATGTCAGAGTACCATTTATTTATTTTTAGGTTCACGTTATGAAACACCAGTTTCTAAAAAAAAAATGGAAGTTCTCCTGAACGGCGTGCATGATAATCATACCAAATTTTTCACACGCAATACCCGAAGAATTATTATTAGTACTGAATAACGTAATTCATTAAATAGTGTAAAGCAGGTGCTCACTATCACGTGCTACACAGAGTGCAGCATATGCCACCGAACTATTTCCGTTGCGTGTTGCATGAAAGTTTCCAGAAAAACTAACAAATCTTTGTACTTAACCTTTTCGAACACGACAGGTGTCTGTGAAGGGGTTATTCAGCCCAAAGAATGGGAAATTTACAAAGAAAAAGGCTTAGGCTTTGCTTGTACACAGAAATTCATGGAAATGTAAGGAAAAATTGGTGCACCTACATAGATTCCGGTAGCAGATAGAAATATACCAATGATCACAAGGCACCATGAAGTTTCGTCGCCAGTGACTAGAGCCGGAGCTCAGCTGCTTAAACATGACATCATGCATATATATTTAAAGGGCTTGGAGGAAAAGTCAATGCGGTGGCTATTTTTCCTGTTAAAAAAGACCAACACTGTTCTGCAGTCCCATGACTGCTCAAGCCAGTCGAAGAAACACTTGCGCGACTAGCTATAAACTATTTTCTTTAAAACATCGAGGCGCCGGCATCTTGGGTTGGTAAGTCAATGTTTTGCTATTTTGTTTAGACGACTTTACCTATGGCATGTACGTATGCTTTTCTTATTAACACGTCTGTTCAAATCGCCTGAGCTCTGATTGCAAAAGAAAAAATTGAGGCTTTGAGCCGGATTTGGAAAGCACTATCATTGTAACACCACGAGGAACTCTCCCGTGAAATCATACAGGTTGATAACATACACTGGCTGGGTGAACTTTGTATCAGGTTGCCCCTGCAATGTCCTCGCCAAAAGCGGAATCGAGTATTTCGCCATGATGTAATACGATTTGTCATAGGACAGGTTCGCATACATGTCCTGTTCATGCCTCGCATACATATTACTGACAGCTCCGATAATAACATTTACTTGAAATCACCTTCTTTGTCGTGTCTTACATGTCCTCTGCAACGCCGTGCAATGATTTCATTATTTCACAGCCAGTGCGCTACTTACCGCTGCTTCACTATACCCTTGCCCTACTTTATGAAACGAATACTGTGAAACACAGGATATCCAACGATGACGTACATAGAAACTTACATGTGGCTTTTTTATGTGTGCCAAAGAGACAAATCAGGGAAGTGATGCTGCCTAAGTTTTATAGGACAGCAAAGCTCGCGTAACTTTTTGTCTTTTAAAAAGTTGTAATCAAAATTAGGCAAGAGCTAATTGTAGCGTGCACACTCACAATTGCTGTTTAAAGGGGCCCTGGAAAAGCTTTTTCTAGAAGTTTTGAAACGTAACCTATAGCCATTACTCCGATATTTCAGAACTTTCTCCGGTCTGCCAGAATCGCAGTGATTTTAACCACATGCTCTGGAGGTGCCCCTCTTTACAAAGAAAAAAAATGAAGAATTTTCTGAGAACTCCTTTCATTTAATGCTCACGAGTCAGGTTCTCATACAACCACTCAAGGCTGTCCAGAAATGCCCACGATGCGGCGGTGAGGCTGGGCCTCCCCGTCCCTACGTTGGAGCGGCCCACGATCCTACCCCTATAAAACGGGGGTGGAATCCTTCAGGACCCCAATAAAAGTTTTTCGTCCATCCATTTGAAATGTATTCTCTAAAAAAGCTTGTTCCGCCACGAATTCACCACCACAGAAATTGAAAGAATTCGTTCAGTATGAGCGGAATAACAAAAATTTGTCGCAACCTGTAATTGCGTTCACTCTGCTCCCGTAGTCATGCTGCATGCGAAGTACGGCTTTTTACGTACGCCCAACTATAAGTGTATGTTACCACACGCCGCACGCTATCGCGAAAAGCATGAAAGTGCCGGCAATCAGTGGAATGAAGGGTACGGTGATCCACCTAGAGTTACTGTATACGGATCATACGGGAGTGGAGTTGCGCATACGTCAGCCATCTTACACCCACCGACGCGTCCAGGTTAAGCAGAAAAACCACACCTGTCAAATGATGGAGTCGGCACGGGTCGGTGTGCTTTTTGTTCGCGTAGCTGGAGCAGTCTTTCACTTCGACGAAGAAAAGGAAAAGAAAACTCGAACAAACCATCAGTACAGATGAAACTGGTGCTGTAACTGATTCGGTGGCAGACGCTATCCGAAGTAACATTTCGTTTCAATCGTTTTCAATAGGCAAACTCCAATGGACATAATTCTGGATCAAATAAGTTCGATGTATTGCTTGTTTTACGTAGCTTTCGAGGCAGTGCTTTGAAAATTAATATAGGTGGTGCCAAAAAATAGTGAGTGGAAATAAAAGAAGTGCTAAATAACCACTCTATCTACTACTAATAACGCAAGCTAACGAAATTATAAAGCTTATCTAGATAGGGGTATCGCAAAATGAATGCTAATTAAAACAACTTCGACGTTCCACGGTGCTTGCACAGTGTTATGCTGTTTGATAGATCTGAGAGGTGAATGCTCATACATTCATATTTTTGTGCATTTTTGTCTATCGGTCCCATTTCGATTTTGTTCAGCGGCTATACTAGCTGTTATGATTTGGCGGCGAGCTATATACCCTGTTTATTATCGCCTAGTCTTGTAGGAAATCTATTGATAGATTTGGAACGGTGCGACAAAGCAGACGAAAAGCCTATTGATCACCCCAACACAAGTGGCGCTTGTGTTCGTGTGATTAGCCTTTTTGTCTGCTTTTCCGGCTGTTATCAGCGCTTCGCAAAAACATTATCAGCGCAAAAACTTATCAGCGCTGCGCCAACACTTTACAATACAATTTTTGGTGCGCTGCAGATGCGCAATAGAAATGACTTATACTGCAAAAATGAACAATACAATACACAGGCGCAGATGGCGACTGGTTGCGACAATAACGAGCAATGTAGCCTGAACGGCCACAGCGGAAGCAGATCGGCTTATGATCTGCTGTTCGCCGTTCGAATGGGTTTCTGAAACAAGGGGGGTATTGACAGCGGCGGGGTGGCTCTGTATACAAAGCATCAGTCAGGCTGATATTAGGTTACAAAGGCTGTATACAGTCAGACTCATGCTAGCGAATTCCTGCCGAATTACGGCCTGAATCAACAAGACAGTGGGCACCAGTGTTTAGGTCAACGTTGGTTTGTTGGCAGTCCAACAGACGGCATCGAGTTTGCGTCATACAATGCGTGTCACATCTTGAGGTATGAACGGCCGACATGGGGTTCCTTCGCAAAACGACGTGGCAGCGGCGTGGAGGATACGCTGGGACTGGTGCGGAATGCGCCGACTCTTCGCTTGCTCGAGGCGACGACGTTCCTTAATTACGGCATCGATCGTAGCTACGTTGGTAACACGAGCAAGTTTAACATATAGTCGGCGATACCCTTTGAATTGTGCGAGATCTTGTGAGCCTCGGACATGTTGTGCCGGCCATTTAACACCCGCGGCAGCGCAGCGCCTAATTTCAAGAATGCATTATTGAGTGCACAATATTGCAACTCGAACCATTATACGCTTGAAAATATCATCCTACAGAATGATTTCACGACAATGAACACACAGAGGAGAAGAGACACCCAGGGAAAAATCTTCTATGTTGCCCGTGTTTTTTTTTTTGTGTGTGTGTGTGTGTGCAAACGTGTGAGGAATCACTAACTTACTCAAAATGCTTCTCTCACTCCTTTTACCGCCATGTATTCATGTGCTATACCAGTGAAGGTTTAGTATATGCTTTATACGTAGTGTTTTCTCATGCTTGCACAACTTGTCATGACGTCATGGCTTGATGATGGCAGCATAACACGACGCCTCAGTCACAGGCAGGAGAACAACTCCCTCCTGCATTCACCCTAAGACGACTCGTCTTGTCTTGTCTCCTAGGATATCTTGGCTCGTACTCGCAAAGGGAATCGGCCACACTGTACCTAATATTAAATATTTTTTTGTACAGCGCTTGCTAAAAGAAGAGAGAAATTAGATAAGAACAATAATAATGTTCATTTGAAAAAAAACGTGAAAAAGTGCAGAAGAATTCGATAAACAAGAATATAACAAACCAATTAACAAGAATTAGGAAGGGGGACAAAGAATTTGCTATATCTGGCAGTACCACTAGCAGCGTATCCTTCCGGTTGCCTGAATGAATTTAAGTAGTGCTGAGAGAAAAGCACTGCGGCCCACACCCAACTGACTGGCTCCAAACGATAGGGTGGATGTATTGACTGGAAATACGAGCATACCAATCGGTCTTTCAAGAATTGTTCGGCGCAGTGAGGCGAAGCGGTGGCATGTAAGAAGAAAGTGGTCTATTTTTCAGGTTCATTGCAAACTGCACATAGGTTAGTTAATGAAAATCCTGATTTGTGGACATAAAAATTTAACCGAGGAACTCTAAAGCGAAAGCTTGTGAGGGTCACCTCACATATACGGGAAAGGCATTTTTCGGTGTTCCATGTGAATCGCAAGTGCCGAAATTCTCCAGATCGTAGGAGCGATGTTTCGTTGATTCTTAAGATTGACAGGCATTTGAATCGTTCGGCAGTAATAAAAGGAAACTGTGGAGCTACTAGCACCACCAAGAAATTTGAAGATGCCGAAGCGAGCGAATCAGCAATTTCATTTAGTACAATTCCAGCATGCCCGGGGACCCAAATAAATCGAACTTCTGATAAGCTATGCGGTACGAGAGACCAAAATATCCTGAGAAGAGGAGACTGCTTCGTGGACGTTAGATGTGTACATACAGACAAAGCATCCGAAATAATAATAGCTTTTGATTGCTGGTAATTTAGTTTTCGAAGAGCCAATGTAATAGCCAGGAATTATGTGAGATAAATTGGTGTGAAGTCAGGCAATCGGAGCGCAAAAGACAAATTAAGCTGATGAGAAAAATACCTACTCCGGCCTTCTGAAGATTTTGCGTTGCATCCGTCGAAATTACTACGTTGTTGGGAAAATGACTGAGCTGGTCTTGAAGGATGCCCTCCAGAACATGCTTTGGAAGTAGCTCGGCATTTTTCAGAAAAATATCATCGAAAATTAGGTCAACTGGCACCGAGCATAGAGTTTGGGTTTCGGGAGTTAAATGCTGAAGGGAAACGTGAAGATTTGTTAACAGAGACTCGGCAAAAATGACTTCAGGTCTTTGATAACGCAACCACGGGCGCTTAAAGAAAAAAAACTGGATATTTGATGAAAACTGTCTGTGAATAGAAGAGGGGCACATCGTAATGTTTTAAAAATATTTGCACAGTAAGCTTTCGAAATCTAGCATCAAGTGGAATGATTCGAGCTTCTAAATAAAGCACGCTATTCGCGACACACCTAGGCAGCCCGAGACGCAGCCGCAGAGCTTGCCTATCAAGTAATATAAGAGGTCTTAACTTGTACTCGGCACTTCCGGAAAACAGAACGCAACCAAACTCCGGAATCGGGCATACGTAAAGTTTGTATATCATGAGTAACGTATCCCTGCGCATCCCTGCATTCTTATTGCAAAACCGGCGTAGCAATCCTAAGGCGCTTTCTGCTCTACGGCTGTTTGATTCTATGTGTTGCTGCCAAGGTATTTAGTGCCATTACTTGTGGAATTGGATTATTTCGATAAGGCAGTGAAAGAAATACGGGAACAGATAGAGGAAATACAAGCAGAGCGCATTTGCTAACATTAAGTGAAAAAGACAGTCAACCAAGCCATACCTCAAGCTCACTCAAATATGGCTGTAAGATTTGATACAAACTATTGATATCGCGGGATGACGAGAAAAAAGCAATAGCATCGGCGTGGACGTAAAGAGAAACATTTTAATGAAGGGGAATAGATGATAATAAAATATTAAATAAAAGAGGCGACAGGACTGATTCTTGCGGAATACCTATTGTTTGTATATGAGGCAGAAGTAACTTTCTCGTGGCAACAAAAGAATTGTCTCTCAAAGAGAAACAAGACAGCTCAATGGTGAAGTCCGTTTTTCTCTTCTTCTCAGACGCCGTATTGATTCTTTCCCGCCACCCTCCAACATATTTCTGCATCTAAACACAGCCTCTGGGATTGGAGGCGTTGTCATTTTTCTGCACTTCACCTCGTTTTGCACGTCCTCTGTGATTGACAATGTCAAGTGATGATGCCATCCTGTGATATCACATTATATGAAATGACATTGTGACATCATGGATTGGTGATACTTATGTGTCGATATTCCAAACTCACTGAAATGTTGCAAACGCTACACCACAAAGCATTGTGGCGTCATGTTTTAGTGAATTTTCGGTATGGATATAAAAAATTATGTCGGTATGTGGGTCAATATGACGTCTTAACATAAAGAGTTCTTGCCCCACTCGTGTAACGCTGTCGCTGGAATCCGGTCTGTTGTCACGTTTGATGATGCGTCTAAGAGTAACGTCTTAAAAAGTCATGCATAATGAAGTTGATCATTTTAGGGTGGTTGTAATTTGAGCAGTTAACTGTATTATACAAAAATTATTTGCTCAATTCGTTCAATTTCATCGTAATAGACGTGTTCCTCAGTGCCACTGATGTAAATGTATTAATGTCGCAGTCTAGTCCATTAGAGGCTCTTGACGACAGACATGCCGAATGTTTACAATGAAGTTCCACTTTCACCAAGCTCCAACGTATGCGTAGAAGAGATGAATTCAGATTTGTACTTAACCTGGTCACTTGAACCACGGCTTCGTCAAGTTCGTCACGCGCGGCTGTGGTGAGCCAAACAAGCAAACGCGGCTAAAAGTCGACCGACGTGACGCACGCATTTCAGTACTCCCGGGCAAGTTCCGTTCGTGCGGCGTATCGCTTCGGCGCGCTGGCCTTGACTTCCGGCCGCAATTGACGTTCGCTCCTTTACCACTCGTCGAGAACGAGACAAGGAACAAATGCTGCAAGTCCTTGTCTTTAACATCCCGGACGCTTCGCCTAGACACGACTCACTCAGTAGCAGCTTCTTGCCTGCAAATCTTTTGCACTTAACATACCCGGCATAGACTTTTGGCAGCGATCGAAGTGTCGGGATAGAATCCTTGCCATGGCGACCGCATTTTGGTGAAGGTGAAATACAGCAATCACATCTACTTAGGTTTATGTGCTTTTTAAAGAGTAACGAGTGGTCTAAGTTCCCATAGCACTCCACTCGGGCGTCTTTCAATCGTATTGTGGTTTCGGGTCGTTAAATGCCGAAAAACATTATCGGCTTGGCAGACAGGGTACCGTGATGTAGACACTAAGAAGACACTAAAGAAACACAATTACTTGGTTTAGATTGAGAAACTGCTCTCTGAGAGTTCTAATGCGATTTTTTGGTCCTCTAAAGCCATATGTTAGTTGAATAATAACAAGGTTTCTGGTGGCTTTATTTCGCCAGATTGGCAAATTTAGGGGCCCACAGGATCCTGAAATTATCACAGACAACATAAGAATTTTTATGGCGATTTTCAGCTTAGTCTCAACTGTGTTGTGCTTTCTATACTCGGAAAAAAAAACGGGCGACAATTTTTTTTTGTTTTTCGTTGTTTTCGACCAACCAGCAGAAGGTACGCTTTATACGCAATTCGGTACTACTGTACAGAGTCAATTTTTATGAAAGAGAACAAGGTGGCATGTGACCTGCGCTCTCCAGTGGCCTCTGGCAGTGCGTTCAAACGGGAGCGATATCAACCACACTCTCTTTTCGCGTCATCTCGCGGTGAGCAAAACAACCGTTCTTTGCTTGATACGTGGGGCTTGAACGTCCCGAAACTACCATATGATTATGAGAGACGCCGTAGTCGAGGGCTCCGGAAATTTCAATTACCTGGGGTTCTCGAACGTGCACCCAAGTCTGAGCACACGGGCCTACAACATTTCCGCCTCCATCGAAAATTCAGCCGCCGCAGCCGGGATTCAAACCCGCGACCTGCGGGTCAGCAGCCGAATACCTCAGCTACTAGACCACCGTGGCAGGGCAACCGTTCGTTGCTGATCTGGAACCAACGGCAAGCATGTAACCCCTTTCCCCATTCAGGGCGATTACGCGAGAGCCGCTAATCACCTTGAAGGAGGAGGGATTGCAAGCTTGCCGTTCTATATCAGTAACGAATGGTCGTTTTGCTCGCCGTGAGATGACGCGAAAAGAGACAGTGGTTGCTATCGCTCCCGTTAGAACGCGCTGCCAGCAGCCACCGGAACGTGCCGGCCACGCGTCGCCTGTTCCCTTTCATAAAAAGCAACACTGTACATGGCTTCTTTGCGCAAACACGTACACGGACACAAGGAAAAGAGGCAAACAACACGGGATAGGACCAACTCGCCCAACTTTCAGTACTGTTGACACTGTACAGTTTCACGTATTTACCTCCTCAGTACACCTATACTTTGGAGGTACTGACACACTGGTGCGTCCATCAGCAACCTTTCAGCAAAATTTAGGCCAGCGGTCTGATTTCCGTGCCTCAAGGTTAAAATGAGTTTTCTATAGGTACTATAGTTTTTATCGTTTTAGATGTTTCGCTTCTGGAGCACCTATATAGGTGACAGTTAAGCCGCGTGGTCCGACCACACTTAAAACTGTCCTGAATAGCTTGTCGACTTCTTCGCTGCTGTAGTAACGACTAATTTGGTATGTTCTGCTTTAATTTGTTCCTAAGAAGATTGGAATGGCCTCCAGGATTATATTGGGAGTATTAACAACAACGAGAACTTTCGTTAAGCGTTATAAAACATTTCACAGTAACAAGTGCTTGTATAAACTAATTGCACCTGAGCAATGTTTATGGCATACTATTGTTGCTGCACCTTTTTATCTCATCAACTAATTTTAAATGAACCCGCAGCTCTTGATCCATCACAGTATTTCACCAACCCAGCTATACTGTATACGCAAGAAATTCACGCATTTTATGTTATCGTTGAGCGCAATATTTGCCATGCTCGGCTAACATTGTATCATTAGCGAACATTATCCTACCTATGAACTGTGTTGCGTTTGTTATTGCTGCGGTGCAATTTTCACCCTGTAACTCACTCCCATTTGTAATGCCGAAAGGTTCTGAGAGTCGCCAGGAAGGCTATGCACGCCGTCACTGTCTTGTTGTAACGACTGCTTCACTCTTTGTATTCGCGAACCTGCAACCATCAGAAACTTTTCATGTGAAGCGCTAGCACTTAGGGACGTTCAAATGCATGCGCGCCTTTCCTCAGTGCTCCCATGCAGAAGCGGGTAATGTGACTGGTATTGAAAGACCTCGAAGGAAGGAAAATAGAGGGAAAAGAAAGGCAAGGAGGTTAACCAGCCTATAGGCAGCCGGTTTGCTACCCTGCGCATGGGGGAGGGATGGGGGACATGAAAGAGAGCAGAGAGGGAAGATAGAAACAGCACATTTGGCAGCACATGCGCGCACACTCAGTCATAGTCCAGTCTTGTCCTTCGCGGTGTGTGACATTGCTGTTACAGTCGCTTGTTCAAGTCGGTGTCGCGTAGGAATTTCAACAGAGCTTTTGTCGCCTTCTGTTGCAGTGTCTTCTCTCGGGCACTTGACAGAATAGTGTCCACAGATATTTGGCTGTTGTCGATGCGCGCAAAAGCAGACGCCAGTGACTGTCTCTGGATTTCATACAATGGACAGTCACACAGGATGTGGTGTAGCGTCTCTTCGCAATGACAGGCATCGCAGAGAGCGTTGTCGGCCATTCCTATGACAAAGGAGTAAGATTTTGTAAATGCCACTCCTAGCCATACGCGATGAAGTAGGGTGGCTTCTCTTCGGTCGAGTCCAGTGGGCATGCGGAGATCCATCAAATAGGACAGGTGGTGTTGACGATTTGTATCGATGCTTGGTGGGCACCATAGTGAAAACGTGATTTCGCGCGCAAGTCGTCGAAGATTACTGGCAGCATCAGTCCTCGAAAGTGGTATGGCTTCTTTTCGTGTTCCTTCAAGGGCTGTCCGCGCGGCAGTATCGGCATGTTCGTTTCCTATGATGCCGCAATGACTTGGCAGCCATTGAAGCGTCACATGATGCCCTTTCTCGAGTAAAGTGTGGAGAAGGCATCGAATTTCAAAAACAAGCTGTTCGTACGGGCCGCGACGCAGTGCTGAGAGCACAGATTGTAGGGCAGCCCTTGAGTCGCTGAAAATCGACCATTGTTGCGGTGGTTCCCGATGGACCACACAAAGTGCAGCGCGCAAAGCAGCTAGTTCCGCTGCTGTAGATGCCGTGGAGTGGTCAGTCCTAAAGCTGATGGTAACACCTCTTGCTGGGATAACTACTGCCCCTGACGAACACTGGTGGTTCGTGGAACCATCGGTGTATACATGTATGCTGTCTGAATATTTCTCGTGCAAAAGAAGAAGAGACAGTTGTTTCAGCACGGGTGACGAAACCTCAGATTTCCTCCGGATCCCTGGTACACTAAGATGCACTGTGGGTCGAATAAGACACCAAGGTGGTATGGATGGTTTAGATGCATGAGGGAAGCCCGAGGGAAGTTTATTGTTGTATTTCATGGTAATTTTGGCGAACGATGCTTGGCGCCTCTCTGAAGGCAACAGTGCAAGGTGATGGCCGGGGGCACGTGCGAAGTGTCGGATGTGCGTTCTCAGGACTTCTACAACAATGTGAGTTTGTATCGGATAGTCACCAGCAATTGCAATCGTTGCTTCTGTTGGCGTACATCTGGGCAGACCAAGGCACACTCTCAGCGCTTGGGCTTGTACTGCCTGTAAAACACGAACATTGGTCTTGCAGGTATTGCTAAGCACAGGCAAGCTATATCTGAGGAAACCGAGAAACAGGGCCCTGTAGAGCTCCATCATTGCGTCTACTGACATCCCCCACGTCTTTCCTGCCAGGAACTTGAACAGTTGAGAAACAGCGGTCAGGCGCTTCTTCATATAGGTCACATGCGGACTCCAACAGAGGTCGCTATCAATAATGATGCCCAGAAACCGGTGGGTTTTGGCGTAAGAAATTGGTCGCCCGCAGATTGAGATGACATAAGGGGTCATTGCTTTGCGAGTGAAAGCCACCAGCGCGCATTTTTCTGGTGATATGCTGAGACCTTGTTTGAACAAGTAGTTGGCAATCATAGTTGCTGCTTTTTGAAGCCGGGAACGTATTTGAGGACGTGTGACTGCCGATGTCCAGACACAGATGTCGTCTGCGTATATTGATATTTTAATGGTGCTTGGCAAGTATTCAGCAAGGCCAATTAGTGCAAGATTGAATAGCGTCGGGCTAAGAACTCCGCCTTGAGGAACACCCCTGGAAGTATAGCGTCGCGTAGTTGGACCATCTTCTGTTAACACAAAGAATGATCTTGCAGCCAGGTAACTCGAAATCCACCGAAAGACTCGACCACCAAGGCCAACCACCGCAAGAGCACCCAAAATGGCTTCATGTAGTACATTATCATAAGCGCCTTTCACATCTAGAAACAAAGCTGCAGATAGTCACTTACGGGATCTTTCGTGCTGAACGTACGAAACTAGATCAACGACATTGTCAATAGAAGAGCGGTCGCGTCGGAAACCAGCCATTGAATTCGGATAAATCTTGTAGTGTTCAAGATACCACTCCAGCGGGCCTAGTATCATCCGTTCCATTATCTTCCCTACGCAGCTGGCCAGTGCTATTGGGCGGTATGAGGTTAGTTCGAGTGGGGATTTGCCCTGCTTCAAGATGGGTAACAAGCGGCTTACTTTCCAGTCATCAGGAACATTGCCATCCTGCCACGAGATGTTGTAGAGGCTCAACAGTTCTCTCCTTGCACCTTCCCCAAGGTTGCACAAGGCTCGGTACGGAATACCATCTGGGCCCGGAGAAGTTGAACGCCTGCAGAGAGCTAGTGCCGCCTCGAGCTCCTCCATTGTAAAAAGGAGGTCCATGTGGTAGTCACGGGAACGGGGGACGTCACCTCTCACTGGAGAATCTGGACGAGTGGCTTGGTTGGCGATCTGCGCACAGAAATCTTCTGCGACATCGATGTCTGGCCTCCTTTGAAATAGCGCGAGCGCTTTGAATGGAAAGCGCTGTTCCGTATGGTGACGCAGACCTTGCACCGTTTTCCAAATGTGTGAGAGTGGCTTGCGAGGGTCTAGTGACTGGCAAAACGTTGTCCATCGTTCCGACGCTAATCTATCCATGCGACGCCGAATCTTCTTTTGCATCCTCCTGGCTGCCCTAATATCGTGAATTGATTTTGTACGCCGATACCGACGCTCCGCCCGGCGTCGCAGTGCTCGGAGTCACTCCAACTCTATATCAAAGTCGTTTCGTGTGGAAGATATTGTCACCGTGCGAGTGGTGTTTTGCATTGTGCTCTTAATTGTTTCCCCTAACCCAGATCGTAGGCCATCGCTGCAAGCATCTTCCATGTCAGATTTGAAGTTGGTCCATTGGACTGCTCGAATGGTCGTCCGTGGACCATAACTAGACAAGCATTTGATGTTAAGGTAGATTGGAATGTGATCACTTCCTCGTGTCTCAACATCTGGAAACCACTTGACGTATCTCGCGAGGGAGTTGGAGACAAAAGCAAGGTCGAGACAGCTGCCGTATGTCACCCCTCGAAGAAAAGTGGGGCTGCCGTCGTTCAGGAGAGTAAGGCCATAGTTGTAGGCGATGTTTGCTAACCTGCGTCCTCTTGCATTTGTCCGCGTACTTCCCCATGCGTGATTGTGCGCATTGAAATCACCTATGAGGACCCATGGTGCAGGACACACTCTCAAAATATCCGCTAATCTCCTGGAATCGAGATTACTTGACGGTGATATATAAACGCCTATGAGAGTAAACATGCGTTGGTTCTTTTTCACAGTGATGCAGACATACTGATTGTCATCGTGAGGTGCAATTGGTTGCACAACATACGTCAGTTCACGACGAACAAAGACGATGATTTTGCTGCACGCACCGTTTGTTGAAGACATGACAGCTTCGTACCCCGATAGTCTTATTGGTTTCGACAAATTGGGTTCACAAATGACGATAATTGGAAACACGTTGGTAAACACAAACTGACGAAAATCTGAAAGGCGTGATTTTAGTCCTCTGGCGTTCCATTGGATGACGGATGCAGCCTTGACTTCTTTAAGAAATGTTGAGGTGTGAGTAGCCATCTTCCTAGTTGAGAGATTCAAGCACTGGGCTTAGGGCGTCCAATAGTCCAAGTGCGCTTCGAGCAGATGGTGTCTTCATGTCGACTAATATCGCTCGGATGGCTTCGATAAGGGAACGCAGCACCGAGATCACTTGACGATCAGTTTTAGGCAAATCTTCCATGGTTGGAGACGGCTCTTGTGTGGCCACAACCTGCAGAGGTTCCTTGGCAGAAGAGCGCGTCGGGAGCGTGGGCCATTCCTCCAGAGAAGGAGGCTTCTCTGTTTCTTTCGTAGAAGTGGTGGGCCCTTTCGCGGCGCTACTGGATGGAACCGCTACAGAGTGGGAAGAAGCGTCTCGGGAATGTGCCTTCTTTGAAGACTTTTGATGATGCCGACGTCGACGCCGACGCCGGACTACTTCGACTGCCTCCCTGTGTGTTGAGTTGTCTCGGGCCATTTGTCTGAGAACCGCGCGCTCCTTTTGGATTCGAGGACAGTCTTTCGACGAGGCAGCATGAGGACCACTGCAGTTGGCGCACTTCAGAGTAGTCGCCCGACAGGCGTCTTCAGCATGAGATTCAGCGCAGCGGGGACACAGTCGTAAGTTGGGGCATACGCCCTTGATGTGTCCTAGCCTGAAGCACTGATGACATTGAAGTGGCTTTTGGATGAATGGTCGAACCGGATGTCGAAAATGTCCAACTTTAACGTGGGATGGTATGCAATCTTCCTTGAAAAACACTTTTACGCAGCGCGTATTTCCAAGGCGCCGCACTTGCGTAATGACAGTTCCCTCGTTTGCAGGCTTGATGAGGGTAGACAAGTCAGCATTAGGAATGGCAGTGTCGATGTCATAAATTACACCGGCAATTGATTTGTCATCCATCGGGATAAAGGGGCGCATTTTAATGCCACCTAGCTCAGTCATTTGCTGCAGCTGTCCTAGCACACTCACATCGTGCACGTCTATGGCGAGAATGTTCTTCCTTGGGTTTACTCGTACGTCCTTAATTTGATGTGGCACCGCACATTCAAGAGCAACCGAAAGGGCTTGCCTGTTCAGGAGCCGTAGGTTGCTTGATGGATCTTCGGGCATGAAGATGATGACGTGCGGCCAGCGCGCAGGCCTTGAATGCACAGTCGCTGTGCTTGCAGGAGCTGATGCTGCTGTATTCGCCGTGCTTCTCTTTGCCCTCTTACCCCGGACAGGTATAAAGCTGCCATCGGATGTGTCGTCTTCCGACATAGCATAGAGATCGGTGTCCTCGGTGTCACTGGGAGAGCCAGCTCGCTTCCTTGTGGCTGACGGGTGTGAGGACCTGTGACCAGGCGGGCCTCTGCCATGCTCCATGTCCATCACCGCAAGACGGAGAGGCGAGGCACCTCAAAAGACCGATGATTTCACTAAAATGAAACAGAGCGCTGAAACAAGCGTTCTTCTAAAGAGACACTTCTTCTTCCTCTCTTCGAAAGACCTCGATATAACTAAGGATACATGTATGGTACCGTACTTCAGTGAACGGTTCCTATAAAGCAACATTCACAGTTAAGAAGGGAAACTAAAGCTCAAGAGCGGCCAGAAAACCATGTCCGCACGCGTCGAAATTATTCACATTCGTACTGCCCCAGACCACTACCGCTCCCGTCGCTAAATGGAGAGCTAATTAGATTTTTTCTGCTTTCTGAGCACTAAATTTCGTACCAAATTCTAGTTATTCCCGCAAAGCACTGAAAGGAAACATCTCACACCTTTTTGAACCGTTGTTTCAGGAGAAATGATATGAGTGAACGCGGCGGTGGCGGCGGATTCAGCTGGCTGTGCACAAGAGCGAGACACGTTGGGGCATGCAAACCCACCACTACTGCATCATCTACTTTCAGTGTTCTCACGATCGTAATACAAAGCAGGCTCTCCATGAACGCCTCGTTTTTAAGGCCGTCAAGCTTCGTCGTGCTTTACGGTAAAGACAGAGTTCATAGCTTTGTCGTGCTTCACGAGAAAGAAAGAGTTAAAATTGAATCTCTAGGCCCTTACGCAGCCTTACGCAGTTTAAAGTGCCCAGTCCTTGCACTCCATGCATTGAATCTAGACGGAACGCGGGGCTTCGTTACTTGAAAACTCATCGCAGATCATACACCACCAGTCTTCATTTGTGCTAATGCTATCTATTCTTGAACGCTTGCACCTCATTGAACTATGCAACTAGTGGAGGTTATATATGTTTTCACGTATCTCCTTCGCCTCTTTTTGTCGCTTCGATACAGAACTGGTCAGGTGTTTCATGGCCTTTAAGTTCATCCGCCGGGCTCTGTGAGGCAATGAATTTAAAACTGTGCTAGATTCAGCTTTTCTGGCACAACTTTTTTCATTTAGGCTAATATATATATATATATATATATATATATATATATATATATATATATATATATATATATATATATATATATATTATATATATATATATATATATATATTGGTGTCGTTGTATGCCAAGTGTGACCGGTAAATTTTCGACTATCTCCGATCATGCTGAAAAAACGTATCACAGCATATCCACTCGACGGAGTGAATGATGATGAACGGGGCGAAGCGTCTGTCTGTCCGTCCATCTGTCTAACTGTCTGATACTGCCGGTTACATCTGACGCAGGACAAGGTTAGACTAAGAGGAGCTTTGCCCCTAGAATTTGGCAGATCCCATGTACCATAGGAATTCACGTTATGCGAAGCATGCGGATGAAGGTGACTGTCTTGTGAATTTTTTATTGTGCGGCACTTTATTAAATGGCGCTCAATATGTACAAATATGTGTTAATGTTGCATGCACAGATGTGTGTTGAACAGTTTCAGAGGCTTATATAACCATGGTCTTTGCAGTGACGCAATGATGCCAACAGGAACATGAGTATTAGCAACACCACAAGCGATAAGCTGAAGGAAGCGCTGGTCACCGCAAAGATAGTAGCCCTGGACAATAATTCAACTTCAGCGCATGGCACAGAACTAAAATTAACAATAAGCCGACGGGATGCTGTGTATAGGAGTTACATATGTAATGTTTAGAACATTGGATAGCAAGCACTGCAGCCACTACTAATGTTTCACGATCATTAGGATCTATTTGAAAAGTAGTTCCGAGACCTGGCGCGCCATTGAGGTAGAATACTTGATTGCCACGCAAAATGCTGAGTTCCGATTCCAGCTGGGGCCCTGCAGACATTCGCTATTTGAATTCATCAGGTCACTACTGCCCATGTCCACTTTTTCTTAAAGCTCGTTAAATTGCCCATTAGTGTTTTCGGCATTTCTGGGTAGACACCAAGTGTCAACAACTTGTAGAACATACCCCTTCCAGAACTTAACAGACCACAGGCGCTAACCCTACGCCTATTACAGACCTACACACACCGAAACCTTGCCAAGCTTCACGTTTATTATCCTGATGCATACCCCAGCGACACATGCCCCTCGTGTGGACACACGGCGACACTCGCACACATGCTCTGGGAGTGTAAAAAGACTCCTCCAGTCTCTACCTCAAACAAGTGATCCCTCAGGAGCTCACTTCTCGCCGACCAGCAATGGGCCGTCCAGCAGGCCCACGAAGCGGCCGCCAGGTACTCGCTGTCGGTTCCTACGTGGGAGACGCCCGCTACGCGCTAAGCGCGTCCTGCAGAACCGAAATAAAGTTTTTTTAAAGACGATAGTCTTTCTTGGGGACCTTCGACACAAAAAGTTTCGCCTGCCTGCCTGCCTGCCTGTCTGTCTGTCTGTCTGTCTGTCTGTCTGTCTGTCTGTCTGTCTGTCTGTCTGTCTGTCTGTCTGTCTGTCTGTCTGTCTGTCTGTCTGTCTCTCTGTCTGTCTGTTCACTCTTAACGGCACCGGGTACTTGAAACGGCCTACCCCATCCGCAGCACCCACCAATGTTGCTCAAGATTCAGCGTTCATACTATTGCAATTTTCAATTATTAAGTAAATATTGCGCATGTCCGGGGAACTATAACAACACGTATATATTCTGCTTGTGGGTCTTTTACAAGAAAAGGCATACATAAGCAAATTTAAGGACAGTAGCGCTTGTCACGATGCACTGACCATGCAAAGTTTGCAAAAAGTCGAGTGCTTCCAGCGCTTTGCTAAGGTGGTGGCACCTACCCGTCACCTTGCATTCTACACCTTATCACCTCTGAGACGGACGTGTACACTCGTCTCAGAGCCACGTGCTTCGATTTCCGAAAAAACTGCCAGATGGCACTCATGTCTCACGTGTGATGTGACTTGATGAGCTCGTTCGCCTCCACTGCACGTTCGAGGCACCCTAACGCAGCGCCTCCAGAATACCATTCACTGATTGTTTCGCGCAGAACATCAAATAAACGTTTCGTTCACTTTCTCCACACGGAAGACTGTCGTCTTTCGGCGACATTTGCAGATTACCATGCAGATACGGGGCCAATTTTTCTATTCCACTGCATACCCGCACACCAGTGGCACATATACGGCCGCGGTTATCGGTTATATGCCACTTTCTGACGGAAAGTGTTTGATGACATACGCAATGTGATTGTGACATTATTCTTGTCTTGGCCAGCACGGCATAATCGCCAAAGCTTTTTACCTTAACTATACTAATTTGCTTCACGCCAAGTTAAGGGGGTGATAGCTAGAGCACTCAGGCGTAAGCGGCTAGATAGATAGATAGATAGATAGATAGATAGATAGATAGATAGATAGATAGATAGATAGATAGATAGATAGATAGATAGATAGATAGATAGATAGATAGACAGACAGACAGACAGACAGACAGACAGACAGACAGACAGACAGACAGACAGACAGACAGACAGACAGACAGATAGATAGATAGATAGATAGATAGATAGATAGATAGATAGATAGATAGATAGATAGATAGATAGATAGATAGATAAATAGATAGATAGATAGATAGATAGATAGATAGATAGATAGATAGATAGATAGATAGATAGATAGATAGATAGATAGATAGATAGATAGATAGATAGATAGATAGATAGATAGATTGCAAAAGTGCTTGCTGTATGCAGTGAAATGCTTCGCATTTCAGAAGTCATGCTAGTATATGCTCATGCCAGAATTGCTAATGGAGGCGTTATATTTCAGGAAAAATCTTTGTTTTCACAAGAGAACGCTTTCAACTTTAGGCACAAATCTAGAATTTTGTAACGGTAGAAAATTTATATAAGGTTTAGGGATTTGAAAAACTACAATGCAACTTTTTTTCCTTCATAAATAGAGGCGCTCTAATCATTGATCACTATGACAATTTATTCAATTTTGTTTAAGTTTTGTTATGTTTGCCTCAAGGAATAATTGCGAAATGTGGATGCTTTACATTTTAAAGAAAAGCAACTTTTCGTCACGAGTACGGTATGTTGAGGCCCTTTGGTTTGAAATGTCTTTATCCCTAATTTAAAGATACTGCGAGAAAATAGCCATTATATTACGTCAAAGACAGAAAGAATAGCATTTTGACTGAAATGCAGCGTCATTTCTGCAATCTAGCCGTACATGTAAAAGTGTGACTTATATAATGGTGTGTGGTATACACTGTATGTATAACACGAAGACAGTTTGGAGAGAGTAGTTATTGTTCTAAGACTGACTGACAGACAGACAGACAGAGTAGGAATTTTACAAAGGTCCTGAGGAGCTAGCCAGTGAATTTTTTTTCAACGGAACAGCCGCAAGGTTGCAGGAAGTTTCCCTTCGCTTCGACTTCAGTGCCTGTTACGACAACGGAAAATTCTAGCGAGGCCTTTTTCGGCAGCGTTTATTGTAAGACATGAAACTGCTTATCGCTTGTTTTACAGATACTTTTGTAGGACCATTCAGAACGGTAATAATGCTAATATTGCGGAGAGTTATCTTCCCTCAATGAACATAATTGGCAGGCTAATTTCAAGAGAGAACGGTAGAGAAGGAGTAGTTGGGAAGTCAACCAGTTCAGGAAAATCGGTTTGCTACCCTACACGTGGGAGATGGATGCTTAACCGCTTCGTTGCCCGAAGGGGCAGGCTTCTAATGTGGTCGATTGACTGCAGGACAGTTCTGGGGCGCCGTGTTTGACTCCTGGCAATTAAGGTACATTGTATTACATAACCATTAACGACATAAATGTAGCTTCCTCACGTTATTTTTTTCATGCATAGTACGATGCGTGATTGCTTACTACGGGGTGGCATGATAAAACTATGTATACCGTAAGTGTACAAGTTGAGCATGATTCCCTGTCGTGACGATAAATGGCATCCGTCACTAGTTCCAATCGGGATTGAATGTTTTTATTCCCTCTGTCTTATTGGTAGGATGGAGCCGAAAGTGTTAAAAGTCCGTTAGACAATAGCTGTGCGCTTCTGAGATCTTTAGCGTGCACCTCTTGTTATGTAGTTGTTTTTTTTAAGTAAAAGCATACGTGACGTTCATTTAAAGCAGATTCTGTGCCGTCGCCATGGAAAGTGCTGAAAACAGCGTTAACCTTCTCCGCTAACGTAGATCGCTGCAAGCGAAGCGAAATTTTACTGTACAGGCATATATGCTCGCCCCAACTGTCCCGTAACCCGATCCCTGTTTTGACTGTCGGGGCACGCGGCACTCGCGTTGCTTCGCCGCCACACAAAACAGAATCCAGGAAGCGCGGCGATTCTGCCACATCTCGCGTGCACCCACACTCCGCGGCCACGCAGGACGTTGGGGCAACAAGTGGCAGCGGCGTGATGTCATTTCCGCTCCGGAGACAGGCAGGGCCGCCGAGCTATCTATCTCTCCGGGAAACCGCGGGCCTACGAGACTGAGCACAGGCATCGCGACTCCGCGTAGAAGTAGCCGGCCCCGCTCGTACAGGCGGGCGTGCCCAACCGACACGACGCCGAGAAGACCGCGGGCGGGAACCCTTCTTCTCCTCTCGAGTAGGCCGCGTGTACAAGCTAGAGTCGCCAAGGGTCGACCCCCAGCACGCTGACGAAGAGCTCACGAACCCGTCCCGTCGGCTCCCACCCGCTCCCGAAGCAGTTAGGGCAATTATGCTTCATCGCGGATCTCTTCTTGCACAGTGACGACCAACACCCCGGGTGAGAGAGGGTGTTGCGTCGCTTTGTCTGTGCGTCTGTCTCGGCGTCTTCCGACGGCGTCAGTTCGAGGCGCTCACTGGAGCAAGAGATAGCACAAGTCAGTCGGCCATTGTCTCCCATCGTCGTCTTGCGGCGGGAAAATCCGCAAGGACCCGCTTCCTGAAGGGTGCATCCCCTTCCCGCCCAGGACAACACCAAGAAGTTCCTCGCTGTTTCCATCTGCTGTCGTGTGGTGCGCGTGTTGTGGATGTGGGCGTTGCGGACCCGTTTCTATCCTGGCCACTTTTCTTCGGCTGAGCGCGCTGAGTGACAGAAATGCCAGGCCGGTAGTGTGCAGGATTAGGATGTGCCTCATGCACCAATCGTGATGTTCTCGCCAGGCGTTGTCCTACTATTCTTGGCTGCCTACGTTGTAGGTGAGTTGCGCTGCTCAATCCTTTCATTTTGGTCCTGCTTCTTGATAGTCGTAAACTTCTTTTCCGTGGCAAGCATGAATGATAAGTTTTCGAAAGATATGTAGTAATATGCGTAACCAGAGTGAGAAGTCTGCTTCAAAGGATGAAAAAATAATGACACCCACAACTTCGTAGACGTCCAGTTGCATTGCATCAAATCATGAACAATTTAGCCGCCCTAAATTAATTTCACGCTAGCATGCAATGCATAGCGAGAGAGTTTTAAGGGTCCCATAAATGACGGTTATTGTAGCGGTACTCCTATAAATGCAGAGGAAGTGGTTTGTGGCAATATTGATGCTGGAATAGCGTGTCCCTGAGCCCAAATGATAAGCTTCAACGCAAATAAAAAAGTCAAATGCGTAATGCGTGATTTGTAGGCTTCAGGTGCTTTCACCTACTGGCGCCAACTTGCATTTCAAAACGCCCTCAATAGCCCGTACAAGTACTCAAGTTCACATACAAAAGAACGCATGAATATTTATTTTTGTGAATCAGATTAAAACCTCATGTCATTCGGCATCCTACTTGTGTATTGTTACGGAAGGGCCATTCAAAATCCTTGCCGTAGTCACTTGTTTGCATGATACAGCGAAAGTTTTACTCCTTACCTATGTCAGTACACGCGTTATGTCGTGTGCCCACACATTTAGAAGAATGATGACTAATTGATATCATTTGCTTGATAAGTATATATTAGGGCATTTCGTCCGTAACATAGCACAAATTTATTTATTTATTTATTTATTTATTTATTTATTTATTTATCTACTTATTTCAATACTCCCAATCTCAAGTGAGCTCAAGAGCATTTGATAGAACTAAAGGACAATGATGAGAAATGCGACGTTATCATAATATATTTGTTGAGCAACCTATCAAAATTAACAGCAGTATGGTTTAAATTACGAAGGATGGACGTTGATATATATTTTTTTATTTGAAGGTATCAAGAACAAGTATAGCTGTTTATAGCACTTCACGTGTTAGGCGCGGTGCCCATGCTGCATAAAATATCAAAAAGGGACAGCGTAAACTAAAAAAGAAACATAGAATGCATGAAAGGGCAGGAGCTATTTATCTCAGTTAAGCTTGTTGTGAAATGCCAGTCATAAAACGCCATTCCCATGTCTAAGGAGTTTATAGGAGAAGTTCGTTCAGAAGATTATTCAAACAAACAAAATCTGTTGATCCTAACGTAAACCAGCTACTATAACCCTCACCGATACATTTGCTCCAGGCTTTGGTTCTCGTGCATACTGCCGGGCGGGTGTGTTGTTGCCATACCATCCCGCGTTATACATTCAATAAATCTGTGCGACTCAAAACGGTGCTACATATAACGAACGCTATAGTGTTTCTCCTACAAGCTTCTATACTCTAGACGGAAGTTATCCTTCCGAGTTGGGCAATCGGTCCTTTTAAGCAGCAGTCACAACGTCAGTCATTCACACCGCATGCCTTTTTGTCGGAGATATTCTTGCGCAAATAAAGATATCGAAACAATGTAAGCGCTTACGATTAGGTAACAATAGGGTTACCAACCGTCCCGAGTTTTGCGGAACTGTCCATGCTTTTTTAGCTGGAAACATTTACGTAATCCACTGCACATCCAACACCACGCACCACGATATGGAACATGAAGTTCACACGAAGTGATACAGCGGTGGTTGTGAGAGGCTTTAGTCACTTTAGCCGCACTCCTGGCCGCGTGAAGTGCGACAACTTTTATAAGTGCATCAAGCGATTGATAGATTGATATGTGGGGTTGAACGTCCCAAAACCACTATATGATTATGAGAGACGCCGTAGTGTAGGGCTCCGGAAATTTAGACCACCTGGGGTTCTTTAACGTGCACCCAAATCTGAGCACACGGGCCTACAACATTTCCGCCTCCATCGGAAATGCAGCTGCCGCAGCCGGGATTCGAACCCGCGCCCTGCGGGTCAGCAGCCGAGTACCTTAGCCACTAGACCACCGCGGCGGGGCAGTGCATCAAGCGATACAAAAGTATATACATCATTGATAAATACATGTGAACAGTAACTTATCGGTTGAGCGAATTCATTACCAATTAATTACAGAAAAGATTCTAAACAATTTTAGAATTCTTTTCAAATTACTCTCAATTATTGAAAAGACACGTTCACAATAACGTGAAATCACGTACAACGTTCACATCCACGAATTTCATAGCTTAAGTATAGAATCAAAAGCAGAGCATCAAGAACACACATGCAGCTTCATTGAACGTGCTGAAGATTTCGAAGGGTGCGAATAATCATTGCATACAGCCGATGAAGGGCTGATTACAGACTGATTTAACTTACTGGGCAATGTGAGCTCCCGATTCAAGTCATCCATGTAGTCTCGGGAATGGAATTTTCATCATTACCCAAGAGCCTTATATTAACTGGTTTACGGCTCACGCACCTGAGCAATACTAAACTATTGGCATAAAGACTCATGTTTCTTGCACAAAACGGAAAAGTGTTAGTGTATCGCCGAGGTCCACCTCGCTAAAACAGTGACTAAGATCCTCGGCTGCAGACCCAAAGGTCACGGGCTCAATCCCGGCCGTGGCGGCCACATTGAAATAGCGGCACTATGGTTGAGGACCATGTACGGTGCGATGATCTCAGTGGACGTTCAAGAAGCCCAGATATTCAAAGCTTCCGGAGTCCTCTACAGCGGCGTCTCTCATACTAATATGGTGGTTTTTGGGTACTAACACCTGAGACGATAATACTAATATACAATCAATCATTCAATAAATCTTTTATTTAACGTGCCCAGGAACAGCCATGAGGTCTTAGTGCAGATGCAAGCAAAAATAAAATAATGTAAAATAAACAACACAATACAGACAGTTTTCAGAAAAAGAAACCTATAAGAGCGAAAACGCACAGACAAAAAGAAATCAGCAATAAAATGGGAAGAATGAAAAACAAGAGGTTTATGGATTGGCAGTGAAAATAAAGAGCAATATACACTGCTATGTAGAAGCCATCCTAAAAGACGAAAAGGGGAAGAATCTGTATATTGTGAAAACTACAATAAGGCAGTGCAGAGATTAAATATTAAACATTGATTGATTGATTGATATGTCGGGTTTCATGACCCAAAGCTGCTATAAAATTGTGAGAGATGACGTAGTGGAGGGCTCCGGAAATTTTGACCACCTTGGGTTCTTTAACATGCGCCCAAATTTGAGAACACAGGCCTACAGCATTTTCGCCTCCATTGAAATTACTGCCGCCGCAGCCTGGATTCAATCCTGTGACCTGCGGGTCAGTAGCCGAGTACATTAGCCACTAGACCACCACGGTGGTGCATGGAAATAAAAACAATGACAGTGGACTGCGAAAAACATCAAGATCATGAAAGTTTACATTATAGAGACTTTGTATTCTGTGACGAGTAAAGTGTCAAAAAAGTTGGCAGATGCATAAAATAGTTCATTCTTTCCGGTTAACTTGTGCGAATTCCGAAAATTTACACAACTGAGAAGTAAAGGACAGCTCATTAAACTGTGAACTAGTTTCTAAATAAAAACGCCAGGCCTGCGCGGTAGGCACAGCACAGTCACAGCGAAAGCTAGAATACCTGCCTTTCAGAGCCTCTTCAAAACACTCATTCGGTAACTACTGCAAGCACAGTTGCTTTGTACTCACTAGGGCATGAACACTAAACGTTTGGGTAGTAGGCCGCTATTTTTCGTCATTCTTCTGAGAAGCGTGCTATCCGCCAAACACTTGCTAGGAAATTTGTGCCAACTGTCCATGCTGTGGCTGACAACGATGAGGAATTATGGTTGACGTGGGTGTGCGCCACAGTTAATAGAAAAATAAGAAAAAGCTTTTGTAATAGATTGAAGCATTGAATGGCCCACTCGTTACGCTAATCATATTGTGTGACGACTTGTTCTTTCACTGTTGTAAAACGCTTTATAAGTCGTACTAACGCGATTGCTTTCCCGACATCAAGCATGCATAAGGCAAGTTTGATAATAAGTGACAAGCACCAGAGTAGCTCATTCGTAGAATACTGGGCGGGCATCCAGCGGACCCGGATTCGAGCCCCACGGTGCCATTGGTGCTAGGTCATGCCTGCCTAAAGCAAGTTTGACAACAAGTTAGAAGTGCTTGCATAACTCAGTGACAGAATATTTGGCTGGCACCCTACAGACCAGGGCCCCACTGTGTCATTGGTGCGAGGTTTTTTTCTGTTTCACGTGATGTGGTTACAGACACCGGCGGTAGCGGCAGCGGACAACATGCCTTGACCCGAGTTGTGATATCATCACAGCTTCCGCTGTAAAAAATAACTGATCAGCGCGACTTTTTCGGCAGTGAAGGGATGGGAATAATAATAATTTTGCAGCGTTGGAACAAGATCAACAGGCTTTTTTATGAAAACAATGCTTGGAAATTCTTATAAATTTTTTCTAGACTCTCCTAAAGGCGTCGGTCACTTTAAGGTATGGCATTTAGCAATGCCATACCTTACCACAAATGCAGATTCAAGTTGAGTTTGAGACATATAGTGGCGTACCATTTTTGGAAGGCTGTAGATCGACGATTTATCAACCGCTAGACGTCTTCAGAAGAAGATACAATGCCGCATAAACAAGCTAAAGTTACAATGTTGGGGAGATTTCCGCGCGTCGTTAGATCCCCGCAAGCCTTTATCACACTTGTGGAAGACAGCAAGAGGGCTTCGGACAGCTCCCATTCAGCGGTCCACGTTCAAGGCTCTAGCCCTCTCTCAAGAGAGATCGGAGGTATACGGGGCAGAAGCGGTCTGTGCCAAATTATCTGGTCAGCTCGCAGATCCCAACATCTCCACGCTCTCACGTGGTGGCACGACATCACACGATCACCACATGGACCAATTTTTTTCTATTCATGAGCTTAAAGCAGCACTGGCTTTGTGCAAACGAACATCAGTACCCGGGCCTGATGGAATATCATACAGAGCAATGTGTCACCTTGGTGAGTGTGCGAGGCGTGCCCTCTTCGAGATATACAATGATTCATGGCGAGAGGGCACCCTCCCAATTAACTGGAAGACCAGCCGTTTGGTGCGATTACTGAAGCCTGGCAAGTCACCATTGGTGCTCACATCATACCGCCCGATTGCACTGGCTAGTTGCTTGGGCAAAGTGATGGAGAGGATGGTACTAGGACGGTTAGAATGGTTCCTGGAGCATCACAACATCTACCCGGACGCTATGACGGGTTTTCGCCGTGGCCGGTCATCAATTGATAGCGTCATAGACCTGGTCAGCTACGTGCAACACGAAAAAGGCTGTAAGCGTCTCTGCGCTTCTTTATTTCTTGATGTTAAAGGGGCGTACGATAACGTCACACATGAAGCTGTCCTCACCGCTCTCAAGGAGGTAGGAGTGGGTGGTCGGATGTTTCAGTGGCTACGCAGCTATCTCTCTAAGCGATCTTTTTTCGTGAGAACCGAGGATGGTGACACTTCGCTACATTACAGCCACCGCGGTGTTCCCCAGGGTGGCATACTTAGCCCTGTACTATTCAACCTGACGCTAATAGCTCTAAATGAGCATCTGCAAAGTACTGTCAGATTGTCAATGTACGCGGACGACATCTGCGTTTGGACGTCTGCAGTAACACGTCTACAGCTGTGAGCGCGAATTCAGAGAGCTGCCACTCAAGCTGCTATTTACCTTCGTAAACGAGGTCTGGAAATTTTCTCTGAGAAATGTGCACTTGTGGCACTTACGCGCAAACCAATACAGAACTACAGCGTTCTGATAAACAGCGAATGGATACGTCACCTCCGATCATACAAGTTCCTAAGTGTTATAATTGACAGAGACCTCTCATAGAGCTCACATGTATCATACATGAAAAGGCGATTGACAGGCATCTGTGATTTGTTCAAGTTCTTCGCTGGAAAGAACTGGGGAATGTCCACAACTGCTATGTTGCCACTATACAGGATTCTTTTTCTTGGATTCCCTCGGTACAGCCTACCTGTGTTAACCAACGCAAGTAAAACAAGCATACGAATGCTTCAAAGTGTCCAGGCTCAAGCACTCCGGATATGTTTAGGCTTGCCCCAAAGTGCGTCAACAGCGGCAACTATCGCCATCACAAGGGACAACCTCATCAAGACCCACATTAATGTTGAAGTGCCGAAGACACATATACGACACCTCGCTGGAACTCCTCGACATCACTTAGCCTCTCTACCAGTGGACCGACCACGCATATCTTACTGCAAAACAGTGACCGCACATGGGGAGTCGATCCCAACTTCCTTCTCTCCTGCCGCTAGATCTGTGACTCCGTCATGGTGCCTCGCTGAACCAATTATTAATATTACCATACCTGGCGTCCAGAAAAAAATCAATTTGTCGGCATCGGCTTTTAAGCAGCTCTTACTACTTCTCTTGTGGGGAAAATACCAAGACTCCATACATATATACACTGACAGAGCGGTTCAGCCGAACGGCTCAACCGGAACATTTTTGATACCGAGGTTGGTCATGGTGATTAAATTCAAGTTATTCCACGCAACAACATCAACGTCAGCCGAATTGGCAGCACTTCGTACCGCGTCGAAATCATTGATCAACCTACACACAAGTGGACTATTTCCTGCGACTCGAAGGCGGCACTGTGATTTCTACTATCAGCCTTACTCCGTGGAGCGCACAAGCAGCTGGTACAAGAGATAGCATAGGTTGTAGACCACCTGGCTGACAAAGGCCACCTAACTGACAATTACATTTCAGTGGTTACCAAGTCAATGCAGAATCATCCGCAATGAACGGGCCGAACAAGTTGCCCGCTCAGCCCACGCAGAAGATCATGAACTATTACTACCACTTTCGAGGACAGATGCTGCGCGAAAGCTCCGCTGGCTTTCTCGCCAGCAAACGCCATCACAATGCAATCGGCCGCAATTCAAGCATGCCCGATTGTACTCGCTTGACCCTACGTTGTCTTCAAGTCCCCTCTAGACTTCGCCGAGCAGACCAGACCCTTTTATGTAGGCTGTGGTTGGGCATTGCATTTACCAACGCCTATGCTTTCCGCATTGGGATGGCTGACACTGTAGCATGTGGCCGCTGTGGCAAAGACGAAAACATCCAACTTATCCTTTGTGACTGCCTTGAGTATAGTAGACAACGACTATGTCTTCGCAAGGAACTCAGCAAATTAGATAATCAACCTCTGTCGGAGGAACGGATTCTACAATATCGACAAGATGCAACTTCACAGAAGAAGGCCCTGAAAGCGCTACTACTCTTGTTTCGATCGACCGGCCTTTCTGAACGGTCGTAGCCAGAACGCCCTTCCTGTGTGTGTTTTCGTTTTCTGATGAGTGCACGTGCGTTTTTTTTTCTCTCTCTCTCTCTGTCTACCCCCTCCTTTTTGCCCCTGTTTCCCCACACCCAGTGATGGGTAGCAAACCAGATGCCAATATCTGGTTAACCTCACGGCCTTCCTTTTTCTCTCTCACGGATGGCTGTAGAAGAACTGAATTCTAGAAAGATTCAGCAAACACAGCCCCAGAGAGCGAAGGCCTCGCGTGGCAGTATACGTTTAGAGTAAGCAGAAAAGTTTAGCGTGCTATCAAAAGTGAAATCACTATCCATGAATTCATAAACTTTACATAACAACTTGGCATTGACGGAGTACGAAAATGACACAACGGATGTTTTGCGAGATAATCATGAGTCAGGTGTGTCAGGTATTCAGAAAAGGGTTATGCTTGTCACACCAATCAGACAAAGAACACAAATGTGACTGCAGCAAGCGACCGTTGTTAACTGAATAAACTTCGTTAAATATCTTGATGTCATTGACAAAAAACAGAAAGGACAATGACGAATTGGAAACGAAACATCGTTCACGCAAATTTAACATATTAGTGGGCCTAATAACTAACCTTGAGGGACTCTACTAGCCATGGTGTCTAAGGAAGGTGTTTGGCCATTTAGGGCAACACGATCTATCAAGCGGAGAGCTCTGCAGGAAGTTCACAATAGGCGAGTGAGTATCAAAGTTTGCAAATAATAATAATAATAATAATAATAATAATAATAATAATAATTTGATTTCATTTCATTTGATTTATTTATACTGCTAGCCCAGAAGTGGGCCGTTACAGGGTGGAAGTACAAACAATTATTTGCGAAAAAGAAGTACCGTACTGGTCTCGAGATAATTTCTCGGTATTATTGTGAGCAGCAACTCGAAGTTATACATAACAAGAAATGGAACACACATGCAATGCAATGCATACGCGCAGAACAGCACATGACGCATTTGAGGCGGCACTTTTGCACCGCGCTGAAGATTTGAAAGACAACTACTACAGTCTCATGCAACCAACAGAAAGTACACACGCACACCACTGTTATTCAGAAAATAAACGTTTTAGATTCTGTTCAAATGATGTAAGCGAGGAACAACCAATTATAGACTCTGGCAGCATATTCCAATCTTCAATAGCACGTGGAAAGTAACTAAACTTAAAGCAATCGTTACGTGGGACTAGGGGTGGTATGTACATATTATGGCGATGTCTGGAGTGTTCTTGTGTGTTGACCTGGAAGCAATCTGAATAGTTTAGTTTAAAATGATTATGAATTAACTGGAAGAGGAATTTCAGACGCTCAATCCTCGTCCTAAGTTCAAGACTATCCAGTCCAGCTTTTTTACAAAGTTCAGTAGGTGAATGATGTCGGCGATATTTATTAAAAACAAATATCGCACCAAGTCGCTGTATTTTTGCAATTTCATTGCAGTTTGTCTTTGTGTAAGGGTCCCAGACAATTTTAGAATATTCGATAATAGGTCTGACAAGGGTTTTGTAAGCAAGACACTTTATATCAGATGGGGCGGTATAAAGGTTACGTCTAAGGCTATACCGTGCCTTGGTAGCCCTGGAGCATACATTATCAATATGAGTGTTCCACCGGAGGTCGGGCGTGAACCATAACCCAAGATATTTATAGTTTTGTACACGCTTAAGGAAAGCATTGCCAATCTGGTAGTTGTAATCTAGAGGTGCTTTCTTTTTAGTTATAGTCATAAAGACTGTTTTTTTCTGTGTTCAAAGTCATTTGCCATTCTTCGCACCAATCCTTTATTCTTTGAAGATTGTTGTTTAGATTAACTTGGTCATGTTCAGTCTCGATTCTGCTATAAACAACACAGTCATCGGCAAACAACCTTATCGGGACCGTAACCCGGTTTGGTAGGTCATTTATATATAACAAAAATAAAAGGGGACCCAGCACGCTCCCCTGGGGAACTCCGGAAATAACTGCAACTGCTCTAGACTGTTTATTTTTTATTTGAACAAACTGCTGACGGCAGCTGAGATAGGATGAAAACCATTTTGTCAAGTGATTATTTTGAAACGTTTTGTCAATTTTAAACGGGAGATTTGAGTGCGACACTTTATCAAATGCCTTTGCGAAATCAAAATATACCACATCAGTTTGACCACGCAAATTGATAGTTTTTGAAAGATCCTGAACAAATTCGATTAACTGTGTAGTTGTAGATAAGCCTCGGCGGAAGCCATGCTGCTTCGAAAATAATAGATTGTGCGTATCAGGATAGGACATCACGTGTTCGTTAATAATGTGCTCGAGTATCTTTGAACATGTACTGATAAGCGAAATAGGACGGTAGTTGCGCTCGTCCCGTGAGGAGCCACTTTTGTGAACAGGGGTAATTTTAGCCCGCTTCCACGCTAGTGGAAAAGAGCCACTGCGCAGGGACGACTGAAATATTTTTGTAAGGAAGCGAGCCGCCCATTCAGCGTATCTGTACAGAAATTCGTTTGGTATACCATCAGGGCCGGAGATTTTTCTTGTATTTATATTAAGTAAAAGATTTAGGACACCCTCTTCGCTGATTACCACATCATCGATCGGCCGCTGCAATGATGACGTAGAAAACTCGGGCAAAATGTCATTATCATGAGTAAACACAGAAGCAAAAAAAGAATTGAAATCATCAACACGTTGTTGAGTAATTTCAGGTGGCCTCGGGGAGCTTGCTGGGGTAGTTATAAAGCGCCAAGACCTTGAGGGTGCTTCCTTCAAGTATTTCGTCAATGTCACATTGAAAAACCGATCCCTGGATTGTTTGATCAGACGTTTCAGTTCTTGGCTCATTGAAGAAATGCAAGCTGTTCCTTCAGGGGTACAATTTTTTGCACAAGATTTTTGTTTCCGTTTTAGTTTTCTTTTTGTGTGAATGATTTCTCTGGTAATCCAGGGATTGGTTTTACAAATGCGTTTTCTAATCCTGGGTACATAGCTGTCTATGCACTTCCCTACAACAATTGAAAAGAAATGCCATTGCCTATCAGTGCTGCAGTCAGTGTTGTAAAGGACCTGAAATTCATCAAAGGACCTTTCAAGATAGTCCAAAATAGACACATCATCAGCCGCCATAAAATTCAATACAGTGCTAAGTGTGGGTTTACCCAAGGTGTATAATAATAATAATAATAATAATAATAATAATAATAATAATAATAATAATAATAATAATAATAATAATAATAATAATAATATAATAATAATAATAATAATAATAATAATAATAATAATAATAATAATAACAATAATTTGTTAATAATATTACTATTAAGTGTATCGCTGAGCGGGCATTCGAGTGAAACCCTGCACGCGAAGGAACCCAGGCAAAAACTCGCGTATCCCTCCCCACTGTCAACCTTGCGTCGTGACATCACCGTGAGATGCTGCTAGCACGTCACAGACCATTGGAATTTTTTATGTATCTAGAACGTCTATATGGCGTCCCATGAATAGTTCATCACATGGCGTCACCGTCACATTATAGGTGGGCGGATCCAGGATGTAGTGCAACACCACTTGACGAGTTTCGGCGGGGCAGCACCAAGGTGATCGAGTGAAAACGCCAATTCGATTTCAATTGAGACTCACACACTGGCTGGCTATGTCTTGAAAGAACTTGCGTTCCCAGTTATACATACCAAGACATTACAAACTTTGCAGTAAGCGCACCTCCAAGTATTACAGACACCGTCGTGCTGTTGGGCTTTGCAGTTGCATTGAACTTTCGCACGACCATAATGTATACGATCGCAAGTAAAATCTAAACAAAACCACAGGAGTTCGCTTTGGCAGGCTCATTGTCGTGTGTACCCATCAATTTCCATAGAGGCAGGAAGCATAACACGGCTAACATTTACAGCATTAAAATGTAGCGCCGCCTGCTGCAAGGTGGCCGTGACCCCAATTATTGAGAGCCTAAGCAAAGAAGCAGCACGATGTCTTGTTTCCTGTCACAGTTGTGCACAATTGAATACATGATGTTGTGAAGCATTGTCGAGCCAAGAGGTCAATCCTGCTCTGTCACCAAAAGGGGAAAACACCGGTCACATAATGTCGTAAATACTCCCATACCAACTTTTCGATTCTGAATAACATTGGTTCTTGTGGAAGCGGCCATGTGCTATTTAAATCGAACTAATTTATTTATTATTTCACGAAATTTTTTCTCTCGTGCATGTTCTATAAGACCAACAGACAGATTTTTGCACGCCACGTAAGCTTTGCAGCGACAATTTACCTTCCAGCGATAACCTTTCACAAAGCTGATAACGCAGCCTTGTCTGATGCATTGCGTTACTCATACAAGTGGGCGCTCCTTGCTTACTAAACTTTAGTGATGGGACAGTTTTGTTTATAGAGGTTCTCTCAACTTTACAAATCTAGTAAAATAACAAATTTGCGCCAAGTTACACTAGATTTCTATCAAATTTGAGAATTACATTGTGAAAGATCTGTGTAGGTTACGGTAATATTCAGTTTTTTTTTAATAAATGTATATAGGGAGACAAAAAACTAAAAGTATAATAATTTCAGCAAAAACAGTACACCATAATATTGCACTTCAACGTAGCTCAGAAGTTTAAATCCTTTGGATATTCATCTTACACATTATAGATAACTGTGCTTTCCACGCTAATCACAAGATATATGGCTCCACAACATTGTATGACCCCGCAAAACACCCCGCCATTGATGCACTGGATGCTTTTTATATCTTATAATAAATTACAACTACATTTGCATGCATTGAAACGATACCACGGTACATTGAAAAAAGCCTTGAGATATTTATCAGGTATATTATCTGAGAAAGTAGGACAAACTACAAATGTCCACAGCCCACTGTTTGGTTCAGTAACAATCGCTTTGGGGTATATGGGGCTCTAAAGGGCCTAAAATGGTGGTAGGTATCGTAATTAAACTCAATAAGAAATACAAGATGAAAGTGGTACAGACTTACGTGCCTACATCCAGCCATGATGACGCTTCAGTTGAAAGCTTCTATGAAGACGTGGAATCAGCAATGAGTAAGGTAAAAACACAGTATACTATACTATTGAAGGACTTCAATGAAAAAGTAGGGAAGAAACAGGCTGGAGACCAGGCAGTAGGAGATTATGGCATCAGTACTGGAAATGCCAGAGGGCAGCTTCTAGTAGAATTCGCTGAACGCAATAATTTACGGAATATGAATACTTTCTACCGAAAGCGAGGGAACTGTAAGTGGACATGGAGGAGCCCTAATGGCGAAAATAAGAACGAGATAGACTTTATACTGAGTGCACACCCAGGCATCGTGCAGAATGTGGAAATGCTTTGCAAGGTTCGATGCAGTCACCATAGAAAGGTACGGTATCGAATTCGCTTAGACTTGAAGAAGGAACGGCAGAAACTGATACGCAAGAAGCCAATCAGTGAGCTAGCATTGAGAGGGAAAGTACAGGAATTCAGAGTCTCGCTTCAGAACAGGTACTCGGCTCTTATTGAGAAAACCAACCTTAGCGTAGATACAATGAATCATAATCTGACTAATGTCATCACAGAGTGTGCAGTGGAAGTTGGAGGTACGGTACTTAGACAGGACACTGGCAAGCTGTCCCGGGAGACGAAAAACCTCTATAAAAAGTGTCAAAGCATGAAAGTCTCCAGTACAATAGACGAAAAAAGCAATGGCAGAACTTTCTAAGTTGAATAATAAGTGTAAGGTATCCTATGTAAGAAGGTATAACATGGAGAGAATTGAACACGCTCTGAAAAACGGACGAAGCGTCAAAGCAGTGAAGAGGAAACTAGGGATAGGCAGAAGTCCGATGTATGCACTAAGGGACAAATAAGGCAAAATAACTACCAGTATGGATAGGATAATTAAAATAGCAAAGAAGTTTTGCAAAGACCCGTGCAGTAGCCGAAAAAACCCCGACCTAATACTATGCGAACTAGCAGTAACCCAGATGACACCTCACCAGTAATGATAGACGAAGTCAGAAAAAGCTTGGAGAGCATGCGAAGAGGTAAAGCTGCTGGTGAGGACCAGGTAACATCAGATCTGCTGAAAGATGGAGGACAGATCGTGTGAAAAAAAACTAGTTACCCTGTTTACGAGGTGCCTCCTGACGGGAAAAGTGTTAAAGACTTGGAAGAGTGCTAACATCATCTTATTACATAAGAAAGGAGATGAAAAGGACTTGAAGAATCACAGGCCGATCACCTTGCTCTCCGTAGTGTACTAACTATTTACAAAGGCAAAGTTAAGAAAACATTTATAATTCAATCAACCACAGTAACAAGCAGGATTTCGAACAGGCTACTCAACAGTGGACCACATTCATACTATCAGTCAGGACATAAAGAAATGCTCAGAATATAACCAACCACTATACATAGCCTTCATAGATTACGAGAAAGCGTTTGATTCAGTAGAAATATCAGCCGTCATGCAGACACTGCGGAATCAGGGCGTCGATGAAGTATATATAAACATCCTGGAAGAAATCTACAGGGGATCAACTGCTACCATAGTGCTTCATAAAGAAAGCAACAGAATACCAATCAAAAAGGGTGTAAAGGCAGGGGGGACACCATCTCCCCAATGCTATTTACCGCATGCTTACAGGAGGTTTTCAGAGGCCTAGAATGGGAACAGTTAGAGATAAGAGTTAATAAAGAATACCTTAGTAACCTGTGCTTCGCCGATGACATTGCATTGCTGAGTAACTCAGGGGACGAATGGCAACTCATGATTACGGAGTTAGACAAGGAGAGCAGAAAGGTGGGCCTTAAAATTATTCTGGAGAAAACGAAAGCAATGTACAACAACCTCGAAAGAGAGCAGCGCTTCGAGATGGGTAAAAGTGCACTTGAAGTTGTAAAAGACTATGTCTACTTAGGGCAGGTAATAACCACGGAGCCGAACCACGAGATTGAAGTAACTAGAAGAATAAGAATGGAGTGGAGCACATTTGGCAAGCACACTCAAATTATGACAGGTAGATTGCCACTATCCCTCAAGAGGAAGGTATATAACAGCTGCATCTTCCCGGTACTTAGCTGTGGAGCAGAAACCTGGAGACTTACAAAGAGGGTTCAGCCTAAATTGAGGATGACGCAGCGAGCAATGGAAAGAAAAATGGTAGCTGTAACCTTAAGAGACAAGAAGAGAGCAGAGTGGATTAGGGAACAAAGGGTGGTTAAGGATGTCATAGTTGAAATCAAGAAGAGGAAATGGACATGGGCCGGGCATGTACCGCGTAGACAGAATAACCTCTAGGTCATTAAGGGTAACTAAGTGGATATCCAGAGAAGGCAAGCGGGTTAGGGGGAGACAGAAGGTTAGGTGGGCAGATGAGATTTAGAAGTTTGCGGGTTTAAATTGCCAGCAGCAAGCACAGGACCAAGTTGACTGCTGGAACATAGGAGAGGCCTTTGTCCTGCAGTGGACGTACTCACGCTACTGCTGCTGCTGATGATCATGATGGTGATGATGATGATGATGATGTGGCTCTAAAGTACCACATAATTTTTTTTAGTCAGCCTGCTTATTCCCGACTATTCACTACCTATTGGGCATAGAACGTTCAGCTTTATTAAAAGTTCAAGAGGGGCTTACTCTATATGACAGAAACGAATGTATCCCAAATCGCCGCAAGCAAAGTCACAACTTAGCTAGCTGGCAATTAGAAACAGTTTCGTGGCACAGGCTATCTCGGTGATTATTACTAGAGACTGGATTTTCAGGCACTAAAAAGTGTGTTTTAGGCACTTAAGACAGCCAGGTAAAACACCATTTTAGGCCCTCAAAATCATCATTTTAGGCACAATAAATTTCTACAAAAGTGAAATATCACAAAACAACGACGTCAGTGGCTTGTATCTACGGCAATAAGCAAAAAAAGGATGTCTAAGTTAGCAGAAAAGTACCAATTATTTAACGAAGGCATGAACTTCCTGCGCGATTCGCAGTATGTGGTCTTTCGTTTTATTGTCTAGCATTGTGCGTCAAGTGTCCGCCATTTAATTAACGCTCTCATGAGTCTCTTTTGTTTTCGTTGGGGCTGGGAAGGGCAGCTCAGAGCAAATAACCTAGACCACTGATACCTAGTAGAGAGGCATGCTAGGTCTAATCGCGTAGGACCGATTTCGCCAGTATCGGTGAACACCTGAAAGGGCTTGAGCATTTTCAGTTGACAAGCGTAATAGTGCACTGGGCACTTCGGAATCATTCTTGTTATATTTGCAAAATTACATGTCACGGAAAAATGCTCAATTTCTTATGAATGTCACTTGCCCTTCTCACGGGCGGGCACCCCAAGAACTAGGGAGTGACGTACAGCAAAGAATGGTCCTGTTTTTACTTCGCTCCTTTACGTGGACATTGGTGGGCTGACGTCGCATACTGCCCACTCTTCATCAGAACTTCGTTAAATGCTAGCTGTATCTATAAAAATGGACTAAAATTATTCAGTCTCCAGATTATATCCTGCATTTTAAAGGTACCTCATTAGGAGGGTTGCACGTGACGTTATTCTACTTAGCACGTGCAATTTGTGTGTTCTGCTGTGTAGGATGAATGAGGAGTACTTTGATTTCGGCTCGCTGTTTCATATCAATTTGACAGGGAAGCGCAAAGACAAAGGGAAAAGAAAAACAGCACTCTTCTTCTCTGTCATTTTTCTCCCTGTGTCTTGGCACTGCCCTTTAAAAATCAGTATAATGAATGAAAGCTCAGAGAAATAATAAAACATGCAAACGGAATCTCAGCTTGTCACTATCTTTATTTTTGTTTTGAATAGCCTCGAGATACTATTCACTAATCGGCCCTCGTTAAGCGTCCGCTTCGGTGGACCAGTCGCTATAGGATGCTCCGCTGCTGACCTGAATGCCACGGGTTCGATTGTGGCCGCAGCTGTCACATCTAGATGGTAGCAAAAAAGTAGAAGCCCATGTACTGTGCAATGTCAGTGCACGTTAAAGAGCACCACTTGGTCAAAATTTGCGGAGACCTCTACTACGGCGTCCCTCATATTCATATCGTGGTTTTTTACGTAAAACCACACATACTACCACTGCTACTACTACTATATACAACGACTACTACTATTACTACTACTACTACTACTACTACTACTACTATTATTACTACTACTACTACTACTACTACTACTACTACCCCATTTCGCTTGCATTCGTCGTCTTGTCGTTCCTGCATCGTGCCTTCGCCAACCCTGACAACGCTTAGCTTGTGTTCGGTGCGTCGTCTCTGACCGCAGTTTCTGCGGAGCGACGTGGTGTATCGCGGTCACAATACATGGTCCTTGCCAGCCTCTCCTAAAGTACACGCACTGACTGATACCTTTCAGGGAAACTGGTAATCCACAACATAGAGCGCCCAATCGACACCAACATCGATGGCGTACGCGCACGAGTAGGCTGGGGCACGTCATGCGCGCGTGACCTTGATTACGGATGTTGTTCCTGGTGCGTATGTGTCATGTGAATCTGCAGCCCTGATACTCTAGAAAACAGAGAAGGAATAAAGCTCACGATGACTACGTGCGACGAGATGCAATGAAATCAAGTTTTCTTCTTCGCATCATTCTGTGGTAGCTCGTAGCGAACCAGTTTGGAAAACCACTATGGTAGAACGCTTTCCAGTGGGCACGCAAGAACTTCTAGTGTCTGACTAGAACTTATTATGTCACCTAGAGAGAGACGCTTAAAAAGTAAATTACAAACAAAACAAAAGCAGCGTGTACATCACACGTTTTACCTGAAGGCGCTGCAGCAGATGAGTTAAAATGTCAAAGAAAACACGTCTTCATTGACGCAACACGCTTTGTTCTCTTTATAAGCCATTTCATTCTGCCATGAAACTAACAAAAAAAACCAATTGTTAGAAAAATTATATCTGATAGGACATTCTAAAATATTAGTTACCATTGCGCTAAGAGGACTGTTTAGGTACATTCATTTTCAAATGTGAGTTTAGCTTGAAATGCTTGACATAGGAGCTTTCACCGCAGTTTGAATTCAACGCAATGACAGTAATTCCCATCCTAGTTAATTGTTTATATTGTTACAGCTGTCATTTTTAAGTAACGTCTTAGTACAAACCTTGAAGTCCTGTTCTGTGTATTTTTTATGTTTGTCATTTAAAAACATATGACAAAGAATCTCATATGAAACAAACGTATTCAAGCGTATGAGAACGTATGTTAAATACACCATTGAACGTAAACATGCCGGTGCCTGTCTCAGGCTTCGCTGTATAAAGTATGAAGACCTTCGCCACCAATGAAGCAACAAGAGCATTCCAAGAGTGGCCCTCCATGGTTTTTCATTCGTTTGCCAGCTACCTGCGGCTGCCCAGAAAAGCTTGCTGTTTCTTTTTCACTGCAACACCCAGGTTTTCAGGGCGGTTCTTCAGTTCATTCAGGTCACTGGACAGCTATTTCTAGAAGGTGGTCGCCACGTCCTCGGCCATAGACGTCACTTTTATTTTCTTACCCCATCTTTAATTCTCGGTCCTTTTTCCCCTACAGACGCTGAGAAATTCTTCCACTTAGGGCTGCAGAAATAGCGTGTTTTGCACTTTTCATGCTCCTCCTCCAATCGCTCGCAGTATGTCAGCTTTGTCTACGTTGAACCTTATAGTGTTAGTAAATATCAATGCTGCCTTGTTTACATGAATAACAGTTTTACACCACGCTTGAAAACAAAATTTTGCCTTGAATAGCACTTATATACGTGCTCATTTGGAAAATAGGCATTTATAGGCACTTATATGCATTTAGGCACGAACACCCAAAATAGGCATTTATAGGCACTATCAAAACACCATAAAAGCCCTTCTTAACCTCCAATTCATGCTTATATATATATATCAAAATGGCACGACAGGAACGCAAGGAACAAAATAGGCATTTGCCTATTATCCGGTCTGTAATTATTACCCATGAGAAAAAGGAAAAAAATAAACAACATATCCACACAGTGAATGATGATGAGATGGGTGAATGATTGGGATTGTTTGGTGTTACCGTAAATCACCCATGACATTGACCCGCCATGCATGTAAATGAGTGACAAGGCGGTGTACAGTTATATATACAAGGTTTCTTGGTCACAAGTGGCATGTTGTGTTCAGTGGGAAATTTCGTTTTCGTCGTTATTACTGCTGTGTTGTACCAAGTCCATAGCCTGAAGTTGGCAAAGATAAGGTCTGGGCACGTTCATCAGGGGATTGTGGGTTGTTTCTAGTCATGCTAAATGCATAGTAGAACATATCGAGACGTCATATACTTCAGAAAGCAGTCGTTATTTATTATACCCATTGTCATCATGCCTGCGGCGCACGCCAAAGGACATACCTAAACCTTAAGAAACTTCGCCTCCCCCCCCAAAAAATCACACCATATATACGAAGTGAATGATGAAGCATCCGTCAGTTCGGCCGTCCGTCCGTGCTACCGTCAGTGAGTCCGCCCATCCATCCGCCCATCCATCCGCCCACCCGCTCGCCCGCCCGCCCGCCCGTCCGTCTGTCCGTCTATCCATGCATCCATCCATCCATCCATCCATCCATCCATCCATCCATCCATCCATCCATCCATCCATCCATCCATCCATCCATCCATTCATCCGTCCGTCCGTCCGTCCGTCCGTTCATCAATCAATCAATTATTCACTGTGTATAGCGGCCCAGCTTGCATAGGCAACACATCAGCGTCTAATGATATTGAATGAAAATTGCCGCTGCCAATATTAAGAAGTACAGCCACATTTCACCTGTCATTTGTCTGGGCCTGCCCCGCCGCGGTGGTCTAGTGGCTAAGGTACTCGGCTGCTGACCCGCAGGTCGCGGGTTCAAATCTCGGCTGCGGCGGCTGCATTTTCGATGGAGGCGGAAATGTAGTAGGCCCGTGTGCTCAGATTTGGGTGCACGTTAAAGAACCCCAGGTGGTCGAAATTTCCGGAGCCCTCCACTACTGCGTCTCTCATGATCATATGGTGGTTTTGGGACGTTAAAACCCACAAATCAATCAATTGTCTGGGCCTTCCGCCTGCCAACTTCAGTCTAAGTGTGGTGTTGTAAATACGGTGAGTATTCGATAACCTGCTATGTCAACTAAACATGAGGCTGACAAAGCAATGTTACTTACCGGAAATCTTCAGCTGCGAATACTTTTATCAGGTTCATTTGCACATTTCATATGCATTTATACTCTTTTTTTACCATACTATCGTACCTTCTATTCTGACATCTTTCAATCTCGTTCGCCATCGCACGCCACCCATATTGTGTTGGCGCCGGCAAAAATCTGTTTTTCTCGCAGTGTGTATTTCTGTGTCTCTTCAGAATAAACAGAGTGAGTTTTTTAAATCTAAGATCCTGTTAAAGTGTATGTGAAGAAGAGGGCGAAGTTCAGTCGATTGCATTTATTGTGGAAACCGCATGTATCTAGTTGTGTATATATTATGACAAATTACTATGATTGGCGTTTCCCTTATAATAAATTAAAAGATGGCACTATGAGGGATGCACTTACGCACTATCATTGAGGCGCACAAAACAAAGTGTTGCACACATCGCAAAATCCCACGGATGACAAGTCAGTTACAGGAGCCTCGCAAAACTTGCAAAAGATCATCGATGAAGCCCAATATCAAAGCGCGTTGCCTCTCAAATCGATAGACCATTATTTTTACGAATTCTTCAGGCCCTAGTCAAAGTAAAGTCTAGTCAAGTGCGGCTACCCTCCTTTCGTCATTGGGACAGGAATGGAACCGGAAGATAGCAGTAGGCCCCACGCACGTCACCCAGTAGAAGGTGTCACGCACATGGACATTTGGAAAACAATGAAATAAATAAAACAAAACAAGTTTCGTCGGAAAGTTGGCATCTGAACCCGCGCACTCGTGGCTCGAAGACAATCACCATAATCATTGCGATAGGCACCTATTTTTTCTTTCTTACGAGAAAGAAAACCGTGATGTACACGTAATTTGTCACCTAGTTAATTATTATTCGGGCATATTTAAACACAAATCAAAGAGAAGAAATAGGTCTCGACTGTAAACAGATGTTACAGCGCGTTCGAATTATTTGTCATTGCTAAACGCTTTTTGTTTGTTAATGTTCAAGGTTCATATCTATCAGTCTTTCACTCAAGAGAGTACACAGGTTGATAAGGAAGATGAGGTCACAGGATAACGACCTGTGTACGGCTATCCGAATGCGTTCGATACTGATAGGGTCGCCTACAAATCACCTCATGGGATGCATCTCGGAAAAAATCTCAGCTGTTTTTAGTACTGCATGCCAGCGAGATGGTGCAATGAGCGCGCTCGGTGTCTAGCTCGTCGCTATGCGCTTATGTGCGCTAATCTCCCACACGTACTTTGCGCCACCGAAGGGAGGGGGGTGCACGCTCGTGCACGCGTGGTTATCCTGCAATGGCGGAGAATCACGCGGCTTCCGCTTTCACCGGAATAATTGCGTTCTAGCTGTCAGGTACACAAAAGTCACTTCAATCTCTCCTCATTTGCGAAAAGAGTGCACTTTTCAGACACAACGAAGTAACCACTGGGACTTACTTTGCACTGCCTGTACCTCTGCGTACGTTTCGTGCGTTGTTTTGTTTAAACAGCGCAGTAAGTGTCGAGCTGTAAGCGTTGTTCGTTAACGATCGTCTTTTCTCAGTTGCTATCACTCACGCAACATTTGTGCGTGAGCAGCCTGCTGCACGTGTTCATCTGCTTGCCGTTCTCAGCGTTACATACCTTGTTTTTTGCTATAGCCTTCACTGCTTTGCCCTTGCGGCGAAACAGTGACTTATTCTTAAAAGAACAAATCAATAAAAACTTCGGCAGATCCCACGTACCTCGGTATCGATGTTATGCGAAGCATGCGGAGGGAAGGTGACCGTGTTGCAATTTTTTATTGCGCGACACTTCATAAAATGACGCTAAATATATGTACAAATTTTGCGCGCAGAGACATATGTTGAGTTTTTGATGTTTATACAAACCGTTGTTTGCACTTGCACTACGATTTTAAATGGAACATGCGTATTAACAACACCACAAGCTGAAATGAAGTGCTGGTGCTCGTGAGGATGTTGGGCCTGGACACTGGTACATAGGACAACTTGAGCGCATGCAAACTAACCACATTTGACGTTGACCCGATGTGACGACTGTATCAAAAGAGTACATATGTGGTGTTTATAAAACTGTGTAGGCAGCACTGCAACCACTATTGATGTTTCACGAAGATTAGCGTCTGTTTGAAAAGAAGTTTTGAGACATGGCGTAGCTCTGTGGTAAGATGCTTCACTGCCACGCAGAATACTTGGGTTCGATTCCAGCTGGGACCCTGACATTTATTCTTTGCATTCGTTGGGTCGACGCTACCGATGTGGAGTATTTCTTAACGCTCTCGCGTTAGAATTGCCCAAGTGAGTTCTCGTCGTTCCTGGGTAGATACTAAGTGTCAATCACCTGTGGCACATACCCGCATAGCAGTGACACGTACCCACCCGTGAGCATGTGCCACTGTCGTGCGGGTGGTGTTTGACGACGTCCGCGACGGCACTGTCACATAATTGAAAAATTGAATTGCTGCACAAACTTGAAGAAAAAAAGAAGGGAGACAGAAAAGAGCGCAGCCTCTCTCCTGTCTTCCTTCTTTTTTTCTTCAAGTTTGTGCAGCAATTCAATTTTTCAAGTATGAACCAACTAGTCTGCAAAAAAGTATTGTCACATGATTGTTGTCTTGACTAGCGCGTCATGTTCGTCAAAACATCTCACCCTCTCATCCTGATTTTGGTTCACGCAAAGTTAAGGGGGTGCCCACGGAAGTACCGAAACGTAAGTGGACAAATAGATAGATAGATAGATAGATAGATAGATAGATAGATAGATAGATAGATAGATAGATAGATAGATAGATAGATAGATAGATAGATAGATACGTTCAAAGTCGCCGAAGTTTGCTAATAAATGCTTCGCATTTAATATGCACGAAATATCGAAGTACTGATCATGGTCACCTAATCACTGTATGATTGAGTACGTAAACTGCCTGATGTTGGAGCTGAATTGGTCAGAACGATGCGCGTGCATAGCGTTGCTGGGTTCATGAAGAGTAGGCACTTTTTTGTGTGGTTCATTCCTGTCAAGTTGTACATACAGGGCACATGACGTAGACACCCCGCGTATACAGCGGTTCTTCAGAATGGCCCTTACAACTTCGAACTTGATTCTGAAACTGGTACACGAAGTTTTCGTCGCTATCGCTTCTAGCCCCTCCCCACTTTCCCCCTCCCCTTTCGTCAGGCATCGCAGCAGTCAACACAGGGTTGTTGTTGTTTTCACGTGCGTTCGCAGGTGCAGGATGCACCAGTATAGACTGCTTGACAACGGCTGACGACTTAATAAAAGGGCGCACTTGCTTCTACGGACAAAACTGCACGTAAGTACAACCTTTTGATACACGGCATTCCCATTAGGAGATGTGACCTAATTTTACCATTTCAGCCATCTTATGAATTAAAGCCTTGTATTCAACTTAAAAGTTTTATGCCTGGCGTACACTTACCAGCGACCTTCTTGCAAGCGTGCGAATGACCCATTAAAGAACTTTAGGAGTGCTGGAGCGATGTCTTGCAAATGAGAATGCGACAGCGTAATTGGGCGCTGGGTAAATCGCCTCTGCGATAACCAGCCTCACTTAGTTTGTTGGTCGGCACCTGAACCCTTCATATAACAAATAAAAAATGCTTGTGCAAGTAATATAGACAGTTTCAAAGTTTCCTAGAATGCCTACTCAAAGTAGCACGTTAGCAGTGCCCGCTACGCCACAAAAATTGGTTTTTGCTTTTCGAGAAGACACAAGCACAAATTCCCGCTGCTAAATATTTTTTCTTTGCTGAAAATGATGGCAGAATGGGCCCTGAAAAAACATTGAATTCATAAGACACAAGAATTGCTGTTTGAAAACACTAATGGCGTTAATTTTACCATCATAAGTTTAATAATAACAAAGGAAATGAAGGTGAAAGTTTCATTTGTGTAATTCGCGCCGAACTCTGCATCTGTGATGTCACGTATTTCAAAGTTTATTTGTTTAAAAATAGCAAATTGGGTTTATTGGAACATACTCATCAAGATCAACACACAAAAAGGAAAAAAAACACAGGAAAGTGCACCAGTCGAGCGCTTGTGTCACACTTTCTTGTGTTTTTTGTGCTTTTTGCGGGTTGATCGTGACGTGTACTTTTATATGCGAATGCATTTCTTAGTCGGGCTATGTCATGCATTCAGCGTATTCCACGGCGGCGTCCGCGCACCGGCAGGTGTTGTCTCTTCGCTGTCACTTCCTTCACTTCTTCACTTTATTTTCCTTAAAGACCTCGCAGCGAGGTATTACATAAGGGGTGGGGTTAACATAATAGTGGCTACATACAAAACAGTGGTTACATACATTTACAAGATAGTGACTACAATGCACGTACAGTATAGTGGCTACAATACACTTATTGAGACATACCAAGTTTTATTTTTTCGGATAATGCGAATAAGCAGATAGTTTCGACGATATCGGGGGCAGGCCATTCCAGTCAGCTGATGATCGACAAAAGAAAGATTAAGAAGAAGTCGTAGTGTGGCTGCGCGAACGAGTAACTTGTAAATGGTGCCCTGTGCGCAGGGCACCATTTCCTTTCCCGTAACGCCAGTTGCGGGTGTGCACGCTAATCCTCGCCCTTGCGACCAGAGCATGTGCTGCGAGAAAGTGTAGCAGAGGATAGGTTCGGTGGTTCGCCTCTCCTTCTCTCACTGTTCACTCTCTTTTCCTTTCCTCCCTTCGCCTCCCTCTACCGTCCACTCACACCTCACTTTCGACCGTTCGCTGGCTGGGCACCTCTGAAGAACATTCATAAATGTGTGCTCGAGACGCCACTATGAAACGCCAACGTAGAAGTGTGGCAGCTTGAGCCAGTTAGTATGGCATGACGATAGTTATAGCGCGATAATGTATTTCGTGTCCTTCTTGTCTCTGTGTCATCGTTTTGTTCTCGCGCTTTAACTATCGTCATGCTAACGTAGAGCCGAGAACGCTGGCTCCCCACTAAGATTGAATATTTGGGAAATCCTCCGCATTTTGGTCGTTCTAAAGCCTGGATGAGGAGCTGACAGCTCATTGCAAAGTGTGGTGGAGGTAGGACCACGTTGGAGTCGTCTATTCTGCCTTTAGACTTATGTTGTTTTGATTAATAATGGAGTGGTAAGAATAAAGTAAACTACATCAATTATTATCGCTTCCTTGAGAGCCCGTGCTTCAGCGCTGCATATTTATGGCGTCTTCTTTCGTCCATGAATATCAACCTTTCTTGGTCCAGATATATTTACTTTGGTTCATCAATCCTTCGCCATGCAACGCCTGACAATTGACGATATAACCGAAAATGATGTTTCGATTTTTTATTACAGTGTACACTGCAAGTCATCGTGTCTTGCACGAAAGGATGCACATGTTTATGGAACTGTGCCTCTACGCCATGGTACGTAAGTTATTCTATAAGCTGGTATCACTGCAAAGAAATACGAGTCTAGTGATTTAGCTTTTATTTTTATAGAAAGGCTCGTGGGTATAAAAAATATTCTTCTCATAGGAACTTCTTTTACATATTAGTTCGCAATTTATCTCCGCCGTATATTCCCAACTGCTAATTCGTTGTTAATTTATGTGTACACTTATTAGAATTGGCTCTATGAATAACGCATGATTAGCAAATTCATGTGTTATTGTTCTCTGTCAATCTATTTGCATCGTAGAAACAGCGGACACAGCGGGACGAAATATATAGCGGACGCAACGCTAATTATGAACTGATTTTCTTACTGCAAAGGGAGAAAATAAATTTGTTGAAACAGTTTGTAGCTTTGTTATCATTCACTTAGCAGTCTCTTCTGTTACACGCCTGCTTTTGTTTCGTATAGACCGCCTCGTCATTGTTTTTTTTATATTTTGTTGCTCGTGTGTACGTGTGCCAGCAATGTGCACTTGCCACGTCCTGTTAACGCTTTTCAGAATTGATAAAAATGCCAGCCGGCCGAGTCACTTGATGGCGTTTGGCCTATTTTTCTATATTTGTTCATCGTCCTCCATATTTCTCTGCCTTTGTAGTGAAGGAATCAGTTGATAGTTAGCCCTCTGTCCTGTGTTTCGATTGATTGATATGTGTGATTTGACGTTCCAAAACCACCATATTATTATGAGAGACACCGTAGTGAGGGATCCGGAAATTTCGACCACCTCGGATTCTTTAACAGGTACCTAAATCTGAGCACACGGGCCAAAAACATTTCTGCCTCCATCGGAAATGCAGCCGCCGTAACCCGAATTCGATCCCGCGACTTGCGAGTCAGCAGCCGAATACCTTAGCCACTACACCACCGCAGTGGGGCCTGTGTTTTCCTCGTCCCAATATTGGCGCTGTTGGGCGACAATGTAGCACATGAACCAACTTGATCCCCTAAAACCCTATCTGCTTTCTTATCACCCATACAAGGGCAGAATGGTGTGTATAGCATCGACATGGTGAGCCACTGTGTAGAACTATGCAGCTCTTATACGATAATTGTTGCGCGTTCCACCAGTTCCTTGTACTATCAGTCAAAAAGTTGTTTTTCAGCAACAATGTGACTCTTTTTATGAACAATCGTTGTTTTTTGTCCCTTTCATGGACAAGGGCATGTTTTGAATTCTCCAAAAGTTACTAAAAAAATCGCAGTATTCCCACAAAGGGTGAACCAAGTACCGCGTAGCAACAAAATTTTCGAGTATTTTAAGGATGGTAGCCAGCTTCTTTTTTTTTGGATCCAATCTCGCGTCACTCAACAAAACGCTGGTTTAAGGGAATGTGATTGCTCCAGTGACCCTAACCAGTTTTATTTGATGTCGATCTTGAATACACTTGTCGAGAAAGCTCGTGCACCAGTACTCGTGATCGCACCCTTACGAAAACGGTTCGCAGCTTCTACTAGAGTGAGCGTCTGCCCCAACCTCCCCTCTGAAGCTCCTCTACCGGGCGAGAGCCGGCCGAGGAAGTTGCTCTGTATTGAGGAGCCAATGACTGGGGTCTTCGCACATGGGGTGATGTAATCGCACGCACGCTTTTGACGAAAACAATCTCCGGCCCGTTCCATCTCTATTTCGACTACATTTGTCCACAATGATGAACGGCTGTTTGCTTCGCGCACGTCTGCCGTTCTTCGCCATTCTAAAAATTTGTCGATGCACAAGTTTTGTGCCGTTTGCCGGAGAGTGGTTTAGCCAATCAGCGATGGAGGAGCGACATGGCTGAGCAGCGTCGTCTGCTTTCACCTCTCCGCATTGTCTGCGTCTGCCGCGGGACACTTCGAGCTGCTTGCTTCTTCCTCTGCAGTTTTCACGATTGTCGTACGTGTTGTGCCCAAACTACGTTCCAGCAGTGAATAGAGCATTTTGGCCTTTCCGGTATTTAAAAAAAAGCACACAGCAATTGAAAACGACGTCCCCAAAGCAGGTGTTTGGACAAGTGGCGCCAGCTATTCAGTGTTAGCAACAACAAACAAACGTGTATTGTATACCCTCCATGATTCGGGAAGGCTTGCTTAAGCCTAGAGCATGAATTATTACAGCATGGTTCTCAAAAACAGCGCCGTTATCGATTCGAGAACTGTGTTGTCGAAGCTAACGAACATGAGTCTAAATCAAATGGAAGCATCACTTTGGAGCTTGCGAGCTACAGAGAGCATGTAAACCATCCAACTCACGCTAGCGGTAAGCCTGCCGTAACGGCGCAGTGCCGTAGACTGGCGCCGCCCACAGGAGACCTGCCCGAATTGCATGGAAAGCTCCTCCGACAAACTTGGCTGCCCTTCCGAATGCAGTTGTCGACCACCTGGAATCTATAAAGCGGTCGCTGTGCTCTCTGTAGCTCGTAAGCTCCGAACTGATGCTTCCATTCGCTTTAGACTCATGTCCCTTAGCTTCAACAACACACTCGAATCTATTCGTCATCGTTTTTGAGAGCCATACTCGAATAATTGATGTATGCTTAAGCAAGCCTTACCAAATCTCAGAAAGCATACATTACACGGTTGTAAGTTATGCTTAAGGCTGGATACGTGGCGCCACTTGTTTAAGAGCCTGCTTTAGGTGACGTCATATTTAATTGCTGTGCGTTTTTAAACTATATATATATACCGCGCAGGCTGAAACTCTCTATTCACTGCTGGAATGTTCGCTGGGAACGACCCCTACGGCAAAGCGTGAAAACCGCAGAGGAAGAAGCAAGCAGCTCAAACTGTCCCGCGGCAGATGCAGACGATGCGGAGAGGCGAAAGCAGATGACGCCGCTTAGCCATGTCACTCTTCCGTCGAATTTGGCTACATCATTTTCCGGCAAATAGCAAACGGCGCGAAAATGGGTCTCAGACCAGTTTTTCTAGCTTCACATATACCAAATTCGGTGTTATGTGACGTCAACGAATGACAAAATATGTGACTAGTGCAAACATGATATTCCTCCCACGCTTGTCACGTAAGAACACGACAACATACCACGCTCATGGCATGCTCGTGGCTGTTTCGATAGCTACGCATATACTAAATTTGGTATCACGTGACGTGAATAGATAATGAAGGTAAACGACACATCCAAACATGATAATCATGACACAAAAGTCGTGTACGGCATCATTTACCTCCACCTCGTAACGTTGTGCGGATCTTAAAGTGACATATCAACATTTCTCATTCATTCTTCGCATATAATCGATTCCCACTGTATGTCGGATCTGCCAATCTTTTCTGTACGTCTGATTTCATTTTTTCTCGTCGGATCTCTTTTTTCTGTTCGGATCTTTCCCCTTTTTTTGCATACGTCGGATCTCTTTTTTCTGTACGGCATATCTGACTGTACGTCGGATCCGCCAATTGTTCACAAGTGGTCACCTAGGCTGTCTTTCTTTATGTGTGGTTATTCAACAAACTTTAACTGCTAGCGAGCTCTTCTGTTGTCGCCTTTGCCTGCTGTGTCCTCGTTGTTAGCACCTCTTTTTACTATGTGGTAGCAACTCACCCTCGACCCGCAAACAATCCTTCAAAGTAACAATGTCTCCCCATATTCGTTCGTCCTTTTCAGGAATCATCCGTGTGCAAAAGCGCACTCCACGATTTGCGCATATCGGTTTGGAATAATTCAGCACAGACGGTTACTTTTGTGGCATACCAGGAACAGCGCAGTGATTACTCAGCGTCCACCCGGTATGGAGTTACTTCATCAAGGTGAGCGATTCGATGTGTAGTAGCAGTGCTCCAAACGTAATATCAGGATAGATGTGTTGCTAATTGTTTCCACAGGCTAGAACGTAGAAGGACATTTTTGGAACAGTTCCTGCTCATCTCAGCCAATTCGTGCAAAACAAAACATTGCTACAGCACACTTGCAGGGTACCTATACCACACAATAAATCATCCTAATTTTAGATTCGAAGCAGCTTCTTGACTAGCCTGCGTAATGCTGTCCACCCGTGTCTCCGTGCCAACACGCCGCATAGAGTTCTCTCCACCACAGTTGTAAAAATACTAAGTAGGTAAAGTCGCAGCTGCGCGTTGACGTCACTTTCTCCCTCACCCGCAGCAGCTGCCGAGTCCTCTCAACATGTCTATACTGCGTTTCACAAGCGGTTGGCAGTGCAGCCAAAGGTAGAGCTATCTTGTTCAATCAGGGATGTAGAGATACAGAAACAGTCCCGGAAATATTTTAGCGATCCTGTTCTATTTCGCAAACTACACCCACAGAAAGTGAAAAGAATGTTAAGATTGACTTTTTAAATTGTGTAGAGTGTTTGAGTAATTAGTGAAATAAAAGAGAAAGACCGCGTGGACGCATCCCTGTGGAGCATTGCTGTGAGTTAGTGATGCTCCATTATTAGGAGACATGATGCCACACGAGTTGGTTGTACCTGTGCAAGATGCCTCCCACGCTGTGCGACCAGTGAGCCCTTCTTTTGATGTGCGCGATTTTCCAAAGCTGGCGAAACAGATGGCTTTCAAGGTTCTTGAAGGGCTTCGCGTCGAGTGCATGGACTGTGCAAGTCTCGGGCCCTTAAGTAAACGGGCCCTTAGGGTTTGTTCTCGGGCCTTACGGGTCCGAGGATGACATTAAGCTGGTTGATTGGGTAGCGAATTGCTTGCATTCACGCTCAAACTTTTTTTTACGTTCAACCATGCGAGGTCATCTGTCCTGCAGATCTATTTAGGGGAGCTTGCAGGGAGGCTCAGTCTTGGATCGCTTTTGTTTATTGTTTAAATAAATTACGTAACCGATATCATTAGTAACACCTAATTAAACATAGGGTGATACAATATGTAGAACAACAAATGAATAAAAACAAATAAAATAGGAAACAAACATGAAAAATGAAAAAAATGCAATAACTAGGAAACTTATGGCAAACACAAAAAAACGTAACAAAGTTCAGTTATACAACGTTCAATGGAGTAAAATAAACGATCAATGAACGTATGACAGAGTACAATCGATCACAAAATATACAGCATAAGTTCAAACTTGCAATCCAACGATTAAGCTAGTATGGCAGCACTGTTCACTTAGGTAAGATAGTAGGGCTTACTGGAAACCAGACAATTCTTTAATGTTTGAAATTATGTGCAGAAGGGCGTTGTATTTGTTTATTTGTAAAACAAAAAATAGTCGAAGTATTTTGCTGTGCGAGTAAATAGTGGACGCACCTTGTGATCGTGGTCACATCGGGCAGAAAGATTTACAGCAGGATGAATGAATTTTCCTAAAAAAGGACTGTTGATAAAGTAGATGCTGTAAAAGAAGGATAATCTGGAATATTTTCCGCATGTAATGAGGGGTAATATTTACTAGTTCTTTTTATATACTGTGAAAACGTGAATATGAGGAATCAATGTACCTAGCAGCTATATTTTGAATTAACTCAGGAATGTCAGAAAGATATCCTTGATGCGAATGCCATATGTTAGAAGCATACTCTAAGGATGGTTTAATGAGTGAATCAAATGACTGAAGCTCATTGTCTGAAAGAGCTTGACGTAGGCGGCGTTTTAGCAATGCCTTCATACACCCATGAAAAGAATAAACTAGGGTTCTAGGAGTCGATTAGTCCTGGATCGTCTATGTCCTTATCGTTAATTCTTGATGTACAATCCTCTTCAAATCCTGAAGGTATACGAATGCCTTAACAATTACTTTAAATCTGTTTTTATACCAATAACGGCAACATTCCTTCATTTTTCGTGTTCAGCAAACAACCAGCTCTTCCTAATTTTGAATTGAGGTTTTCTGAAGTAAATACCCCAATAGTATTTTTCAACTTACAAAGCACTCAAGCGCATACGGTATGGCAAATATATTTCTAAAGTATGGCTCAGCATGGTGTGCTGATTATGTTACCGTAATATTTAAAAAAAGCAAATCTCTGCAACAGTTTCCCAAACTGTGGAAATTAGCAAACGTCGTGCTCTTAAGTTCCAAAACATGATTAGTGGGGCTTAACGTTCCAAAACCACCATATGATTATGAGAGGCGCCGTAGTGGAGGGCACCAGAAATTTTAACCATCTGGCGTCCTTTAACGTGCACCAAAATCTGAGCGCACGGGCCTACAGAATTTTTCGCCTCCATTGAAAATGCAGCCGCCACAGCCGCGGTTACATACCGCGACTTGCGGATCAGCCGCCGAGAACCTTAGCCACTGGACCCCCGCGTAGGGGATTAAGTCCCAAAACAAGCAAATAAGAAATTATAGAACAATATCTACACTTTCTATACAAGCTCCACGCTTTTGGAGCATATAAACAACAATTACTACGTAGAACACCTAAATGCACACAACATATTTTTCTGATCAAAGCACGGCTTTTGTGCGGGCTACACCGTTGCTTGAATTTATGCACTGCATTGTTGCTTCTCCTAACGACCAAATACAGGTTTATGCTATGTATATAGTGACTATTCTAAGGATTTTGACATGGTTTGCCATACGAAACTTCTAGCTCCTTCACAATTTTTTGCGAGAACAAGCTGATTGTTTGGATAGTGGATTACTTGCGATCCCGCTAAATTTTTCTACGTGTTTACTGAGAGTTTACTGAGACTCGAGGCGAAGTAGGTGCTCCTTCGTGGCTCAGTGGCTAACACTTCGCACTCACAAATAAGAGATCGGACGGTCGATTGCGCGCTACAGAGTCACGATTTGCTGAGAGCGACCGTACATTCTACAACACTGCCAACAGCTTGTCAAATGAGTACAGGTGGTGTTGTTTCTTTACCCACTCACAACCCACTTTTCTCTCGCTTCACCCTCTCCTCCACCCGCAACGCTCAACTGCAGGTTGGGTCTGCAATTAAACTTGCACAAAACCCAAACCAGCTCCCGTTTGATTGCCTTCATTGAAACGTTTACAGGAGTAAAGGTTACACCGAATTTTGCTTCAAACAGTTCTTCCAGCACCTGCGTCGACGCCCGTTTCCGCCGGGTCAACGGCTTGAGCCCCACTGCAGTTTTGCATCCCTTTATGGTTCCCTTCGAGGAGATGGTCCACAATTTTTCTTTGACGGGGAGGCATCCGCTATGCCATCCGTCATCATTTTTAGATGAAGCGTGGTACCCTCTACATACTTTCAAAGAGTTTTGGGCAATTTTTTGGGGCGAAGCTCCTAAAGCCGTGTGTTTGCCCATACACGTCTCTGACCGATTCGTAACCACCTAGTTGTACGACTCACTCAGCAGGTGGCGCTATTGTGACAGACGGATTTTCTTGTGACAGACGGACGGACAAACCCAAAAGTTGGTAAGATGAGGAAGTTAAGAGAGCCATAGCAAAACGTCTGGAAACCTTTAGGGAACAGAGACATGCTAAGCAGCGGGCTGAACCGACAGATGATGTTGAAAGAAAATGGGAAATCTTTCTAAGCTGTAGAAGGGATGCATCCCTTCTGATCAATGAAAAAATTAGAAGAAAGGAAGCTGAGTGGCTGGAAGATGTACATAAAAAGATAGAAAGGAAGCTGCGAAATTTTAGAACTATCTAAACTTCCTAAGAAATGAGACGAGCCTAGAGCAGAGGTTTATAACTACAGCTCAAGGTGCTAGGCTAGAAGGGTACGAAGCTATTGAATATATAAGAACAAGGGTGACAGAAAAATTTCAACAAATAAGTCCTTTATGCACCACAATAGACAAGGATGAATCAAGTGGCGCAATGGCTCCATTTTCACAAGAGTGGGAAATAGCTGAGAAAAGGATTCCTAGTAGTACATCAACAGGCCCAGATGGCATTCCAATTATGCTGATGAAGACATTAGGTCCGAAGTCTAAGCAGGCTTTGAGAGAGGCACCAAACAAAATAATGATTGATGGAGAAGTTCCCGATGGATGGAAACTTAGCAGGATGAGCATGATCTATAAAGTAAAGGGGGACAAAGCTGACATAAACAACTACCGTCCTATAACAGTGACATCAGTGGTCTACAGGCTGGCGATGCAGATTATAAAGGAAAGACTGCAGGCATGGATAGAAAATGAGGGAGTGCTGAAGGAACTGCAGAATGGGTTTCGGAAACACAGGAGGTTGGAAAACAATCAGTTCTCACTGCCTCAGTACATCGAAATAGCAGAAAAGGAACACAGGCCCATGTGGCTAGCATTTTTGGATATCAGGGGAGCGTACGATAGCGTGGTTCAAGAGGAATTGGAGGGAATACTGGACACACTAGGCGTGGAAGATGCAGTCACTAAACTTTTAAAGAATATCTATAAAGGTAACAAGGTAATTATAAAGTGGGAAAAACAGGTATTCAAGCCTGCAGAGGTAAAACTGGGGCTTAGGCAGGGGTGTCCCCTGTCACCCTTATTATTCATGATGTACCTACAAGGATTAGAGGCCAAATTAGAGGGAAATGGACTGGGCTTCAACGTCTTTGTCGTCAAATAAGGAAAACTCATTGAACAGGCACTGCCAGCATTGATGTACACAGATGATATAGTGCTAATGGCCGACAACAAGGAAGATTTGCAGAGATTGGTGGACATCTGTGGTAATGAGGGAGATAGGTTAGATTTCAGATTCAGCAAGGAAATATCAGCAGTCATGATTTTTAATGACAATGAAGGTAGTGAGCTTAGAATACAGGAGGTCACGCTAGAGATAACAGATAAATACAAATATCTAGGCGTATGGATAAGCAATGGGGCCGAGTACCTCAGGGAACACGAAATATACGTGTCGACTAAAGGTAACAGGAATGCAGCGGTAATGAAAAACAGGACACTGTGGAATTACAATAGGTATGATGTTGTGAGAGGAATATGGAAAGGGGTCATGGTTTTTGGTCTGACGTTCGGCAATGCGGTCTTGTGCATGAGATCAGAAGTTCAAGCATGATTAGAAATTAAGTAACGTGGAATAGGTAGGCTTGTCTTAGGAGCTCACGGGAGAACACCAAATCAGGAAGTACAAAGTGATATGGGATAGACATCGTTTGAGGGCAGGGAAGCTAGCAGCAAGATAAAATTTGAGAAGCCATTGAGAGAAATGGGGGAGGAGCGTTGGGCTAGGAAGGTATACAGCTACTTGTACATGAAAAATGTCGATACAAAGTGGCGGAAGCGAACCAGAAAAGTGACTGGTAAATACTTGGAAAACAGCAGGGGGCCAAACCAAAAAGAGTTATCGGCTAAGAAAAAAGGTGAAGGAAGCCGAGACCGATATGTGGAAAATTGGCATGATTAAGAAGTCTGCACACGAGATCTATCGAACTTAAAATTTTAAGCAGGGAATTGCCAAGGAAAGGATCTATGACAATACTCGGGGTAGTTCTCTACTGTTTGAAGCAAGGACGGGAGTATTGCGAACCAAGACATATAGGGCCAAATACGAAGGGGTAGACACGGTATGCAGTGCGTATGGAAAGGAAGAAGAAACTGCTGAACACTTGATAATGTTTTGTAAAGAGCTTCACCCTATAGTTCAGGATGATGGCGCAGAGTTTTTCAAAGCACTGGGGTTTAGGGACAGTGAGGCCAAAATAGACTTTAAGCGGGTTGAATCAACTAGAAGGAGGTTATCTAATTGGTGGCCAATGTCAAGGCACGAGTGAAAATTAAACCCTTCACTGCAAAGTAGGAATCCACAACCTCACTATTTAAGGAAAAAAAAATGAATCTAGTTTTTGGTTCATTAAGTATTACGGCTTGGTGGCGCGAGCCACCGCCCGATCTAAAGGGTACAGCTATACCCATCCATTCATCCATCCATCCATCCATCCATCCATCGATGGACGGATGGATGAACGGACAGACAGACAGACAGACAGACAGACAGACAGACAGACAGACAGACAGACAGACAGACAGACAGACAGACAGACAGACAGACAGACAGACAGACGCGTGCGTGGGCGGACGGAATGTCGCTTTGCCCCACTAATGATCATTCACTCCGTGAATATGCTGTGATATTTAGGGGCGAAGCTCCTTAAGGCGTGGGTCTTGCGTCTCCTGTATGTATACTGTAGCCACCTTTCGCTTTAGTTCTTGGAATGTCCGCTGAATGGCGGTACTTGTATATGATGATTATATGATGGAAAGATGCGAGACCGAGAGTGTTTACTAGATGGATGAGCGGGTGGACGGAAGGAAGGATGGGGTGATATACAGAGATACGGATATGCATACAGACAGACAAATAGACGGACAGACAGAGACAGAAAACAGACAGCGTGCTTCCTCATTTATTTATTTCACGCTTTCTATATTTCTATAATAGACCTTTAAAACTACGAAAGAAATGTTGCGTTTTGTGATGATTGTTATTGATACTAACTATTATCTTTTGAGCTAAAACGGTGTCCTTTTCTTTATCTTCCGCCTGATCCGTTACTAATTTTTTTTCTCTGTTTTCAGCTCTTTCATTAATTCCGGCTCTTTTAGTTTCTCGTCACCTCGAATAAAAGGTATGAAAAGGCTGTTTCTTCATCTTTTTGTTCAGTAAGCTGGTGAATTGCGATGAATGTGATTTATATTCAAATACTACTTTTCTTGTTAAAAATTATTTCCTGCTAAAAAGCAGAAGATCCTAGGACATCGGTGAAAATGCATGCAAAGCCAGACAACGCGCATGCCTCCTGTAAACCAACAGTCGACCCAATAGGATAGAATTCACATATTTATATATTTTAATATAGATAGAAGAACGCATGCCTGGAAAAATAGATGGTACGTAATACAACATGCCAGTAGCGAGAGAAACCAGCAGAGATGGCGACATTAAACCCGGCAATGACGTAAAAATAATATATGCGACTAAACGCTGGCGCAAAGCTTGCATACCAAAGCAATCTGCGGGCGCACCACTGATTATGAGATAGTGACATCTTGGAAAGCACGTCCTATACCGTACAAGATATACCCTTTAAACCGGGAACATTCAATATTACATGATTTTATTATCAAGACCCACGTAAGTCTATAGACGTACTAAATTTTAGTCAACAGGCAAGCAGCTTGGGGTTGGGGAAATGTCGGCGTGGGATGCAAAAATCAGCCAAGAATATGCACCAAAAAAAAGCGGGTGCGGGCCAAGCATCTGGCGGCGTGCACAACAGATTCATGAAGAGTACAGTCATGCAAAGTACCTTCAATGGGAAATTAGAGAAGAAATGAAGGATGAGGAGAAGTGATGTGACGCAGAGGAGCAAGGAACTAAGGAGTAATAAGAGTTAAGTTGGGCATAACCTTGCACAGTGCAACTTAGTATTTACCGAGTTGCTCTTAGCATAGCACAGCCATCTATATCATAGTATAGCAAGGAGGCGGGACTTGCAAATTAGAAAGAAAAATGACAAAAGTAATAGGCAAGGCATGGAATAGTGTTATATAATATGTTTAGTGAAGGATATCGGAGAGACATAAACACACACACAAAAAACATCAAGATGAAGAAAACCGCTCAATTTATGTCCGCTGGGTGGGGGCGCTTGCTGAATAGGCGGGAAACTGCCTTAAATTTTTAATGAGCTATCCCTCAATCCCTCCTAATTCAGAAACCGCTTTAAGGCTAGCGTGTGGTATTGCGTTCTCGCCTTGCCAGACAATACAGAACAGAAAGATATAAATAATACAAGATAGTGGTGAAGTGAGAAACAGGACCCTCTCTTCAAAAAAATACAGACAAATGCAAAATGTAAAGTGAGAAAATGAGAATTCTGACAGACGATTCCTTCATATATTGTTTGGGAAACTCGCTGCGCGAGACTAAATGCTCAAGTATTAGCCCATTTTGAAAAATTCTGATGGCTGAAAGAAAAGGAGGCTAGTGTTTATCAGTTTTGCATGCACCAGGTCACTCAAACAACTCTTCGTTGTAGAAACTAACGTGTCATGGAGTCTGGTGAGATTTCTTTCACCGCACTTTGACCTGCACTTGTGGAGGAAGGCTAGTCACTATTGTGTCAGTACCATGACGATGTCCACAACACGATAAACGAATGATGCATATTTTTCTTGTTTTATCTAAGTATTGAAATATTTTTTCGCGTAAATTTATGGTTATGACTGGTACATATTCAAATTTTCATTCAGCGCAACTACTATATAAACTCGTGCTTACAAAAACATCGGACTCCTGTTAGAACACCACGTCAATAACGACCTACCCTATAGAGCTAAACAGATATGGTGCCTCTCTTCTAAAATAAAAATATAACTGTCCTAATTGTATTGTATAGCTATGTATGCCATTTTTCTGCTTCCAGAGGACGTGTTGGACGTCACAGCACTCCACAGAAATTTCATTTACGACAGCAAGATCAAACCGCGGCTAGAGTGTCATGGTCCCGACGATAAGGAATATACTTCGACTATGCCATCAAAGAAGTTCTATTTACCAATTTAATCACTCATCCACAGCCTGTGAAAAGTAAGTGTTCCAACTAATAAATTAGCCTTTTTAAGCCGAATCACCAATAGAAGGGCTGAAAGCGTCGAAAACTTTTTTTGAAATACAAAAATAAAAGAGGTGTCACCATTGCTTGGTGAGAGCTACCTGTTTCCACTTGGCTGTTGCAATATAAGCTATTGAGGAACAAATCATATATACATATATACGGTCCTCCATCCCGCACAGTCCCGGCACACACTTTCAATATAATCTCCCCAATACTCATCACAAAATTTTGTGTCCTCAAAGAAACGTTCGAGCACTTCAATACTTTGCGGCCTATCCTTAATGACCCCACCCCTTCCCCTTGACTAGGGTAGCATGCCGGTCTTCCTAGAGTGGTTGAAATCTCTGCATTCTTCTTATTTGATGTTCTTTCCTTCCTTGATGACGATGGGCTTAGTATTTTCACCAACGGAAACGTTCATTTCGACTTTGGCATGTGGAGTTTCTGTTCCAGTTGCCTTCTATGTGGGTCATGTTTGGGGCAGCAGAGCAATAGATGATAAACATCCTCGTCTTCGTGACTGCGTGAACATGGTCACAATATTGGACGCTGTATTCCAAGTAAGAAGTGCTTTGCGTTAGCAGTTCCAAGTCGCGGGCGATGTTTGAGCATGTCGATACGCTTTGGGAGCTCATGGTCTAGTTCGTACTCAAACTGAGGGTCAACAGCTCACCGGGTGGATTGCTTTTCTGTGTCTAGAAACCAGGTGTACAATCATATTTCACTTTTTCTTTTTCGTAAAATTCTGCTGATGTCCCACTGCGATACAGCAATGAGGATGGTTTGTGCATAATGATGAGCGGCTTTAGTCAACTCATCTGTCATTTCAATTCCCTGGATTCCGCATTGACTGGCAACGCACTGAAATGCCACGCAATGATCCAATTTGTTAGCTCCTGAATGTTCTTTCTTGATAGCGGCGTATATTATACGTATATATTTTTCTTGAAGTATCATTTTCTCGAACATAATAGCCGCCAAGTAGTCGGTAATTACGACCCGCCTTTTTAACATCGTTGAGAGTTTAACAAAGCTGATTCACTGCTAAATTACTAGAAGCTCCGACGCTATTCAGGAGGAGAGATGACCAAGCCAACGTACATTTTTCATGTAACTCCGAATTGATGAATGCTCATGTCTCAGTCTATTAGGTGACTGAGCCATCAGTGTACACGTGATTGTGTAGCCTTGATACCTGTCAACCAGGTGATATGAGGCCAACTGCAGAGCGACGATGGTTTGTTCATCATGTTTTCTGTGAAAACCTCCCACTGACGTTTATATTTTTGGTACTTCTAGTAATCACGCTGGATAGGTTAAGTCTGGTGAACGTGATATGTACTGTTTTTTTTGTTTCTTGGTTTCTGCACTTTTCTGTATATCATATAACGTATCTCTGCAGTGTATTCAAGAACATATATGCGTTTCAAAATCGCATAAAACTTGTACAAGTCATTTTTGAGAAGATTGATTCAGTTGGTATTCATTTACGTTGGTTGGAAAATTTAATTGGTTGTAGTGCATCATGGTATCATAGGGACGTCACTATAACATCGCGTAATGACGTAATTCCATGACATAGTCTTTTTGTGATAGGTGGTTGTATCTTTGACGCACGTGAGGTGCCCAGATTCTGCAATACCTTCGTTCCTGAAGGCTGTGTGAAATAATGCTACGCTCAGAAATCCTTAAGGAGCGGGCGAAGTCAATACAAAGGACAGACAGAAAGCAAAAAGAAAAGTGGATTTTTTTTTCGATTCATCTCAAGCAATACACTAGAATCTGTGAGGTGTCCCACAAGCGGTAACGTATTCATTGAAAAAGTAGGATATCAAAATCACACTAAACTGATGGCATGCAAAGATTACTTATATCGAAATATTGTTGTGATAACCGGATAGTCCTGAGCCATGCGGGTCGCTGGACCGAATCACACACACGTACGTTGGCGGGTTCCACACTGACTGGCTGGTCATGTGCGCCGTATTTATTTCCTTGCAACAATGACGCCCCCGGGCGCTGGAACGGCAAACCAATCTTATCACATCCCTCCCCTCTTTAATAATGGTTGCAAACAATTGTTTAAGGTGCGTAGCGCAATACTGGTTGTCGAATTCTGGTACTTCGACGCAGGACAGGAGTACTGAGTGCTGTGACAGCAAGTTCCGGTTCCCTCGCCACGTCTTCCTTGGGATCTTGCCTAGACTCTGTGTCGTGAAGACGATTCAGAGATAGCTGCCTCTGACCTACGTCCAAGCCTGGAGCAAGACCAGTTAGCTGCGTCTGACCCACGTCCAAGCTTGGAGCAAGACTGGTAGATACTGGGCTGCCTGATTTTTGGTTGTCTGCACTCAGTTCTTCAAGGGCCTGGCGGATGTGATTCAGATGTCGAGTCAACCGTCGTCCGTCTTCGAGTAGAACATCCATGGATGAAGTGCGTTGTTCGGTGACGACTGCAGGGAGCCACGCAGGTCCTGGACAGAAGTTCCTTGCGAACACCTGGTCGTCCGGGTGGCACAAAACCCTGGGTCTTGTTCTTTGGTCGCATATGATTTTCTGCCTAAGTTGCTTCTGTAGCACTTTGGTCCTGAGGTCTGGGTGTAGCAGGTCTAACGCAGTCCTCAGCTTCCGCCCCAACAACAGCTCCGACGGACAGCAACCCGTGACCTCGTGAGGCGTTGACCTGAATGTCAGGAGCATGCGGGCAATTTGAGTGCGAATATCTCTAGGGCCAGCCTTCTGCAACTTGTTTTTGACAGTCTTCACGGCCCGCTCTGCAGCACCGTTTGACGCTGGATGATACGGCGGCACCAGCATTCGCCTCACCCCGTTTTTTTGAGGAATGTGGAGTAAAGATCACTAATAAAGGCTGGGCCATTATCCGACACGACCACATCTGGAAGGCCTTGGTTTGCGAACATACTGCGCATGCAGGAAATAGTTGCTTCAGCCGAGGATGTAGAGACCGGGAACACTTCAATCCACTTCGAAAACGCATCGACTGCGATAAAAAAATAGGTGTTCCTGTAAGGACCGGCATAGTCCACATGCAGCTGTGACCACGAATTCTCCGGGAACGTCCAGGGCATGACAGGCACTGGTCGTGACACTTTTTGATCCTCCTGGCAAATACGCCACCTTTGAATGGTTATCACTATATTGTTATCCAGGCTAGGCCACCACACATGGATACGCGCAACTGCCTTCATTTTGGACAGTCCTGGATGACTCTCATGCAGCAGCTGGAGGACTTCCTTTTGCAAGGATTTTGGAACAATGACTTTGTTGCCCCACAATAGACAGTTCCCTTGCACGCTCATCTCATGAAAGCGTGTCTCGTAGGGTCTTCCCTCTCACCCTAGGTTTATCTGGCAGCCTGACCACAACGCTGCTCTTGTGACAGCACCGGGTCTCTGGAGGTGGCTGCCGCAACAGCATTTGACGACAGCACCCCTGGGTATACTCCTTCCAGCATTAACACTTCGGCAGGGCAGTCAACAGCAAATTCGGCAGTTGGCAGAGGTAGCCGGCTTAACCCATCGGCATGTGCAATTTGTGAACCCGGCCTATACTTCCGGTCGTAACTGTACCCCGACAACAGCAAGGCCCACCTTAGCACTCTCGGAGAACAGGATTCGGGAACTGGCTTGTCTGCTGCGAGCAAGCCGAGCAGCGGTTTGTGATCTGTGACGGCTTCGAATTGCTGGCCCCATAAGTACTGACTGAACTTTGTAACGCCAAATACAAGGCTCAATGCCTCCTAATCTAATTGGCTGTAGTTTTTCTCCGCGGTTGCCAGGCTGCGGGAGGCAAAACCAATGGGGCGCTCTTCTCCAGATGACTCTCGTTGCGCCAGTACTGCTCCAATCCCGAAGGGAGATGCATCAGTGACAAGCACAGTTGGGTTTTCTGGGTCGAAGTGTGCCAATATAGCAGCAAAGGCCAATAGCTCCTTGCTTCTCCAAAACGCCTGCTTTTCATCAGTTTCCTAGCGCCATGGTGTTCCCGACGCCAACAAACTATTGAGCGGCTGTAATACGGCAAAAAGGTTCGGCAAAAACCTTCTGTAAAAATTAACCAACCCGAGGTAACTCTGAAGTTCCTTGACCGCTCGGGGTGCAGGGGCTTCCAGCACTGCTTCAGTCTTAGCCGGGTTTGGACGCAGTCCAGCCGCACTAATGATATGGCCCTAGTACTGGACTTCTGGTTTCATGAATTCGGATTTAGATAACTTCAGTCGCAGTTCCGCGGTCTTCAGGCGATCCAACACTCGGCCCAAATTTTCCCAATGCTCTTTGTCACTTGTTCCTGTGACCAGAATATCATCAAAGTACACTATGACATGGTCAAGGTCGTGCAACAGATTTTCCATCTGTCGCTGAAATATAGCCGGAGCTGATGAAAGCCCCGAACGGCAGCCTTGTGAATAGGTATAACCCCTTCGGAGTGTTAATGGTGACTAGCTCTTGGCACTCCTCATCGAGTGGAACCTGCTGGTAGGCATCTTGCAAGTCAAGCTTTGTGAACTTCTTTCCCTCTGTAAGTCGCGCAAAAAGTTCCTCAATCCTAGGAATAGGGTAGGACTCGACGACTGTCACTGGGTTTATGGTAGTCCTAAAATTGCCGCAGACCCGAACCCAGCCGTCGCGCTTCAACACAGGAATGACGGCCGCGGCCCTACTGAGAAGTTTTCACCGGTTTGATAACGCCTTCCCGTTCCATCCTCTGTAGTTCTTCAATAACCCTACCGCTCGAAGCAAATGGTATCGGACGTGCCTTGATAAAACGTGGCTTCGCCCCCTATTGTACGGATATAGATGCTGTAACGCCGTAAAACGTTCCAAGCTGCTCCGAAAAAACTTCGTGATATTGGCTTACCAGGTCTTCCGTAGACTTCACGACGTTGACTCCCTCCGTCTAAGCGATGCCTAGCTTGAAGGCCTTCATCCAGCTTCGTCCAAACAGCGTAGGACACGCCCTTTTCACGACAAATAGTGCTGCTGGCGCTCCTTGTCGCCAAGTTTGACCATTGCTTCCAGCTTTCCCTGGACGCGTTTCATGTCGCCGAAAAAAACTCCTCAGCTGCACACTCGATGGCTCACGCGGCACCGATGGAAAAAAGCTCGGCGAACTTGCCATCATCAATGGTAGACACACTAGCGCCGGTGTCCAACTCCATATCGAGCATTATGCCATTAACTTCAACCGCTATGCGCATTGGCTCCGAACTAGCCGTGTGAAGCGTCCACAAGTCGAAAACTTCGGGCTCTTCAGCAGAGACGGGCAGGTCGCCCAGGTTGTTCACGCGACTAGACTGGCTGGTCGAAATTTCTACTTCCCGGCTGAACTCTGCAAACTCTTGCAAGGTGCCCTTTTTGGCGGCAGTTGTGACAGATCGTGCTGCCGTGCTTACAACGACGCGCAGAATGACCTCCCCCGCAACGGAAGCAACAGCTATCATTTTTCCCCGAGGTGACAACGTTCGCTTGCTCCGGAGCTTCGTGAGATAGTAGCTGTGCTTGTTTACAGCTCAATGTGCGTGAATCTTTACGCGCAGCCTCCATAGCTACGACGGTGTGCTTTGCAGTTTGTGCCATAATGGTGCGCCAACATCTCCTTATATATCATAACAATAAAAAAAGAAGGTTAAACACGTCGTTTCCAGCAGCCGTGTTTGCATGGTCACGTCATTGATTCCGCTGACTATCTGGTCGCGCAACATGCGCTCTCGAAGTGTTGCGAAATTACAGTCTTCAGCTAATTTCTTCAACGAGGCAATGTAGTCACTTGCAGTCTCCCCCTCTTTTCGATGTCTTGAGAAAAACTTGAAACTTTCCACTACTTCTGATACGCGAGGGGCGTATGCTTGCCAGTGTGGTAAAATTTTCGGTCAGTCCTGCTTGGGCGGGCCTGCTTGGTGCTAGGGGGCCTCGTAGCAGAGAATAAGTCTCTGGACCGCAGCATGTCAAAAATACGGCTGTCTGCTTGTCGCTCGGGATGTCATTCGCGATAAAGTACAGCTCGGCCCGCTCACGGTATTCCGCCCACTCCGATGTACTCGGGTCGAACGGATCCAGCTTCCCGACGACAGGCATGACGACGCGTGATTGTGCTGTGCCCGTCCGGTTCGTCAGTCGACCTCGTCGCCACTTGTGATAACCGGATATTCCTGAGCCATGCCGGTCACTGGACCGAATCACACACACGTACGTTGGCGGGTTCCACACTGACTGGCTGGTCATGTGCGCCATATTTATTTCCTTGCAACATCGACGCCGCCGGGAGCCGGAACGGCAAACTGATCTTAACACAATTGTCATCAACTTTTTAAGGGGCGAAGCTCCTTTTTGTCTAACCTTGTCATACGTCACGCGTAATCGAGAGAAGAATAGATGAGAAAGAAAAAAGAGGCATCATTGCCCGAACATTATAATAAACGGCACTGTCTCATTGAAGTACATACAAACTGAAGTTCAGTGAGGGATATTCTTGATGAAGCTGTACCGCTACTCTCCTATTAGCTGCTGCGCGGGCTGTGCCTGGATACGCGGAGAACGGGGGCCTCTCTCAGTCTCCTGGGTAGTCACCGTACATGGCGGATCGTTGGTTGGGCATGGATGAAGCAGAGTGGCGAGCGCGTTAGAAGATACTTGAGCTGGGCTTCCTTGGCTTGCGTCTCGTTGGTGTTACCCGCGGGCTATCTGCATTCTCGAACGTGATCGGACGCATGGACACAGACACGGATGGACGGACCAACGGACGGACCCACGGATGGACAAACAGACCCACGGATGGATGGACAGACAGACGCTTCGTCCCACTGATCATCATATACATCATCATTATTATCATCATCATCATTTTTATTGGTTTTAATTGTGGTCTACATTTGTATTTTATGTATGCAATAGCTTTAGTAGCTTTAGCAGCGAAAGCTGTTATGAGATTACAACAATAGTCGCGTGCGCCATAGTTGCCCGCCGCCGATGTCCGTAAAAACTATCGCGCGAAGAAAAAGCGTGAACAAAAAATCAGAGCATATCCACGGAGTGAATCATGAACGGGCGAAGCGTTCGCCATACATCCGTCCGTCTATGCGTGCGTCCGTGTGGGCGTCCATCCATCCCTCCGTCCATTCATCCGTCCCTCTGTCCGTCTGTCTGTCTGTCTGTCTGTCTGTCTGTCTGTCTGTCTGTCTGTCTGTCTGTCTGTTTGTCTGTCTGTCTGTCTGTCTGTCCCTGAGGCACATACCCGCTCTGTCAGGTATGTACCACCGGCGGTTACAAACGACAAAGGCGACGAACGGGTGATGCCATTAGCAGCTTCGCTTCTGAAAATTGGTAGATCCCAATTACAATGAGAATCGATGATATGCGAGGCACGAATGAAGAAGGTTGAACTGTCACATTACAATCAGCACAACCTTACGAGGCAGAGGTAAACATGGCTTGTTTCCCATGATTATCATCTTTGCGCCTTGTATTTGTGTTCTTCATTCATTCACGTCACGTATTAGCAAATTTTGTTTATGTGAAGCTAGCCAACTGGCCGCGAGCGCACTACGAGAGTAGCATGCAGTTAAGTTTTAGACGACACGCATGTCATGATTATCATGCTTGGACGTGTCATTCACTTTCGTCGTCCGTTCGCGTCACGTAGTATGAAATTCGGTATATGTGAATCTATAGCGAAAGGGCCGCGAGCGCAACATAGCACGGCATGTAGTCATGTTTTCATGACACGCATGTCATGATTATGATGTATGGCTCCACCGTGGTAGTCTAGTGGCTTAGGTACTCGGCTGCTGACCCGCAGGTCATGAAATCGAATTCTGGCTGCGGTGGCTGCATTTTCGATGGAGGCGAAAACGCTGTAGGACCATGTGCTCAGATTAGGGTTCACGTTAAAGAACCCCAGGTAGTTGAAATTTCTGGAGTCCCCCTCTACGACGCGTCTTATAACCTTATGGTAGTTTTGGGGCGCTAAACCCCACATATCAATTATAATATTATTCTTTGAAAGTGTCATTTACCGTCGTTGTCTGTTCATCATCATCATCATTATCAGCCTGACTACGTCCACTGCAGGACAAAGGCTTCTCCCATGTTCCACCAGTTAACCCGGTCCTGTACTTGCTGCTGCCAATTTATACCCGCAAACTTATTAATCTCATCGGCCCACCTAACCTTCTGTCTCCCCCTAACTCGCTTGCCTTCTGTGGGAATCCAGTTAGTTACCCTTAATGACCAGCGGTTATCCTGTCTACGTGCTACATGCCCGGCCCATGCTCAATTTCTCTTCTTGATTTCAACTATGATATCCTTAACCCCCGTTTGTTCACTAATCCACTCTGCTCTCTTCTTGTCTCTTATAGTTACACCTACCATTTTTCTTTCCATTGCTTGCTGCGTCGTCCTCAATTTAAGCGGAACCCTCTTTGTAAGTCTCCAGGTTTCTGCTCCGTAGCTAAGTACCGGCAAGATACAGCTGTTATATAACTTCTTCTTGAGGGATAGTGGCAATCTACCTCTCATAATTTGAGTGTGCTCGCCAAATGTGCTCCACCCCATTTTATTCTTCTAGTTACTTCAATCTCGTGGTTCAGCTCCACGGTTATTACCTGCCCTAAGTAGACATAGTCTTTTACAACTTGAAGTGCACTATTACCTATCTCGAAGCGCTGCTCTTTTCCGAGGTTGTTGTACATTACTTTCGTTTTCTGCAGATTAATTTTAAGACCCACCTCTCTGCTCTCCTTGTCTTACTCCGTAATCATAAGTTGCAATCAGTCCCTTGAGTTACTCAGCAATGGAATGTTGTCTGTTAGCTTCACGTAACACAAATTTCGATATATGTGAAGCTAGTGAAACAGCCGCGAGCGCACTATGAGCGTAGCATGTAGTCATGTTGTTACATGCCAAGCATATCATGACTATCATGTTTTGACGTGTCATTTACCATCGTCGTCTGTTCAGGTCACGTAACACCAAATTCGGTATATATCAAGCTAGCTAAACGGCCGAGAGTGCATCTTCAGAATGGCGTGTAGTAATGTTTTACATGACATGCATGTCATGATTATTATGTTTGCACAAGTCGCATACCTTCGTAATTCATTCACGTCACATAATACTAATTGGGCGTATGTGTAGCCAGCGAGACAACCACGAGCGCATCATGAGCGTGTCATGTGGTCATTTTCTTACTTGACATACCTGTCATAATTACGTTTGCACCAGTCATATACCATCTTCATTTATAATGTCACGTAATACCAAGTTTAGTGTATGCGAAGCCAGTGAAACCACCGCGAGCTCATCACGAGGGTGGCACGTAGTCATTTTCTTACATTACATACCTGTCATGATTATCATGTTGGCATCAGTCATATACCTCCATCACTCATTCATCTCACCTAATACCAAACTTGGTGTACGTGAAGCTAGCAAACCGACCGCGAGTACATCACGAGTGTGGTATGTTGTAGTCATATTCTTACAGGACGTGCTTGTCATGATTTCCACGTTAGAGTCTGTCACATATGTTTGCCAAGGAGCCATGTCATACCATACCAGTTTTGCAATATATCATGTGAACAAACCACCGCAGGAGCAGCAAGACCATGGCATGTAAATAATGACATTTGTTGCATACATGACATGCTTTTCATGTTATGACTTGCTAGTTATCACCATCATACAGTCATGTTACATCATACCAATTTTTGGTATAGATTCCATTATCCAAACGGCCAGGAGAGCTTGAAGTCGTAGGAGGATAGATAGATAGATAGATAGATAGATAGATAGATAGATAGATAGATAGATAGATAGATAGATAGATAGATAGATAGATAGATAGATAGATAGATAGATAATACGGTTAAGTTAGCTGAACTTTGCTAAGAAATTATTCGCTTTAAAAAAATGGCAGCATATCCACGGAGTGAATCATGGAAAGTGGGGTGAAGAATTCGTCCGTCCATTCGTTCTTGCTTCCGTCCATCCATGCGTCCGTCAGTGTGACCGTCCAAGCGTCCATCAGCCCGTCCGTGGGTGCGTCTGTTCTTGCGTCCATCCCTGCGTTCGTCCATGCAGCCGCCCCTGCGTCCGTTCAAGCGTCCATCCATGCATCTGTCTATGTGTCCGTTCGTCCATCTGTTCAACACTCCAAGTACCACCATCTCGCATCTTTTCATCATATATTCCCCATATAGAAGCACCGCCATCCAGCGGACATTCCAAAGACTAAACGAGAGGTGGCACACGCACACTTTCTTACGGCTTGCGCTTTGGGTCCACTTCCCACCTTTAACCACCTCGAGTTCATGATATATACTAGTTCACTGTATTCATGGCACTGCGTCCGAACGCTCGCTAAACCTTTCGAAAACCAAGGAGGTTACGCCCAGCGAGTATGACGTAGCAAACGTTTTCAGTTAGATAGTGCTCAATGTACATGCCAATGGCTGCTAATGGGAAATGAGAGGCGGAGAATTCGGCTTTTACTTTCTTACGGCTTGCGCTCCGTATCTACTTCCCATTTTTAACCACCTCGAGTTCATTGGTGGTATATACAAGTTCGTTGTATTCATGGCACTGCGGCTCAACGCTCACTAAACATTTCTAAAGCGAAGGAGGTTACACCCAGCGAGTATAACGTAGCAACCCTTTCTTGTCAAATAGTGCTCAATGTACATGCCAATGACTGCTAATGATGATCGCAGCCTGCGCGTTAACTAAAAGCCGAATGCTCCTGTCTCTCATTCCCCATTAGCAGCCATTGACATGTACATTGAGCACTATTTTTTATTGTTCAACAACGCACAGAAGAAGTCTCTCACCGGCACCAGCTTGGAGGTCAAAATGTTATGGTCGTTACATTCTGCGGGGGACGAACGGGTGCCGCTATAAGGAGCTTCGCCCCTAAAACGCCGAGGACACAATGTTATTTTAACCCGCGTCCGCTGCGTGCCAGCCCAGTATTCTACCACAGAGCTACACCGGTTTTTTTCTCTTTGTGATGTCTTCCTTGAGATACCTTAACGCACTGCCTGCCTGCCTGCCTGCCTGCCTGTCTGTCTGTCTGTCTGTCTGTCTGTCTGTCTGTCTGTCTGTCTGTCTGTCTGTCTGTCTGTCTGTCTGTCTGTCTGTCTGTCTGTCTGTCTGTCACTCGCTCGGCTCGACTTATCTGTCTGTCAGAACTACGCAGGTGCTTGAAACTCCGTTGCAAATCAGTCTTAGGCAGGAGTGATGTCGCAGAAAGAAATCGTGTTAATATGAGTAATAAAGCGTTCTAGGAGAGGAAAAAAAAACACCAGGCGTCACTATATGTGACTTGCATAACGAAGGGGTCGTCAAATGCTCCAACTCATTACAAAAGCTTCACGCATAAGTTTTCAGCATTGTTGGCCAAAGCGTCAAAAAAAAACTGACGAAATTCCTCGGAAGTGTGCGGTCGGGTACCACGCTGCTCTGAAGAATGAATAAAGATGGCTTACTGAAATTCCTCCCTACTACATAACAATTATGGTGACTTATGACTGGTGATGACCAGCAGGGTGGCGCTGGGTCTCACCTGCGTCTTCTCCGACCCCACTATTGTTTTCATCATCACTATCATGATTTATGACGTAGTGGGTAGCCTGCAAATATGCTCGTAGCAGTCACCAAAGTAGTGTTTGAAGAAAGGCTGTGAAAGAATGCCCTTCTAGCTTTCTTTGTGACTGCTGCGTGTTCCGCGCAGGCTTGGGGTTTCTTTTTGTGTGTGTGTATGTTTCTTAGATATCACTCGTTTTTTCGACAATACAGCGTGAATACATTGGGTATTTTTGATAGTTTGCGTTCCTGAACGAACGCTTCATAATGTGGTGCCCAACTTATCAAGTATACGAATTCGCCACGGCCAGAATAATTTGTGCAGACTTGTGAATGTTTGAACAGGAATTTCACGCTACGTCCCAATACAATCGTTACATTTGCCTAAACATTTTTTTCGTGTAATGAGTACGCTTTTGATACTAATACTCATTTTGTGTTATCTGCAGATACCTTATATTATCGCGAACATCATAAAAACGCTTTGGGTCAGCAATTTTTATAATACCTTACAGCAGCCTCCGCGTGCATAAAACTGCAGAAAATATAATTATCTCCGTTCCGAAAATTAATCTTCGTTACCAACAACATTGATAAACCTAAGGGTGGTCTAGTGCGACTTTAGGTGAACCTCCCTGTCCTTCCTCATTTATTCCTCCTCCTCCTTAGGTGAATTTTTTAACACTTCGCCCTTACACAGACTCCACCTTTGTCTTTGCATGGCATCCAATATTCATGAACATCAGAATTAAGCACTGTAAATCTGTGCAATTAACATTTTCGTGACTTGAAGGGTTCACCAAAGAAGTTTACAGAACATTTATTTGTGGCAGTTTTTATTGTTCACGTCCTCATTATTAACTTCAATGTAAACCATATACACAAAAATGGCAGTGAACTGCATTGGAAGGCATATGGTATGTATATACCCAGTCTCTCAATCTAAACAATGGAAGTTACTATTTTTATAAGTACGAACGGCTGTGGTGGTTTTATAACATAATTTTGCGTACAAAATATATTCATTCTATAGTTCTGCGCAAATGTATTTCATTACCCCAATAACGTGCTTATACGTCCGGTGCTTTTCGTTACAGATTATCCAGGAGTTTACAGGCTGGAAGTTTCCGAGTAAATATTACCCTCACTCCTCAACAAATTTGTTTTGGTGCCGTGTGCAAGGTACGACTCTCTCGTATGTTGGTTCACCAGCCATGTACAACAACATAAACGGTAAGCATTTTTTAAATGAACTTGTTCTCGACCGTGGAAGAGTGTCGAATTGGGAGGAATAAAAGATAGTTGCGTTCGCTTGAGTGTTACAAAGGCTTTTTTCTGTTCTCTCAAGATAAAAGAAATCAGCTAAGTATAAAATACTCGTTGCAAGAAAACTACTGAGAACCATCTGCTGCTTGCTTTCGTAGATAGGATGCCAATGTCTGAGATTTGTCGCTCTGCAAGAGCTTCTTCATATAGCAGGTGTTGAGAGGCAACCAACACTACAACTGATTGAACAGCTATTCACTTTTCTTTTTATCACACGCGAATGAGCTATGCTGAGTAACCATATATAAAAGCAATAATTTGTCGCCCCAAAAAAGAGCGCTTATCTACTCTATATTGATAGATTTACTAGAATTTGGCTGTCTAGTAGTTTATTTATTTGTTTACACTCACGACCAGAATCACGCTAGAGCATACCCTCTTCCGTTGTATCAATAACAGACCCTTTGTTATTCAAGACTGCAATTTCTCAGCAATGCTTGTAACTATACGCAGTTTCCATTATCTATCTTTGTCTTGTATGTGCTTGAATTCTTATACTTTTTTAGTTGACTTATGTTGCCTTCCTGATTTGCGCATCTGTTACTTGTTTCTTTATTTTGTCTTTTTTTCTTGTGTGTTATATATGTTGTACCCACCCCCTCTGTAATGCCCTACGGGCCCTGAGGGTATTCTAATAAATAAATAAATACTGAGTAATGCAAAAAACGACATAGACTAGCAATCGAAAAAAAAAAGGTTGCGTATCTGCCTGTTTCACTGCAAAGGACGTCAATACGCGATAGTCTTTTGTTAAAGGTAAAAAATTATTAAAACGTTAACTTTACATTCTGTGCGAGAATACCTGTGAGTGCAGAATCAGATATGACACGACCAGGCAGTACTGTGAAGAAACGAACGTTTTACATCGAAAGATGCTATGAGATAAAAACACGGTTCACGCGCGGTACCGTAGTTGTACGCCGGCGCTGCTAACATCGTTGTTCGTACCCAGTATCCAAAGACGAAAGAAACACAGTAAATAAAAACCCCTAATACGCAATGGGATTTGAACTCTGGTCAGCTGCGTGCCAGACCAGTATTCCACCTCTGAGCCACGCCAATGATTGGAACTCGTTTTTAAACTTACCATGCGCAGGCTTGATGTCTGGAAAGGAATCGAGTTAATATGAGTAATAAAGCTTTTTAGAACAAATGAACAGCCAGGCGTCACACAATGAGAATCGCGTAAAGAGCGGGTCGTCCAACGCTCCAACACATCGAGCTTTCACTCTTGCACAAATTGTTATTTGACATCAGTGTCCCTTCAAAAGTGCCTTTGATAACGTTCGTCAAGGCGACTTTCTGGCAAACCTGAGCTCTTCAGCTTGCGATGACGAGGCATTTGCATATGTGAGAGACTTCCTTTCGAAGCGTCAGGGCTTCTTTAAAATTGAGAATGACGAAAAAGGCCCAGACATTATGGGCAAAAGGGGTACTGTTCTAGAAGCGGTCTTGTTACCACTTCTCTTCATTGTTTATTTATTTATTTATTTATGGTACCCTCAGGGCCCGAAGGCATTACAGAGGGGAGTGGCAATACAAAATAATACAGCAAACGGCAAAACGTAAAGGAAAAGAAGGGAAAATACAAAGCGATTGGCAAAAACACACAGTAACAAAGAATTAAATGTAGTAGCGGTAATACATTACAAAAAAAAAACGGCAAAACGGCAAAACGTAAAGGAAAAGAAGGGAAAATACAAAGCGGTTGGCAAAAACACACAGTAACAAAGAATTAAATGTAGCAGCGGGAATACATGACAACGATTTTGAAAAAAAAAAAAAAACGACATATATAACACGAAGCAAAATCAAACATCGCAAAACATGTTTTGCAAAAAGGCCCTAAAACGTGATGTATCGGTAATAGCCGTAGCTGATTGTGGTAGTAGATTCCATTCGGATGTGGTTCTTGGAATGAAGGCATGCGATTGTTGCTATGATGCAGCTTCCACATCAATTGGCCCGGGTTGAAGGAATTCATCACGCAGTCTACGCGAATGACATAACAATTTGGACTATTGAAGCGAGCCTTGGAGAAAAGGAGGACCGCATCCAGTGTGCCACCTCTATCGTTGATACATATGCTTTAGGCTGTCGTGACCAATGTGCTCCTGCAAAATCAGTGCTTCTGCACGTTATAGCCGACTCTAAAGACAACACGAACTTACGTATCTTTTCGATGGAAACTCCTGTCAGAGAAATCGAGGGAACCCGGATACCGAGCCTGTTCTTCCTTAAAGGAATCAAACCGGAATCTACCATTACCACACTGAAAGGCCTAGGCGAGCAGGTCGGACAGTACGATCCACCGCGTTTCCCTCAAACGCATTGGGTCGACGGGCAGGGATGCGCTTCGACTAATCTATGCCTTTATATTGAGCCGGATCCTCTACTCCGTACCCTAAGTTTCACTACCAAATAGCATGACCAGCGCATCGACGCCATCATTATGACTCCTACAAGGCGAGCTTTAGACCTACCTGTAACTACCTCCAGTGCCAAATTATCGGCTCTGGAGGTGCTCAACTATTATAAAAAATGGCAGCATATTCACGGAGTGAATGATGGAGAGTGGCGCGAAGCATCCGTCCGTCTATTCGTTCTTGCTTCCGTCCGTCCATGCGTCCGTCTGTGTGACCGCCCGCGTGTCCATTCGCCCGTCCGTGGGTGCGTCTGTTCGTGCGTCCACACGTCTATCTGTGCGTCTGTCCCTGCGTTCGTCCATGCATCGATCCGTCGGTGCAGCCATCCGTGAGTCCGTCTATGCATCTGTCTGTGTGTCCGTTCGTCCATCTATTGAACACTTCAAGTACCACCATCTCGCATCGTTTCATCATGTATTCCCGATATCCAAGCACCAGCGTTCAGCGGACATTCCAAGAATTAAACAAGAGGTGGCATACGCACACTTTCTTACGGTTTGCGCTTCTTGTCTACTTCCCACCTTTAACCACCTTGAGCTCGTAACATATACTTCTTCACTGTATTCATGGCACTGCGGCCCCACGCGCGCTAAACCTTTCTAAAACCAAGGAGGTTACGCCCAGCGAGTATCACGTAGCAACCCTTTTTTCTCAGATAGTGCTTAATGTACATGCCAATGGCTGCTAATGGGGAATGAACAACAGGAGAATTTCGCTTTTAGTTAACAGGCACGCTACGATTTTTTTATTGTTCAACAAAGCACAGGAGAACTCTCCCACCGGCATCAACTTGCAGGTCAAAACGTAAGAATGGTTACACACTACAACTACGACTACGACTAGAGGGACGAACGGGTGCCACTATAAAGAGCTTCGCCCCTAAAATTGAAAGAGGCCCACCTCGACAACGCGACTTTCGCTGACGGTATCTGGGCGCCGCCTGTTAGACTGGCGGCACATAAGACACGACTGAATTCGAGAGGAGACACGAAGCCTTCCTTAGCTGTGGTGCCACAAGCTCTGTGTTCCTCCTCTTCCTCGGAACATGCCCTCGCAGACACACGAAAGCAGACGAGGGGCGCGTGCTGTGGCCTTTGAACACCAATACGGATATAAGGTCGGGTGCATACTACGTTGATGTGGCAGGGCTATCGTCCACTGTAGCCTACACGGGCACCATAGTTCACCAAGACAAACGCGTTAACGGGCTCTGCTATCGGGCTTTCAACTCCACGCGTGCTGAGGAGGTAGCATTAGCACTTGCCGCCTTGCAGATGGGCTCTAGAGTAATAATTACATATTCATGCAGAGCATAAGAAAATAATCTGGCCTAAAACGGCCTAAAATTATAAAACGAGACATCAAGGGTTGATACCCCTCACCCAAACGCATCGTCTAGGCTCCGAGCCACTTAGAGGTAACGAAGCTACGGATGCAACCGCACGCGTACTTGACCGCTGAAGTCACGTCACCCAGGCTTTTCCGGCTCAGATACTAGCCAACCACTTCTCAGATTCAGAGAAATTTTTGTGTACTACTGCGGATGACATCAGCTTTTCCCGGTGCCTTCTAAAGGCATGAATGAGGCCGATGAACGTACCTTAAGGTGCCTGCAGACCAACACCTTGTTGTTTCTGCAATTGTAAAGCATTTTGACCCGAAAGTCAATGGGCAGTGCTCTCATTGTGTGGACGTCTTTAATAACTAGGACACTGTGAATTGCTCAAGGCAGGAGGCTCAAAAAGCTCTATATAGTCTAAGAGTGCGCAAAGTGGCTTTGTTCAGCGGCGTCCGGGAATAAGAGCTTCGTTTTTGTAAAAGGCACTTATGGACCTGCAAATTTTTCACGAATAAATGTTTAAACACGAAGCTACTTTTGCCGTGGATTGTGCGCCCGCGATGTATGTAGTCATCGTCGTCGTCGTCGTCGTCGTCGTAGTAGTAGTAGTAGTAGAAGTAGTAGTAGTAGTAGTAGTAGTAGTAGTAGTAGTAGTAGTAGTAGTAGTAGTAGTAGTAGTAGTAGTAGCAGTAGTAGTAGGTAGCCACCTTTACAGCCGGACTAGAAGAGCAGCATGCACACGCCCTTTTCAATTGAGGAGTAAACCCGCGCAGGTTTATTATATATAAAAAAAGATAGTTGTTTTCGAAGGAACAACTCAAAAAGACGCGTCGGGTACTTAACGTCCAATAAAATTTGCCTTGAATTTGGTGCGTACTAAAAATATGACAGCATATCCACGGGGTGAATAATGGAGAGTGGGGTGCAGGATCCATCCGTCCATTCGTTCTTGCTACGAGTACTACTACGAGGGACGAAAGGGTGCCGCTTTAAGGAGCTTCACCTCTAAAAAACTAATAACGGAAGGACACACTCTGAGCACTATCTGACCAGAAAAGGTTGCCACGTTAAACTCGCTGGGCGTAAGTTCCTTCGCTTTACCAAGGTTTAGCGAGGATCGGGCCGTATAGTGCCATGAACTACAGTCTGTGAAAGTGGGAACTATACCCGAAGCGCAGGCCATAAGAGAGAGTGCGCATGCCGCTCCTCTAGTCCGGCCATGCAATCTCTCATTTAGCCCTTGGATTGTCCACTGGAAGGCAGTACTTTTATAGGATCAATATATGATTAAAAGATGCGACATGGGTGTGCTTGAAGTGTTCACTACAAGAACGCACCTATGGACGAACGCACGAAATGACTGACGGAAGCGCGGACGGAATGACGAATGTTTCGCCCTACCAATCACCATGCACTCCATGAATATCATGTGATTTTGTTCACACCCACACTAATTTCAGCAAAATAATTTGTTGCTTTCGTGCACTGTTATAATCACGTTGTTCTTCTGGTGTTACCCATGGCAGTCTTAGAATGAACAGAATGAACTGCCAAAGTGATCTTCCCTATAAGAGAGCTGCTCTTCAAGCTTTTCGTCGTGCCGGGTTGTGCGAATAGGACTTATCATCGTGAATAATCGGTACATGATTGCTTCATTTTCCCTTTAATTTCTGGTTCCTTCCCACACCATGTGGGCCGATTCATTGCACCGAACGCATCAAATGTAGCAGATGCACCAATTACACAGCCCAAACGTTATGGCACTGAATTCATAGAAGCCATAGGGTTTCACAAACACTGTCTCCAGTCTAGATTCAGAATCCATGAGTTAGCTTTCGCTATTGCAATGGGCGAAAATCAAGAGGTGAAAGTGACTAAGCTCCTTGCATGCTGCCACTCGTGTTGTCTACGCGCAGTAGTGGATAAACGTCCTTATGAGTAATTTTGTTGAGTAATCGGTAATCCACAGAGAGCTATACAGAAAGATTATTCTTTGCAACAAGAACGGAAGAAGACGCCCAGAGGCTGCTTGATGGTCGAATAACATTGCGTAAAAACGTGTCATCCACTTTCTTTCAAATGACTTCACGTTCAGCAGGAGCTACATCGAACGAACGTTGCCGTTGAGTGATTGAGTGCAAGTGTCAGTGCTATGCGCGACCGTAAGACATGCGGCCGAAAATATCTTGCCCCACATCAAGATAATACAAAATTATTTACAGGCATTGAAACTGGGAGCACTGCATCGGTGTAAGGTTTTCAGCAATAAAAGAATCCAACACATCAGTGGTGGCCGAATCGAACTCCGGAACATCACATAGCGTGTCATCAAGGCACATCTACAACTTGTGTGGCTAGAGGTTCTACAATGCTGAGCTGTTTTGCGTTACAGTAGGGTAGCAGCGCACAAAGATGGGTTGCTAACGAAAAGAACGGTGATGCCCTGATTGAATTAGACTGAGGCAAAAGAAACACCTAGCAATTTTTAGTGCAAAAGTGGTTAGATGGCGAAAGGCGTGCGATGGTGTCTGATGCCAGCGCAGTAGCGTGGCACAGCCATTGATCACTTTGGGGGATCTTCGGTATCGTCTATTTAGGAAGTATCCTTATTCGAAGTCAATGTTCTGTCAGTTGGTGAAAAATCTAGGAATGGCGAGAGTGCTATTGCACCTGATGCTCAATGAATCATGGCCTCATGATTTATTGAACCAATTTCAAGCTGAAGTTGTGACAACATAAAAAAGGCAAGGAACAATTCGACGACATGTATATTATCATAAACGACAACGGCAGCGCTTCATAGGGCTGTAGGATGAACACTTCGGGCGCTCGCTGCATCAAGGGATAACCCGGAAAGTGACGACACGACTTTTAGCAGGCCACATTCGTGAGCACGATCCACAAAAACGTCTATCACAATCTATGTGCTTCGCTGAAGGCTTTCAAAATTTTATAGCGTCGCATAACTTACCACATGGACTATAAGACAAGTTTTCCTGGTCTTATGCGAACGTAGGCGGCCGCATAGGAGATAGTGAGCAGCTCCGTGGAGACAGTGAATGGCACGAGTAGCTTGATGTGCTGCAGATGAAACATACAGAGGTGTGTCGTTACAAGCGTGACTAGGCTGGTTAGGGACCGGTGATGCGAGTCGAGGCTGCTCGACGCGACGGTAATAGCGCATGAAGTGCTCAGCATAACCACACGCATAGCGGTTGTCCGAAGTGCGTTATCAGTTCACTGGTGCAGGGCCCAGTCCATCGCTCAGGACGCGAAAGACGGAGCGGCTGCTGATTTCGCTGCATGGTAGGCTACAATCTGTTGCCAGGAAAGTCCGCCAATGAGGGCGGAACAACCGCTGCGAAGGAATTGCAGCGACGGCTTCCGCGTAACTTAGTGGGGCAGTCACAGGGATTGCTTGCGTTGGACCTGACCTTCACTAGCATAACTCGGTGGTGTGGGAACTCGAGGGGGCCGGGGTAATTAGGCATCGCTTTCGCAATTACTTTGCTCTATCCCTTGGTGGAGAAGAAGCAGAAGCGCAGTTGGCAAATGTTGAACATGCTACTGGTGAGAACAGCCAGCAGAGAGAACTTGTATGCAATTTTCTCGTGAACGACAGTCTTGACTTCTGCGAGTGACGTGGAGTCGTCAGAAATTGTCTCCAAGCCAGCAGGATATGCGTCGCGTGATGAAAGAGAGGGCCCATTGACAGCTGCCGGTGCACCTCCTTGTAGCTTTGGCACAGCGCTACTTCCTCTGCCATAACGCAGTGTGGTGAAGCCGTCGTTTACGGTGCCCTTAATAACATACCTGATCTTACCAATCTCCGGCTAAGCCCCGTTGTCTTTTTTGCTTGATTTCAGGAGGAATCCTCTATAACTTGTGAAATATTCGTCAGTCTGCTGAGCTCACTAGCGGGAACGCTGTTCTCCTAGCAGCTTGCGAAAGGAGTGCCACTGGAACAGGTCAGCAATGGCAGTTTTGAGGACGAACAGTATCGGAAGACCTCGTGCATAGTTGTTACATCACAGCCTCACCACACCCGCTTGGGTAGAAGACCGAGTTTTTTTCATTTCCTTGCACGCCTCCACATATGGTGTGTGTTGAGGACAGCGCGCTTGTTCGCCAAAGGACGCTTCTTGTCCCTGACAAGCGAACGTTGTGGCAGTGACCCGAGGACCCTTGAGCATCCCCTATGTGACTGTCCAACTTTACATATACTAATGGTGCAGGTGGGCACCCTAGGCACTTCTCACAATCTGTCCAGCGCTGGCACAGGAATCGCCTAGGCTTACCGAGGCTTCGGACAACCGGGACTTTGATTTTGGCCACAAACGAATGGCTATTCCTTTCGTGTCTCGGCCTACGCAACATCTTAGATTTTGTGAAGGTGACCACTATCACCACTTACCACTGAGCGTCCACAAATTTGTGGTTTCTCTTTTACATCAGCCTCCCCTATAGTGAACTAGAATATGATCTAGTGGCACGACCGGCTGGGCTCTGGCGTCACCTTTCACGATGATGCCACCAGGTGGTGCCGCTGCTACTTGTCACAAAGGCCCTGCAGTATAAGATGACCGGAACTTCCTACAGTGTGTACGTCACTGAACAGCTAGGGCAACGATCGGGACGCGGAATTTTTGCTTTTTTAGACCTTCGACTATCAGACACTCACAAGACAGGGCATTGGGTGTGAACCCAACGACCTCCATGATGACTGCCCTAGGAAAGGCAATCCTGCAAACGGCCCATCCACAGAGGTGGCAGACGCCGTTCTGGCACAGGTCCTAAAAAAGTGACTGCCCACCGTCACCGCATCCGCAAAAAGAAATAAATACACCCGGGTAGGCTTCCTTAACTTACATGGCGCCAGAAGTATGAGCAACGGGGAAGAACTGTATCAGATGATGGGTGACGAAGACATGGAGATATTTGCTGCGGCTGAAACACACCTTCGAGTAATGGAAGATGTACCAGCACATAAAGGTTGGCAGTGGGCTGGCCTGAACCGTTCAGGCGAACCGAGGAAAACGGGAGGAGTCGGTTTGCTGTCGAAAACTGGATCATCTTGGAAGAAGCTAGACAGCTCATGTGCTGAGTACATGTGGATAGAGGGCAACTTGCAGGTTCTACTGGTCCTGGTAGCAGTGGTCTATTTTGCTCTATCCGCTGGAACAGTAGATGGAAACTCAAGGGTGGTGCAACGCATCCGAGAATACGTGGCTAGATGGGCCAACCAACGAGAGGTGCTCATAGTGGGCCGTTTCGATGGCCACCCTTAAATTCTGCATGGTTTCCAAGATGCCAATGGGGAGCTACTGCTGACACTAGAGCGTTCTTTTACTATATATGTACTGAATCTTCGTCTATAGTGCGAAGGTCAGTACACCTGATGCACCAGGAATGGTCGCAGCTGTGTTGACTACGCGCTTGCGACACCTGTTCTAGCACGACGCCTCACTCACGTGAACATAGATAAGAACGGTCAGTTTAGCCTAGGAAACGACCACAACCAAATAAAGTTGACCTTTTCTCGATCCTTGTGGGGAACCACTGAGAAGGAACGTCGCGACTCGGCTGTGAAGCGCCCCCCTACAGTCAGTGTATGCTTCAGTCGCGAAGGCATTCTAAGAGAACTTTCAACCGATGGAATCGTCAACCTACAATCAAATTGTGCTAGGACTCAAACGCATCATGAGGAGGCACAAAATTCATGTGAATTTTCACGGTGGCTTGCGGCGCAATGGTTTGTGCGACGAAGAGGTACAAAGGGCCTTTTCTGCAAGACGAAAGGCAAATCGTATACACAGAGTGGCTGCTAGAAGATTCCCTGGGGAGAAGTGCATGCACACCTGAAAAGGATACCTCCGCCTCAAAAAAGAGATGCGGGTCTTCGTACAAAGTAAAATAGCTGAGCACAACAGTGAACAATTGTGAGCTATAACAGAGGCAGGGCGTGATGATGCTAACAAATTTCGGAAATGTGTGTCCTCATTAGATCGTAACACCGCGGCACCTGAAATTCGACATCACTCTAGTAACCAGCCGGTCACTGATCTCGCAGCACATCTTATGGATCGCATGCAAGAGCTCTTCAGTCCCAAATATGACGAACCGATCGCTGCTGTAAACTGTGACCTCACCCACGAGCCTCACCAACCAAGTGAGCAAGCCCGTTGGAAAATGACAAGGATCGCTATTGAGCGTGCTCTCCCGCGTATCAGTGCAAGTACTGCTACCGGAATGAATGGTATACCGACGGGCCTTGTGAAATGCCTGGGGAAGTCTGCTCTTGAACATCTCGTGGAAATCTTCACTACCGCTCTGAAGAATGGCTCAATTCAATCCGACTGAAAATGCGGCCGAGTAAGCCTGGTGTGAACGAGAGGAAATGACGCTCGACTGCTGGGTGAATATAGACCAATCACGGTGACGAGCTTCCTCTTTAGACTCGTCGCTCGGATTTTGAAAGTCTGGATGAGTGGCTGCGCGGAGGAAAATGGCATACTCTCTGAACTTCAAAATGGCTTCCGACAAAACCGGCGATCGGAGGACAACCTTTTCGTGCTCACTCACACCATCGAGGTGACACGGAGAGAAACCAGAGGCCTGCCTGGATGCTTTCTGGATGTAGCCAAGGCTTACGATAGTGTGCCGCATGCAGAGTTGTTCCGCCAGTTAGAAAAGCGACAAATGGTGAGCATCTGGACAGGCTTCTTCCGGAAGCTCTATGCGCATAGCTTGGTGGTGGCATGTTTCACAACACGAGAGCACAGCCTGTGAAGGTGACTAACAGGACTCAGGTAGGGCTGCCGTTCATCTCCGCTGCTGCACACGCTCTATGTGGCGGGGCTCGAGGAAGCACCCGTGGAATCAGGAGTTGGCTTCGCGTACCAACTCATGATTTATGGGTGTCGGAGACATGAACACTGCCCGAATTGGCGTTCGCAGATGATGCTGTCCTTTTGGCAGAGTGCAGCAGTGATCTTCGAAGTCTAGTGAATCTGGCAGCCAATCACCTGAAGCTGCTGGGCCTGCACTTCAACGCCGAAAAATTGACCATATGGCAGTTTTCGGACGTTGAGAATTGTTATCGAGGTGCAGATTCCCGATCGCAGAAGCATTCTGGTGTTAGATGAATACTGGTACCTCGATGTAAATGTTTGCACATCTGCAGATCTCTCTGACAAACAGGAAAAGCATGTTCGTCAAGTGTCTGTGAGAGCTGCCAACGTGTTGCGATGGCGGAGTTTGGGGGGGGGGGGGGGGTAACCGATTTGTTCTGGTGTACGAACTGTAGAAAGCAGTACATGTGCCAGTGCTTACGATCGCTAACGCCGTCATCTGCCTGTCCACCGCCAGTGGTTGGAGAGAGGTCAACGTGAGCTTGGGTGGTTGGGGCTGGCGTGTCACGGACGCGTAGCTGTTGAGTCGGTCCAGCGTGACCTCGGATGGTCCAGTTATGAGGCACAGGAGTCCAGGAGCAAGGCTGCCAATGAAAGCCGTCTTCGCCTCATGAACAATCAAAGGTGGGCCCAGCGTCTATTTAGGTATGCTACCATAAAAGGCACCAGTACACAATGGAGCAGGCGTCTTTACAAGCTGTGTAGATGGTTTTCCCTTGTTACAGACCCCGTGCGGGAGGACAGTGACAATAGTGCGGTATGAACACGAGTACAGGAAGCAGAAACGTGCATGTGGCAGGTAGCTATGGCGAAAAAAACCAAGTGTGGCCCTCTACAGAATGCACAAGTCTGAGCCAAACATCTCAGCCGAGCGTCTATATAACAACAGTGTCGGGAGCGCCCTGCTGTTTGAGGCCTGTGCTGGAGCGCTCCGAAGTAAAATGTATCGAAGTCACTTTGACCCATCGCTGGCTAACAGTACTGTGCAGTGCAGGGCATGTGAGAAGGACGAAGAAACCATTGAACACATTGTTCGCCAGTGCAAACGTCGGTCACCTCATCAACCAGATGCGGCCACACTACCTGGGGTGCTCGGCTTCGTGGATGGCTGCGACCCACCGGATCGAAGGTGCAGCTGAGACACCAAGGTGCACCCCCTGGCTGCAACATCAATAACAAAAGCAAGGCTTTTTTGTGGTGGTCAGGGGGACAGTGAACAGTTCTAATGTTCATGGACCTGTTGTATCTTAGTGATGAGCAGTTTTTGTGATAATTCATTTATTTTATCGTTCCGGTTCGGTGCCCACCCAATACAAAGGGGACGACAACAAATATCATCATCATCATCATCATCATCATCATCATCATGCCAGCTTCGGCTGCGTTGTCGAGCCGTCGCAGACTCCTGCAGAGCTGCGGGTGTGGTTACATCTAACGCGCGTTTGCTTTCTGGTTCGTGCAAACGTGAAATTACGAGGTTAGCTACTGCGTGGACAACCAGGCAAAAGCGTTGGCACGACATCAGGAACCAATGACGGCATTCCCCGGGGAATGCGCACTTCACTGCCGTTTAGCACGCGCACATATTCGCGCAGGATGTATCTTAGCTTGAAATGATGTTCGCACACCGCTGAGGTTTTGGTAAGAGGCTTGTCAACCCTCCGGAAGTTGCGCTCCCACTTTCTGCGGAAATCATCATCCCTGGGAGCTGCAAACAGCGACGCCTTCGGAGCGCCCCGGTTACCGATTGGGCAAACCGAAGCAAAGCAATGAGAATGTGTTCTCCGCTTCGACGTGTCGCGAGCTACATGTTTGTTGGTGCTAGATGTCACAAAGTACATACTCTACCCCGGTACTGCCGAAAGAATGCAGCAGATTTCACCGGCACACGTGCAGTAGAGCAGCCTGTTAGAACTAGAACTGCGATAATCTGGCCTGCAAGACGCGCTCATCGGCTTCGCTGCCTTCCGCGGCCCGTGGTCCATAAGAGCGTGGTACGCGCTCCGCAAGAACACTTTTTGAAAAGCTTTTTGAGAATAAGGGGAAGGAACATATAGAGGAGGAGATAAAAGGTCACTGACTGGGCCGAGGCGTAACAGTTTCACTTATAACAAACGATGAAACAGGCCGGCGTCTTTGAGAAAATGCAACAGTGCTTTTCATGCCTTTCGGAAATGCGATGGGCAGTGCCGTGGTACCAATACTTTCTCGACAGTGAAATCACTTCTGCCCAGTTGATTTAAAACACTGCGCACGTGAGGCCTCTCGTTTGTGTATGCCGGGCAGTAACATAATATGTGTTCAATAATCTCATCGACGGCACAGTCGTTGCACTTCGCGTTGTCGGCCATCCCTATCTTAAATGAGTTGGCATTGGTGAAGGCTACGCCCAGACGCAGACGGCACAACACTTTACCTTCCTCCCTAAACAGACCAGAGGGTAGCCGCAGTCATAGAGATGGATTGAGAGAATATAGTCGATGATGTGAGAACTGTGATGACTGCCACTTTTGGAGTGTCATGTCCTGCGCCAGCTTACTTAGGTATCTGATTGATGACAAAGCTATCTACAGAGAATAAAAATGTTATAATTGTGGGTGATATAAACATAAACTTATTGGATTCATCTGTGTACTCTGTTAGTTATTCATCTTATTTTCGTAGTTTTGGTTACGAATGTCTTATTACCGTCCCTACTAGCTCTGTTCCCGGTAGTTCCAGCACATTATCGAACATGCATTGTCGAATCTTCTGTATCCATCTGAGGTAGGAGATCTTGAAACAGACATTACGAACCACTTCCCCGTCTTTCTGCTCACTACATCTGCCCACTATTCATATTCTAATTGCTACACGAAACTCGTTTTTGACAAAAAGTTATTCATAGAATCTGTTTCCAATGCTGACTGGTCTTTTGGTCTTATTACTAATTATCCGCAGTTCGCTTACTCACAATTTCTGACAAAGTTGTTATCACATTATCAATCGTGCTCCTAAACGCGCAAGTGCGAAAAGAGACTGGCATCTCCGCGAAACCCTTGGGTCACCGAAAATCTCCTTAAAGCGGTGCGCCCACGTGAAAATCTTTTTTAAAAAAAGACAGCCTTTCAATATAAACTTACGTGTGCGCTACAAGAGATTTTCCAACTCACTGTCTGGTCGACTTAAAGAAGCTGAAGCCAGATATTACAAGGAAAAGATAATACAAGGCCCTGGACCTGATCAAATTCCCAACGCCTTTTTAAGGCGTTATGCCGAGTGGTGTTCATTTTATCTGTTCGACATATTCACAAATTCACTTCAATCCAGTGACGTTCCGGTAGATTGGAGGCGTGTCAAGGTAATACTGATTCATAAACAGGGTTCCAAATATGACGTCACGAATTTTCGACTAATTTCCTTGGCAAGTACTTGTTGTTAAACACTGGAGCACATTTGGACTACTCACCTAATGAAGTTTGTAGAAAGAATGGCGTTTTAGGTAATAATAAGCACGGGTTTCGCAAAGGGTATTCCACAATGTGAATTCTTACTGAGGTTACGCATGAAATTGGTCAGTGTTTAGATGGAAAAAGTCAAGTAGACATCATATTTATTGATTTCCGAAAAGCATTTGATAAAATATCTCACAGGAAGTTGCTTAAAAAGTTGTCTTGTTTGACTGGTGACAGTCAGCTATTAAAATAGATAGAGGCATACTTGTCAAATAGACAACAATTTGTTGTAATAAATAATGTCTCCAGCACCAATAAACCAGTCAGATCAAGCGTGCCGCAAGGGTCCGTAATAGGCCCTTTACTTTTCTCTATTTACATCAGTGACATGGGTGCCGTTTTTTCTCAGCAAATAGTTATAAAACATTATGCAGATGACACCATTGTGTATGCGAAGATAAGCTCCACTGATAATCAGCTGGAGCTTGATAACCATTTACAAAAAATTAGTCTTTGGTGCGACGAATGTCAAATGGAACTGAATGCATCAAAAACTGTCTTCATGCGCATGACACGTAAAAAAGACCCGTTATCCTTTTCTTATAGCATTAAAGACACAATTATAACTGAAGTAAAGAATGTTAACTATCTAGGTGTTGATCTCACACATGACTTGAACTGGTCTATGCATGTTGACAGTGTTTACAATAAAGCCATGCGTAAACTTTGGTCGTTACGACGAAAACTTCACGATGCCACCCCGGAAGCTAAAACAATGGCGTATAAAATTACTATTCTTTCAGTACTGACCTTCGCAGGTCATCTGTGGCAACCATACACTAAAACAAATGCACTGAAATGTGAGTGTATACAAAACAAAGCCTTACGGTTCATCTTTAACTCCTATTCCAGAACTCAGTCTATTAGTGAGCTTAGAGACAAAGCCGGTTTAATGACGGTGAAACGAGAAATGCAACATAATTGACTTATATCCTTTTTTCAGATTCAATAGAGACTACAAAGTTCAACTAAAGGAACACATTGCACTACAGCCATTTACCACATCCAGAACAAAACACTCGAAACATATCAACCACTTAGCTACAGAACATATTTATTCAAGTATTCTTTTTTGGTTCGGAGCATCGATGACTGGAATCAATTACCTCAATGCATACTAGAACATTGCAATTTACAAAGGTTCGAAAAGACTTTGTCAGAATATTTGTAACCAAATTGCTTGTTCCTTGTCGGTTGAATATGTTCAATGTACTATATCAATATGTTCAATATGTGCTATATTACTTCAAATCTTTTTTCTCTTTTTGGTGACGTGTACTAGATGTATTCTAACATGTTTCTTTTATCCGTGACCTATGCGGGATGTATTCTCATATAGTTTTGCGTTTTTGTTTTTGTTATTTCCATATAGTGTGCGTCTTGAGCGTACAGTGTGAAACTTGTTTACACATATGTTCTTTGTACGTGCCAGATATGTAACCCCAACTCCTGTCTTTGCCCTTCGGCTGACAGTATGAATAAAAAAATAAAAAAAGATACTTAAAATGTTGTCCTGATGTAAAGAAAAAACGGGAGATAAGGAATTCATTTTTTAATAGAAAACAAGCAACCGATAACATATCACAAATATCCCATAATAGTAATACTTATCATACGCCACTTACGATTGCAAATGTTTTGGTGTTTTTTATTTTCTGATGTCAATTCACCTGCACAGCAATCTTTACACGCCCCTCAATGCATTTCACAATCATTGTATATGTTTCCAACTACTCCTGACGAGGTTGCATCAGTAATTCAGAATTTATAAAATAACCAGCGCTGGGCTAGATAACATTCATCCAGGACATTAAATTAATCTGTAAACCGATATAATTTGTCATGTCTCACATCATCAACCTCATATTTAAAACGTGAATTTTTCCTTGAGAACTCAAACGAGGTAGAATAAAAAATATTTGAGGAAAGATTGTTAAAATATATGAACAAATTTGATATACTTTCAACAGACCAATTTGGATTTATATCAGGTTATTCTACTGAATTAGCACTTACATGTCTTACTGACCAACTAAATAAAGTCATAGATGACGGTTAATATGCAGGCTCTTTATTCGTCGAGTTTACGCGGGCATTCGATACTATCGATCATGACATTCTTAAAATTAAACTAGACTCCATTGGCATAACTGGTCCTCCTCTACTGCTGCTAGGGGCCTACTTGCGAGACAGGTATCAAGTCGTTAGTATATGCAATGCTTATTCTAAACCTAAAATTACTAATATAGGTGTACCACAGGGGTCAATTTTGGGCCCCTTGCTATTTTTATTTTATAATAATGACCTGCCTAATTGTCTTACCTTCTTGAAGTGCATAATATATTTTGATTACACTACAATTATTAACTTAATGAAAATATATCAGTAGTAGAAAATGAGCTTAACAGTGATCTCAATAACCTGTTGGTTGGTGTAAGACTAATAGACTTACTATTAATCCCTCTAAAACTAAATTACTTTTGTTTTCATCGCAAAATAAATCGCCACTGTGCATTCCGTCTATATTCATTATTAACCACGCATAACAGGCAAGTGAAAAATGTGTTTACTTAGGGGTGAATATTGACCATCATTTAAATGTTCAAAACCATGTCACACAACTTCAAAAGAAGTTATCTCACGGAATACGCATCCTTATGAGAGCACGTCCATTTTTTTTCACGCCCGGTCTTGCTCTCACTTTATTTCGCGTTTGTGCATTCACACATCAAATACTGCACAACCTCGTTGAGTAACATGTACGCCACTCATCTGCAACCACTACAAATCATTCAGAACCAGGCAATTCGATTAATCACGTTTAGTTCACCCACCCACAATGCTAAACAGTTGCTACAAGAAAATAAAATTCGCGACTTTGCCAGCCTTATAAAATTCAATCTCGCCACTTTTCTTTTCAAAGTAACTAATAAACAAATATCATTATCATCAATTCATTCATCATCTTTACTAAATACTAACCCAACTCGGTTTACGCAGCATAATAACTTCATTCGGCCCTAAAGCACAAACTAATTATGGTAAACAGACAGTTCACTTTGTGGCCATATCAGTATAGAACACAGTGTCATTTCTAATAAAAATTCAAAGACTACATAAATTTGGTCATGACTTGAAAAATTTTTGGTATGCGACACTCACTCTTCTGTCTACCCAGTTCCTTCTCACCATGCCATTCTCTTTTCAGTCTCTCGTTTTTTTTTCATGCTATTTATTTTTAAGTATTAAAAATATTTTATTATTTATATTTCCCACTTTATTTAGTTGATAAAAGCATCGTCATTTATATGTATCTGTATTCAATTTTTTAAACCTTGTATTCTCTTAAATTCGCACTGTTGTTGCTAACCAAATACTTGTGTTTACATTTCATAGCAGCTCCCATTTCAGTGTACACTACGGGACCTCCTTCTGTACGTTCTTTTTTCGTACATCTTATTATGAAATGATAAAACTTGATTTTATTTTATTTTTGATTTGATCTAGCCGAGTCAATCCTAGATAAAGGTACGGACACAGGGTTTGCTTGTATGTGTGCATTTCTAGATGCTTCATCGGTGAGGCCATTGGCGGAGATTTCACAATGACTTGGTATCCACTGGAACACAACGTTGTGTCCTTGCTCGGTCGCATAGTACAGCATTTCTCTGATCTCCGATACCAGTTGTTCGTATGACCTGCGACTAAGTGCTGACGAAATACATTGTAGAGCCGCCTTGGAGCCACAGAATACTGCCCATAGATTAGTCGGTTGTTGCTTAATATAATCGATGGCACCTCACAAGGCAACAATTTCCGAACCATTCGATGTGCTGACGTGACAAAGTTTGTTGTAAGTGTTGTTTATGTGTGGCGATGGAATGACGGTGGCGCCGGTGGAGCTAGTCTGGGTAATAGATACATCCGTGTATACATGGACTCTGTCAGCGTAGAAAGTGTTGTAAACAGTCCAGAGTCGCTTGCTTCAAAGCCAAGGCAGAAAGTACTTTTCTTTTTCTTATTCCTGGGACGGAAAAGCGGACGTCGGGTTGTCGTAGGCTCCACAAGGCGGATGGTGAACGCGCCAAGGGTATGAAACCGGATAGTAGCAAAGCGCGGTGGGAGCTGACGACCTTAGAGAACGACGCCTGTGATCGTTATCCTAGCAGAAATGTCAAATGGCTCGATACCACCGTGAAATGTGCCGAATATGTGTTCTCAGCACGTCGGTTCTGAGGTAAGTCGTAACCGGATGATCCCGAGCCAATATAACTGTTCCAGTGGTTGACGTAGTTCGTGGTAGGCCGAGACAAACACGTAGTGTCTGTGCTTGCACGCTCTGAAGTGCTTGAATGTATGTATTGCAAGTTTTAAAAAGCATTACGCTTCCCATTTATGGTATTGGCCTTAACAAGTACTTCGAAAGGCGCGCATGGGATAAACATGACACGGAATAATGCAGTACTAGATGTAACACAATACACGAAACGAAAAAAAAAGCCGCACATTTACTTTCATGTTTTGATGGGCTGACACTATACCTTAGGATAGCCCGTATCTATGCCTTCCGCGCGCCTCGGTCAATCGGAAATACAAATACGCACACACGCGGCCCAGGTGCATGGTTTGCACAGAAAAGTGGACAGAACATTTTCTTGGCACCACAGCTACCCGCAATCTGGTAACTCACCAGTGAACTCAAGCACAACCACAAGAAGCACACATCACAACTGCGAAGAGCCCGAAGGCACACAAAGAACGATGCAACATTCGTTTTCTCTCGTCGAAGCGCAGTAATGCTGCTGGGACTGCAACGCCGATGCGAACGCACCGCCACATGCCGGCGTCGAGTGCGTTGTGTGCCACCACAGCGCACAACGGAACCAGGTTCGTCAGCCCGTTGACATATGCGGTAGACCTTCCAAGCATTGACGAAGTTTCTTTTGGGAGCGGTGTCTCAACGCGCCAAACTCACACCAATACTCACGCACACGCACTGACTGACTCCCGCGCTGCCAGCTCTATCCTGAGAAGACACCGTCGGCGTGCGCTCACATTGCACACATGACATGAAAAGGCGCAGTGGCATCACGAGAAATCCTACCGGCCGTCAGTGTCGTTTTGGACCGCCAAGACCAGCGTTACTAGGTCTAGTAACGTTGCGACGAGACATCAGCCGCGGCCTCCCGTTCGCACCACTAGATCATATTCTAGTTCACTGTAGCCTTTCCTATGGTTGCAGGTGACCCCAACTGTCTCTCCTTAATTGTTTACTTCTCCTATTTTCTTTATTGGACATTGCCCCATCACCTGGCGCTTCGCCGTGCTTTCTATTGCTATCCAGAAATCATCGTCATTTCTTCAAATAACCACTAGTACTTCCTCGTCCGATTCATGAATCGCGAGCCTGTCCTGTACATTGGTGTCGTTCGTGCCAGTTAGGATATGTAGATCGCGTAGGCGAACGAAACCAGGACCGGCGTTCGCCGCGGAAGGAGGAGTTTGCTGGGCGGCGTTTTGAAGCGTGGCAAATAGTAATGTACGGGATTGTAATTCAGGGGCATCGAAGGGGAAATACGTGTTGCTTTGAAGGCACAGCATTCTCCACCAATTGTGAGGGCGTTTAAGAATGAGAAAATATACAACTACCCGTCTGTAGCACAGTCACAAGGAAATCCGTATGAATTTCTCAGTAAAAAAGGTTCCTAGTTGCTGGAAAATTCCTCCTGGTCCGGGACCCCAGCTTACGACCTTTGCTTTTCGGGGCGGTCATTCTAACAAATGAGCTATCCAGGAATCTAGCAATTGGCAGCGCGAGGGTAAATTCGTTGACAACACGAAACACATGGATATTACAGTGCTTGTAAAGGCGTTTATTCAATGCTGGCGTAGTGTTGGGCCGGTGGCTCGATGAACGGTTAAAGTCACGGATCTTGAGAACGAGCAGTGTTTCCATGGGAGGCGCAGTACAGAGAGATCCACTAGATGTCACCGACTGATAGTGTTTGCTCCTCTTCCCTGTTATTTATATATATAAGCTAAGTTTATTATACTTTGTCTTTCTTCAATTGTCGCCTAATTTTGACCTGCAGTCATACTGCAAGTCCGAAAATTCTATTACACTTTTGCTGGCTGATTTGAATGTAAACCACAGTATTCGTCATACTAGGCATAAGGAAAAATGACATGTCCCTACACCTCGAAACAAATATGACGAACAGTCATCAAAACATATTGTGTCAATCACACTTAATAAACTTACAAAGGCCGATTCTCATCCTCTGTGCATTTCTAATTAAGAAAAAAGACTATTTTGTCGATCGTGTCCCAGAGATTACTAACGTTGTGCATAATATATTTCTTTTTCTTTTTTTTCTTACCCCCGTGCTTAAATTGTGTTGAACATGTTAACAAAGAGTACATATACGTGCGTAGACCTCTTTATATATACTGGTGTATCGGGTACGAAATTGTAAATTCGTCAAATACGTATGTCCATTCATAGGCACATATTTCTTATTGTGTGCATATATAAATATATATTGATGCATACAAACTTTCTGTTTTTTTTTTTCATTGAAACTGTATTGTTATCGCGTAGTACATTGTTTTTAATGTGTTGCGCTTGTTTTTTCTCTGCAATGTGTTGCTGTCATTTGTAAAAGGGGCAAGACTTCCGTCAAGCTGTAGTAGCTTTTAATCGTGTCCCCTCTTTTTCAAGTGTGAATAGCAATAAAAGTGATTCGTTGATTGATCAATTGATTGATTGATACCTAACCTCAGTACCTCTCCTCGGACCAGCTTCATCGTGATAACGGATATTTTTCCAATGCGACACTCAGAATGATGAATACATAGCCACATATATTTCTTACAATATCAGTATTTCTTTTTCCTTCTCAGAGGGACCACACTTTCTGCCTATGAACTACACTGTGACAGTAAGCCTCGGCGAGAGGTTGACCCTTGAAGTCAAGAAGGTGCCCGGCGAAGACAGAGTTGGTCGAGTGTCTTCTTGGGTAAAGGTTGACGCTGAGGGAAAGGCCGTAGAGCAACTTACAAGTACCGGCGACTTGTCCACAGTGTGGACTGCACCGAGCAGAGCCCGCTTGGACTACAACGGGGTGTACGTCGCTAATGGAGAGAACACAAAGGCCCCCGGAAAGAATCGAGGCATCTTCAGAGTTATCGTGCGCAGTAAGTATGCAGATCAGTATAACGCCGGTTTTCTAGCAGGGCTCATTGAAAGGTTCATTGCATAAATATGTCAAGCAACAATAAGACTAGAACTGAAAGCTCGGCGAGTCAGTTACCACTTATGCTAAATTGGCAGCGCGCGCAGAAAGGCTCAGACGCAACTAAGTGCAACTACACATTAACACTCTTCTGTGGACACCGCAGTGTCGTTTTCTTTTATGAGCGCAGCCATTCGATCTTGTTCTGTGAGTAAGCATTGAGCCTTGAACTTCTTTTTTTCTGAAGAAACTTGAACCACATCGATGCACTTCCAGCGGTTTCACATGACTGTTATGCCTGAGCTACCTCACAGCAAAGCTGCGTAAGCCCGTTTGCGAGTGCGGGATATCGAGTCCTTTGTCCAACATACACCGTCATATCTATAGTATTACAGAGCAGCCGTCCCCAGGTCAAACAACTCGAAAGCAGGATCTGGCTCTATTAAGCCTCCAGAGTGGCACTTGGCCAATTGTTGTTCGGGACAATGGGGAACTGTGTGCAGTTGGAAGGTCAACGTCGCAAATCTTTTGCTTCCACTCTGTCTTCAACTTATCCTACTTCATTTGACCATATTCCGTAAACTGACCTCTCCATCTTTATCTTAAAAAGTGGACGATAAAGAGAGACGTCCACAAGGATTTATAGAAGTGTTGAGCTTCGCGTTGACAATACACATCACAACAAAAGTCTCTCTGAAAAATCACGGCTTATTTGATACCATCTTAATGACTCGCGAACATTTTACTTGATGCTGATCAGAAGGCTGTTAGAACGTGCAACGTTACTTTTTAGAGTTTGATAAGGCAGAAAAGCATTGTAATATGAAGAATATTGAACAGGGCATGAACGTTACGTGGGCTCATGGTAAATTATAAAATACACGTATCACCACGAACAAGAGCAGTTTTACATCATTTAAAAAACTGTTACTCGTGCACCTGCTGAAAAGGTCCCTAAATAACCACTTATAATAGTAAGATATCTCAAAGAACCAAGTAGAATAGTTGTAAGGCAGATTTTCATTTTGAATAAACACATTTAGCAAGTGGTTTTGCTTAGCTTATTTTTGTCCGTACGGAAAGAAGGTCTTGACTGCACTGTCTGCAATGCTCATTGAGTACAAGAGTGCAGTTTCACGAGGCTTTCTTCAGTTAATTATCCCCTCATTTTCTATAAGGCCACATTCAGGTAGTTTTGAGGCCTCTAATTCATAGATGGCAGGGTGAACTGTTGCGATTAGAAATAGTAGACTCTGGGGTGTAATTCAGGGTGTCATGTTTTAGGGGCGAAGTTCGTTTTAGTCTAACACTGTCATGCATCAGAAGTAACCAATAGAAGAGACTAGAAAGAACAGAAAGCAGTATCTACAGAACAGTATAATAGATGGCGCTGTCTCATATAAGTACATACAAACTGCAGTCGAGTGAGGATATTCTAGATGGCGCTGTACAGCTACTCTTCGATTGGCTGCTGCGTGGGCTGTGCCTGGCTACGAGGAGAACGAGTGACTTTCTCAGTCTTCTGGATAGTTGCCGTACGTGACGGATCGTTGGTGGGGCATGGAAGAAGCAGAGTGGCGGGCAAGTTGTTTTCAAAAAGCCTTCATGTGAGCACGTCTCCGTGTTTTAGGGTGATGACAACGTCGACCATGGTTGCTTAAAACTGGCTAAAAAAGCCGCAATGCTTGACGGGCCACCATCTTGGTTCTCAGTGGTCGCTCATTTACACTAAAGGCAGCGTGGGTTTCAACAAGAAGGAGGTGTTTTTTTTATATAGCAAGTTCACAAAGCTTAAGGGTTCTTTTCTTAAGTTAGCCACCATTTTGTAGAACAGGAAAGACATGTTCGTGACTCGAGTTTATATAAAATATGAATAAAACAGTTCATTTATCCTAAATTGTAAACCCACCGCATTGGTGGAGTGAGGATATTTAGAAAGCCTATATTTGCGAGGGAGAGAACCTCGATGTCACTGTGATTGGATTTGAATGTCTGCGTGACATTCTTGAAGCAAATTCACCTTACCGCTGCAGACACCTGAAGACACTCTATTCAAGGCTTGAGACCGTGCTGTATCATTTGGCGATACACATGATGACAGGGAAGGCAGATCAAACAGCCGGGTAGCTGATGATGTTATCTGTAAACTGCAAAATTCTGCTAGCCTGTTTCTCATATCCTAAATGTTGCTTTATATCAGTAATATAATTTCTTGCTGCAAGTTTAGTTCCAGCGAACGAATATGTAAATGGACTACTTAAAAACTTTACAAGCTGTAAGCATTGCCCGAAAATAGTAGGGCACTCAATAATATTACACTAACCCCCCCCCCTTACCCCACAAGCCTTTATATTAGGCTAGAAGAAAAACAAAATGGAGCAAGAAGTGACAAACCAAGTTTTTCCGGGTCAGATTTTATTCCCAACAGCTTCCAAACTGCATCCGGCCTTAATTTCGTCAGACCATCCTGCCTCCTTTACTGGACGCTTGTGCCCTCTCATTGGGCCTAGAATAAACAAATAAGGCGAAAAGTAACACACGGCGCCGACCACATATACGGAGTTCATAGCCATTTTCTCTACAAGCACTAAAAAAACTGAGTTCACAATATCAAATCATCTGTATGGCTGGGTATAAAACAAAGGGACGGCAAAAATAACGATGCACCACATAGGAAATATTCGAGTTATGGGCCAACAACCGACATGCTTAGTTGAAACATATACTGCGCCGTTCAGGACAGAGAGACAGACAGAAAGACGGACGGAGATGAACAATAAATCTGTTGCATTCTATATTAGTACAGTTCAATCCTTTTTGCAATTGTTGAGAAAGTTTCGGTATGGTTGCGCGTGTCATGGAAGGGAAGAGCGAATACCCCATAGGCACCCGGCAATGTAGTTTACGATATCTGATGGCAGCGCCAGAACACACATCCTAGCGAGTAGGCGCAGCAAAACTGAGTCTTCCAATGCGTAGCCTAGCGAGTAGACGCAGCAAAAGCGGGCTTGCACGCGCATATCATTTTCTTTTTTAGTTGTGAGAAGTGGGGTCACGGTTGCTTATGCATGCGCCCAGGAAGCGTTCTTTGAAAACGTGTCAAAAAGGGAACTGACACTTCAGAGTGTCACTGTGTTCAGCGAGCGTTTCATTTTCTTAGTATACCTGGCCATCGGTACCTACAATGCTGAGGGAACGGCTCCTCTATTTAGATGCCCGCCGCTTGAGAACAAAAAATTGCCCGCAGCTTCCCTCGGGGGAACACTGAGGAGGATGCGGAGCATATAATTGGTTAACGGGGTGTTAAAGTGCGACTTACTTGGGTCGATGGCTAAATTGGTTAACGTGGTTCTGAAATGGGGTGTTAAATTGCGACTTACTTGGGTCGATGGCTAAATTGGTTAACGTGGTTGTAGGAGGGGGTGTTAAATGAGTGAACACGTACACATGTATGCGAAAGGGCGGCGCTGGTCGAAGGGACGTCGATCATTGTGTTTGTGGATTCGTTGGAATTCATTTCACCGCGACCTTGGACGTCGACGCGCCGTACAAACCAACCGACGAGCGGCAACTGAGCGAGCGAGCGCCGACCTTGAGTATATATACAGCTCGACGGCGCATGCACTGTCAGCTGTTGAATGTTCTCGAAGCGCGACGCCACATGCGCGTCCACTGGAGAATCAGGAGAATTGTAGATGTCGAACGCGGTGTGTAGAGGAGGAAGGGTGCACAGATGGTGGAGGAGTGAAGCACGCGCGGTGTGTAGAGGAGGAAGGGATGCACAGATGGTGGAAGAGTGGGCGACGGCGCGACGGCGCATGCGCGCGCGTCAGCTGTCGAATGTTCGAGAAGCGGTGCGGACGGCGCGGACGGCGCACTACAAGGCGCGAGTATAAGATGCTTCCGCATCTAAAACAGTGGCCAAACACCCTTTCTCTTCTTTATTTTTGATTATTCTCAGTCTTTAGCCTCACCTGTGGCGGACAGTGCAACAACTCGACATTTTGCATAGACTCCAAAATAATCCTGTATAGTTGCAAATCTCGAATAACCCTCGAGTGACGCGCCCTTAGGGGCCTCAAGTAAAAAAAAAACGCCGTATTAATAGTGTCGGTCGCGAGCGCCACTGCGCTGTGCTTGCTGAAAACTGAAGGCAACACGACTCCGCTATCAACAGGAGCCATTCGGCAGGCATCTTAATACAGGAGGCGTTGGCTGAAGCGGCCAAAAAATTGCCCGCAGCTTCCCTAGGGGGAACACTGAGGAGGACGCGGAGCATATAATTGGTTAACGGGGTGTTAAAGTGCGACTTACTTGGGTCGATGGCTAAATTGGTTAACGTGGTTGTGAAATAAGGTGTTAAATTGCGACTTACTTGGGTCGATGGCTAAATTGGTTAACGTGGTTGTAGGAGGGGGTGTTAAATGAGTGAACACGTACACACGTATGCGAAAGGGTGGCGCTGGTCGAAGGGACGTCGATCATTGTGTTTGTGGATTCGTTGAAATTCATTTCACCGCGACCTTGGACGTCGACGCGCCGTACAAACCAACCGACGAGCGGCAACTGAGCGAGCGAGCACCGACCTTGAGTATATATACAGCGCGACGGCGCATGCACTGTCAGCTGCCGATGTTCTCGAAGCGCGACGGCGCATGCGCGCGCGTCAGCTGCCGATGTTCTCGAAGCGTGACGGCGCATGCGCGCTACATTATACAGCTAGCGAATGTTCGTGAAGAGGAGAAGCGCACGCGGTGTGTAGAGGAGGAAGGGTGCACAGATGGTGGAGGAGTGAAGCGCGCACGGTGTGTAAAGGAGGAAGGGATGCACAGATTGTGGAAGAAGGAGGAGGAAGCTTGCGGACGGCGCCGCACTACAAGCCTCGAGTATTAGATGCTCCGCATTAAAAAAGCTTCGTCGCGCCCTTTGGTCCACTGTCGGGTTCCTATGGCAAGCCGCACAAAATTTAGTTGTGTTGCAACTGTGAAAGACTACAAGAGTCTACATGGGACGCGTTCGTCGGCACGTCTTTCTACCTCTCCAAATGCTCTTCTTCAGCTACCGAGATGAAGTGGCAGGAAAGCGAACATCTGTCAGCAAACGAAGACACGAACGCGAGCGTCTGTAGGTGGTTTACGGGCCCGGCGTTTCCCGCGAGGAATGCGGTGACGGCTTAGGAAACTGATAAAACGATTGCCATGGAAACTGGGACTGGCAACATTGTGTTTTAGCGGGTGGTGGCAAGTGGTGGGTAAAAGGCTGACACCACCTTAAAAAATAGAGACGCGCGCACATGAAAGCTCCCCAGTTGTCTTAGGACGCTTGCGCTCGGTTTCCGTGGCTCGCGTCTCGTCGGTGTAACCCGTGCATCGTCTGCATTCTCGAACGTGATCGGACGCATGGACGCATGCAAAGACGGACGGGTACATGAATGGATGAACAGATGGACGCTTCGCCCCACTCATCAACAATCACTCCGTGGATATGCTAAGATTTATAATCACCATTCAACATGCTTGGGTTATTTGCCCGGTAACGAATAACATCATGACTTCTAGCAAATAAAAAAGCATAATACAACACTTCTACAAGATGGTTGCCCTGAATTATATACCTTGCTATTGGTCAGGGAAGCTGGCTAAGAGACGTCAAGTGGTCTGTCGAGGGTGAGCCGCAAGAATGAGCCCAGCTGAGTGGTTCTGGAATAAATTATATGATGATGATGCTATTAGTGAATATAATGCGTGTTTATGTAGATATATTATACCTGGGTATCGTTTTCAAAATCGCTATACAATAAAAATTCATCTAGCGAGACACGTGTTGATTAGCAAAAGATACCGCTGACCAAGTCAGTGAAACATTGTGTTTCGCGGCGGCTCAGAAATCTAACAAAAAAAAGCAGACATAGACTCTAAGTCTTTAAAGGTCAGTCGGGGCAAAGCTAGCCTCTAGTCTGTTTGATTCGATTGTATTCATCTCCCCGTATTCATCTCCCGAAGATGATTCTTGAGTCGAGCGCGTGTGGTTATCGATCTTGACGGCAGCAATCTCAGCTATTCACAAGAAAAAAGTCCAATATTGGGTTGAAATCAATTGCCTAGCATCATTTATTTTGACAGTCAAATGTCTCTCATACCCAGTAAACCGGCGCTTTGATATAATATAGTGTGCTATATAATAGTTAGCTTTGGCTTTGAGTTCCTCTATATATGCATTTATTTTTTTATAAGGTTCTCAAAACACTTGAGAAAATGCTCAACTTCCGCCTTCTCCAATAGTGAGTTGACCTTTTATTCTTCAAAAAACATGACTTCGTTTTTTTGCTAGTGCCATAAAAGTGAATCCACTGCAGTTCGGAAAGAATACGCAGAACGTTACGCAGGCTTGGTCGGTGATCGGAAATGCACTGTGTGCAACATAAATTTCTTATGCCTATGAAGAACAAAGCTCTGAAGGGACGTACTGGAAAGATACAGCAAGAGACAAAGTTTAATTTCTAAGGTTTTTCTGGATGCGCACACTGGGTTAAAGCTGATGTGATTGTCGTAGATCACACAATTAGCTCCTTTTTTCTTTTGTTACTTGGTACTGAAACACAGCAGAAAGGTATGACTTTGAAGACTGGAGGAAGGTCATTTTGCTTAAGAATATACTCTTTCGCAGGCTGCCCTGATGGCATCTACGGTCCCAACTGCGATTTTGTGTGCCCGAAATGCCAGAATGGCGGCGTCTGCCATGACATCACTGGGCAGTGTATATGTCCACCCGGCTTCAGGGGACAGACGTGCAATGAAGGTGAATACGCGGACTTGTTTGCTTACTTGTTTGTTTGTCGAGAACAATGAACCAAGACACTCACCAAACGGAACACTCTATTCAGATATGAACTATTTTTTGGCGCACATAACTCACTCATTCCGAACAAGGAATATCGTCATGCCATCCTTCGGACTGAAGGATGCGCCTTCGCCGTGACGTTGAAACTCTAGCAAATACAAGTTTGCTTTTGACGTGCTAGCTAGCCTGGCTATCATAGAGCTTTTTATTCGTTTCCTGTTTTTAACAATTCCAACACAGGGAGCTCGAGCACATTTACACTTAAGAAACACTTAGGGGGGGGGAGGGGGGGCTCTAGTGAAGCAAATTTTGTTCCCTCGGTTCCCGGTAAAATTCTGTGTGATGGCGGTAACGGTAAGCCATAGCACTACCTCCAAGAAAGAAGATGTTGGAGGCTGCCGGCGTGTCTGGCTTCGCCAGATTTGTATGCCATTGCCACGCCCGATGTTTTGCTTTCAGATTATGTTGAAGTAATGCCCCCCCCCCCTTTTTTTTTCAAAAAGCGGGCCGCTAAAAAAGCGACCGCACCGTGACGAATCAATGCACGTGCCGGAGTACAGTCAGTTATGCCTAATACAGTGTTCTGCCAGCGCCCCTGTATTACCGCACCACACCCTAAGACACTTGCCACTAATTTTCTGAATGCTTTTAACGCCCCAAACCTTCCATTTCAGTACCTACGATGGTGTATTATATAAGTAAGGTTTTCGTCTAATTAAAATTGCCAGACCACATCAGACAGCATATGAGGTCGCGCCTCATAGCCTTTTCCGAAATTCTGCGAGAATTCTTACGAACAGATGCTACGGGAAAAATAAGAACTATGGCATAGGCCACGAGGCCTTACCTGCGTGTGGCTTAGAACTCCCTAGTGGATTGATTAATTTATATGCTGGGCTTACCGTCTCAAAACCACCATATGATTATGAGAGACGCCGTAGTGGAGGGTTACGAAAATTTCGACCACCTGGGGTTCTTTAACGTGCACCCAAATTTGAGCATACGGGCCTAGAAGATCTCCGCCTCCATCGGAAATGCAGCCGCCGCAGCCGGGATTCAAAACCACGACCTGCGGGTCAGCAGCCGAGTACTTTAGCCACAAGACCTCCGCGGCGGGGCACCCCCTAGTGAATTAACCCGCCGAGATCAGGTTTTGTTATAGCGGCGTTGTTCAATAGTTAAGCTCAGCCTCTCTATGGTAATGGTGCCCCGCCGCGGTGGTCTAGTGGCTAAGGTACTCGGCTGCTGACCCGCAGGTCGCGGGTTCGTATCCCGGCTGCGGCGGCTGCATTTCCGATGGAGGCGGAAATGTCGTAGGCCCGTGTGCTCAGATTTGGGTGCACGTTAAAGAACCCCAGGTGGTCAAAATTTCCGGAGTCCTCCACTACGGCGTCTCTCATAATCATATGGTGGTTTTGGGACGTTAAACCCCACAAATCAATCAATCAATCTATGGTAATGGTCTAAACGCAACAGTACCGCAGTCCACTACATGTATTCCTGTCCATATTGCGCCGCCAGAATACTGGGAACTTGCCCATGTCTGCAGTTAAGTCATGTTCGCCACCTCCGTGGGACAGGCGTCTGGCCTTGCGAGCCTTGATCACTTTGATCACTGACAAGACTTTACTATGACTGAGTGTGCGCGCGTGTGCTGCCGATTGTGCTGTGTTTCTCTCTTCCCTCTCTGCTCTATCTTTCATCTCCCCCATCCCTCTCCCATGCGCAGAGTAGCAAACCGGCTGCCTATAGGCTGGTTAACCTCCCTTACGTTCTTTTCCCCCTGTTTTCCTTCCTTGATCACTGGATACACGACCATACCTTCGTATGCTTATTGACTTTCTGCGCCTATCAAACGTGTTCGTTTATATCTGATGCTCTACTTGAATGTATATAAGGAAGGCCTTCTTTTCATGAAATGAAGAGCAGATTTCCTGCTAGTAGTGTGAAAAAAGGGGGGTATGATAGGAGATAGTGCATTCCAATGAGAACAAATAAGTTATTTATTGAGTGTCTTCTGAGAGCAAGCGCTCGCACCCGTGCTCTAATTAGCCTTATCTAGAACTGTCCGCATTCAGGACATAAACTTGACAAGACAACAAATACCACTTACAGTGGATGTTGCAGTGTGAAAGAGGCTCACAAAGCATTTCCGACGAGCAAATTCTGCAAGGGCTAAACTGAGAACGCTTTGCTGCCGAAAGGTAATGTGAATGAAAATGTGCACTCTCCTATCAAGACCATGCTATACATTTTTTGCACTAGGAGAATTCTATTGCACAATTGTAGTGTTTCTTCTTCTTATGTATGTATGTATGTATATATACTATTACTAAATTATTCCAGCCTGTGGCGACGACTTTTTCGGGAAGTACTGTACTCGTCGTTGTTCGGACACGAATCAAGACAAGAAGCAAAGGACTTGCAGAGGCATACTCATGTGCTTACCAGACCCTTACGGCTGCTCGTGCGGCACGGGCTACCACGGCCCTTTATGCGACGAGAGTAAGTATTCATGCCGTCAGATGATGCTTTAGGTTGATTTTTTTTATTCGAATATATGCTTTACGGGCGTGTGTGAGGTATTACCTTTTATTAATGACACCTGCGAATGCAGAACTTTTCACCCAAAAGCTAATTCGAGTAATGAAAGGAAATTGCGAAATGAATGAAATATTTTGCATATTTTTAGGTATGATGGATCCTAAGTGACTTTTTACTCCAACCAGACATCTCAAATGGCGTTGGCCGTACGGCAAACCATTAACAAATTATACATATTTTTTCAACGATATTGCCTAACAGTAGTGCATATGCAGTTATTTAAGATGTAATAAGGAATGAATAGGTGTTTTGTATGCTCATAGAGCAGCGAAAACACCATGTACATCATCAGTGCTCCCCACAAGATGATGAGCCCCTAAAACTAGCATGGAGTACTGCACGTGTCTCATCTCAGGATGAGAGTATAGTACTGGGCTTCCTTATTTTAGGCGTTTCGTAGTTTTATTTATATTAATTTCGGCACTCTATGCGAAGAAAGTACTCGCGGACATACACAACAGGGCGTAGACAGAGGATGGTACACCAAACACGTGCCCCCCCCCCCTCCCCACCCCTAATTTTTTCTGCCGTGGCATAGAGAGCAAAAAATGGTCATTCTAAGGGGTGCCACTCCCAAATTCAAGGTGTTGCTTCCCCCCCCCCCCTAGAATACAATTTCTGGCTACGCGCCTGATATACAATGACATTCTATGGGCTCTACCCTTTTACAGCTGACACGTTTGCAAAAGTATTGTGAGGACGGTGGAAAGAGGGGCGGCTGAATTTAATTTGTCTAATTGTGCGTTTCTATCGCGAGGAGTTTGCCACAGGTGCGTAAATCATCATACTGATTTAAAAAAATGGTATGAATATTTGATGGGCTAACATTTCAAATACGAAAAGTGAATTAAACACCGAAGACTATACCATACTACTGGTATCAAATATTCGAAGTGTGCATGATTGGCACACGCACCCTTTTACACTACTGAGCACGTACGTCACCAATCCTTGATTGAGCACGTACGTCACCCATCATTGATTGAGCACGTACGTCACCCATCCTTGAAGCAACCAAAGCGCAGTTGCTTTAGTTGCTGCGCAGATGCTCACTCGCGCAGAAGCGTACCAAAGCTACAGGGACAAACGAAAACACTCGCCACGGTCATGGAACTCGACTGCTGACCTGAAGACTACGGCATCGAATCCACGTCATGACGGCCGCATTTCAAAAAAATGGGAAGCTGGAGGCCCGTGTTCTTAGATGTAGGTGCAAGTTAAGGGAAGTCGAATGTCCTTGCTTCCGGAGTGCTCCACTGCGGCGTCCGTCAATCTTTTCATGTTTACGAGATGTGAACAACCTACAAGTATTAAATTGAGATAAAAAAAGCCAGAACTGACCACGCAGTTTTTACAATACTGCTGCATTGCGTTTATAAAGCTATAAAAAAAACCTCAAACTAAACGCATTTAAATAATTGTCATTGTGTTTTCAGTTAGTTACTGTGTCCTTTGCTTTCATTTAGGTGTGCAAACCACTGCGAGATCAAATACTTGTTTTTAGTTAGTTATGGCAAGACATATTTTACATTGAAGTGGCTAATTAGAGGAATGTGAAGAATGCATCATTTTATCAAATAAAAAAGACACAAAGAACTACGCTGTGACTGATAGTTCTCAGTTCTTTATTTGTTCGTGTTTGTGATGTCCTTCTCGGGGAGAAATGTCAAAAAGAATTGAAACGCCATGCGTTTTCAAAGAGACTGCATGGCGATGTTCTTTTCCGTTTTCGCACGTCATGGTGCAAACCAACCAACATAATACACAATAGAAACTACCGCTATACTCGGCGACAGCTTTTCTTGACAGCACTGTGGAAGCTACAGAGCCGAACCGCCTGCATGCGCGCGCGCCAGGAAATAGTACCTATTTTATTTTCTGATTCTGATAGCTACTTGGCCCGAATAAATAAGACTTTCGTCATTATAAGGATAGAACAAGTATGGGACGCTGTTCATGGAAAAGAAGTTATCGTGTACCCTAGTTTTTTTTTCTTTTTTATTTCTTGGACGGCACCACGTTTTCCGCACGCCGGCTGCGTCTACTGCTTGCTCTTGCAGCGGCGAGCACAGCATCGGCCGTGGAAAAGCTGCTCATCGTTGGGACGCGCCGTCTTTTATACATCACGCATCAAACTTTCCAGCCTTATCACTGGTGGCCGCGCAAGCTCTGAAATAAGCTTCACTGTTCGCGTCGTGCGCGCAATCTTAACAACGATCTACAACAATTGTGAGGCTTCTCGAACACTGAGGCGCAGTCTGCACCGATCATTGCTGACAGCCTTTGAGGGCGTAAACCGAATACAGCAAAACTGAAACAAGGCAGGCCCGTGTCCGGATCGTGCCGCAACCGGCCTTCCATTTCGCCTGTACCAGGGCTCAATACCGTAAACGTTAACATTCGATCACGTGTGGCGCGTACCCGTATTTACTGGGCTCAACACGGAACATAAACTTCACTGTTATAAAGGCTGTATAATGCAGGGAAAACGTTCTGAACAACGGAAAAGTTTATATGTACCAGTATATAAACAGCACAGTAACTAGCTGCATGTATGCACTCTCATCAAAGTTGAACTCTGACGTTCCCATTTTGCATGCATACATTTTTCTATGATAAACACACTAGCGCAGCGAGCAAGCGAAAACCGAAACTGGAACCGAAATCGGCTGCAAGCTGCCGGACTACTTGCGTAGTAACACAAATGTGCGGAGGCCCCGCCTCCGTAGCCTTCGCTCAAATGTCAAGAAAAGCTGTCGCCGAGTATAAAAACGCGAAACTTTACTGATTAAAAATTCACTAGAATATGCAAAGAAGTTTAGTCTTAGCATAAGGTGGACATTCTCAACCAACGTTACTAGATACTTTTTTCAGTTTGCAAACTACGGCGCCGCGAGTGTCACCCTTCCCTGTACCTGTCAAAAAGCCACAAGCGCGCCCCCTCTCGGCGGTGCCGTCTGACAACGGCACCGACGCTGTCAGCGTTGGCGTGATCTGCATGGTGCCGGGTGTTTTTTAATGTCTTCAACTCAGTCATCGCTTTCCCTGTGAGCTACACAGCTCACATGTGTCATGTGACGGTTCTTGAATGTGAGAAAACATGCCTCGCTGCTTTGTGACTGGTTGCCGAAGTGGGTACGATTCGACGAAATCCGCGGCTGAAAAGAGACATTTTTTCAAGCCTCCCGCTGACGAGGTGCGCCTTCAGAGATTTCAACCATAAATTAGAAAGCAAGGAAAAGGTGGCTGTAGCAAACAAAAAAGCACGTCTCCTGTAACTCTGGCTCTTGCCTTTGAAGAAAAGTGGCTTCCAGTTTGTTTGTTTGAGTGTTCAGAAAATTGTGTTTAATTTGACTTTGTTCAGTGTTCAATAAATTGTGTTTAATTTGACTTCGTGTTCTCGTCATCTCGCGCATTTTATAGCCTCAAAAAGGCCAAATTTTTATTGAAGTAGTTCGGTATCTTTCTATGCTATGCACTTCGATTCAGGTGCACGTTAGAGAAACCCCAGGTGGTTAAAATTTCCAAAGCCCTTCACTACGACGTGCCTCATAATCATATCGTAGTTTTGGCCCGTACAACCTTCGATATTATTGTACGATGAGCCACGCACTACAGCCATCTAATGACGCCGGATATGTTAAAGTGTAAAGCCCAGAACGACTTGTTCGTTCCAGATAACTGAATCGTATGATTCGCATTCTTTTAGAAGAAAGATACCGAACTACTTCAATAAAAATTTGGCCGTTTTAAGGCTATGAAATGTGCGAGACGACGAGAACACAAAGTCAAATTAAGCACAATTTATTGAACACTGAACAAAGTCAAATTAAACACAATTTACTGAACACTGAAACAAACTGGAAGCCACTTTTCTTCAAAGGCAAGAGCCAGAGTTACAGGAGACGTGCTTTTTTGTTTGCTACAGCCACCTTTTCCTTGCTTTCTAATTTATGGTTGAAATCTCTGAAGGCGCACCTCGTCAGCGGGAGGCTTGAAAAAATGTCTCTTTTCGGCCGCGGATTTCGTCGAATCGTACCCACTTCGGCAACCAGTCACAAAGCAGCGAGGCATGTTTTCTCACATTCAAGAACCGTCACATGACACATGTGAGCTGTGTAGCTCACAGGGAAAGCGATGACTGAGTTGAAGACATTAAAAAACACCCGGCACCATGCAGATCACGCCAACGCTGACAGCGTCGGTGCCGTTGTCAGACGGCACCGCCGAGAGGGGGCGCGCTTGCAGCTTTTTGACCGGTACAGGGAAGGGTGACACGTTGGGTGACACTCGCGGCGCCGCAGTTTGCAAACTGAAAAAAGTATCTAGTAACGTTGATTCTCAACGGTGAGTATTAGAAACTCATTGATGATGATGTGTGAGGGTTAATTTAACGTCCCAAAACCACCATATGATTATGATAGACATGACTATTAGCAACGTGCGGTGAAGGGCGGGGCAGCACTGGAGTGTGCCACGACAATGTTGGCAGGTGACAAAGATTGTTGGTGGCGAAATGACTCAGTCTTCTACTCTGACTAGTGTAGGACAAACCGCAACAAGAGCCGGGACAACACTCGATTTTGGCTGTGTTCCAACTATAGACAGCATCGAAGGTACTCTACTCAGATAGTTTAGGCGACAGCATCGTACCCATGTTGTCCGAGAGATGGAACGCGTCTGAATGGTGTCTACGCGACGAGACGCCACCACGCGTCGAGAAGAGAAAGCTAAGATAAAGAAATGTATTTGTTATTTTTTTATCTTAATTCTTGTTCAAATCTATGAAACGTGGAACACCACAATGAGCATCTGAAAAAGCGTCTGCTTGTGTGAGATGGCCATTCCCGCGAGATCCGAGCAGTTCGCTAAGCCGCCATCTTGTTTAGAAAGAAAAGTAGCCTGCATTGTTTTTAGATATGACGCAGCTCTTTGACCGACGTTTGTAACGCCGTAAGTACGTACGTGCGTCCGTACGAACGCCCCGCAGTGTGTTCCGCTTGATGCCGATGTTGGAGCGGTGTCAAAAAGGTTACGCTGCAGTTGCGCGTTCACGACACACTCCCCTCGCAAGTGCACGCTGACGTCACTTTCTACCTCACTCACAGCACGCTCGCCGCAGCGCCCACAGCTGCCACTTCGACGTCGCGTGTCGGCTGGAACCTCTCAGCGTGCACTTCACCGATCACAAGGCCATGATAGCCAAGGTGAAACGCGCACCTGCTCCGGTCCAGCGCCCTTGTCTTGACTCTGAAGAAACGACGACTACGAAATCTCGCGAAAGGCTTTATCGAAACTAACACGAAACCCAACCCGCTTCCCATGTATTCGCGTTCCAAACAAACGTTTACTCGAGTAAACGCTACACCCAGTTTCGCTTCAAACCGTTCTTCCAGTACCCGCGTCGACAACCGTTTAAACTTTGTCGACACCGTGCGCATCACTGCTGCTTCGCATCTCATCAGGGTTCCCTTGAAGATATTATGATCCATATGTTTTTGTAGGCGATGGCGTCTTCTTGAAACTGTCTATTGTGCCGATAGCGTGAGAATTGGAATGTGATCGAAAATGGCCGCCGTCCACTTAGCCGTCTATTCCGCCGTCTACGATCAGTATTGGAACACTACCTGTGCTGTTGGTAGTGGCATTCTTCTCAGAAGTAGACATTGAGGGCATCGTGCAGCCGTGTGCTTTCTTGTGCGGCTTCCATTGCGGCAGCGCACCTACCCTTTTCTTTAAACCTGCGTGTTTTATCTCGAAATCACTTTGTGCTTAGGTCTACCAGAAAACTGACAAAAAGTCTAAAGAAATTCTTTCGATTACGGAAGTACAGCCCACGACCTGTTTTACCATGGCAGTAACGACGGGGTACTCTATCCATCTCACTACCGTCACATGAGCAGGTTTCACAAAGGGCCTTTTATCTATTACACTTTGCACTCACAGTACTTTTCCAGGTTGGCTGGTTGGTGCAGCCATCTTGGAGCGGTCAAGGTATGCATCATAGCACTAACGAGTGCCTAGTGAGAGCATTTAGATAGTCCCTGCGCAACGGTGACTTTCACTGCAATAGTGCAGGAAAGTCTTGGTGAAATGCGCCGTGCGTGGGGACTCAACTTTGCGACGACACAGTCACGTGCTACGCCTTTCAGTTCAGCGTGCAACGTCTGCTCATCACAGTACGGCAGCTTCCTAATAGAATAAACATTGTTTCTTCGCCGCCTACTAATTCGAGCGTGGTATCACTGATGAATAAAACGGTGCGGTAACTGCCGCAGAAAGCCACCGACATCAAAGGGCGAATATTATGCAAACGTGTGCTTCGCACACATTTGCACGATATTGCACAGACACACACCAGCGGGAAATGAAACGACTTGGCGTTCTCGTGACTCAACCTGAGCCTTCCGTATGTATGTCCCATTCTTGTAGCGATGTGTTGTACTGCGTTAGCAAAGGCGGAGGATAGCCTTTTACTCGGGAGGGAATCTTTTCGCGTTTGTTTCCTAAAACGACGTCGTTTTGAAGGAATGTATACCAAGCACCAGTGTTAATAACCAAGCACCAGTGTTAATAACGTGCAAATTGACGCCATTTTTGCGCGGGAACCAGTATATGTGGTGGATAGGTTGTTAACTATGATAGCTACTCCAATCGCCTAAATGTGATCATGGACGTTAGCCGTAGGGGGAGGGGGGACATGTGCCACCACGCAGTCAACGTTAGTGCACAACCATTAGGTGGTACTATAACTGGGAAACATCAATAGACATTGTGCAACGTATGTTAAACTACAATAAACTATTTCTCTGAGGATACTTTCACTATCCCGCTGCACCAACTTATATAAAAATATCATCCCTGTTTTTAAAACAAGCTCCAGCAGTTCTTGTTCCTATAAAGAAAAAATATCAAACACACCACAGCTAGAGGGCCTCAGTCATAAAGTTTGGCTTGAGAAAAAAAACAAGGCACTTAAGTATGAAAGGGGTAGGAGGGGGGAAGAGATCTTGAACGAAAATCTTACCTAACGCTACAGTTTGAAATAACTTATTTACTAAATATCATATATGAATATTGCTAAAGAAAATTGGCTTCATCATTCAAGAAATATATCTATACTGTTCTCCAGAGTTATTAAATTTCGATGGCGATTCTGAAATATATGGTTTTTATTCCGCCGACACGTTTTAATCAGAAGTTACCACGTGCGCTGCCTCAAAAGTGAAGTGCTTGAGAGCAGCCTCGTCGATGTAGCTTACGCGAACAAAGCGTTATTTATCGCATTGAGCTAGCGAACAACGCGAGTAGAACATTGCAGTCACACATATTTTATTTCTTGTGAAGCCGCGGGCCCCATGCGGCCCACGTTTGTGATACCTTTACTGTAAATCATAAGTTGCTAGGCTTACTTGCTTGACATAATTTAACATGAAAGTGTTTCATGCCGAGGTTCACCAAGACACCACTGACGTATTTCCGTCACGGATATGATGGTAATAACCCCAATATTGTTGACGATGAAAAAGTTATTGAAGAAAAAATTTGTTGACGCTAATCTCCTGGGAAACCCACGTGCCACCTCTAGTTTGGAGACAAGAGGTGCCTCACTCTCTGCGTGCTGGGCTACCGACTTACATATAAGAGACTCGAGAAACACGTCTTACATCCCTCACACGTTCTTTCATCGCACCACGTGTTGGTGGGATAGTGTCACCGTGTGGGAATGTTAGGGTGAAGCAATGCGTCTAGACATTTACGGGTGCCAATAGTGAGTGGTTCGATGACAAGTTTATTTTGAAGGATTTTAGATGCACATTGGGCAACCGTAATACAAAATTTCATACATTAGTGTGCAAAACCGATGAGTTATACATCTGGGAAGACACGTTTGACTGTTGTGTTTACAGATTCTTATTTCAGAGGGACCAGCTCTAAAGATTTGCGCTCCATGCTCACATATTAGGAGTTACCGTTTAGCATTGGAAACGTACTTAATTCAGCCGTGAAACACGAGCAGCTGATGGAACTGTACGCCAGCAGAATCCTGTAGTAGTGGTTCGAAATATGAAGTTGGCGCCGTCTATATTTCCCGTTCCTTCTCATCAAGCGGCCTTAGCCAAGACTTGTTGTAACGCGTACACCAAGGTTTATCGCGCGCGAGGTATAATAACCATGTCTTAATGTCAAAGTGTCACCACACATCAAACACAATATCGTTGCAGCGTGTCCGCCCAACCAATATGGAGCTGACTGCAAACAACATCGAGTATGCTTCTGCGAGGTGGGCGAGTTCTGCGACGTCTACACAGGCACGTGTCGCCGGGGCCTAGGCAGGTGTCCGGCTAGGCTGGAAAAACTCACCATACTGCGATCAAAGTAAGAAAGATGCGCTCTGCTTTCTCAACGCTCCATTTTTGCATATAACGAGACATGCACGAAGCATGCGTTGATTTTTCTTTATTCGGCAAATTACTGCTAGAATGCCTATATTAGAAACTGGCTCAATTAAATATGCACAAGGGCATGAAACTACTCTCCTCCTGCTATTTGTTTATTTATTTATTTCCGTTTTCATTTTTTTGATGCACTGTTCTTTTCCTGCATGGAGGAAAAGGCATGCCTTGTACCGCTGTAGGTGGCTGTTTGCCTGTTCTCTCCCTCATTCTTTAGTGCCTTTACATTTCGGCATGTGTAAACCAAATATAAATATTATTACATAGGAAAAACACGCGAAAGCAGTGTCATAAACGAACTTACCGCCGTTATCAAAGGAAGTTACACTAAAGCTGCTTCACACCTAATAAATATCGTTTTGTGCATGCCAGTAGCTGATGTTTCTTGAACTAATTCCATGTGAAGGTCGTCTCATCAATAGATTTTCTCTTGTACACATTCACTCATCTAGAGAGCCTGCGTGTTAGAAAGAGGCTGAATGCAGCAAAACGGAGGAAGAAGCACTCTGGCCATTTTTTTTTGTTGTTTTTTGCAGTGCTCTGCAAGCATATTGGCATCTAAGGCAACTGAGACATTTTGTATTTTCTGCTGCGTATCACTTTTATGGAAATGTGGCCGCCAGGTCCACTTAAGAAGCCTGAGTCGTCGAGTGCGACCGTATTTCTTCCTTTCGTCTTCCGTTTTTTGCTCCATTCTCTTTTTCTCTCATTTTTTCACTCCCCTTCTTCTTTTTGTCGCAGTGCAGGGTAGCCGACCGGACTTGTGTATAGTTAAACTCCTTACTTTCTTTCTCTTGTATTGCTTTCTGCTTTTCTTGTGGTGGGCTGCTTTTGTTAACTCAAATGGGCCCCACCCGATGAGCACATCACTGCCGCTCTTTTTTTTTCTTCGACAAAAAAAAAAGAGCCGTTTCCCCTTCGCTGTATAGCAATCAACAAAATCGTGTTCTTCCTCTAAAACAACATTCATTAGCAAAAATTCAGATAGATGCTTGCGCAAACTTTCGAATGATTCGAATATTTGAAAGAATAGTAGAGTATTCAAATTTGCTTCCATTTGGATTTAAATTTTGAAAGTTTTGAAGTATTCGCAATAAACAAATAGATGCGTATTAGTACGCATGTAGCTGCTTTTAAAAATTGTTTCACTGCTGTGCAGAAATACTAAGTGGTGAAAGCACCTGTTCAAAGAAAATTGATTCTGCCACGAAGCCTCACTGCAAATTCAAAGGGGCCCTGCAACATTTTTTAAGCATGATCAGAAAGCGCCGCCGATCGCTGGTTGAGGCAACCGACAACACGTGAGCCAAATATCATAGCACAGGGCGCGGCGTGCAGTTCACAATAAATTTTCAAATTTAGCTAAAAATTGTTCTCTTCGTTGAGCAAACGGCGCCACAAGCTCAATAATCCCTTCACACATTTATTGTATCAGTCAATGACTGATTTGAGCTTGGCACGCTTGGTCGTTACTGGGGCTGCCACAGGATGCCGCCACTCGTACACGCGTACGTGCACAATCCCATTGGAAAGCCACGTATTCGAAAAAAAGAAGAGAAAGTGTTCAAGGATCACGAGGCGCGCGTGACGTATTTTCTTTCACCAAACCATCCCTCCCTGCTTATCCCCCAGCTCTTTTGCAGGACGAGAAAAGGGGGGAAGCGATTGCAGCGTGTGCAAAATCTTTAAAACTCTGCAGGTACTGGACAGACTCTAAAAGTTTTTGCACCGGTGCATTCGTGAGCCAATAAGCTTCTTTAGTGATTTGATTCTATGGCTACCTGAAAAATGTGTTGCAGGGCTTCTTTAAACGAACATAATACGTTCAGATCTATTCATTATTTTTAATTGTAAAAGCTTGTTACGACGGCTTAGATGCTCGAAATAATGTATATTTTAAAATGTTCCATATTTTGCAGGTTATACCTCAAATTGTACCGAAAGTCCTATCCTGTCAGATTTCAAAGTTGAAATGCTTCGAATTGCTTTGAAAAAGAAAAAAAAGGAATTTGGCCCGATGCCTTATTTCAATTAAAAACATATTCTGCAGGTTAGTCAGGTTATGATAAATGTGCCCAGTTTTTATATGCTACATATACTATTCGGATTCGCTTCGAACCTAAAATTCACTATTCAGCCAAGCCTATTCAGCACAGCCAACGTGGGAGTGGCCCGCAATTCTACCCCTATAAAACGGGGGTGGAATCCATCAGGACCCTAATAAAAGTTTTTCATCCATTTCATGTCTATTGCATGTAGCCTAACTTTTTACGCGTCTTTATGTTGTTTCACGTTAAAGCTTTAGGATGCAGGGTTTTCTACTTACTACGCTTGAAAGCACCGGATAGGTCACCGGCCAGGGAGAAGAGGGCGAAATGGGTATAACCCCGGGTAGTCAAATATAAACAAGTGTTGACCACTCAGGCATAACTTTCACATTGTGGCTTTCCCAGTCTATGTTCCATGAATCATTGACTCCAACATAGAAACAGACTGTCCCGGCCACATTCACGGTACTCAAGCAAAGTATGACCAACATTTACACTGTTTGACAAGGTGATTGCCGTCGTTAAAGTGACATACAATAATGCTTTCATGAATAAATTTCAGGCTATCCTCTTCTGAACGATGCACCAGTTGTTAGTGATGTAACCAACAAAGAAGCAACAGTACGATTCCGGGCATGGCGCCGTGGTACTGATATAGGCGAGGGAAATCCTGTGCGGTATTGGGTTCAGTACAAGGTAAGTTGGCATTCTTGCTTTTTTCTTGTCTCCACTGCTAGACTGCGAGGCTTTTATTACAACATCAAACATTATTTTTATTACGTGTGCCTACAAAGCCTATAAGCTAGCACGAAATATTTTTAAATGCCATCTCATGATTCGGGGTTTTCGTATAGAAGATTAGCCAAGTTTTTTAGCTGCGATGTATATATATATATATATATATATATATATATATATATATATATATATATATATATATATATATATATATATATATGCGGTGCGAAATGTGGTTATTTATATTTAATATTGAGAAGATGTCATCGTCTCAAAGGGAGTGCTAACTTGAAATAGCACATGAAAGCGAAGGCCAATCAGAGGAACATTCTAGTTCTAAATGAATTATTTCACAATGACAAAAGGTAAATTATATCAATAAAAATATATTTGTGATTGCTCCAGGCGCCGAACTACTTGACTGAATTAGGAGGTTATAACAAGTGGAGAGAAATGCAAAGCGACTTTATGGATCGTTAAAAAGATTTTTATATTATTTGAAAAATGTTGTTACAATTACCATGTATTTAATTGTCGCATTATACAATGCAATTATACTGAAAAACGTGACAAGTAATGCGCTTACCTTGGAAGCTTGTATGTTATTATTTGCTTCATATTTTGTTGTAGCTGGTCGCTTAGTACAACATAAGACAGGTTGATCGCTTTAAATATTTATGCTGTCGTAAAACATCGAAAGCTCATTATGGCATTCTGAAACATATAAACTTGATGTATCTTCCGGTCACTGAAGTGATAAGTTTTTACGCCCACGTTTTTTTTTTTTGTAGAAGTGATTTTTGGTAACGGGAAATGTGGTGGCATATGTAAGATGTGCATTACTCACAGATAATTCACAATTCTCACAAATCTATGCGCCAAGCGCTCCACTGACTTTGTCTTCACGCAATACCAGCTCAAGCTACAAGCTCTAACTCTCGCGTTTCTGAAGTGCTGAGTGGCACATACGTGGGAGAACATGCGTAGGTTACCCATAACTTGCCAGCACACACCCCTGCGCTTCTGTACTCAAGCACTGCTGATTTAAATGAGTGCATATCTAGCCTCGGTGCCAATTATGTGCACGCGCATGCTGTCCTTGAGCTGGTTTTAAGCACATGCTGTTCCCACGAGTATATTAAAGGGCCCTGCAACAGTTTTTGAGCATGTTAAGAAAACACTTCGGATCGGTAGTGAAGGCTCCCAAGAAAACGCCAGTCAAATGTTAGAGCGCCGCACGCGGCCTATATTTCACAATAAATTATCAAAATTGACAAAAAAATACCTTCTCTTCTTTCGACAAATGACGAAAGGTGCTCCAAAATCACTCGTAAAAGGCCATCTATCAGCCATTGGCTGACTCGGACGAGGTGCACTTGGCCGTTACAAGGATCGCCGCGAGAGGCCATGACTTGTCTACGCGTACGTGCGTGTTTACACTGGCAAAGCCGCGTATTCGAGGGAAAAAAAAAAGAAAAAGTGTTCAAGATCACAAGGCACGCGTAACATATTATCTGTGCTCCGGTCATCCTTCTCTGCTTAGCTTCCAGCGCTTTCGTCGGGAAGAGAGAAGAAAGTATGCGTTTGCAGCGTGCGACAAATCTTTGCAAACTCCACTCGTACTGGACGGATTCTTGAAGTTTTTGCGGTGTTGCATTCATGAGGCAATAAGTTTTTTTTTGAGTGAATACATTTCATGGTTACTTTGTTTCAGGGCCCCTTTAACTCCTTCTGTTACCACAAAATTTATTCCTAGTCGGATATGTTAGTTGTCGGGATAGAGATGAGTCATGAGGCGGCTGATTTGGTGTATTGACGTTTAACAGTGATATAACCACCGAAACCAATGTACACTATTAGACTCTTATACCGATGTAGAATAGACATTCAACTACTCTGTAAAGGAACGATTCATTTTCGTATTACAGAGATCCCTACGAGAGAGAAACCAGTAGACATTGAGAGAGAGATAGAGAATATTTACTGAAAGACGGAGAAGTCGACCTGAGCAACAGTTAACTCTGGACTGCTATCCTACACTGAAGAGGGTGGAGAAGAGAACGGCAAAAAAGATAAATGACGATGGTAAGATAGGGAGATGAGAATATAGTACTTTTTCGCTAGGGCAAATCTAAAAACGTGCATTCAGTCCTGCTGACTTGTAAAAATGCTACGACGGCTCCTGTAGCCACATTTGTGCTGCTGGCGTCAGGCCAAAGACCTAACATTATTCAACCTTTAGTATAACGACTCCTAAGCTAATTGCTTGTGATAACCATGTCATGTCGCTGTCAGCCTGGCCACCACGGGTAATAACAATATCATCTGAGGTTTAAGGACCCTAAAGCACGATATGATTATGAGAGACGACGTTGTGGAGCGGTGTGGAAATTTCGGTGATGTGGTGTTCCCTCAACGTGCACTAACAACGCACAGTACACGGGCCTGTAGCATTTATCTTGCATCGTGATGAGGTTTACTCAGCCGGCATCAAAACGACCAACGTACGGTTCAGCAGCCGGGCACTGCTAAGAAACCGTGAAGGAGTGGTTGGTACATTTAATGCTGGCTTTGTCGCAAGAGCTCCGGTGTGGCCAATATGACACGTCAATACGTCAGTACACGTCAGTACATGAATATTACACGAAGTAGAGGAGCTTGAAATGGAAGTACATGCGTTAATAAGCCCTGATTATTTGAACTTCAGTTCTTGCACACCGTACTAGAGAATGTTTCGGGTCTGTTCAGTACGAGTGTAGTTTCAAATATTTGTCCCACGCTGTCATTTTTCACTTTTCTCTCGTCCTGATGAAAGCGATGGAATCTAAGCAAAAACGGATGAAAAGGGAAGGAGGTACAAAAAGAAAGACCAATGCTTAAAAGATGGGGACTAGAAAGTACGCCACACAATGCGCCATTTACACTTTTTATTTTTGTTTTTTGTTGCAAGAAAATAAGTGGAAAATCGAGTGTCCTGGCACATGCTTGGATCTGATCGTCATGAAAAAACTTCAATAAGTTTTAAAAGCAATAAAATATACTCATCACTATACGGTTAACTTGTCATTAACATAATACAAGCAGCTAGGTACACGTCAACTTGTGTATCATCTAAGAAACTGATTTCTTCTTGCCCCGGGATAAAGAATCCGTGCTGACACACACGTTGACATTACTGTTAGTAGCCTGAGCTTCAAGAAGCCGCACGAACGCTTGGCGATCACTAGCAAGCACCTTAGACGAATTAAGCTCCAGAGAACATCTGTACTTTCCACAATGTAGGGCAATGTTGCTTCTCTGCTTGTGGTTCAAGTTTATTTAAGTGTTCTGTGAATGGCGTGTTGAGACACGTCCCCGTTTTTCCAATGCAAGGAGGACCTCAGGAGGGCCTCATACAACACACTCAAGGCGCACTTCGGAAACAGTCTAGCGTGGTGCGTGTATTGTACGGCGTGCAGCTTTCTACTGTCCTTTTCCGTTATCTCTTCTGCCAACTAGTTGCGGGTTGAAAACACTATTATTTCCATAACCCCTGCTACTTTTTTAGTGCCATGTCAAACCCTGTCATTATAGGAAATCGCACTGGCCTTCTTCCACTTTCTAATTTTTTCTATAGACAGACTACCTCTTTCCCCTACTGACTAAATTCGTTACAGCGGTCTTTTCCTGACTCAAGCACCCCATTCGCAGTTGCCCTCTCCTCCTCCTCCTCCTTTTTCTTGAATTGTAAGAGACAGTATGAAATATGTACACACTAGCGCTAAGGAAACAAGTTCCAGCCTTGAAGACAAGACCAGTTGTCGGAACTTCGGCTGGGGCGCACGAGCCCCCAAACTTTTTCACTGCAAGCTTCCATGAACTCCTTCATGTCGTATTTTATTATTGGAATTGTTCAAAAGAACAAAACACCGAACTAATATTTACTTATGGCTAAGAGTAGTAGTTAACTGACGGGATTTTACGGGTCAAAACCACAACATGATCATAATGCAGGCTGCACGTGTGAACTCCGCAGAATTTTTGCCATTCGGTGTTTTTCTACGCGCTCACTACATGTGTCAACGTGTTTTTTGGAACTTCCATTTCCTTTCCCTACATATCAGCGCCCCACTTTAACGACTAAGCTATCATGGCAGATATCCAGGCCGCATTAAAACACCCTAAGACTGTGTCAGTTGTTTTGTTTCATCGGTGGTGCGATATTCATACACCTAGCGTGCGCACAGTTTTTAGCCATGGTGATATTTTAATGTACCTGAATATATAAAACAGGCTGAAAATGAAACCTGGAGGAGCACAGTGATCAACGCAACGCGGACGCCGCATGCTACAGTGGTAAAAGGACTTCGTAGTGGTACCTTTTACGATCTCCGCGTATTAGTCATCGACGAAGACAACAAGTACAGGGAACATGGGGCAAACGTGACTCGCTTCAGAACAGCTTGTGGAGGTAAGCACGTTTTCCATTTCTCTTTTGCAGCTTACATTATTGTCGTAAAGCGTACTATTTTGCGTTTCAGAACCACAGCGACCTCCTCAAAATGTAAACATAAACAACAGCAGCACGAGCGAAATCATCGTCACGTGGACGGTAAACCACCTTCTTCCTTCTTTAAGAGGGCAGTTTCAGCTTCCCTATCAATAACTGAACGTATACTTATTTCCGTGGCTTCCAACGCTGTGGAAAGTAAAGAATTATTTTTGTTTACCCTTTAAGTAGGAAGAAAGACTGCTTAGGGACCTGTATTTTTTGAGTTCGTACTAACTGCGTATTTTGCTTCCTTCAACTAGCTAGCTAAGAGACACGCCAACTCTTCTTGAAGACGATTATTCTCACATCAGAGAGTCACCAGACCCAAAGTAGAGTTAAGGCAACTTCTAAAGAGGAGTTGGAACATTCGTGATCACAGGGTGTCGCTGAAGCCGATGTTTGAGTGTAGTAATGATAACGTGATACGATCAACGTCCCAAACACACGATATGCATATGAGAGACGCCACCGTGAAAGGCTGCGAAAATTTCGACTAACTGGGGTCCTTTAAGTGCAGCCAAATCTAAGTGCACGTGCGTGAAGCATTTTCGCCTCCATCTAAAGTGCGGCCGCCGTGGCCAGGATTCAATACGGCCACCTCAATATACCACCATGCCGGGTGACTATTCGTCAAACTGATTTGTCTTCTTCAGGCTGCAACAGAAGACACGTGTGCTTGTTGAAATGTCAGCTTCAGCGGCAACTCATGTTCACGAACAGTTTCCCTCATTAGGCATTGGTCTTCTCCTGAACTTCTACTTCTTTGAATAGAGTCATCTACATGGGAGATCAGACCTCACCGTAAAGTGCTCCTTTTTCTTTTAGAGTCTAATCTATATACCCGGTGTTCAAAGTATAGCTGATATTTTTTTTTACATACAACACTGGGAAGACGATGAAAACCATATTTGCAGATAACTTTTGTATTCAGGCTGGATTCCAAAGTGAGAAACATTTATGGCGGCCAGTGGCCCAATTTACTTCGTTTTAATAATAATTACCTTTTCAGCTGACTGCAGCAGCCAGGCATATTAGTATTGAAAAGCTGGAGGCAGTTGCGTTTCTACACAGTTTGACTTGGAACAATTTTTCTAGCATGTCAGTGCTCCGAGATATCCTGCGGAAAAGTTTAATTCTGGCTGGCATGATTCATTACACATGCAAGACAGTAAGCACTGGCGCGAAGCTCTCCCCGATGGGTGGCGGCAGTTGCTTTCGTCGTTTAACCTGACAACAGGTCCAAGGCATAGGCAAAAATGATAACGGTTGCCTTTTCACTACCGGCTGGCTATAGCAAGTAGCGGATGTTTATCATATCGGGGAAGAACATTGCGCCGATCTTCACCACCCTCCATGCGCAGTCATGCAAAGCACAATTAAATTTTGCCTTGGGATGACTTGAAGCACAGTCATGTTAGAAGAATGATTTCACGTGTAGCTGTGAAGAAATACGACTGCCCCCAACTTCTCAGTACAAGTGTACCCGCTTGCTGCAGTAATTGAGTATCTAATTATGAAATCTTAGTTAATTGGGACACTGACAGTTACTAGTATTGTCTCATTTTGAGCCCCCTGAAGGCATGAGCTATTTGCTGCTGAAGTGGCCTTCATGTTCTTCCTGGTGCGAAAATTTCATAAAACCCTAAATCTTGACTTTGAACAAACATCATCGGGCCATTTCAAAACCTAAGTTGCTGGTTCATGCGCAAATGAATCATTTAAAGCGTCCAAAAGTTTTTGACCTCTTTATAAACAACATTAGGCATCGGTAGCAGGCGGAATTTTTCGGCGCTTCAGCGTGGCAAATGGTTCTTTACTATCCTTAGCGAAATACCGCAAGCGGCTTAAGAGGGCGCTTTGAAAAACACCGACTGCACTCGTCTTCCGCCAGAGTGGTTCTGCGCACCTGCAGCTTAGAGTTGCTGTATATGCTACCTTTAGGTAGCAGAGTTGCACCACTGTTTTCCGGTCGCCGCTCGCTCCGCCTACTGGAGTTCAGCGCCCCTATTCGCTGAGCGCCATCACGTGGTCATAGGTGCTTCAATTGCACTGCGGAGAAGCCAACGCTACGATGATTTCGGGCAGATCAAGCGTGGTTGAAATAGGCTGTTCTTTCACATCAGCTGTCGTGAGCCGCGATTGTAATACGAGCGCAATAGAGGGCCATGCGTAATATGGGCGTCTCACGGGCACTCTCGATCGCTGTTCGGCTCGATTCAGTTAAAGGCGATACAACTACACCTGGCTTCCTCACCAATTTAATGAATCAGTCCAACATCATGAAAAAATTTCATCCCTAACTGGTTCCATTGCATTCAAAAGTGAGAAAACAGCTTCATATTTGTAAATGGGAAAAACAGAGGAAAAGGCGAAGCTAGTGTAACCGACCGTAAATGTGTATCTCACTGCTTCAACGAGCAACGCACTTTGTTTTATAATTTCATACCAAGAACGTAAGCATCAAATCAAGGCTTCTAGATTCGACCGGAGAAACCGAGTTTCACTCATACATTAAAAAATTTAAAGAAAGCGAAAAAATAAATAAAACAATGCTAGTACGATAATCCCTCAATATTGAGAGACTATGTAGCACTCTGAAGCGCGAGCGTTGCTCCTACGCGGGTAGGTGAGTGGCTTTCCCGCAAGACTTTGAACCCAAGATGGCGTACCTTGGCGAACTCTGCTACCTAAAGGTAGCATATATAGTAACTCTACTGCAGCTCAGTACGTTGAGCTACAGGGTGTGGTTGTCGAGTTGATGATGAATTCGCCCTCACGCTGTCAGTTGCTAGCTTTCTGGTTAGCTCAATTGGCTCAGCAACTGCCTCGGAAAGGCGTTAGTCTCGGGTTCAACCCATGGACCGAAGACGAAATTTTCAGGCAACTAGCAGCCTTTTTGTTCTGACAAATCTGTACAGATTTCCTTGTGGCCTATTGCTACAAACGGGTGGTTGTACTCTTTTCCTTTTTTAGGGCGTGGCTGCCTGCGCTCATGTTTTTCTTTCAAGACAAGTTTTAGTCAGATGACGGAAAGCTTTGTACACGTGTTGTACTTTAATAGCCATATTAGCGAAAAATGAGCTCAAATCGGGAGACATTTCGATTATCACTAAGACATTTAAGGCTCCACTTTCCCAGTTAAACTCTGATTTTTTTTTCCTTTTCTTTTGTTCTTTCAACTCCAGAACCCCGGCAAGGAGTACTGGCAATGCTGGAGTGTCAATGTGGTACTCGAAGTGAATGACACGCTGGTGGAGTTCAACTTGACTGAGTCGAGTGCGAAGTCCACTGACATGTACAGGATACCAACCACTCCCTACACAGCGGTGACAATCCGACTGCGTCTGAGAACGCCGGACAATAGAAACAGTTCGTGGACCAAACTACAGCGTGTCACCTCAGCCGAGGACGGTAAATACTGCTGCTGGAAACGTTTAGCACTAAATAGAGCCAGAGCTAATTTCTCTCATAGCGCGATTTTATGATAAATGTGATCAATCTATCACATGAAGCAGTGCCGCATCAACTATTAGTCATCATCATCATCATCAGTCGTCGTCGTCGTCATACACTGCATTCACTGCAGCACAAAGGCTTCTCCCGTGTTCCGCCAAAAAACTTGGTCCTGTGCTTGCTGTTGCCCCTTAATACTCGCAAACTTCTTCACTCTATCTGCCCATCTATCTTTGTCTCCCTCTAACTCGCTTGCCTTCTCTGAGAATCCAGCTAGTTACCTTTATGACTAGTGGTTATCCTGCCTACGCGCTACATGTCCGGCTCATGTCCATTTACTCGTCTTGATTTCAACTATGATATCCTTAACGCCGGTTCGTTCCTTGATCCACTCTGCTCTCTTTTTGTCTCTTAAGATTACGACTATCATTTTCCTTTCCACCGCTCGCTGCGTCGTCCTAAATTTAAGCTGAATCCTATTTGTGTGTCTCCATGTTTGTGCTCCATAGCTAAGTACCGGGAAGATGCAGTTGTTATATAACATCCTCTTGACGGATTGTGGCTTCCTCTTGAAGGTTAGTGGCAATCTACCAGTCATGATTTGAGAATGCTTGCCTGATGTTCTACACCCCAGTCCTATTCTTCTAGTTACTTTAATCTCGTGGTTCAGCTACGTGGTTGTTACCTGTCCTAAGCAGACGTAGTCTTTTACAACTTACAGAGCACTATTACCTATCTCGAAGCACTGTTCTCTTCTGAGGTTGCTGAAAATTACTTTCGTTTTCCGCAGATTATTTTAAGACCTACCTTTCTGTTCTCCTTTTCTAACTCCTTCGTCATGAACGACAATTCGTCTCCTGGGTGACTCAGAAATCCTATGTCATCGGCAAAGCGCAGGTAACTAAGGTATACCTCCATTAACTCTTTCCCTAACTCTTCCCACTCTAGGCCTCTGAAAACCTCATGGAAGCCCGCGGTAAATAGCATTGACGAGATGGTATCTCCCTGTCTTATACTCTTCTTTATTGGTATTTTGTTGCTTTATTTATGGAGGTCTATGGTGGCAGTTGATCCCCTGTTGATTCCCTGTAGGCAGTTGATCCCTTATCGGAGTTCGGTGCCAGGCAGTTCCCAACCAGATTCTAAGAATTCCGCGTGGTTATGTAACTGCATTAAGAGGCCTGGCGTGTGGCCTCACCGGTGATGACCACCGGTAACGCACTCCCTCACCAGACAAGGATTGACCACCCTGGTGCAGTATCTCGCCACTACCTCCCACTGCATATGTCAATTAACTCACGGCCCTCAGTCCCCAGCGGCTGCGAAGCAACTGATCGAGACGGCGGTCAGATCTGCAACGCAACAGAGTGTGCTAAGAATCTCTGGGTTTGGACACGCCGCCATCGGAACCTGAACTTGGCAACATTTGACCGCTAGAATCCCCATCTAGTGAGGCAAGTCTAGTTGTACTATACGAGGAGCTATAGAGGGTGCTAAATCGGATGTAATAGGGCTGAGTGAGGTTAGAAGGACAGATGAGGCTATACAGTGCTACAGAATGGGCACGTCCTTTGCTATCGTGGGCTGGCTGACAGACGAGAACTGGGCGTGGGGTTCCTTATCCATAGAAATATATGTGGCAACATGGAGGAATACTATAGCATTGATGAATGGGCGGTTGGTATTGTAACTAAACTCAATCAAGATACAATATAAAGGTGGTACATGCTTACGCGCCTACGTCCAGTGATGATGACGCGTCAGTTGAAAGCTTCTATGAAGACGTGGAATTCGTAATGAATAAGGCAAAAACACATTATGCTATACTGATTGGTGACTTCAATGCAAGCTGGAGGCCTGGCAGTAGGAGATTATGACATCGGAAAACGAAATGCCAGAGGAGAGCTATTAGTGGAATTTGCAAAACGTAAGTATTTACAGATTGTGACTACCTTCTACCGAAAATGAGGGACCCGTACGTTGACATGGAGGAGCCCTAATGGCGAAAATAAAAACTAAATATATTTTATAAGCCTCGTACAGGATGTGAAAGTCCTTGGCAAGGCACGATGCAGTGGTCATAGAACGGTGTGGTCTCAAACTCTGCAATACACTAAGAAGGAATTGCAATGCTTGAAGAAGGACAAAATACAATATGCAGAGTTTACGAAGTTGATTAATAAGCGTAAGGTATCTGATGTAATAAAGTATAACGTGGAGAAAAATGAACACGCTCGGAATAACGGAGGAAGCGTCAAAACAGTGAACAGGAAACTTGGGATAGGCAGAAACCACATGTATGCGCTAAGGAGCAAGGAAAGCAAAATAAATACTGATATGGATGGGATAGTTAAAATAGCGGATGAGTTTTACAGTTTTACAGAGATGTGTACATTATCCGGCAGAACCACGACCTTAATATAGGAACTAGCAGCATCCCAGATGGCATCCCACCAGTAATATTAGAAGAAGTAAAAAAAAAGCCTTGGAGGGAATGGAATGCAAAGAGGTAAAGCTGCTGGTGAGGACCACGCAACATCAGATCGGCTGAAAGACGGAGGACAGATTGTGCTAAGAAACCTAGCCGCCCTGTTTACGAAGTGTCTCCTGAAAGGAACAGTACCAGAATATGGGAAGAATGCTAACAATATCTTAATACATGAGAAACGAGATCACAAGGACTCGAAGAATTACATGCCGGTCAGCTTGCTCTCTGTCGTATACAAGCTATCTACAAAGGTAATCGCGAACAGTATTAAGACAACATTAGAACTCGATCAACTAAAGGGACAAGCACGATTTCGAACAAGCTACTCAGCAATTGACCACGTTAAGACTATCAATCAGGTAATTGAGTACTGTCCAGAACACAGCCAACCACTATACATAGCATTCGTAGATTACAAGAAGGCTTTTCATTATTTATAATTATCAGCATTCATGCAGACACTGCGAAATCAGGGCGTTGACGAAGCATATATAAACATCCTGGAAGAAATCAACAAACGTTATTCTAATCCAGTTTTTATTCAAAACAAGACAGTGGCCTCATTTGCAAGCGTCTTAATAAATTAGGTTTATTTACGTTTTAATAACATATCTTGACCTGCTTGTTTGAATTCTTATCAACTTCCCTCTTCAAACTATCTGTCCACGATTCCTATCAGTCCAGTATATTTCCGTACAACTAGGATAATTATGTACGCATTCCTTATGAATATTATTAGATCTTCATAAGAACGACAGGAAAACTTCAAGAATTTTCAGACGAATCTTCATGCGAGCTTTCGTTCACTAGTGTTGCTAAATTCACTCTAGGCTAATCTTCACTATTCATCATTCGCCAGCCACAGGTTGCAATGCTATCAGCCTTATCATGAATGTATCGAATGGAGAATATCTTGTAGCTCACTCTGATTAGCCAGGAAATTGACTTTCCAGAGAAGATCCTCATCCACATTTTTTTTCTTTACTGAAGGAGGTATACTTGTCAACCTATGTCAAAAACCTCGACATTGAGGCTCAAGCGCTATTTTCAAGCGTCGCGAAAAAAAAATCATGAGCGCCTCCTCATAGTGGATTTACTTCACTATAAGTTGCACCTGATTTTTAGTGAAGGTAAGAGAGACCCCTTATATAATAATTCGTGTTTATAAGATGAAATGGATCAGCTCAACGCCTAATATGACCAGTTGAACCACATATTGTAAACACTTTTTGCATCATAAGGAAGAGGCAAGCAGTTTATGCATGCAAAATGAGAAGATTACTAGGCACATAAATGTAGGCACCTTGCACTCAAGTGAAAGCTGTAGAAAGTACAGAGCTGTAGCAAGCTGCAGAAAGTTCTCTTCAGCGATGCTCGCGTTCGCGGTCAAGCACGCGCTCCCTTTACGAGCACCTAGCCTGCTCGGCTTCCATGACGAGAGAGAAAACTTCACCTAATTGTTATGCAGTGGTGCCCTCTCCACTTACTGCTCACCCTCACTCTTTTGCTATAGGACAGATATGCTACGCCATGATCTCCCCTCTTTCTGCCCCTACTCAGCACTGGCATTCTTTTCCTCACACGCCCTTGATATGATGTACTGTACACGGCTATGCCATGCTTCACACTTGGTCATCTCATTTGCATCCTCAGCGACACATATCTCTTGCATGCCCCACTTTGATTTCATACGCTCTTGCCATATTACACTGTACAAAACCCTGCATTGCTCCACCCTCTCCCACATAGTGCCATGTGAGAGAGGAGTGGGAAATTCCCCCTTCCTTCCTCCTTGATATCCACCTCAACCGCACACCTTTCATCCTTACCCTAACTTCTCTTTGCCACTTCTTGCTATACGATACTTTAAATGACTCTAGTAGGCATAGCGTGCTGCACATGCTTTTCCTTATGGGACGCCGTACGTGACTATTTTATGCTTTACCATTTCCTATCATCTTTTCTCTCCTGCCATGGCGTAACTCAGCTATTATACACCATTTTACAAAACAGAGACAGCGCCTGTTTAATTTACAGCATAATCCTTAAGAATCGGAGATAGGCGTTCCAGCCAAAGGCAGTCGAATTTCCGAACCATTTCTTTCGTGACTGCTTTCTCATTAACACTACGCTTTAAATAATCGTAGTCTGCACCAGAGAAATCTGAAGGTTCGACTTACATGAATGTCTGACTTACGAAGGTACTGTTTTTCTCGATTGTTTCCCAGTTTCTCACGCCATCAGCTACAACCCTGAAACTTCAAAAAAGTTTATTGTTGCGCGAGTTGGTGCTTTGACATAGAAACAATCGTGACAGTGCAACAAAATACGACACACAGAAAAAGAGCGAAGATAAAACACAGGCAAGAAAAAAGTGTGACATGCAATTCCTGCTGCCCCACCAATAGATTCAAGAGATCTTCTAAGCATTGGCCGATTAGACGTAAATGGGGTCGCATAGGACGCAATATTCAAACTTACACAGCAGTCGACACAGAAGTGCTTTTGTCTTCTGGTGGTTTCCGTCACGGAGGGTGACGTTTCTGTCTCTTTTCCATGCAGCTCCTGGAGTGGTGGCCTATTTAAAACTTCTTCAGAATGGCTCTCGGAATGCTACTGTCTCCTGGGGACCACCGGAACAAAAAAATGGCGTTATCCGGAGCTATCAAGTGGTCTACAGACCTTTGGCGCGGCGTGTACAACGATGTACAGCACTAAACGACCCAGCCACAACGGTGATGGTGTCACCGATACGTCGCAGCGTCACCCTGACACCCTTGCATCCGTACACCAAGTACCATTTCTCCGTAGCAGCTCTCACCATCAAGTACGGCCCTGAGATGAATGCCACTTTTGACACGGACCAAGCGAGTAAGTCCGTCCTGGTGTTAGAGGCCTGACGCGCCATTCGATAATGGTATCACACATGGTTTCATTTTACCTTGTAAATAAGAGTACATATTTTGGAGATTTACAGCTTTCGATGCTATGCAGGTTTCTGCTACCGTTTTGTGCACTGGGCTTTGAGTTGTGCCCCTACTGTCTTGGGATTTACAACATTTTGTATGTTTGCTTATGTACCCCATCTCGTAACTATACAGGCCGCCACTGCGAATATTTTACTATCTCTTGAGGAAGGCCAGAAGCTATGGTAGCATGCAGCCAGTTATACAGTTACGCCAAATATCTGATGCTCCTTGTTTTCTTGAGTTTGTTTGAACAATTGTTTTTTATGTAAATGAGCAGTCACTAACAGATTATGAAGAATTCGTTAGATATTACTTTCAAGTTCAAAATGTACGACACGTGATACAGTGACAACTGTCACCTTAGTATTCGATGTACAACTATTGGTTCGTGAATCGATAAGCCTCTCATCAAAACTTTATTTCCAGTGAGCGAAAGCCGCATTCTGTGACAATGTCTTGTGTTTTCATCCGTTACAACTACGGCCATTGATTTCACTCTCTGCCGTGAAAAAGTACTGAGAAAGCACGTACCTGTTGCTATGACTGCAGTCCCGGAAGGAGCACCAACTAAGCTGAACTACACAAATACTTCACGGAACACCAACGTGCTAACATGGGCCGAGGTACCCTGCGAACAACGCAATGGTCCCATCACCTCGTACTATGTGGTAACGGACAGTGAAGACCCTTGGGAGACCGAGCTGCTAGAAAAGACGGTTAGTTGGACATCGATAACCTACCAGAACCTCCTGCCTTACACTCAATACCGAGCCAAGGTGTACGCCGAGAACGGGGCTGGTCGATCGCCATTGTTCGCCTCCATCAACTTTAAAACGCCACCTGCTCGTAAGTTATTTTTTCCCTTATATAGCAATTACGTTACTGCTGCCTCTTCGGTGGTCTACCAAACTCATATAATAGGGAAAGCTTGATGCGTTTTCATAATGCCTTACGCAAATGTGTACTTTATCTCATAAATTGCAAAGTAGAGTAGTAGTACTAAACATTTATTTAAAGAAACAGTTTGCCAGGGAAACCAGTGCCTAGTGGGTCACCTTCCCTACAGTAATAGCTGGCGTCCCTAGCCAGGGACCCCAATGGCCGTCCCCTTTGTCCTGGCGGGAAATGGCATTAGGCATTGCACTTCCGACGCAGTTCAGCCTCCATCAACATTGTGAAGAATGTACTATCACACACGGTATGAACAACATCGCGGAAGCGCGTGGCCAAATGATGGAAAAATTTTATCGATTGTGTGGGAGTGGAAAGGCCCGAGATCAGGTCTTCCCTGAGGGGACGTCAAGGCCTTGAATCTTCACCGCTTCACGAGCCTGCTGTACTGGCGGTGGGGCCAAGCGCGTTGCAAGTTATACAATGTCGTCGATCGTGATATGTTTTCGAGTTATTAGGAAAGGGTCTAGCGGCTCTCTGCGTGTGCGCGTCGCCTCGACTTGCGTTCACTCTCGCCCACGTTCTACTCCGTGATGACATCCGCATCACAAACGATAAATTCAAAGCTGTATACAAGCAAGAGTGGTGAATTGGCACTCGCTGGGTCAGCCAAAATATATCAAGATAACTATGAAAATATGACATGATCGGTGTTAGTGTGAAAGCTTTCAGTGCGCTTGGCCACTCGCTTGTGTGGTGTAAGCCATGCTGAGCGTGATAGCAAGTACACTTTTGCACAAGTTTTCAACAGTATTGCGTGGGTTCCCAGTGTGGGATATTGTAGCGTTCAATGTTCTCTAAAGGTGAGGAGATGTGGCGACGATGCACAGGCACACAAAGGCGCCGTGGACAGCGAGAGCCGTCCGCTACGCTGTGAACTCCAACGTATACTAGCGGGTAGCTCGTAGGCGTTAGTTCCTGCGCTTAGCGGTATTGTCGTTGTCGTCGATACGATTGATGTGAAAAAATTAAAATGAGAAAACTAACCCAAGATTGAATGGAATTTGAACATGCGATTCTCCAGATGAGAATGCGAGTCGGATCTGAGCCTGCGAATGGCATTTCAACTTTCATGGTCGCAGTCAGGTATGTTACCAAAGAGTGACGCTGATGCTTTGAACTTACTGGCAAAATAACCCTGTGCAAGCGTCATATCGGGCTGAAAATGACGTTAATGCCTGTGTTGTATATTATGTTTGGTGGGGTTTAACGTCTCAAGACCACCTAATAATTGTGAGAGATGCCATACTGGAGGCCTCCGGAAATTACGACCACCCGGGAGTTTTTAACGTGCACCTAACTCTAATCACACGGGCCTCAAGCATTTTCGCAATTCATGCAATGTAGCGTGGCAGAAGGTTAAATACCACCCAGCCATCCACAATGCTAATCGCTCGATGATTGTGTGGTTTATTGTTTTTCACCCACTGCAAAGTTCTCAGGAGTAATTCTTCCTCGCCATCATCTGCATGCAGAAAATAAATATTGCATTTAATACCTTACATATGTGCAGTGCGTACACCTCGTTTATGCCCAGAAAGATGAATAATGGCTTAGTGGGTGTTCTCATACTGCACGAACATTGGTTCTTGGTGTAAATTGTGGAAAGCCGGAACCTCTAACCCCATTGGCCGGGCCCAAACATGAAGCTGCGTTCAGAATTTGCCCTAGGCAGTATCATAATTACCGGGGAACTTGTTTTTGCAATTTTCAAGTAAGGAGAACCATACAACGTACTAACTCGAAGAAATCGTCAAGAACGTACGCATGCGTGCTATTCGCTGCCATGTGCCAGTCTCCATGGCCATTATAGGCAGATTTATCATCTACAGTGTTCTCAGCTTTTTCCTTTTATATCTTATTAGTACCTTTGACAAAGAATCGCTTATAACCATCGGCAACCTCAAGGTGTCGATCGTTATACACAGACACCCGTAGGATATCAATGAATTCGATATTGTTTGCCTTAGTTGTTGAAGCTATTCAGTTACGTTTGTTTTTACGCAGAAACTGGACGCAATGACGCATGTTTTCAATCCAGAAAATATAGCATTTCGTCATTATATTGTACTCTGATGAATCAGACAACAAATAAATATTCAAGAAATCATTTGTTTCGTGACAAATGCTACTTTGCTATGCAGTTTACTTGAGAAAAAAAACATGTATACAGTGCTTCCCCCAGCGGAAAGCACTCTAAACAGCAAAATAAAGGGGTAAGTTAGATACGCAATAGCTTCTTGAAGTACGAATTGGCATGTCTAATTCTTCAAGACTAACTGAAGGAATGCGAATTTCAGATTTGCAATGATTAATCAGCATCATAAGCGCCTAACTGCAGCTGTTCAAAAACCATAGCTACGTTAAAACGTGATGTCGCAAGAAACGCACCTAATGCGTAGTAAAGACTGGTGCCAGTGTTTTATGTCACGTTGCATCAACGGCAATACCACAGCTTTCCTAAAATAATTACGGCGACACATCAGAGCATTTGTTTATTTGTTTTTTAAGCAGTGTCGAACATTGCGGTACATTTTCGCGAAATAGTGACAGTCGAGCCTTTTGATGGTGCAAGGCGTACTACGACAATGATGCGAGGAACGCGACAAAGAAGGACAGTGCTGTAAATTGTTGATAACTTCATTGCACGTCGCAAAAGCGCCTAAAATGCCACACCGGCATTGCGAGATTTACAGTGACTCTACAATAAGCGAGAAGGGGCGATCAAACTTATATTCTATGGTTAGTTTTAAAGCAAATAAAACATATACCTTCATCGTCAGGCAAGACTCTTGGAGGTCTACACTACGTTGGTTTTCTTTCTTAAATTTGAAGCATTTCTTAGCGATCTTCGGCGGCTTTGACCATACTTGTGTATCTATCTAGCCGTCTATGACTTTTAGCTCTACTGGCCGTTTTGATGATAGTATCTATACCGAAATTGGTATGACATAAGCTGACCGTATGACGACCATAAGTGACTAGTCATACCATGAAAATCTACAGATGTATGTCATGAGAGTCATTATTTACATTTCATGGTCTCGCTGATTTCACGGTGGGTTCGTTCACAAGATATGTTGCAAAACTGGTATGGTATAACATGACTGCATGGCGAACATAAGTGACATACCCAAACGTGGAAACCATGACATGCATGTCATGTAAGTCATGACTACACGCCATGCTGATGGTGCACTCGCTGTGGTTTCGCTAGCTTCACATATACCAAATTTGCCATCACGGGACGTGAATAGTAGACGAAGATATATGACTGGTGCAAACATGATAATCATGAGATATGTGTAACGTAAGAACATGACCACATGCCACGCTCATAATGTGCTCGCGGCCGTTTCGCTATCTTCACATACACAAAATTTTGTATTTCGTGACGCAAACGAATGACGAAGGTAAATGATACGTCCAAACATGATAATCTTGACATGCGTATCATGTAAAGCATGACAACATGCTACGCTCACAATAGGCTAGTGGCCGTTTCGCTAGCTTCACATATACCAAATTTGGCATTACGTGAGGTGAACGAACGACGAACACAAATGCCAGGCGCAAACTTGATATGCAATCATGACAGGGAAGTCATTTACGGAATATTTTACGTCCACCTCGTAATGTTGTGTTGATTTTAAAGTGACATATCAACCTTCCTCATTCGTGCTTCGCATATTGTCGATTCTCACTGCACATTAGATCTTCGATTTTTTAGTAAGAATTTCTGTGGTTCCTCCATTTTATTCATTTTGAAAGAAATACCTCCGCAGGCCAAACGGGTCGGTGTTCTGTTATGGCAGTATGCTGACGCAAGCGTTCTCTAAGAGGCGATGAGTGCTCGTGTATCACAAGCATTGTTTTCGAAGGCAATATGCAGGTGTGCCCTTAACTACTTTGCGTTGCAGTGAACGACCATTTATGAATCACTTCACATTATTGCGGAAGAATGTTACAAGCGTGGTCACCATTTCTTGCTGTTTGTTAAAGCGCTACAAATGATTACGGCAATCCATCGGTGTTGGTGCAACACGAGTGATTCAACAAGGAAATCATCATCACGTGAAGCTGTGATGCGACGTAATCAATACGCTACATGTCACCTAAATTTGAGCTGCCATCAAGTTCTCACACCATCGAAGCTGGCTCAATTACAGAGGCAGTGCAAAGCAAGAGAGGAGGCATAAATTGCAAAGAATCTCGAAGGCAACGCAATACCAATTAGGCGTAGAAAACTTTCGATGGAGTGAAGATAGAGTGTCTTTACATTGGCTGGGAAGAAAACGAAGGTAGTATTGTCTTTCCAGTCGTCTTGCGTAAATGCATAAGGGGCCCTTTGCAAGTTCATATTATGAAAAGGTACAATGACATGAAAACGTTATTAACCACGAATCAGTTAAACGCTGCAGAATGACTGAAACGAGTTTTCGTTCTGCACGTGAGGTCTGGCTCAGTGCGTTGTCTTGTATATATATATTTAAAAGCTGTCATTCTCTGCAGCACTCCATCTTTTTCTCTCTTATTCAGCTCCACATGAACCCTTAGGCCTGGAGTATGATCAGCTTTCTCTAGACAGCATATTGCTCAAGTGGAAGACTCCATATCCGCCAACTGGTGTTCTGGAAAACTACAAGCTCAAACACTATAACGTTAAGAGACGAGACCAGTTGACTGAGGCTGTTATCACCCACAGCGTGTGCTATACGAGAAATCGAGAACCTCGACCATGTTACACCATTGGCGAACTGGAGGTTAACGCAACGTATTATTTCTCGGTAAGTTTTCTTGGCACATGCATTTTACAAGTGATATAAATTATTTGACACGTTTATATACACAAGCACCGGATAAGCTTGTATGCTATAAATTTCTGTTGAAGAATATCTAGCCTCGATTGTGAGTGACACGAAAGCCTTAATCGGAAGGGCAGTTTACGAAGTGTTCGGTCAACACGCTGAGAAAGTACGCCTGAACCCTCAAGAGGGCTCTCGTAATGAGAACAACCGTTTCACGTGATTTGTGTCCACAGGCCGGAAAACTGTTGAGAAATACCGCATTGAACCACTTCGCTGAGATGTAGAGAAACGAAAACATCCTGGAGGCAACCCTATTTCTTTACTAATGTATCTGGTAGTGGCAATTTCACGTATTCGCTCACTTGCTGACCAGCCGTAAACGATGTCACAAAAGTGCAATGTTACTGAAAGCATGATAATTAAATGTGGTCCTTGAATGTCCACTGTTGTTTGTCAACTATGGCTTAAAGATTTGTTTTCAATACGACTACGAAGTTTAAGAGTCTACAGATAATTCAAATATGGAGCATGTTGCTACAGGCGGCGTTAGTCCTAATTATTCTGTAATACTAGCGAACACACACTACAAACTAGATATAATAAATAATGGAAACCGGGAAAATTTCGCAATCCGAAAGTCTTCTTTAATTGTCATATATTACCAAGCAAAGAAAAAAAACGTAAATTTGAAGGCTCGTTTTTTGTTGTTAGATACGACATTTGTTCTCAATATATTATGTTTTCCAAGGCTTACTCAGGTTTGTATTTCGTAGATAAAGCAGAAGAATGACAGGTACTTCATTGCGAAGAAGCAGCTCACCCTTCGGAAACACAATCTGTTCAGTGAACTCGTAGACACAGCCTCTTTCTTATTATTCTCTGGATGACGTTGATCAGCGTAATATTCAATATTAAAAACGAAGGCCTGCTCTCTTGCTACGATATTTACGTGGCACAGTGTTCAGGTCTCAGGTGTACAGGCGGGTGAGCTGGTAAAGGTAAATCCTAAAGTAAAGGTATGCGTGGTAGCGCTTACCACAACATTGGCATGCCTGTGGGCACAAAGTTCAACCTAAGGAAACTTATGTTTTGTTTTCACAGAGGGAACAAAAAAATGGGATATTGTTAACGCGATAGCATTAACGAGTGTATTTCACGGAAACTCTGGCGTCAGCGTCGTTGGTTGTGAGTGAAAAATCATCATCGTGTGCGTGACAAACAAATCGAGGAAGATGCAAATAGAATAAATCAAAAATTCCAAGTCACAACGAGGTTCCAATCCGGTTCGCTTGAGTGACAAGTGGCCGTTCTACCACAGAGCTACGTGCCTGCTTGAAAAGACAGCGAAAATAACTTGCTCTGGTAGAACTTTTTGTTGCGCTAGTTTGTGCATGTTTAGGGAAGGAGTAAGGCGCAAACGAGGCGGACACAAAAAGAGAAATGGAAGAACGTCTGTCAATGTCGTCCATGTCTCTTATTTTGTCCGTCTCGTTTGCATGTTGTTTCTTTCGTATAGCTTCCTTGCTTGTAAATGCAGTAAAAGTAACTCGCATCCTTTACAAATACGCGTTTATTCTATACATGCTTTACAATGCAATATAAAATATCGCAGTAAAATGCGTGGTACAAGCATACGTATTGATCGGGCGTCATAACATGTGATTACTATGTGATTACTAAATTTCACACACGAAATTTCTCGTGGTTTAAAGCATGCTACCCAATACTCAGAATGCAGCTGAATGCGAACGCTTCGCGGACGCAAGCAATTTCGAACGCTGTAAGTACTATAGGATTGGGGATCGCTATTCTGTTAAACTCATAAATGCGAAGCTTAAGGATCGCCCGATTTTTCAAGCTGAGCATATTGCCAAAGCGGGTGATCGGTGCCTTGACAACCGATGGGTTGCGGTTTGAAACATAGAGGTTCAATAACGCAACTTAACACATATGTGGCCTACTTGTTATCGTTACAATTTTTTATGCGGCTGGGTACCACTTTTGAGCTGCAAAAAACTTCTTTGTGTATTAGTATCTCTTAATCATTTAGTGGTTCTCATAATCATATAGTGGTTTTGGGACGTTAAACCCCACATATCAATCATCAGTATCTCTTCTGGTGTTTTTTTTCTTACAGTTGGTTTCTATCAGCGTATGATTCTGTCCTCATTTCTCTCTGCTCATCATTTTTTGTGCATTTTTTAAATTACAGAAGGCAACAATTTCTGTGGTCAGTGTACAATTCCATTGATGTGTGCAAGTGAAATTGAAGGCTTGCTAGACGCAAATTAACAGCTGCGGTGCTCGTTTATCTCATTTTCTATGATTTAGTCCCATAATGAGGAGCATATTACATTTTCACACATTTAGCATGATTGTTATTGTGCTTTCTTTATTTAGGTGAGTGCTAAGAATATTGATACGGACTATTCACCATACTCTGTCGAACTAGAAGTGGAAACCAGAGAAATGGGTGAGGCTTAATAAATATATTATTTTTCTTATTGATATATAAAAACGTGGTTTTGGGGTGTAAAACCCTGAAAATTGTTGTTACGGCCTTCACTTCATTGCGAAACAGCGCAAATAGGTGAAGACACGAGATGGACTACACAGTCCAGACGGCGAGTCCTCGCGTCTTCGTCTCATGTATTCGTCTTTTTGTGCTCTTTTACAATGAAGTTAAACCACTAGCCCAGATTTGTACGCTCTTGCTAGTACGCATTTTTTTCTTGGCTTATGTCTAAGTGTAACAGCCACGTCAGAGATTAAAAGAAGTATCTACGCGATTAGGAGCATGTCACATTACCCCATGAGCTTCCACGGTGGGTTTGGCACTTAGCCATTGGGCTGATGTCACCCATGAAACGAAGAGATACCTATAACGTAACGTTAACGGCGGAGTGTAACTTGGGAGCCGATGAAATTGATGTCGCATCAAACTTAGTGCACGCATTTTACTATTCGTCTTGTTGTTTCGTAAGGACTATAACACCGGCTTCATTGCTTCGCAGTGCCAGAGGCTCCCGCTAGTATTAGGTCGACGGAGCAGACTGAGGACAGCATGAAGATACAATGGGACCCGCCTGCCAGCAAGAACGGCGTGCTGAGAGGTTATAAGGTGATACTAACGGAACGACTTCTCTCTACACGGAATCGTTGTCACTGATGTAATCCCATGATTCAGCTCAAGTGTATACGGAGGTTTTGACAGATGAGTCATCATAGTTAATTTTAGCATCAAGATAACGGAACCTAAGACGCGGTTCTAGCACCACAGCGTCTTATTATGCTCGTTTGAGATGGGTGGAGCATTTCGCGTTTTCTTCATCAAACTATGGCTGGTCTAACACGTGGGGGTATGTTATCGCATGCGCCATCCAGTAAACGAACATGAGCCGGCTCGTTTGATCTCTACTTCAGCAGCGCTTGTCGGCCCCGCTTGCTCACCTGAGGATGTGCTGAGAACGTTATCAATTTTGACATTTTTAGGGAAAATGGTGGAAACTAGCGGGGAAGACTGCGTTGGGAGTGCTATTGATAAAGAGAGTCACAGCTTTGACGCAAAGGCGAAGCAATGAACGCGATAGCAACAATTTGAAAGGTCACGCGCAGAATGGAAAGCAGATCGATACATGCCCCGCGTTTCTCGCGCAAAAATTACGCACGAAACATACTCACAGATAAGAATTCACGCGAATAGGTGTCTCATTTATTACTTTGCTGAGTCTGAAAAGCGCGCGCTTTTCGCGAATGAAGACTGCAATGATTGCAGTTACCTTTGTGCGCCCGGTATACAGTAGAAACGCTCCACGTAAAACCAGAGGCCAATCAAGGCGTGCGATCCTGCCCCCCTCTTTGCCACCGCGAGATAAGGGTTCCGCGAGGTAGCATAGCTCCCGTTCTCTGAACGAACAAAGTACGCGTAAGAGATTAGAGCGGGCGGCGCTGCGCGATGTCGCGACGTGCGCTCATTGCGCCATCTTTTGGTAATGCTGAAAACACAGCAGCGGTAAGTGGTAGATATAAGTTGCTTGTCTTTTGAATTGTGAAGAACGTTCTCTGGGATGGCTCAGTAGTTAACGCGTCTCGCTTTGACGACGCAGAGGTCCCACGTTCGATTTCGCACGCCGTAGTGTTTTTTTTCTATATTTTTCTGTATAGCGTTTTCATTTATATAGATGCGTAATCATATACGGTGCATGACATCGGCGACAACGCCGGCGGCAAAATCCAGCCGAGAGTGTCCTTATATTTGCTATTACAATAATAGCCCGGATCGGAGAAACCTGGAGAAATCCAAACTTCATCGAAGAAGAAAAAACAATAGTGCCATTGAGGGCGCGGGGTCATGGTAGAGGGTAGTTAGCATTCAACCTCGGCAATACGCAGAAGTTTTTCTGTTAGATACGGGTAAACAATCATTTCAGCCCAAGTGCTTAGATCATTACTATCTCAACTAGACGAAAAAAAAAGAAAGAGTGCACAAGCTCATTGCACGTGCGCGACGTAACTTCTTCACCCTAAGCTTTCCAACCCTGTTTAGCGTCGACCAAGCTCGTAGGGCCGAGAGGAGAGAGAAATCCATTACAGCACGTGACAAATCTATGTAACACCGCTTGTAACCAGACACATTCTAAAAATACTTTCGGCAGTTGATTCGTGAGCCAATGCCATTGTCACAAAGCCATTTTATGGTTACTTAGGAAAGTGTTGAATGTCCCTTTTTACTGACTGACTGACTTTTACTGACTGAGTCACCACTCGCTTGCATGGGGTTGCACCCGGATTTGGGAATCCCCAACGAGCCTTCACCACTCCAGGTACGACGCAGGCTTGGGGTAACAGCCAGGCCTTTCTCTCACAATGGTCTGCGGCGGCGGACTTACCATGTTGATTTCTAGAATCCTCTTTGTTTTACGCGTTAGCTTGGCTGTATCGAGACGTCTTCCTTCTGTGGATGGCGGATGAGGGTAGTGTTTCGAGGAGCGTCCATGAATGATGGAGCACGCCCGATTGGTACCTTTCTTGATGCGCTTTTGAGGGTGATTCAAGCGCTTGTTAGTGAGACCTTTGAGCCCCTTCTTCCTGTATCCAGTACAGGGTAGCTAACTAGAAGTATTTCCTGGTTAACATTCCTGTCTTTCCCCCAAATTTGTCTCTCTCTTCCGACGCCTCACGAATTGAATGATACGGGGGAGGAACATGATAGTTAAAAATTATTTATGTGAAGTTAAGGAATGCAACCTAAGAAGACAGCAATGGCTGCTATCTTCTGGTATTCGAATAGTCTTCAACGTACTTGAGAAACCTAAAGCAGATGTCAATGTCCAATTGTTCTAAGCAGTACGTCTCTCATTGCTTTTTTTTGTGCAGCTTAACGCTTCCTTAACCCACACCTTCAATGCAATACTGGAAAAGTCTTGGTTCCCCAAGTCGGTGTTGCTAAATAGTTCGGACCCACAGGAATTTTACCTACGTGGCCTGTTTCCGGGGTCAACCTACTTGGTCTGTGTCCAAGCGAAAACCAGCGCTGGATTTGGGAATGCCACTTGTGACAACTTCAGCACCAAGGCTTCGAGTGAGTACACGCAAGCACGACTTCCTCAGGATTTCCCCTGTCAAAGTACTCTTGCAGCTCATCTGCACCAGAAGTAGACAAAATAAGTAAGTTTTCACTTACGGAATCGTATTAGCACATCACACTTTTTTTTCGGTGAACCTACAGACACGACGGCTAGTGTGCTCTGCAGAGGTTCTGAAGTTTAATTATACTTTGTGGCACATTGTAATCATGACAGGCATACTAAATATGTAAGGCTGAAACAGGGAAGCTTCCACAGCAGTTGTGGTTTAAATTTAGTATTTTCTGGGTTAGAAGTATCTCCACTTGCTTACTTTTTCTCCTGATGCCTCCTTTAGACCGCTAACACGGTGTACCTTGTAGTATGAACGTATATCCTCAGTGTACTTCTACTAGTGTTGAATAGTACTCAGTGAGCCACCAGGCAGGGTTCCGTCTTTGTCTTGCATAAGCTTGAGTGCCGCTGCACACGTGCGTTCGGGCAAAGAGGACACCGAGTGCCTTCGTTGTTTATTTTTATTGCAGGATTGTTTACTGTATTACCTTTTGTTTCACAACAGGCATACAAATTGAGTCTACCGATTTGGCACCAACATCTATAAAGATAACAGTGCAATAGCTGCACATATGGCACTTCAGATCTTCACACGTCCAACTACGTGTACAGCGAGTGTAACTCACGAAGACATGCTCCTTGAGTAACAATATTACATTTATCGAGAGCATACGGGCAAAGAGCGACATATTTAGTTTTTGATGAAAATTATATCTGATAGGAAGGATATCATATTAGCAAAATAAGATTTTAAGAGCCATGTCCATAATAATCAAGTTTTATGTCGTAATCAGTGCTGAACTAACTACGCCTGGCGTCGCTCATGAACTGAGCTAGCCTGTAACGCCTGTACCCATAGCTTTCTAAATATTTGTCTATGACTTCGTTCTTCAATTTATTCTGCCTCTAAAGTACATTCGTTGCAAATATGATTATTCCAGCATATTCAACTGAACGGTGAATCTGCAAGTATGCACGAACGCTAGGCAGAATATTCGGTTAAATTTGAGAAACTGTGGACTAAGACAATATCAAGACAGCTCTAGGACATCACTGACATGCGCATTGATATTATGTCTTCTTGCAGTTCCGGAAGTTCAGGTTGAGCCCAAGGTTGGAGCAATTGTTAATAATACAGTTAGAGTTGTGCTGCACCCGGTGAACTTCATGAAAGGACCAATCACGTAAGTTTCTGAATAGAAAGATTTTTCCGTTCTAAAACGAATAAGGCAATTTACAAAAAAAGTCCCAGCTATGGATTATCGCGGGGCCTCAACGTATTGTGTAACCTTGCAGTTAAGAGTGCCTAAAGGTACGTTGTTTGCTAGACTATGAATATATACACTGAAACGTCATTATAACGAACTGATATCTTGCAAGAAAATAAGGTTGTTATAGTCAATAATTCGTTTTTTAAGATAATTCCTAACTGTGCACATTTTGAAAGACTATATTCTAGTTACTTCGTTACACCCGATGGATCGTTGTATCTTTGTTCCTTTTATTAAGGTGTGACTGTACTACGTTTAACACATCAGGTGCAACGCTGTCGAAGCTATCCAAGAGTTCGGCCAGCAGAACGTATAACTCCATGCATATCCTAGTCGCTCGCGCGACACCTGCGGTGCACGCAGGCATTTCTTGGGGTTCCGCCTTGGCGCTACTGGCGAACGAAAAAAGCGGGAAGACTGCAAAAGTATCTGGGCACCGAAGAACTCTGTGGTGTCCATCTCTGCACTTACACGGTCTCGAGATAGAGAAAGTCCAGGTGGCCACCATCGCGACGTACCCAGGGCAGAGAGCATGTATGTAACGTCACGTGGAAACTAAGCTATTCAGCCACATAATAAGAACCAGCCCTAGAGGTGGGAGGGATATATATAAAGTAAAAAAAAGTGCGCGCAGAGAGAGAAAAAGGGGGTTAATGCATGTGCATGCAGATGAAAACAAAAAAAATTACTGCATATCCACGGAGTCAATATTGTCACAAAGACACAGGCACGCAGGTACAAAATAGGGCGCTTACTTTCGCAACCCAAGGGCCAGAAACGCGAACACCAGAGCACGCGCACACAGAACTACTTTGTTGTCCTCTTCAGAGGCTGGCTACTATAGTTGCCAGCCTACCTTGCGTCAATTCCCCCCTTTCAAGAGAGACCGTCCCGGTCGATTGACTGAGATGCTAGAGGTGGCCATGAAAGAAAAAAAATGATCACGTCAATGAAAGAAAAAGCCCACGCTGTTGTGGATAATAAGGAAAAAGTTCAAAGTGTTCATAACTCGCGGGCGTGGTACGGTTTCATCCGTACTACATGGACTACTTCTGGACGTGGACGTCTTCGGTTTAAACTGGTGTCGGAGCTTTGGGGAACTACCTCGTAATTCTCGTCACCGAGGCAGCGCACAACTTCGTGAGGGCCAAAGTAGCGCCGCAATAGCTTCTCCGAAATCCCACGATGTCGAACTGGTGTCCACACCCATACATAGTCACCTGGTTGATAGTGGACGCTCCTTCGGCCTTGGTTGTAACGGCGAGCGTCGATATCTTGCTGCGCGCGAATGCGGTTCCGTGCAAGCTGGCGGGCTCCCTCGGCTTTCTCAACGAAGTCGTCAATGCTGTCATTTCCACTGTTGTCCTGGTCTACGGGGAGCATAGCGTCTAACGGTGTTGTGACGCGACGGCCATAAACAAGCTCGAATGGTGTTAGGTCTGTGGTCTCTCGCACAGTGGTGTTATAAGCAAACGTGACGTACGGCAAAATTTCATCCCACGTTTTGTGCTCTACATCAACATACATAGATAGCATGTCGGCCAATGTTTTGTTTAACCTCTCCGTCAAGCCGTTCGTTTGGAGATGATAAGCTGTTGTTTTCCGGTGGTTGGTGTGCGTCAGCTTGGTGACTTGTTGCAATAACTCTGCCGTAAATGCTGCTCCGCGATCGGTTATGAGAAGAGCAGTTGCACCATGGCGCAAAACAATGTCGCGGAGAAAGAATCTGGCGACTTCAACTGCAGTTTCCTTAGGCACAGCTTTGGTTTCTGCATAGCCAGTCAGATAGTCGGTCGTGACAATTATCCACTTATTTTCTGAGGATGACGTAGGGAAGAGAGCAAGAAGATCCATTCCTATTTGCTGAAATGGTGCTCGAGGTAGATCTAAAGGTTGGAGGAAACCGGCGGCCTTTGCGGGTGGAACTTTACGCCTCTGACAGTCACGGCGGCTGCGGACATGGCGCTGAATGGACGAATACAGCTGTGGCCAGTAGCACTTCTGTCGGATGAGCGCTAATGTCCTAGCAAAGCCTAAGTGACCAGCCGAAGGATCGTCGTGGCACGCCTGCAAAACTTCCTCACGCAGTGCCGTTGGAACGGCGAGGAGGAAAGTTTCCTGGCTGCTCTCAAGATTTCTCTTGTACAGAACATTGTTCCGCAGGCAATACGTAGTCAAACCACGTGAGAGTCGGCGTGGGACGATAACGTCTTCTCCTTGAAGATGCTGGATGACAGGAAGTAGCTCAGTGTCCTCACGTTGAAGCTCAGCCATCCGCACCACATCGACGATGCCAAGAAACGGTAAATCTTGTTCAGTGTCAGATGCCGCCCGGGAAATAGGAGCACGAGACAGGCAGTCAGCATCTGTATGCTTATGTCCTGATCGGTAGACCACCGTTATGTTGTGCTCTTGAAGGCGGAGGCTCCAGCGGGCGAGGCGGCCTGATGGATCCCGTAGATTGGCAAGCCAACAGAGCGAATGGTGGTCACTGACTGCTCGAAATGGCCGGCCGTATAGGTAGGGTCGAAACTTGCTAATGGCCCAAACGACTGCTAGGCACTTTTTTTCAGTGGTAGAGTAATTAGCCTCTGCTTTTGTGAGACTGCGGCTCGCGTAAGCGATCACACGCTCTGCGCCGTTCTGCCATTGAACTAGAATGGCTCCGATTCCCACGTTGCTGGCGTCTGTGTGGATCTCGGTGTCGGCAGTGGCGTCGAAATGTGCCAGCACTGGAGCTGTGTGCAGTCGATTGCGCAGCTCTACGAAGGCTTGTTGTTGTTCTTCCGTCCATACGAAAGGTACATCTGGCCGTGTCAGTCTTGTAAGAGGTTCCGCAATTTTCGAAAATCCTTCGACAAAACGGCGGTAGTACGCACAGAGCCCGAGGAATCGCTGAACAGCCTTTTTGTCTCCAGGACGAGGGAAATCGGCAACGGCAGCCAACTTCTCCGGATCTGGTCGAACACCCTCCGGGCTAACCACGTGGCCGAGAAACTTGAGTTCCTGATAGCTGAAGTAGCACTTTTCGGGCTTGATGGTAAGGTTCGCTCTCCGTATTGCAGTGAGGACACTTTTTAGCCTTGAAAGATGCTCGTCAAATGTGGTTGAAAACACTACGACATCATCCAAGTATACAAGACACGTCTGACACTTTAGTCCAGCTAGTACAGTATCCATCATGCGTTGAAACGTGGCGGGAGCGGAACAGAGACCGAAAGGCAGCACTTTAAATTCGTAGAGCCCGTCAGGCGTCACGAACGCGGTTTTCTCACGGTCGCCCTCGTCAACTTCAATTTGCCAGTACCCTGACTTGAGATCTAGTGATGTGAAGAACTGGGCGTGGCGTAAACGGTCTAAGGCGTCATCAATCCGTGGCAGCGGGTAAACGTCACGTTTCGTGACTTTGTTATGCCGTCGATAGTCGACGCAGAAGCGTAGTGTGTTGTCTTTTTTCTTTACTAAGACAACAGGTGACGCCCATGGACTTGTCGAGGGTTGGATGACGTCATCATTCAGCATTTCTTGAACTTGACGCTTAATCACCTCTCTTTCCTTCGGGGACACACGGTATGGATGTTGGCGAAGAGGCCGCGCCGACTCGTCGGTAACAATGCGGTGTTTTGTAACGGTGGTACGCTGAACTTTCGATGCTGTGGAGAAGCAGTCCGATAATTCCCTCACAAGGTTTAGCAGCTGCTCTTTTCGTGAATCTGGCAAGTCTGGATTAACGTGAATGCGGCTTCCCAGGTCAGCACAATCTTTTGCATGCGGTGAAGTCGTATCCAATGTGCCGATATCGAAAAAGTCGGCGATTTCACTGAGGAAAGCGACAGTAGTCCCTCTAGGAACGTGCTGAAACTCATTGCTGAAGTTGGTCAGCAGAACTCGAGAGTGTTTATTCTCTAACCGAACAAGACATCGGGCTATGCATATGTTTCTTTTGAGCAGCAGCGGGATATTTGCCTCAGCAATACCTTCATAGTCATTGAATTCTTCAAAAACGTCGCAGGCTACCAAGGTGAACACGCTACTCTTCGGCGGTAACGTGACGTCATCGTCAACAATTTTCAAAGCATTGACGTAACTGCCGTGAGGGTTGCGCGCTAAAGCGTGTGCCGTAGAAAACGTCACTTGCGACTGTTGCAAATCAATCACGGCTCCATTATCACGCAGAAAGTCCAGTCCGAGAATTAGGTCCCTCGAGCAACTCGGCAGTATTACAAAATCTCCGAGATACGTAAATTCGTGAATACTGACTCGCGCTGTGCACCGCCCCACCGGAGTAAGAAGATGGCCTCCTGCCGTACGTATCTGCGACCCAGCCCACTGGGTAGAAACCTTCTTCAGCCTGCAGGCAAGACCCATGCTCATAACGGAAGTGTCTGCTCCAGTGTCAATTAGCGCCATTACTTCTTCGTCGTCCACAGTTACCGCAATGTTTGATGTCACCACTCTTCGCATCACGTTTGACTGCGTCTGTACATCTTTTTGCTGCTGTCGCTGTCGTCGTTGTGGAGGATCTTCCGTAGAGTCAGCGTCAGCGGCCTCACCTCCGGAGGTCGCTGAACTCAGTTTTCCCGACTTGCAGGACTGGGTGAACGGCGTCTTGGAGCGCCGCGTGAATAGGCTGGGCTCGGTGACCTGTAGCGAGCAAGCGACGACGAGCGAGGCTCTTGTGACCGATGTTCGATACTGCGACGATTCGAGATGAAACTCTCTATTTCCTGTGGTAGCTCGCCAGGTCGTGGACGAGGGGCATTAGGCGAAAATCCACGGAGACCCACACGACGGTATGGACATGTTCGGTAGACGTGTCCGGCTTCCCCGCAGTGGAAACAAAGGAGTCTGTGGTCGGGTGTACGCCAGATGTCACTCTTTCTCGGTCTTGCTTCGGCGACCAACGGTGAGCCGCGAGGGCGGAAGCCTACCTCCATTTGCTGAGCGTGTCGCTCATTGGGGTAAAATACGCTGGTTGAACTGCACGATGTAGGACGTCACACTGCTTCCGCGTAGCTCGTCTCGACGCAGTGCCTCTGTTGTGGCGCCTCGGATGGTTGGGGAGCGTGAACGGCTTGCCGTAGCTCGGCGCGTACCATCTCCGCAATGGAGAGCTGCTCTGCAGGTGAAGCAGTCACCTTCATCTTTTGTAGCTCTTCCTTAATGAGAGCTCTGATAAGCTCTCGCAACGCGCTGATGTCATTGCCGAGAGTGACAGAAGTGACCTCACTTGGGTTTACACCACGGTTATACTGCCTGGCACGCTGTTGAACGGCCCTCTCCATGGCAGTGGCTTCCTCATGGAACTCCGCAAGTGTCGCAGGCGGGTTTCGAATCAGGCCGGCAAAAATCTCTTCTTTAACACCACGCATTAGGTGGCGAACTTTCTTGGATTCGGACATAGAGGGCTCCGCACGCTTGAAAGCCCGATCCATGTCCTCTACGTAGGTCGTCACCCTTTCGTTAGGGCCTTGAACCCTTGCCTCTATAGCACGCTCCGCTGTCTCTTTCCTGTCCTCTCGGGCAAATGCCTCCCATGACGTAAGCGCTGCTTCATGGTTCTATACCCCGTTTTCGCGGAGTCCTCCAGGAAGCAGTACACATAGCGTAGCTTACGCTCTGTGGTCCAATCGTTGATGACGGCGACCCGGTTGAAATGCTCGAGCCAGTCGTCGGCATCTTCAAAAGCAGCTCCGTGAAATGTCTTCAGCGTCTTGGGCTGGTTGATAACCAGGTGCGCTGGTGCTGGAGCGGTTACGTTAGGCGGTGTTTGATTCATAGTCCTCTGACGTTCAGGCAGCAAACCATGCTGTGGCTCGTGTTCCTGGAGACGACGGCTGGAACGTACGTGCACAGGGGTAAGCTCGGCTGAGATACTCGATGGACTTGCGTCAGTGGTGCTCTCAGGGGGCCGTATCATCTACCGTACCCAGCACCTCCACCAGAAAATGCCACAAAGACACAGGCACGCAGGTACAAAATAGGGCGCTTACTTTCGCAACCCAAGGGCCAGAAACGCGAACACCAGAGCACGCGCACACAAAACTACTTCCTTGTGCTCTTCAGAGGCTGGCTACTATAGTTGCCAGCCTACCTTGCGTCAATATGATGATGAGTGAGATGAAGCGTACGTGCGTCCATCCGTGAGTTTGTCTGTCTGTCTGTCTGTCTGTCTGTCTGTCTGTCTGTCTGTCTGTCTGTCTGTCTGTCTGCCCGTCCGTCCGTCCGTCCGTCCATCCGTCCGTCTGTCTGTCTGTCTGTCTGTCTGTCTGTCTGTCTGTCTGTCTGTCTGTCTGTCTGTGGATATGCTGTGCTGACTACGCCGGTGCTACCGACTGCCCTATAGACCATCCTTAAAACACACACGCAGCAAAGCTGGTCGATCGCAAAAAATGCAGTAGTGCTTGCAGATTCTTCTGTGACGTTTCACCCTGACGATGGGTAAAAGTATTTCCTTCGACAGAGCTTGATTATTTAATTTGTGGAGCGCGTTGCAAAGACATAGTCTCTGTACACTATACTGTACCCACTCACAATCGTTTCTTTGTTGCCACAGCGGTTTCCGGCGGCGTTGTCAGCCGTCCTAATGCGCAATGCATAGGCGTGGGTAATCACAACGCCCTACCTCAGCGCTGATTCATGTCTCTTCTGTTCATTCTCCAAAGTTTTTTTTTCTGCGCTGAGCAGTTTTCTAATGAATTATAAACTAGCCCAATTCCACGCTTTACTGTTCTCTACCGCAGCCTAAACAAAAGAGTCGAGTCTGCTCAGCAAAGCCTTGACGGGACTTAACTAAACGTAGGGTCAAGTGACTACAGTCATGCATGCATCAAGTGTGGTTGATTTCATTACAACGTGGTGCATTGACGAGCAAAGACTAATTGTTTCATGCGCTCTCCATGGTAACATCTTTAAGCTAACGCATTCGTGTATTGTGCTCTCTTTTGCATCTCTCATGCAGAGGGTACTACCTGGTCGTACTTCGTGAGGGCGGAACCATTCCTCGACCCGTCAAGCTTGTCAACTACAGCACCGCGCAAGACATGCGCCTTGGTTACTACGTTGCAGCCCACCTAACGCCCGAGCAATTGAATGAAGCGTTGGACTTTGTTGTCGGCGACGGTGACGTCATCGGTGGCTTCAAAAACCCACCACTCACCGATGCAATGCCGTATCGCTTTGGTCTGCTCGCCGAGACCAACTTTTCGGGGGTGAGAAATAGATTTCTAACTTATATACACCACTTTCCGGTCGAACTGAAGCGACACCATCTTGCAGTGACAACGTTGGCTTTTTGTATCTGTGTCAAATCAACAGAGCTACGGTGAACTTGGACGCTCAAAACGCTTATCCCGGTACTTCAGGCGTTGCACGAGCACACTCATTTCGTATTGCGGCATACAAAACCGGCAAAACAATTGCTTATCAGCCCAAGATGGCAGCGCTCATGAATTGAAAATAAAATCTTGTACAGGCATCAAACGTTGGCATGAAGGCAGGTGTACGAATGGAGCGCTTACTACGACATGAAAACAAACGTTGCTGATTAGACATCATTGCTCATTTTATATTTCTATAGAGGTGAAAAACTTTATAGGATTTGAACATTGCCTAACAATAACGTGTGTCGCTTGATGCGCAAAACTGGTGCATGTCCCTGCCGCTGGAGCTTGCCAATTTTAGTGTTGTTGCACGACTGAACTATGTGTACTATTCTCACCATATATACGCTTTTCATGTATTAGAGATTTACATGAACTGTAGTGTTGCGTTGTTGAACTGTGTTTTGCTTTGTTTTTGTGTTACTAGTTGAACGAACTTACGTGAACTCTTCATAGGAGGCTCTTGTACGTTCATATACTGCGAATTTCACGAAATATTTTATCTGGGAATGCGATTAGTCGGTGCTAGATAAAAACGCTGGCATACACTAAAAACGGTGCTAGATAAAAACGCTGGCATCCACTAAAAACGCATATTAAAGACGCAATGCAGTTAGTACTATATGTAGACGTACGTAGAAACTCGTTTGAACTCCGACTGAGCCTAGTGTTGTTCACTTATTTTTTCTATACAAGGCACGTATAGGTTACAAAGTAATGAAGATGGCTAAAACGGAAACAAAATGCGCTAGACACGGGATAGTCAAAGAACGACCACCCTGCGTTTACACTCACTCCCATAGCAAACATGACCACAATCACAATTTCTAATTTCGTAACTAAGCTTTACTGCTTATGACACCATCTATACAAAAGTTGTACATGAAGTTGTCCATAGTGCATTGCGTGGAATGACAACATAGCGACGAGCAAACGTATCGACAAATAAATTATCCTCAATGAAGTTTTATGAAGCCTAGAATTTATAGCCAAGTCAGAGACAGGTGCATTTACAGAAAGGCAGAGAGGTCGGCCTGAGCAATAGCATACTCTAGCTTGCTACTCTACAGAGTGGAAGGAGAAAGGGGAGAAAAAATAGTAATTGATTACGATGGTGACATAGAGAAATCAGTATATGCAGTTCTTTCAACTTAAAAAAACAATATAGCCGCCTATACAGTCCAGTTGCTATAGCAAAGTCAGTGAAACAACAATGCAAGTGGCTATAGCTTACAGCAGGTATTCAATGCAGCCCAAATTCTGACATATGATCTTCTGTACAAGCACAATAATAAACACGTGCGTGATTTCTAAAAAAGCAATATAAGCTAACAAGCCAGTGCAGGTGTTTACAGGATAGCACATAACGAGGCTACAATCTTTTTAACGAAGAGCTTGAGCCATCTGCACGAAATGTACAATAACCACGTGCACATATACACCGATGGTTCAACCACAGCGTCTGGTTCTGGTGGTGCGGTGGTGATTCCAGCTAGAGGAATCACTCTGCGAATCAAACTGTCACATGCCACTACGTCCACAGCGGCAGAACTTGCGGCTTTGCGTGGCGCCATAGAGTACATCAAATCCCAAAGACCTAGCAAATGGGCTGTGTTTTCCGACTCAAAACCAGCCCTGCAGTGCATGCAGTCAGTCCTTCGACGAGGTTGCCATGAACAATTAACTTACGAAGTTGTCAAGCTCGTACACCACGTCACAGAAACAGGCCACGAGGTCAGGTTTCAGTGGCTTCCTGGTCATTGTAGGATCAGTGGCAATGATTTCGCAGACAACGCGGCTCGTACATCGCACCAAGAAGAACACACCCTTCCGATTCCTTTATCAAGGACTGACGCTGCAAATAAACTTCGTCACCTGGCACGTAGTCTAAGTCTGCAGGAGTAAAACACCCCAAGCATAAGACATACGAGACTATGTCAAATAAACCCTCGACTGGAACTTCGACCTCCATCTGGACTTCGTCGACGTGAAGCTTCACTTTTTTGTCGCCTATGTTTGGGGGGTCGCCTTCACAAAAGCATATAGAACCCTCATCGGATTGACCGACAATGCGGAATGCGACGTCTGCTGCACCAAAGAAGACATCGACCATCTGATATGTCATTGCCCTCGATTTGCCCTGAAAGACAGAAGCTTTCGAACGCATTGAGACAATTGGACGATCGGCCACTCTCTGTGCAGATGCTACTAGAACACCGTCATCGCCTTTCGTCGGCTCAAAAAGCAGTCAAAGCTGTCTTGCGCTTTTTGAGGACTACAGGCCTATGTGACTACCTTTAACTTTTGTGTAGTGCCACCGCTGCATACGCGCCAGCCGATTGACTGACAATCCTCCTTTTCTTTCTCTCCCTATCTCTCTCTTTCTCTTCTCCTTCCTCTCTCTCTCTCTCATCTTTATGCCCCCTTCCTATTCCCCCAGCGTAGGGTAGCAAACCGGGCATGTGCCTGGTTAACCTCCCTGCCTTCCCTCTTGTTGTTTACCCCCCCCCCTCGTTTTTGACAAGCAATATTTCAAGTGCTCTTTGGCTATTTCTTACAGGAGGTGCTTTACGGGTACAGCCTCACAGCTCCTGTCATTGGTAAGCTGTTTGTACTACAGTTGTAACATGAAGCGTCTGTATAACTGACTTCGATGTAGCGAGATATTCTGTGTAATGAACACTTCGCATTTTTTATCGTACTTGAATGAAGCTCGTATTTTTTTTTCACTAATAAAGAAACATTTGCCACATTTTCTTCATTTATTCCATGTAGGTGAATGCTTTCTCGTTCATTGTGATAAGTAGAAAAACATTCGTTTAACAGTCAACACTGCGTGATTATTGTGGATGTTTGACGCAGTCAATGGTGGTGGCAGCGCAGCCGGGGTTGGTGTCGTCATCGGAGCCATCCTCGTTCTACTCATCCTCATAATCGCAGCGATTGCACTCACCTTCTACTACGTACGGTAAGCATATATGTTGTGGTTTGTCAGCACGGATAGGCATATATAATTACCTGGCTTGAAGTATTCTTAGCATTCTGCTGAGGATGCTGGAAGTGCTCCACGAACTCTCGTTTTTAACATAAACACCCGCAAATTTATGCAAACCTGATAGAAAAAAGAACTTGTTGAAAGACCCCCTACCAGCCTCTCAGAATACGAAAAGCAAGGAGAGCAATACTCACTCCTGGCGTTTCTCGCTTTACTTTTGCATTTCTGTGACGCACAGAGTGATTGCGGTGACGTCTATTGTGCACATGCACTCGAATCGTCCATATACGCAAAACATGTGATCTAATTTCTCTCCTGCACTGTTTTCTTATGCAGGTGCCCATCCGTTCTTTCCTGTCTTGCATTCTATCGCGAGCAATCAACTTATTTCACTTCCTTTTGTGTATTTTCCTGTGCGCAAGCGGTGATAACAATGTGGGGCCGATAAGTGCGAAATCCTGATAGGCTAGAGCTCTTGATGCTGACGTTGCTGACGTGTTCTTGAAGGGGTCCTGAAACACTTTTTCAAATAAAGATGGAATGAATTCACTGGAAGAGCTTCCTGCTTTACAAATTCAATGCCGCAAAAAAAATTAGGAATCCGTCCAGTGCGAGTGGAGTTGCAAGGATTTGTCGCATGCTGCAATGGCATTTGCTCTTCTCTCGTCCCGACGAAAGTACTGGAAGCTGAGGAGGGAGGAATAGCAGGGTCAAAGAAAATACGTCAGTCGTGCTTCGTGACCTGGAGAACTTTTTTTTCTTTGAATGCGCGGCTTTCCAGTGTGATCGCACGTGTATTTGTGCACAAGTCGCGACCTCCCGCGGCGATCTCTGTGATGACCGAGCGCGCCATGTTAAAATCAGCCGATGGCTGATAGACGGGCTTGCTACGAGTGGTTTTTGAGCGTCTTCTGCCATTTTTCGAGATAAGAGAAAGAAATCTTCGCCGACATTCATACTTTATTAAGTATTCCAGGCCACGTGCTGCGCTGTAATATTTGACTCGCGTGTTGTCAGGAGCCTCTACTACCGATATCGTTAGCGCTTTCGGATCGTGCTCAAAAAGCGTGTCAGGGCCCCTTTAAGAGATAAGTGGTGAGGAGAATGCATCGCTAACGCGAAGGGTAGCGAAGACGAGGGGAAAACCATTCCCTCGCTTCTGAACGTGGTGTGGGGAGGGCCCCTTTAAAAATGCAGTGTGGAACCACTCGCTATTTACACAAAAACTATGTACCTTTAGTCTCCTAGGCAACATTCGTTTGCTGATAATGCGTAGCATACACTAAGCATATGTTTTAAAGAACCTACCTATACAGTAGCATGTTGTATTCGATTCCTTTTCAAACATTCTGGGTACTAATGTAACCTCACACACCCAACCAGAATAGGCGATAGAGCAGCTAAAGTATTTCCTTTTTTTACAAACATATTATAAGCACTGTGTCCACGTTGCGAGCGACTCTTCGTGTGCTGTTTCTAAAAACTTTCGTGAAGCTATGTGTATTGGTACACTTTTACACGACCATTTTGTTGAAAAGTGCATCCTTAGTTTGATGAGTGAGACGCCGATGAATAAAGCTAACTTGCACGTCGACTAGCTCTCACATTAACATCAGTTGTCAAATTTGCAAATAAGTCTCTTAAATGCTGTGTGAAAAACTCAGTTTTCGGTATACCCAATACCACAAAATCCGCAATTGAGATTCGCGCAATTTCATGCGCAACACTTCTCCTGGCGTCCAAAGGTGAATATGCATCTTTCAATTGAATGCCGCGACTACAACCATAACAATCTGATGCACACGAGGTACGTACGTTGTGTCATCAGCATAAACAACTTATGGTCAAACCCACCTACCACGGTGTCAGCACTTCCACTTCAGCCCGAAATAGCCCCGCCGCGGTGGTCTAGTGGCTAAGGTACCCGGCTGCTGACCCGCACGTCGCGGGTTCGAATCCCGGCTGCGGCGGCTGCATTTCCGATGGAGGCGGAAATGTTGTAGGCCGGTGTACACAGATTTGGGTGCACGTTAGAGAACCCCAGGTGGTCGAAATTTCCGGAGCCCTCCACTACGGCGTCTCTCATAATCATATAGTGGTTTTGGGACGTTAAACCCCACATATCAATCAATCAATCAACTTCAGCCCAAAATTAACACATCGCAGATATAGAAAGATAACTTTACGTAATGCGCTACGGTAGCCTTGAAACAAGGAGCTTAGGGAACGTAATGAACTGCGCGTGTGCAACTGGCTCCAAATTAAATTAATTTACAACGTTTTGAAAACTAAATCTGCTACTCCTATGCAGTTTCCACGGACGTTTGCCTTTATGCTGAATGTTTCGCCCTACGTGCCTAGGCACATCTTAACAAAAATTTTACTGTTGTTTGCTACAGGAAGCGGCAAGCTCTTGCGTATCGGTCTAGGAGCCCGACAAAGCGAAGCTTGAAAAACCGTCTCTCGAGGCTTTCAAAGTGTAAGTCACTTTGTGTGTGTGTGTGTGTATGCTTTCAAGCGAACGTTCTCTACACGATTTTTTGTCGGTGCTGTCGTCGTGGTTGTTGTTGTTGTTGTTGTTGTTGTTGTTGTTGTTGTTGTTGTTGAAAACTTTCTCCTTGGCATAGTACTGTTCAATCACTTAGACGCATGAATGTTCGTTTAGCTACATAAAATACGGTGTCACAGTGTTGCCCAGAAGAAACTAAATGAACAAATAAACAAATGAAAACAAGTGAGAACAGGAAAAAAGTAGGAACGTATATTTCAAAAATGGGCATTCGTATACACACAAAAATGCTTTAGGATGATCTTCGTGGTTGTAACCACATGATGTGAACGACAAATGTTGGATCCCCGGCACGACCGTCTGCGGCATAAGAGTCCTTGTAATTTTCGGGATCACGACTGCTACTGTGCCATCTGAGTGCTGACCATTGCTGGGCGACTACTTGAGGCCATATTTTCTGGATGTAGACTTCACGCAAGACTGCACAATGAGTGCTCCCTGCTAACGAATAACAAGATGCAGGCATGATAAAGAAGAGAGGTGGGAAATCGGGAATACTTTCAAAATTCACCGACAAGGAAATTCGCATGGAGTATATATGCACAGGGAGGTACTTGTAACTTCGAACAAATGTGGTACTTGTCTAACTGGCTTAGGTAGGCACCAACTTCTCGCGTAGCAATCGTTCATACATTTCTGAGAACAATCATTTGTACAGCAGAATTAAAGCCATCATGAATAGAGCGCTGTGAAAGACGCTGTGACACACGTGATTTTTAGAAATAAGCATTCACAGACGAGTACAGAAAAATCTCAAACACTCGAGGTTTTAATGTACAATGCTAAAACACGTTAGCATATCATATTCTTTTGATATGCGCTAAAGGTTCAAGAACAGAATAAACATCACTGCATGAATGAAAGAGCTGCCGCACGTCGTTAGCTTCGTATAAAGCGCCGCGTAGGATTTTACCGGAAAGAACAGTGTCTATTTGGGAAGCGTTGACTCAAGTAAAAAACAAACATAGTAATGGGTGAAGTGCTGACTATCAAATCCAGAATCTCACACACACACACACACACACACACACACACACACATGCACACACATGCACGCACACACACACACACACACACACACACACACGCGCGCGCGTTTATTATTGTAATATGCATGTCATTCTTGTTTAAAATAAAACCACGTTCATAAAGACTGTTCACTCAAGCAGTCACTTCTATAAACTTACCCGATACTGTGTTTAATTTTCTTGTTTTTTCGTCTCTTTGTCACTTTTATCCAAAGAAAATTCATTGTGCTGGGGAAAGAAAAGAATGACGCTTGAAGTCGCAAGCTAAGTAATAAAATAGGCTTCATCTTCGAGAATATTCATAGTGCCCACCTGAGGTAACCATGAAAATGGGAAACAGCGCTATAGCTGAAGTACGTCCTACAAGGAAATACAGACAGCCCTATTTTTCGAGTATTTCAAAGATACCATCCCTTTATATCCAATAGCCCTGGCATCGAAAGCCAAACGCCAAAAGCTGTGGTCGTTTCATGTGAAGGAATGGCACATGCGAGTGGGAGAGGGGGGGGGTCATGCAGCTAACGTCACGCCTATAGAAAATATCTCATTTATATGAACCAACATTCGGTGCTTGTTTAAAAAACACATTCTACGGGAAGGAGACGCTGTTATTAGCTAAGCGGATTCTTGAAGTCATGCGTGATATGAACGGTGAAAGCAGGGCGCGCAGCTGCCATATTCTCATGCGTTTTTTTTTTTGAACACAGAGTCATGTGCTCACCCTCTTCAAAGCAGTCGGCGTCCGGTGTTTGGAGTCGCATAAGACATGACAATATATCGGGCAATCGCGGACACAAATCAACAGTGGTGTTTGGATCACATGCGTTTCTTTATAAGGGGTACCACCTCGTTCTGGCGCCGCACTCTGTTGTCTCCTGACATTACCCAGTAGTCACACTAGAGCACACAAGAATCACAGCAGGAGAGAGCGATGGCCTAACGTAACGCCGTACGTAGCTTCCTTTCCATGCCTATAGCTTCAAACCTGATCTTCGGGACGAGGAAGGCAACAAAGTGCTTAAATATCGCAACAAACTTCTGTAACTCTATTCATCCTTGATGGAAATATAGTCTTGAAAGACAAGTATCAAGACATTACGAAGTTGCACTCTGAATCATGGGTTAGTGAATCTTCAGTGCTTATCACCGATAAAGAATTTCAGTACCAGGCCAATGCATAAAACACCAGTACCACACGTGTTAAGGTGCCGTTAGGCTAAAGAAAGGGGGGGTTTGGGGGGACCATGGAGCATGTTAGTATATTGGCATGATGCTGCTGTTAGTTTTTCACGCATGCACGGTGATGTTCTCCATGAATTACCGTTCGTAATAAACTTCAGTGGTACGTCCGGCCTTCTCCAATGAGTTTCTTTCGTCGTGTGCTCCCTTCTTAACCTTCCTGGAACACTTCTCTTTCAGATTCTTGACGCATTCAGTAATGGTTTGCAGCAATTGAATTGTGAGGCAATACACTCCGATACTGAGATCAATTGTTCATTAGGTCAAAAGTTGTTCAGCAACCTTTTTGACGATTTTGCCACATCCTCAAGATCACGTTGCGCTTGTCAACTTTATCTTTCCGTAACTCTATTTTCACTATACAGTTTGGAAAGCGGTTTTGAAGATTTGGAGAAAAAGAGAGAGAAAAAGAGAAGCAGCTGTGACAGTGATGTCACGTTCCACGCTAGATTGATGGACTGTTACTAACACTGTCCTTATGTATGCGCTGTGTGGCGTGAGATCTCTCTGCTTTCTCTCTCGCCTCTCCCTCTTTCTCTTTTCCTCGTCCCATTTCCCACGCGTAGGGTCTCAAACCGGCAATTTCGGACTGGTTGACGCCCCTATACCTTCCCTTCTCTAACATTTATTGCCTCCGATACGGTTTTTATGCACTCTGCAGTGACACTTCTTTTCGCTTCTTGTGTAACCCAGTGGACGAAAACAGCATGTCCGAATCGCGCATGACCTTGAACATGGAGAGCAGCGACTCGGTCAACATGACAGTCGTGGCCAACGGTGGCCTTCCGTCGAAGCCTGTCCCCCTGAAGCGGCTTCAGGACCACGTCATTCAAGGTCAAGCGAATGGCGTGCTTAAGGAAGAGTACATGGTACGGAGAATGTCTTCCTGCCTTCCGAATTCCAAAATTGTGTTTGCCTAAGCGCAGTTATCCATATACAGTTGTATGTATACTACCTTTGTACAAAATAGACCAACAAGAAAGTGTGAGCTGGTGATTGTGTCTATCAGTAGTCTAAAAGAAGGCCATCAGGTATGAATTTATTCCCCCAAAAAAAGGATCAATCACTTTCTATATTGGAGTCAATACTGAAAACATCCAGCGAAAAGAGAAGACATTAAGAAGTAAGTCTATGTAATGTGTACAACGGCACATCTTAAACAATATATACTAAAATTCACAATATGGTAAATTAAGAGAACAATAGAAAAAAATTACCGATGCAAAAAAAAATAGGTGCAAGAACCCCTAGACGAAAACCGCCAAGAATTATTACATGAGTTATGCTTTGTTCAGTCCTAAATGACTTGCTGTGGTGAGTTTGAGGCTACCTACAGCATGAGAATCAAACTCGCGCCAAAAGAAAAAAAGCAGCAAAAGTCACAGGGTTGCCTATGCTTTCACTTGGGAAGAGTCGGAGGCGAAAGCTAGCTCGTGTGGTCATTAACGCGGTAGCGTTAGTAAGCTCGTTTCACGGAAATTGCGAGGTTAGTATCTGCATCGTTGGTTGTGAGCGAAAAAATCATAATGCCTGTGACCGAAAACTTTAAAATGATGCGAATAAAATAAATGAAAGAAGTATGTGTTTGAAATGAGAACCGAACCCTGGCCGCCTTCGTAAAAAACTGTGTGCTACCATATAAACAATATCATGCTTGAGACTATTTCGAGGAAGATTATAGGAACATCATAGGAAGATTACGTGGCAGAAGTGTAGAATCACGCACAGCGTCAAAACGTGAAATTGCCCTGAATGGGTGTTTCAGAGGTCCAGCACTCAGACATATTTACTGGTCAACATCGGCAGAACCATCAACAAAGAGAGCAGTTGCGTAGGGTTCACGTGTTGCCCTACGAGAAGTGGGCCCAGCAGTCGTAGGACAACACGTGAACCCTGCGATGAATTGCGAAATGATGAATTATGATGCAGTGGGCACCTAACAACTAAACATGCATTCGAGGACAGCGTGAAGGGCCATTGCTGAAAGTGTAGTGATTTACTTCCTTACAGCATGGTTCAGGCATGCGCCAAGAACCGAAGCCAGGCTTGCGATTGAGCTGCGTATGCGCAGGGGGACTGCTTACTCTGTCGCGTCCTATTTTCGATGAGGAAGCTCAAGCGTCCTTCAAGTTTTCACCAGCACAGCGTAGACAACCACTCCAACAAGGGGCTAACCAGCCTGTCTTTCCGCTTTTATCATCTTCATTATCACCATGACTACTACCACCAACACCGCCACCATCATCAACATCATCATCATCATATTCACTTATTTTTTTACCCTTAAGGGCGCCTCAAAGGGCATTTACTCGTACAAATATGCGTGTGAATGTTTCGTAAATTACTGAATTTACACTTTGTATCGGTTCTTATGAAGTCTTGTCACGCAATTTCCTACTTTAACATAGAATTTAGCAACGCATTGTTATTCCAGAGCCGTGATTGGTCGGAAACTAGGTTTGGCATGAACGAACACGATGCCATGAGTCGGCACAGGCTCTCGTCATCCTCCTCACCTTTTGCTTCGCTATAAGAACACGTGCGGCCCTTTGACCAGTGTAGGGGGCAGTCACTTTTATGGGCAGGAGAGCGAGCACAGAGACAGAAACAAAGAAATACCCCGCCACGGTGGTCTAGTGGCTAAGGTACTCGGCTGCTGACACGCAGGTCGCGGGATCGAATCCCGGCTGTGGCGGCTGCATTTCCGATGGAGGCGGAAACGCTGTAGGCCCGTATGCTCAGATTTGGGCGCACGTTAAAGAACCCCGGGTGGTCGAAATATCCGGAGTCCTTCACTACGGCGTCTCTCATAATCATATGGTGGTTATGGGACGTTAAACCCCACATATCAATCAATCAAATCAGAAACAATGTAATAGCAAGAAAGAGAAAATCTTAGGGAACCACAGGAAATAAACCTGAGAAAAACGGAGAAAATAAATCGGAAGAATGAGAAAGAGATGGAAATAGACACACGTAGAAGATATAGCAAAACAGCAAGGCAAAAGCCAAAAGATGAAAAAAAAATGACAGAGAATGAAAAGACGAACAGAAATATATAAGCAAACAGAAGGAGATAGAAAGTAATAGCAAGCTACACCAATTGAGAAATACCAAAAAAAAAGGGTTGAAAGAACTGGAAAAAAAGCAATAGAAACAAACTAAGACAGAGAAAAATGGAATCAAGAGAAAGAGGGCAAGAGACTAAATAGGAAGAAAGAACGAGAAGTAAAAAAATACAAGCAAGGAAGGCTTCTGAACTTCAAACTTCGTTGAGGGTTAACTGCAATATTGAGAAGCTGGCTTCATTTCTTTTTTAATTCAATGCAGTACACATTCCTAATGCTTTTTCTATTTTGTATTGCAGACTACACCAAAGGGACAACTGCATCCATGGAACGAGGCGAAAAAGGCTGAGAATAAGCCCAAGAATCGCTACGGAAACATCCTACCATGTAAGGCACGACTGATACGTAGTAGTCGCGTTAATGTCTGGTAAAACCACCAAAGCGCTCTTTTTTTCGCGAAGCTGTACTCATAACTGGTGAAAGCGCACTCCCTGGTGTTTTGAAGCACCACTAAAAAATGGTGAAACTTTTCCAACCACACCGTCACTGTCATTCTATGTTTCCTTCGCAAACCACCACGTTTGCGAAGAGGTTGATGTCCCTCGAATGACCGTTAAGGAAAAAAGTCACAGCTTCGACGCAAAAACGAAGCAATGTACGCGATAACAACAAAATGGAAGGTCACGCGCAGTATAGCAAGCAGATCGAAACGTGCCCCGCGTTTCTCACGCACAAATGAAACACAAAACGTACTCACAGGTACAAATGAACGCGAATAAGCATCTCAGTTGCTACTGCGCTGTGTCTCAAAAGCGTGCTCTTTTCGCAAACGAAGAGTGTGCAACGATTGTAGTGACCTTTTTGCGCGCGGTAACTACAAGAGGGTCATTCCAGTGAAAGCCCAAGGCCAGCCAAGGCGTACCATTCTCCCCACCACGAGATAAACGCACGCGTGAGCATCCACCCTGCCCTCTTTACGCGGGGCAAATTACGCGCGTGGGATGAGAGCGCGCGCCGATGCGTCGTGACGATATGACGACGCGTACTCATTGCGCCATCTCTCTGGTAATGCTGAAAACACGATGGTTACTCGAGATGCCTATCACGAGTGGTAAGCGGTAGGTATAAGTAGCTTCTCGTTTAAATGTTCAAGTAGGTGCTCCTTCGTGGCTCAGTGGCTAACCTCTCGCACTCACAATTCACAGGTCCAACATACCATTCCGTGCACTGGAGTCTTTTTCTGAATTATTTATCTTTCTTGCGCTTTTGTATATGTGGATACGTATACATATACGGTGAGTGACGGTGATGTCGACGCCGACACTGGTGGCGAAATCCAGCCGAGAGCGTCCATTAATTGCTATCGCAATAAAAACTTGCGGTTCCATGTACAACTAAAGAACGATAGGCCAAGATCCTTTGAAATGGGACGCAAACGAATATGCACCTGATCTCGTTGCTGGCTTTCATGAAGGCGGTATGTTGGGGAGCGGGCGAGGAGAGCGTTTGATACGGTCGGCGGCGGGAATGAATGAGTGAGTGAGTGTGCGACGTCCGCCTCACAGCGCGAGCCATCTGTCACCGCTCCTGCGCTCACTGTAAGCGCGCCCCTGTTGTGTTGCTGGGTGCGCTCGCGCGACACTGGGAGCTTAGACGGCCGCGACGGCAACGGCCGTCGCCGCTGTCGAAAGCGGTCAAGCCTGTTTGAAAGCGGTTAAGCCCAACTTGTGTGTGTTTGGGAGGAGGGGGGGGGGCTTACGAATAACTCCTGGTACGCTTTCCCACATTTTTCTTCTTAAAGCCGGTGCGGGAGGGCTGTGATAGTCGTGTTTATCACGGCCCTCGCCGAGCAGTGGAGGTGGTTGCACGAGAGAGTGGTATCAACTGACATTGCGAATGTCCTCTGGTCTATCGACTCACGTGCGAAAAATTGACTTTAACTGAGCGTCAAGGTCGATTGCATGCACACAGTCGTTTTGTGGGTTGTTACCGGGAGGAGTAGAGCTGTAGCTTTGAAATCTCTCGTCGCTACCATTGTGCACGACATACACATTGTTCTGTATACGCGTCATAGTATCTTAACGTAGCTTCCTCTTCAGCTCCGTCTCCATTGCCCATTTTCATCTCTCTCGGTATTTAAATCTTCCTGGGCCCTGCCTCTAGTGTAGGGTGACATACCATACCGGTTCTTATACCCTGCACTGTATTTCTGTTTTGTTCCTTTCATTCCACTCTGTAGCTTGTTGAGTGCAGATAGCAGCGTAGTCGCAATCCAATGCTACTATTGTTCATGCTCAAACAACTTAAGTTTATTGTTTCTTATCTGAACGACGTCATAAATGCTACAGTGCCCTTTTTCCGCTCTACGTTTCGGTGTCATTCAAGAAACAGTGTACAAATCATAGTGCGATAAAAAACCACCTTCTGTATTGATTCGGTGTCCAATAGAGCGCTACTTTCATTCAGAATCTTCGTTTCACCGACTTTTTGCACCACTGTTTTTTCTTTCAAGTGTTTCATTGTTCTGAAAATTGTTCAACGTAAACTTACCTTTTAAATACAGCTTTTTGTTCCATTTTTTTGCCGCAGATGACCACTCGAGAGTTAAGCTGCTTCCTTTGCCCGACTTCGAAAATACGGATTATATAAACGCAAGCTATGTGTCGGTAAGAACCGTTATTTCACTAAAGAAGTGCGCTTTATTTATTGCCGATCACTCGTTAGCAAAATTTTATGGTAGTGCAGCCGCAAATATGTGCACTGGTATATTCAACAAAACAACCACCGCTCTTTCATGATGTTTTCATGCTGAAAAGTTGCCAAAAAGTGTTAGTCTTCTTATTTCTTTATTGAACACTTACTAAAATTCCATTGAAGTTGTGTAATGAACGCTATTTGATAACATCAAAGTCTTTGTTGGGCATTGCTTTAGCATTCATTAAGTCATTGTCGCTTGACTGGGTCAATGGCGCTTTCAGTATGCGGAGTACACGTTTTAACATTAGATAAGTCCGCCAACTACAGTGAGCCTTTATTATTAGTCTCAGAGGGATAAATATCATTTCTCTGGGAACAATAATATCTCCCGATAAAAGTCTTTATTATTATTTCTAGATGCCATAAGCTTCAAAAGTGAAGATTTGTAAGCTTTTTAATGCGCTAAGTAGTAGGAACAGAAATTCTCATCGCCACAAAGCGGTACGAGCTCACTGCGTGCTATTTAACCTGCGCTTCTCTCCCACAACCCATGCACGTATTCATCACGCAAGAAATATGAAAACTATTATGTACGAGTCTGTTAAATAAGTTAATTACATGTAACATCACGTGACAGCTAAAGCCACAACTAAAAGCACGTAATATCACGGAATAACTAGTCACATGGCTAAAGATCACGTGCACTCACAGGACTGAATTTACGTTAGATTACGAAACTATAGTCACGCCAAATTATGTAACACGCGTAGCTGCTCGCGTGAGTAAAAAAATACGTGACATTACCTAAAATTTGTCACATAATCAAAAATCGCGTAACATGCACGTGACTAATATCTGATAACATCAAGTAGCTAGTCAAGTGACTAGAGTAATGCAACATCGCCTAACTGCTCACGAGATGAGTCTCCTAAATGTATGCATAATTTAGTCACGTGACTGGAAATCACATTACATTAGGTGCCGTTTACAATAGTCACGCAACGTCACGTAATAGCGACAATTTTCCGGCCGAAACTACGTGACAAGTAATGGCGTGACTAAAATCACAAGATGACGTAACAGAAAGTAACGTGCCATATCTATCCAAGTTTAGCCATATTCAGAAATACTAGCAAAAACTTAGCATCTCAAGCAAAAGTTTGGCATTACTAGAAAAACTTTGAGAGGTCGAACATTAGCTCATCTGATGGCTCCAGCCTTATGCCACAATGACACGGTGCGCACACTTTTATTATTTGATAATTTATTATTTATTAGAAATGCTCGCAAGGGCTTTTCAGTAATATTGATTTTTTTCCATGCAGGGTTACCGATGTCCACGCAAGTACATCGCGACGCAAGGTATTTTGTTCTGGGGTTATCCTTTTTAAATGAAAATGTTATCAAAAAGAATTTAGCCCTTCTGTGTGGGTGCTCGCCGGCGGAAGGCTGCTCAGGGCAGAATCGCAGAGAATTTCTCTTAGGAGGAGTGCTCCTGTCAATCTGTGCAGGTCCTTGACCACTAGAATCGACTTACAATGATCTTGCTCTCGTGTGACCATTGTACGTTGAACTCAGTAATGTGCTTTCGCGAATTATAGCTCTTTTTTTGGACGCCAAATCTTTCTCAGTCTGTCAATGTGCAGTCTGTTGCAACGATGCACAGTCTGTCAATGTTAGCGCTTGGTTTGTAATGTTCCTGGTACCTCATTGACTATGGCAATTGCTTGGTTGTTTTTTTTATTTTTGCACATGCCTCAGGTAGCGTTTTTTTATTCATTTCATGCCTGTAAAACTTGAAAAGACTATAGGTGGTCAGGAAAGGTATTTGTATCACTCTTTGCAGGACTTTGTACCATTTCGCAGGATTTTAAATTATATAGAGCGCATTCCGACTACCGATTTTGTAAATTCGTTTAAATGTCTTGCAACCTAAACATCATACATTTTCCTTTTTTATTACACTAATGTGCAGGCCCCAAGCAGTCGACACTGACTGATTTTTGGCGAATGGTATGGCAAGAAGGCTCGTGTAAAATCATTATGCTCACCAACCTTAAGGAGCAAGACAAGGTAAGCACGCATGCAAACAATTTTTCAAGTCTTGCAAACATTTAAATTTCACCACGAAGTGGCACATTAAATTGAAAACCACTCATGCCAAAGTGTCAAGGACAGCTGCATCTATTGTATATATTGTCACGGGGTCATGACAGGGACAAAGGAAGCACACTCTTAGTTCAGATGAAACTATTTAGTCGGCCGAACTTGTGGCCAGTGAATGGCATGTCAGATTACAGCAACACACTACCAATGATGGCACCGAACACTGCGGCAGCCGTCGACCAACTGGCAAGAGGCGAAGCGCATTGGCATTCACACATGTGCCGTTCAATGTTGCAGCCTCATCAGTGGTCATCGCGCAAGCTCTGCAATAATCTTCAGCGTTCGCGTCTTACGCCCAATCTTAACATAACGAGCTACAATGTTTGCAAACCTTCTAGAACAATGAGACGCAGCTTGAGTGAAGAATTCTCGACAGGCTTTGTGCGCGAAAACTGAATGAAACAAAAGTGAAAATTAGAAACACACGTGGCATTATTATGCACGAAACCTAAATGAAAAAAAAATACGAAGAAGATTCTTATAAACGCAAAAGTGCAAACTCATTATACTGCTCAGTATTATCTTATTAAATGAGGTAATCAATGTCTTGATGATACAGGCTTTTCATGCTTCGCGTACCCTGATTGTCAGAACGTTTGAACTCCAAACATTTATTTTTCGCAAGGGGGAAGAAACGCATTTCTCAGTGTTCACTGATTACATCATCTGAAGAGGGACAGCTTTAAGCTCTCCCATAGTAGAGTACCTAATACTCTAAATCGTTACCCACTTTTTCTAAACACACATCATTTACTCGTGCTCTTGCGATTCGCAGTGTGCAAGCGTGACGTTTCTGAAATCTGTTTTCCTCAGCATACGTGTATGATAAAAGGAAACAATGCTGAGGTGCAATCACATATATATATATACCTAGGGCGCTAGAATTCATTTGCCAACAACAATGTGGCAATACATACCTGCATTGTGATCTTTAGCTATGTATTACTGGTCAGCTGTCTTGTCAATTGAGCGCTGTGTATTACTGGTAATAAATTTGAAACCCCACCACAATTCATTGTATAACTCCTGTGCTTAATCTCTTACGGCCATCTCCTGTTGCAGACAAAGTGTGAACAGTACTGGCCAGAGACCTCACAGAAGTACGGCAAATTTATGGTGACACTGATGAAGGCAGACACCCAGGTCGACTTTGTAGTTCGGGAATTCGAAATTGCACTGGTGAGTGCTCTTTCTTTTCTTTTGTGTACCAAGTTCTTATAAGGCATTAACCCAAGAGTTGCAATCAGCTTGAGGCAAATTAATTTGAAATCACGAACAAAAAAAGAGTGAGAGACAATAAAGATGAAGAGAAAGGCAGGAAGGTTAACCATGGCTGAGCCTGGTAGGCTACCTTGCACTGGGGAGGGAGTAAGGGGAATAAAAGTTAGAGAGAGAGAAAGAAAGAAATGTCACTCATGCCATCGACAAAACGGCAGTTATGTGCTTAACATCACAGACGATGAGTTACACCTGAGTCGTAATCAAATGAGCACATTCGTTGCATTAGCTTGTATGCGCGGTCCTACGCACCCAAAATCATGCCGATGGTGAAGCCATGATGGTGCCGCTTGTGTTCTCAAGCAGCACACTTCTGAAGGCTTGCGAGAACTAGTGTGATGGTGTCAAGGAGTTGCAACGCGAACCAAATATTCAAAAAGATTATGTGCTCTTAATGGAAAACAATTATTTGCATTAGAACAAATGCCCCCGTTACATGGTATTTTTATACGGACGCTTTTGCTTAAATAATTACATATTAATGTAATCTCCTTATGAATGTACTCTTGTCTGAGCTATGTTAGTAAATTTCAAGTGTGACTGATGAGAGCAGCCTGAACGAGCGAATCATGTGTTCTGTTTTCCTATAACTTAACACATCTCTGAGCCATACTGAAAAAGTTTGCAGAGTGTTAAATAGTGTTACTGTACAAAGTATCATGCGCCTAATCTTCCAGTACAATTGCTCGTTTACGCATGGTTCAGGAATTCAGTGCAACCCGCAGGGGCGCCTGCGCAAGTAGGCGTTTGGTGTGTAGCGACACCACGGACCCGAGCTAACGGGGGAGTTTCGGCTCCCTCCCACGCCTAGCCGTGCGTGGCTTTGCCGTGTCCGGAGAAAAGGGGATCCTGGGGGTTGAGCCAATGCTGGGTGATTGGACCTTTAAGGCCCCCCGGCAGAGGCAACACACCCCTTTGGCCCTGGCTTCACGTAGACGGCACCCCTGGGCTGACCCACCCAGGGGAAATCGGTAGTCGCCTTTTCCTATTTCTCTCTCTCTCTCTACATCTTAGTCTATTCTCGTCTTTAAATCTATCCTGTATCCTTCTCTCTTCCATTTACTTCCGATTTTTCCTGGCGGCAAGGGTTAACCTTGTGTATGTGCTCTGTCTTGGGCACAATACATTTGGTTATAGCGGCTGTGTACAGCTGACGTTGACATGCCTCATATAAATTTAGGACTTGTCACGTCCCCGTGTTGGGCTCCATGGTGGGCGGCTGGCATGGCTGCCGAACTCACATTTAGTTTATGGCTTTTTCTTCTCTCCCTTCATTGCACGATCGTCCTCTCCCGAAGAGAGGGCGCACCGAAGACTTTTGCAATTATTTCAGCAAACCGAAAGAAACCTTTCCCCGCTACCATGTAATCCATTGTGAAACCGCTGAAAAGAACGCCAGAACTATTTCGCCTTTCGTTGTTTCCAAATGCCTCACCACTACACTTGGATCAGGTTACCAGGCTACAAGAATGGCCAGTGGGGATCTCCTCCTCGAGGTAAAAAGTCAGAGCCAGTATGAAAACCTATCAAAACTAGAATCGTTTGGAAACATACCTATCTCAATTACACCACACCGCTCACTCAACACTTCCCGAGGCGTTGTATCTGATCAAGACTTGCTTGACCTGACTGAAGGTGAGCTCCTCGAGGGCTGGAAGGACCAGCAGGTGACACAAGTACAAAGAATCAAAATTAGGCGTGATAAGAAGGAAATCCCAACAAAACACATAATTGTGACATTTTGCACCAGTACCCTGCCTGAACATCTCGAAACAGGATACTTGAAGTTGAATGTGAGACCTTACATTCCGAACCCACGACGTTGCTTCAAATGCCAGCGTTTTGTCACGGCTCTCAGAGTTGCCGCGGCCAACTCACCTGCGGAAAGTGTGCCACCACAGGACACGCTACGGACGAGTGTAAGGTGGAGGATGGGTCCCACTGCGCAAACTGCGATGGTGCCCATCCCGCATACTCCCGAACCTGTCCAACATGGAAAAAGGAAAAAGAAATTGTTACAATCAAAATCACACAAAACATTACTTTCCGAGAAGCCCGTCAACAAGTATCTGGTCTTTTCACAAACAAACCATCGTTTTCCGATGTAGTGCAACAGGGGGCAGCACTACAACGGCCTGCGGCAACTGCCCATGCCAGGCACAGTGTGCCCAGGCGGTCGCCAATGCCCCCAACCACGGCGGGAACAGCCAAGGCTGCCCTGCCACTCGTCCCCACGGCGACAACCAAGGCCGCTGCAAGCTCTTGCAGCGGCCAGGGTATCCCAGCACCAAAGGAGGTTCCTTCGACCTCTAGCCCAAGAGGACCGAAGGTTTCGCCCCCCGAGGTGAAGGAGACCCCAGGGTCGGCCGATATGAAGGCCTCGTCTCACCAGGCGAGGTCTCAAGCCCAAAACATCAGCTCGCAAATGCGGACACGCAGTGCCTCTGAGGAGGCAAAGGACACCACGGCACCCCTGGTACAGAAAGTTCGGCGTAGCTCCCTGGAGCGCGCCAAAAGAAATAAAAAGCCAATAACGGGGCCCGGCGACGGCCCTGTTCTTTGAGTCTTAACGCTTAGCTTAAGAAGCAGACACACCCATTGTTCCTTACACACAGCACTACGTTACCTCCAATATGGCAACACAAATAATACATTGGAACGTCAGAGGACTCCTTCGAAACCTCGATGATGTTCAAGAGCTCTTTGCAAACATTCGCCGAAAGTGCTGTGTGTACAGGAAACTGATTTAAAATCTAAAAACACGAATTTTTTGCGTCAGTATGTTCTCTTCCGAAAGGACAGAGATGATGCTGCGGCATCATCCGGCGGTGTAGCCATTATTGTTAATCAAAAAGTAGCATGCACACATTTACCACTGCAAACAACACTAGAGGCAGTGGCTGTTCGAGCAGTTCTTTTCAACAAGCTCGTCACCATCTGCTCTCTGTACATACCCCCACACCACCGTCTTGAAAAACGAGAATTCGAGTCCTTAATAGACCAACTACCCGAACCTTATCTGGTCCTTGGTGACCTGAATGCTCATAGCAGTCTATGGGGTGATTCTCGCTGCGACGCACGAGGTCGTCTCATTGAACAGTTCCTTTTTCCTCCGGCGCCTGTCTGTTGAATAGGAAAGAGGCAACATATTATAACCTTGCCAACAAAACCTACTCTTCCATAGATCTCAGCATCGCACCTCCTTCACTTGTACCATTACTCCAATGGAAAGTTCTAAATAACCCCTACGGAAGCGACCATTTTCCTGTCGTTTTGAGTACACAAACATCATACGAATATCATCCACGAGCTCCCAAATGGCTTATACACAAAGCCGACTGGGAACAGTTTCATAACAAAGCTCACTTATCTTGGACTGACATATGTGGGCTAAGCATAGATGAAGCTGTGCAGTACTTCACAGCTCTCCTTATTAACACAGCAGCCAAATGCATCCCACAAACATCTGGACAGCCCGGCAAGCGACACGTCCCATGGTGGAACACAGAGTGTCGTAATGCGCGAAAGGAACAGAACAGGGCATGGAGGTTGCTGCGCAACTCGCCGACAGCGGAAAACCTTGAGAGCTTTAAGAAAATAAAGTCTCAAGGCAGGAGAACGCGACGGCAGGCCAGAAGAGAAAGCTGGCAGAAGTTTTTGTCAGGGATCAATTCATACAATAGGAGGCTAAAGTCTGGAACATGGTCGGTAGGATAGCAGGAAAAAAAGTACACACACTTCCACTCGTAAACACTCAGGGTGATACCTTGGAAGATCAGGCAAACTTCCTCGGTGCACACTTTGAACGGGTATCCAGCTCGTCCCACTATACTGACACTTTCCAAGAATATAGAAGAAGAATAGAAAAGCAGAAACTAGAACACAAATCCAATAGACACGAGGCATATAACCAAGCTTTCAGTCTAGCTGAGCTCCGAACATCTCTAAACTCCTGCAGTACTTCTGCCCCAGGTTCTGACCGTGTGGTGTATGAAATGTTAAAAAACCTACCAGCCGAAACACGAAAAACCTTACTTTGTTTGTACAACGCTATCTGGTTTTCTGGCACTATCCCTACCTCCTGGAAAGAGGCTATTATTATTCCCATTTTGAAAGAGGGCAAGGACCCTTCTTTAGCTTCAAGGTATAGGCCTATTGCACTTACAAGCTGCTTGTGCAAAGCATTCGAAAAATGATAAACTGCCGACTTGTACATATCCTTGAAACAAACAATTTGGCGACCCATTTCAGTGCGGGTTTTGAGAAAGCAGATCCACCACAGACCACCTTGTTCGTATCGAGGCACAGATCAGAGACGCCTTCGTCCATAAACAATATTTTCTTTCTGTGTTCCTCGATATCGAAAAGGCTCATGATACAACATGGCGTTTTGGAATTCTAAGAGATCTGCCCACCTTGGTGTGCGCGGAAGAATGTTTCATATAATCGAAAGTTACCTGTCAAACCGGACATTCCGTGTCCGTGTGGGCAGTGTTCTCTCCCAAACATTTGTCCAGGAAACAGGCGTGCCACAAGGTGGTGTGCTTAGTTGCACACTTTTTATTATCAAAATGAATTCTTTGTACTTGTCCATCCCCCACAGTATGTTCTATTGTACATATGTCGACGACGTTCAGCTTGGCTTCAAGTCATGCAACTTGGCAATGTGTGAGCGGCAGGTTCAGCTGGGCTTAAACAAGGTCTCCAAATGGGCAGATGAAAACGGATTTCGACTTAACCCACAAAAAAGCACGTGTGTCTTGTTCTCTCGAAAGAGAGGCATGCACTCTGAACCTGACATTCGACTGAACGGGCAACGTCTGTCCGTCAAAGCCGAACATAAATTCTTAGGCTTAATCTTGGACAACAAGCTGACCTTCGTTCCGCACATCAAGAATTTAAAAATAAAATGTTTAAAAGCCATGAATGTTATAAAAGTGCTGTCACGTACTACTTGGGGTAGTGATAGGCAATGCCTCATAAATCTGTATCGAAGCCTCATTCGCACCCGCTTAGATTATGGGGCCGTTGTTTATCAGTCTGCAACTCAAAGTGCTTTAAAGATGCTGGACCCCGTGCACCATTTGGGCATCCGCCTTTCTACGGGTGCTTTTCGCACCAGCCCCGTAGAAAGCCTTTATGTTGAGTCAAATGAGTGGTCACTTCGTCTGCAGAGAACTTATATGTCTTTTGTTTATTACCTTAAGGTGAAAGCAGATAAAAAGCACCCCTCATACTCTACTATTAATGATTTGTCGAGCTCATTTCTGTTTCAAAACAGGCCTTCGATGAGGCAGCCCTTCTCAGTTCGCCTGAAAAGTCTAGCCGAGGAAACTGGAGTCTCACTAGAACACAGTTTAATGGCTCCTGTAGCATATCCGCCACCGTGGCAATGGCAGACTATAGACTGCGATGTGTCCTTTCTAGAAGTTACAAAACATGCGCCTATTGCCCATATCCGAACATACTTCCTGGAACTTCAACACAAATACACATGTCCTGAGTTCTTTACAGATGCTTCCAAGTCCAACTCCTCTGTGTCCTACGCTGCTGTCGGCCCATCCTTTTCGGATGCTGGCCCTCTACATCCAAGCACAAGTATCTTCACAGCAGAAGCTTACGCGATACTTGTGGCAGCTAAACACATCAAACAACTACAAATACAAAAAGCAGTAATTTATACAGACTCCCTCAGTGTGGTAACGGCTCTGCACAGTCCTAAAAAACAAAAAAAACCCGGTCCTTGTCTCACTTTACTCCATTTTGTGCACACTCTACACACTAAAACAACATGTTGTAGTGTGCTGGGTGCCAGGGCACCGTGAGATCCAAGGCAATGTGAGGGCGGATCAGCTTGCTGCATCCGTCCACAAAAGCACTGGCCCTACACCCATATTAATCCCGGCCCTTGATCTTAAGCCGTCTCTCAAACGAAACATCAGGGACTACTGGCAGAGCAAGTGGGATACACACACACAAAACAAACTACACATTATTAAGCCACACCTTGGTCATTGGCTGCCAGTATCAAAATCGCGTCATACAGAGGTTATACTAACGAGACTCAGGATAGGACACATATACACGACACACACTTATCTTTTGTCTGGTGGCGATCCACCATTGTGTGACAGATGTGGTGAACCATTAACCGTCCTTCACGTGTTAATCCAGTGTAAACACTTAGAAACTATAAGAAAACAGCATTTTCCATTACCCTACCGACAACATATACCTTTACACCCTGCAATGTTCGTTGGTAGGGAACCGCTTTTTAGTCATAAATCATTGTTAGCGTTTTTAAAAGAAATTCGTAATTTTCATATCATATACCCGGGCATCCCGTAGCACGACCTCTCCAGGGAGGTTTTTGCTGCGGTGGCTACACAGGAAAGCACTTGCCTCACGGCCCTTGCACGCAAGGGTATGAACTAGTGAGGCACTTGTGCTAATGCCATACATATACACCATCGTTTTTTATTATCACCATCTTTTGTTATCTATTCACACCACACACACCTTTCACGGCATGGTCATGATTTTATTACTTGTATGTTTTTACCCGCCTTACCGCGAGGAATTTTATGGCCCTTATACAGCCGCTAATCACAATCATTGTCCACATTCCTTGTCGCATGAACTGGCGCTCTTTGGCCATCAAATGGCCCTTGCGCCAAAAAACACCATATATCATCATCAGGAATTCAGTGCAGAAATATTAACCTCTAGCATCAATTCCCCTTTGTAGAACATTTGAAATATCAGAGACTACCTGACATTAGCCAGATTGAAAGCAAGTCACGAGTTTCTCAACTTTCTGCGTCTATGGCATCTAATATTTATTTAATGCTTTATACTCATTTAATTTAATGCTTACTCTCAATGGCAAGAGCACTTCCCAGAGGAGTGAGTTACTGGTTATTCAATACCAGTAGCTTAGCCTCCCGAAGACACAATATGGTAGGGGAATAACGTGGTGAAGGGCTGCAAACATTTTAACCATCCAGTGTTCATTAACGTGACCTTACATTGCACAATACACGGGCTTCTATAGCATTAGGCTTAGATCTAAACGCGACTGTCGTGGCCGGGATCAAAGCCGTGACCTTCGGAATAGCAGCCGAGTACTGTAACATCTATGTCAATGCATTCAGCGATAAAGACGTGGTAACGTACAGAAGCTGCGAATACCATGAGAGACGAAACAAATAAAAAAATGAAGCGACAGCGATTATCGAAGTAAATTTGCACTGTTTAAATAGCTTTATATTTTGTCAAAAGAAGGAAAACAAGAATGAAGACACCCACAGAAACGTGGAGCAGCATGTCGTGCAATAACTCAAATATAGAAACAATGCAAACTGAGGGTGTTTCAGAATACGCAACTATGTTAACGAATAAGTGTATTTACTAAAAAATAATTTATTCGAGTTCATTTAATGGTAATGCAACCTATGCTTCTGGAGTCTGATTGTGGAGCGCCTGCATAAAAAATGGCTTGTAAAGAATACTGCTGTTGAATGTCGAGATCGCTTGGTGTTTTACCTGAAAACTAAAGTTGAAGAATGACACTGATTTCATGATGTGTTTATACTCAGCATGATTTTCGTCAAAGCAGAGACTCACACATAAATAGGAATGCTGATTAAGAAAAGCTCTTCCGAACTCCAACGCAGGTGAAAATGTGTCTCCCAATATTGAGTGCTGTATTATTGTTTTCACATCTTGCACACGACAACCGTATTCTAAATTTAATAACTTATTTCACTGTACCTCAACGAATGTCCAGTTAATTTTCTGCAAAAGAGAAGAGACGGTGCACAAGAAAATGTAGACAAGAGTGACAGGGAATTGTGCTTGCTCTGAGCGAAATTCACAAATGACTGATGGCAAATAGGACTGCACACGAGGTGCAAATGTGCACCTCGTGTTCAGCGCTGTTTTCCGTCAGTCGTATGTACATTTCCCTCAGCGCAATCACATTAAAACGCAGTACAAATTTCTCAAATTGAAACTTTGCTGAACTATAAAGAAGGCACACAGCATTTTGCGTCTTTTAGCTCTTGTTTACGTATACTTATGTGGTGTTATTTTTTTTTCAGACAATAAACATGCACAAACAAGCCTAACACCTAATTTGATAAGAAAGCTTCAGCTATAGCATGGATCGGCTACGTTATGAAGGTCTTACACGCTAAAAAAATCGAGTGCTTGGGGAGCGTTTTCACTACACAACAATATTGGTCATTTTAGTTGCCCACGTTCTCTTTCTTGAAAACCACCTGCCGTGGTGGTTTAGCGGCTGAGGTACTTGGCTGCCGACCTGCAGGTCACGGAATCGAATCCCGGAAGCGGTGACCGCTTTTTCGATGGAGGCAAAAATGCTCGAAAAATTGAGTATTCGGGTAATGTTTCTGAAAACCCAAATACTCAATTCTCGATTATTTAGAGTGCTGCAGTTACAACACAAGCTGTATCATTATTTTCTCTTCTACTTTACCAGGAAAACAAGACACGAACAGTGGTTCAGTTTCACTTCACCACATGGCCAGACCATGGCGTTCCTCTCTACCCAGACGCCCTGCTGCCATTTCTCAGACGCATTTGGGATTTCCAGCCACATGATGACCACCCTGTCATCGTTCATTGCAGGTATGAGCAATCGTAATACTGAGAACCGACATCATAACACGCTCTGGGCAGGGTACTCATTAGCATAATTATGAAACCACAATATTCACAGAGAAGTAACAAACCTGACAGTGCCTGGTTGCCGCAATGATTCCCTGAACGACGCCACATTGAAGCATATTTTTCTCGCCATTGCCCTGAGGCAGTGTGTAATCCAGTTCACTTATTTTCCTTTAATGGTACGTAACGTTCTGCTGTTCTTATCTCGGAAACAAGAAAATTTATGATGTTAGAATGGCTCACGCAATGACAGCACCAATCTATATCAACAGTGGTAGCTCATGGCCCGCATGAGGATGGTTCCCATCGTCCACCTACAACGCAGTGAAAGCACCTCGGTGCTTCTTCAAGATCGGAGGATCAAAATCTGGTCAAGGATTGGAGATAGGGCCTTAATAGGCGGCCTTAGCTACGAAAAAAGTACCCCAGTCGTTTGTTACCTGTCTTTGATGTCTAATAATTAGGCTATTACTCGCTCAAAGTGATGGTCGGGTCCTTTACCTTGTACTTCAATGGTTTCACAAACACCAGACAGTCCCAGTGTAGGTGACCTTGTTGGCTAAGAATCCTCCCAAAACCCAAGAACCCCGAATTGCTAAAGGTGAACTGGTAGGCCTATAGGCAGAATGGGATGCATGCGGTTCTAAGGCCATAAATTACCTTCAAAGTTGAAAGGCTGATTTCGTTTTGAAACAATTCCTGCTTTTTTGAAGCCAGTAGTATCTTTAATAAGATTGTGAAATATTAATTAATTCTCACTGTTTTGCAACAGTGTTCTTCTTTGGGGTTTCATTGCATTAGTCAGTGTGATCACTCAACACCGGGACTAGCAAGCCAGACAATAAACAATGCGAACATCTCCTGAAACATCCGTAAAAGCTATTCCTATAGCTCTTTAATAAAGCTTTTGGCATTATCAAACAGCCTGGGGTGTAAACTTAAAAATAACTGTTTCAGAAAAAACTTACATAATGCCACAGTGTGTCTTTTAAAGTGCTTGAATTGTTCATGGCTATGAAGAACACCAGAATACCAGATGATTATTACTGAAGGTTTATGAGGCTTTTACTAACAGTTAATCTGGTGGATTATAGCAACTACACATTTTGTTTCAGCTGTTATACTAATCTTCAAAACACACTCGTAGGTTTCATCGCGAACATGACATGTGCGCATAGCATTATCAAACAGCTTTCTTGTCATTTCACAAGCAGGTTCACATTCTATAAGGCGCAATGCAAGAACGCTTTGCTTAGTGTTTTTTAACTATACAAGCAAAAATCCACCGCCATTCGTGGCTGTGAACAGAGAAATAGTAATAATAATATCTGAAGTTATACGTCTGAATACCACGTATCATTAAAAAAAAAGACTCCGTAGTAGAGGGCTCTGAAAACTTTTACCATCTGGTTTTCTTTAACGTGCGCTAAAATCGCACAGCACACAGACCTCAACCATTTCACCTAAACCGAAAGGGAACCACCCAGGGCCGCAATCGAACCCATGGCTACCAAGTCGGAACCACCGCACCGTACCCCTTATCTACCATGACGGACTAGGAGTACTTGGAGAAGTGACATTGATTCACGGAAAATATAATTTCTGAGCTATTTGCTTATCGAGGAAAGAAACAAAGCTTCTGCCTATAAATATGGTGATCATAGTGTAACATTAGAGTCGCTCGTACAAAGTCGAGTTGATCTCTGCTCACAGAAAGTTCAAAATGATAATTTCGGAGAGCTCCGTCATGATAAAGTTCACGACATTGCATCTGAGATCATCAAAGGCTGCAGAATACACCACCATCCGTTCTGCTCTGGAGTTCCTTTAGTTAAAGACACCACCACAGACATGACATTGCCAATCTTCTCTTACTCCAGATCAGCCCTCCAGCTAGTGCATTACCTCGTCATATTGTCATGGATCAAATGAACAGACAGTCGCTGATAAGAGTGCTTCATCACCGGCTTTATAGAGGCCGCATGACATTGCATATCAATAGATACCGGGCCACTGCGGCATCGACAGAAACGACCGTGCAGATGAAGCGGCCTGATCTGTTCATGATGATGCCCCTTGTGCAGCTATACCATTATCCAGAACAGACGCTGCTATAGGCTTTGTTCACTTGCACAAGAACTGATGCTTGCTCAATCGATGTCGACGGCAATTATCAATTTCCGTCTTCATAACTTGGAGGCACACCCACAGCTTCATCTTCCGTCGGGAATAACCAGAGGTCAAGAGACACTCTGGGGTGGCCTTTACGAAGGCTTATTTATTTCAAACTGGAATGGTGAGCGGTCCGACTGTCACATCTGAGTGACTTTTTCTGTTATTTTTCTCAGTGAGTGATCTCGCTACAGCGCTCTAAGAAAAAAACTTTCGAAAGTTCCAGATAGACTTGACAATCACCAATCGACAGAAGAACGGGTCTTAAGACACTGGCCGAGTATTCTCAGCATGCAAATCCTTGAGAGCATTGTTGCACCTCTTGCGCGCAAGTGGTCTCAGAGATGGGCTGTAAGCAGTGTCATGAATCGTGCAGTTGTCCTTCGCCCCCCCCCCTTTTAATATCTATTTTCTGTCATCTTTTGTTTCTCTAAGCCCCTTTCAAGCACAGCGTAGCCAGGAGGCACAGCATAGCCACTGTAGCCAGGTCTGAGAACTGGCTAACTTCCCTGTCATTTATTTCCTCCTTCTGTTTGTAGGAAAAACCTTACACTGCCTTGCGTGCATTAACGCATTGACCATGCATTAAAATCAGGCGTTTAGAGAACGAAGCTTTTTTTACATGACGACGGATTGAATTCGAGTGTCGCAAACAATTTGCAAGCATAGAGTTGCATGTGAATTGAAACTCTAGCCTTAAAAGCCGCCAGTACGAGCTATCACCTGACAAGAAGCTAGAAAGTATATTAAAATTTTTATATGGAACTGGAAATTCATAGAAGACAACTGTGTGTAAAATTTTGTCTTACAACCCAAACGACAGTGAAGTTGCTGACCTCAACCTTTGCTTTAACTTCAACGCAAGCGCGCCAATTGACTACAGGAAGTTAATTTGTGCTGTGGAAAATGGCATCAGCTAGCAGAAGCTACCCAATATTTATTAAATAAATAAATAAGTAAATAGATGAAGCCGGCACGCGTGCCGCAACCTTGCTGTCATCACGTCAGTGGAAACAACCAAAGTTTCACCACCACCCTCCCCTTTGTCCTCAAAAAAAAGTGAGGCCATGAAGTCTTTACCTAATGAGGAGAAAATCATTATTCTTGCTGCTGACAAAGACAACGCTACTGTTTTACTAGACACAGAGCACTACGTGAACAAGACGTGCGCACTACTGGGGGTTAAGAGTGCCTATGCTCGCCTGAGCAAGGATCCTACAGTGAAGCTTCAAAGAGATCTGCAGAAACTGCTTTACGTCTTTCGTATGGTGCCACCTCCACAAAAACCTTTGTATTATTCAATCTTGTGCACTAATGGCTCCGCTACAGCTTCATATGGCCTCTCAAAAACACATAAACCTTATGTGCTTTTGCGCCCCATATTCCATCTCACCCTTTCACTGTTATTCAACTTGTCTGGTTATCTGCACAGAATTCTCTCCCCTCTTTTTGGACAGACTCAGACGCATATGTTGAATCCTGCCAGTTTTATTGACAAGGTGTGTGACTTGTCACTACTAGAACACGAAGTGCTAGTGTCTTGATGTCAAATCTCTGTTTACGAGCGTATGATTTGTGCTTGCCGCTCAAGTGTGCCCTGCGCCCCTATAGTCAGACGGGACACTACCAAGCCGGACATCATTATATTGTTGCAGACCTTACTAGTCTTCTCCGGTTCTGCTTGCAGAACACTAACTTTACGTTTCAGAACAAGTTCTCAAAACAGGTACATGGCACTGCCATGGGTGCATCAGTGTCTGTTGCCGTCACGAACCTCACCGTAAAAGCAATCAAGAGTCCTGCTTTGTCCTGATTTATTGTCCCACTAAACAAATTGCTTTGCTGTATATTGACGATTGCTTTTGCATTTTGCAACGTGAGGCCTTGCCGGCCTTTCCAAATAAGTGGAATTTAACTGAATGCTCGTTAGAGAAAGAGAAAAAAACTTTATTCAAATTAAAGTAACACAAGTCCGGGTCTACTGAAAAAAGGGTGGGGGCTATTTATCAGACAGCCCAAAATGTTGCAAACCCTGAAGCAGTGTCTTCATGATGTCCGGGGGGGAGTCCGCCAGCCACTCCTCCAGGGCCGCAGGTCATACGTTTCTGAGTATGTGCTTGAGGCTCTCCCCCATGGCTGCGCGACCACCCGGACAGTCCCACAGAACGTGAGCGCTAACCTGGAGCCACTGCAAGCCATGCAAGCAGGAGACCCGTCCTTGCCTTGTATGTAGTGCTGAATATGTGATGTCCTTAAAGAGTGAGTTTGGGCACGCCTTCTCAGGGTTGCCTCGTGTCTCGTCATGAAGTGAGGAGGATCGGGATCGATTCATGGTTGAAGAAGAATTGGAAGGCGCCTTTCATTCCTCGGCACCCTCGTAAAACGAGAACACGGGCACTTGGAGTTCTCTGGTCACAGGAAAAGCACCATGAGTGCTACTTCCGGCGACAAGTGCTCCTTCCTGGCACTGGCGCTCTGTCGTATCGACACTCTCACAACTGGCTAGGTTGACTTCTTCAAGCAAAGAAGAGTGACTTAGAGACGGGGAGACCAGTCAACAGGAGCTCGCCGCTTCTGGCTATATCGTCTCATTCATTATTCTACTCTATAATGAACTTCAAAAATCACAGCATATCCATGAAGTAAGTCATTATGAGTGGGGCGAAGCGTCCGTCCGTTTGTCTGTCTGTCCATTTGTGCATGCGTCAAGACGAACGGACAAAAGCACGGACGCACGGACGGAAGCACAGACGGGTGCATGGACGGACGCATGGATGAACAGAAGCGCAGACGGAAGCATGAATGAACAAACAGACGGATGGACAGAAGCCGGAAGAACGAACAGGCAGAAGCCGGAAGCACGGACGGACCGAAGGACGCACCCACGGACGGACGGAAGCATGAATTGACGGATGGACACAGAGGCGCACGGCTGCATTGATGGATGGACGGGCGAATAAATGAATACACGAACAGACGGATGGACAGAAGAACGAACGCTTCACCCCACCCATCATCATTCACTCTGCGGATATGCTGTGAGAAGCACTAATGCATCTACTTAGGTTATTCCAAAATACAGATACACACAACGCCATGTGTTAGGCAATTATCAAATTTATAAGCCCATAAACACTGCCTGCATTTTTTTCTTTAAGAGCATCGACGCCGTATGTACCGAGATTTAGGGAGGCACTCGCCAGAATCTTAGGCTCCTACGACCTACAGGTATTCTATATACCAGCGCAAAAACTTGATGATGTTTGATGTTTTGTGGCGCAAAGGCCATTTCACGGCCAAAGAGCGCCAGTTCTTATTACTAAAAATATGAACATTGATTGTGATAAGCGGCTTTATAAGGGCCATAAAATTCCTCGCGGTAAGGAGGGTAAAAACATAAGAGTAATAAAACCATGACCATGCCGTGAAAGGTGTGTGTGGTGTGCATAGATGACAATAGTTGGTGATAATAAAAACGATGGTGGATATGTATGGCATTAGCACAAGTGCCTCACTCGTTTATACCCTTGCGTCCAAGGGCCGTGAGGCAAGTGCTTTCTTGTGTAGCCACCGCAGCAAAAACCTCTCTGGAGAGGCCGCACTACGGAATGCCCGGGTACATGAAATCAAAACTATGAATTTCTTTTAAAAATGGTAACAATGATTTATGACTAAAAAGCGGTTCCCTACCGACGAACATTGCAGGGTGTAAAGGTATATGTTGTCGGTAGGGTAATGGAAAATGTTGCTTTCTTACTGTTTCCAGCTGTTTGCACTGGATTAACATGTGAAGGACTGTTAATGTTTCCCCACATTTGTCACACAATGGTGGATCGCCACCAGACAAAAGAATTTATGTGTCGTGTATGTGTGTCCTATCCTGAGCCTTGTTAGTATTACCTCTGTACGACGCGATTTGGTACTGGCAGCCAATGACCAAGGTGTTGCTTAATAATGTGTAGTTTGTTTTGTGTGTGTCTATCCCACTTGCTCTGCCAGCAGTCCCTGAGGTTTCGTTTGAGAGACGGCCTAAGATCAAGGGCCGGGATTGATATGGGTGTAGGCCCCCGCCGCGGTGGTCTAGTGGCTAAGGTACTCGGCTGCTGACCCGCAGGTCGCGGGTTCAAATCCCGGCTGCGGCGGCTGCATTTCCGATGGAGGCGGAAATGTCGAGGCCCGTGTCCTCAGATTTGGGTGCACGTTAAAGAACCCCAGGTGGTCGAAATTTCCGGAGCCCTCCACTACGGCGTCTCTCATAATCATATGGTGGTTTGGGGACGTTAAACCCCACGAATTATTATTATATGGGTGTAGGGGCAGCGCTTTTGTAGACAGATGCAGCAAGCTGATCCGCCCTCACGTTGCCTTGGATCTCACGGTGCCCTGGCACCCAGCACACTACAACATGTTGTTTGAGTGTGTAGAGTGTGCAAAAAACGGAATAAAGTGAGACAAGGATTAGGTTTTTTTGATTTTTAAGAGTGTTCAAAGCCGTTACCACACTGAAGGAGTCCGTAAAATTACTGCTTTTTGTATGTGTAATTGCTTGATGTGTTTAGCCACCACAAGTATCGCATAAGCTTCCGCTGTGAAGATACTTGTGCCTGAATGTAGAGGGCCAGCATCTGAAAAGGATGGGCTGACACCAGCGTAGGACACAGAGGAGTTAGACTTGGAGGCATCTGTAAAGAACTCAGGACGTGTGTATTTGCGTTGAAGTTCCAGGAAGTATGTTCGGATATGGTAAATAGGCGCATGTTTTGTAACTTCCAGAAAAGACACATCGCAGTCTATAGTCTGCCACTGCCATGGTGGCGGGTATGCTACAGGAGCCATTAGACTGTGTTCGAGTGACACTCCAGTTTCCTCAGCTAGACCCTTCAGGCGAACTGAGAAGGGCTGCCTCATCGAAGGCCTGTTTTGAAACAGAATGGAGCTCGACAAATCATTATAGTAGAGTATGAGGGGTGCTTCTTGTCTGCTTTCACCTTAAGGAAATAAACAAAGGACATGTAAGTTCTCTGCCGATGAAGCGACCACTCATTTGACTCAGCGTAAAGGCTTTCTACGGGGCTGGTGCGAAAAGCACCCGTAGAAAGGCGGGTGCCAGAATGGTGCACGGGATCCAGCATCAAAGAACTTTGTGTCGCAGACTGATAAACAACGGCCCCATAATCTAAGCGGGTGCGAATGAGGCTTCTATAAAGGTTAATGAGACATTGCCTGTCATTACCCCACGTAGTACGTGACAACACTTTTATAACATTCATGGCTTTTAAACATTTTTTAATATTGATGTGTGGTACGAAGGTCAACTTGTTGTCCAAGATTAAGCCTAAGAAATTATGCTCCGCATTGACAGACAGACGTTGACCGTTCAGTTCAATGTCGGGTTCTGAGTGCACGCCTCTCTTTCGGGAGAACAAGACACACGTGCTTTTTCCTGGGTTTAGCCGGAATCCGTTTTCCTCTGCCCATTTGGAGACCTTGTTTAAACCTAACTGAACCTGCCACTCACACATTGCTAGGTTGCATGACTTGAAGCCAAGCTGGACGTCATCGACATATGTGGAATAGAACATGTTGCGGGGGATGGACAGGTACAAGGAATTCATTTTAGTAATAAAAAGTGTACAACTAAGTAGACCACCTTGCGGTACTCCCGTTTCTTGCACAAATGTTTCGGAGAGAATACTACCCAGACGGACACGGAATTCCCTATTGGACAAGTAACTCTCGATTATGGAAAGCATTCTACCGCGCACACCCAGCTGAGACAAGTCTCTTAATATGCCAAAACGTCATGTTGTAATGTAAGCCTTCTCGATATCGAGAATCACTGAGAGGAAGTATTGCTTGTGGACGAAAGCATCTCGGATCTGTGCCTCGATACGCACCAGATGGTCGGTGGTGGATCTACCCTCTCGAAATTCACAATGGAACTGGTCAAGCAGATTGTGTGTTTCAAGAAAATGTAAAAGTCGGCGGTTTATCATTTTTTCAAAAAGTTTACAAAGGCAGCTGGTTAGTGCAATGGGCCTATAACTTGAAACTGAGGAAGGGTCCTTGCCCTGTTTCAAAATAGGGATAACAATAGCCTCTTTCCAGGAAGCAGGGATGGTGCCAGAAAGCCAGATAGCATTGTTTAGAGAGAGTAAAGTTTTTCGCGTTTTGAACGGCAGGTTTTTCAACATTTTATACGTGACAAGGTCGTAGCCTGGGGCAGAATTACTGCAAGATTTTAGTGATGTTTGTTGCTCAGCTAAGTTGAAAGGTTGGTTGTATTCCTCGTGATTTGTGTACTTGTATTCTAGTTTCTGCTTTTCTATCCTTGTTTTATATCTTTGGAAAGCTTCAGTATAGTGTGACGAGCTAGACACTTGCTCGTAGTGTGCACCGAGGAAGTTCGCCTGATCTTCCAGGCTGTCACCCTGTGTGTTTACGAGTGGGAGTGAGTGTACTTGTCTTCCTGCTACCCTACGAACCATGTTCCAGGCTTTAGCCTCTTGTGTATATAAATTTATCCCTAATAAAAACTTGTTCCAGCTTTGTCTTCTGACCTGCCGACGCGTTCTCGTGCCTCGAGATTTTATTTTCTTAAAGCTCTCAAGGTTTTCCGCGGTCGGCGAGTTCCGCAGTAACCTCCATGCCCTGTTCTGTTCCTTTCGCGCATCCTGACACTCAGTGTTCTGTTCCACCACGGGACGTATCGTTCGCCGGGCAGTCCAGATGTTTGTGGAATGCACTTGGCTGCTGCGTCAGTAAGAAATGCCGTGAAGTACTGCACAGCTTCATCTATGCCTAATCCGCATATGTCAGTCCAACTTAAGTGAGTAATCTTTGGAAATTGTTCCCAGTCGGTTTTGTTTACCAGCCATTTGGGAACATGTGGAGGACATTCATATATTATTGGTGTACTCAAAACTAAAGGAAAATGGTCACTTCCGTTTGGATTATTTATGACTTTCCACTGAAGTAATGGTACAAGTGAAGGAGATGCGATACTGAGGTCTATGGAAGAGTAAGTTTTGTTGGCAAGGTTATAGTATGTTGCCTCTTTCCTATTCAACAGACAAGCGCCTGATGAAATGAGGAATTGTTCAATGAGACGACCTCGTGCATCACAGCAAGAGTCACCCCACAGACTATTATGTGCGTTTAGGTCCCCAAGGACCAGATAAGGTTCAGGTAGTTCGTCTATAGAAAGACTGGAATTGAAGTTTTTCAAGACGGTGGTGTGGAGGTATGTACAAAGAGCAGACAGTGACAAGTTTGTTTAGAATAACTGCTCGGACAGCCACCGCCTTGAGGGAAGTTTGAAGGGGTAATTGTGTACATGCTATACCTTGACTAACTGTAACCGCTACACCACCAGATGGTGGCATGACATCATCTCTATCCATTCGGAAGATTACGCAGTTACGTAAAAAGTTTGTGTTTGTTCGTTTTAAGTGTGTCTCTTGTACACACAGCACTCTAGGATTGTGTTCATGGAGGAGTTCTTGTAAGTCATCGAAGTTTCTAAGGAGGCCTTGGAAGTTCCCCTGTACTATTTCTGGCTGCATATTAAAAGAAGAGATGCTGCTGTGTGTACAGAGAGTATCCTGTGTTAGAGTGAGCTTATTAATTCAGGTGGCAGGACGGTCGTCCGGCTCCGTTATTGGTTTTTTTATTTTTTTTTTGGCGCGCTCCAAGGAGACGCGCCGCTCTTTCGGTACCAAGAGTACCGTTGTATCCATTGCCTCCTCAGAGGCACTGGATGCCCGCACATGCGAGCTGGTGGTTTGGATTTTAGGCCTCGCCTGGTGAGGTAAGGCCTTGAGACCAGAGGACCCTGGAGTCTCCGGCCTCAATATGCTTGGAGGCGGAGTAGACTGAACTACTGCCGCCTTGGCGGCAGGCGCCACAGCCGATGGCTCGCTCTGCGCTGGCCGAAGGGGTGGCGAGGGCTGGTGCGGCGTTGCCCCTGACGCGCCGCATCACCATATGTTGCGCCGTAAAATGGCGACACTCTTCGTCTTGCTTCTTCGAATGTGATATTTTCTTTGACTTTAAGAGTGAATATTTTTTTTCTTTCTTCCGGTTAGGACACGAACGTGAATATGTGGCGTGTTCCCCGTCACAATTCACGCAGTGAGGCGTATTAACACAGTTATCAGATGGGTGGCCGTGGCTACCACATCTTGCACAAGTTTCCTGACCCCGGCAGTTCTTCGAGCCATGACCAAATCGTTGGCATTTATAACGCCCTCTTGGATTGGGAATGTAGGGACGGACAGAGAGTTTGATGTAGCCTGTGTCTATAGATGAAGGCAGCGTGCTAGATACGAAAGAGAGTAATAAATGTTTGGTAGGTATTTCTTTATTGTCGCGTCTTATAACTATTCGTTGTACATCCGTGACATTTTGCTCTTTCCACCCTTCAAGCAGTTCCTGTTCAGACATTTCAAGAAGGCCTGCTTCTGAAACAACTCCGCGTGAGGTGTTCATTGATCTATGAGGTGAAGCAGATACTGGGATATTACCAAATGCTACGACACTGCCAAGTTTTTCATAGTGATGTTTTTTAGGCAGCTCAAGGAGAAGGTCTCCGCTAGCCATCTTTGTAACCTTCTATCCTGGGCCAAAGACCTCAGTCAGAGATTTGTCAACAAGAAATGGAGATATGGCTCTAGCTTGTTTTGTTGGATTTTCGCCATGCACAACATGGAATTTTGGAAAGCATTGTCTTGGTTGGCTGAAAATTGATATTTCATCGATGCGTCCCTTCTTAAGCGGAAGACGATCTAGGAGACGGGGAAATGCAGGTGTTCCCATAGTAGTGTACTTTTTTTCGGCAGCAATGGCTACCACCCACCATAGAGTCCAACCAGGGGACGCTGAAGCACTTAATAGCATAAGGCTGCAGACGCCAGCCGTACATTGCCACTATAACCAAATATATCTACTCAAGGTTGAGTAACTTCACAAGGTTAACCTTTGCCACCAGGAAAATTGGAAGTAAAAAGAAGAGACAAGTAGACAGGACCAACAAAAAGTGAGAGATAAAGACGAATTTGTAGGGGAGAGAGATAGGAAAAGGTGACTGCCGATTTCCCCTGGGTGGGTCAGCCCAGGGGTGCCGTCTACGTGAAGCCGGGACCAAGGGGTGTGTTGCCGCCGCTGGGTGGCCTTAAAAGTCCAATCACTCAGCATTGGCTCACCCCCCAGGATCCCCTTTTCCCAGGACACGGCAAAGCCACGCACGGCTAGGCGTGGGAGGGAGTCGAAACCCCCCCGTTAGCTCGGGTCCATGGTGTCGCTACACACCAAACGCCTGCTTGCGCAGGCACCCCTGTGGGGACCAGCGCAAAAACTTGGACACAGCTTTACGAACGTGAAGGACAAGTTAGAGCGGGAGAATTTGCCAGGTGTCGTCAACAAAATTCCGTGCTCCGCTCGCGCGTACATTTACATCGGTGACACCGGAAATTTTTGAGAAGGTTACAGAAGCACCATAACGACTTCAAAAAACAAAAAAAAATGACATCAAATTCACCTGCCGAGCATGTTGTATCCACGGGTCATATGATCAACTAAGAAGATGTCTCAGTAATAGCTACCCAAAAGAAACTCTTGCCATGGTTTTATCACGCATCATTGTTCGTTCAGACCATTGTGAACATGCCGAATAAAAGCTGGTAATCTTTCGGCAGTGTGTAGACGTAGCCTGAAGCATCTGTTTAGACGTCCTTATAAATAGGCGGACTTGCTTTTCACGTTTCATTGCGAAAAAGGCTCCCGTAGGCGAACCAAAACGTCTTCTTGACTATATTTTCACCTTGTTCGGTGCTGTGTTAATTTTGTTCATGTATTTCACAGGCCAGGCGTGTCTCTCGACAACAATAACTTACCAGACCTATTATTTCCATCGCAACTTCTGCAGAACAGCTTGTTTGTTTTATGAATATGGGGGAGTATTTCAATTTATTTTTTTTCCTCTTCAGTGGGGGCATTGGCCGCACGGGAACACTGGTCTTGGTGGACAGCATGCTTTCTCAAGCAGAGGCAGAAGGTGAGGTGAATCTCGTAGCCCATCTCCACACCATGCGCCAAAGCAGGGTCAACCTAGTCGAGTCGCTGGTAAGAAAATTCCTCATATTTTCTTTCCTCACTTACTTGATGCACTTGCTTATAGCGTGTAAACACAGTACAGGCATGCCGCAGATTGTACACCGATAATGAGTGTTTTCTGGAAACCAGAAATCGTGGTATATTTAATAATATTGCCCTTTATTCTAACGATAGTTTTTTTTCACCATCAAGAATAAAAGCATGTCCACCAACAATTTATTGTCGACCTCACCAAAAGAATTCGAACCAAATATACCTGTGTTTTTGTCGACGCCGTTGCCTACTTTTCTTGTTTACAGTGAGATCTGGCAAACCTAGAAGACCAAATTTAATTTTTGGCATACCGTGCATTTCCACAACATTGCAGAGTTCCAAAGCATTATATGCGGAACCAAACCCTAGAAAAGTAACTCAGTTCAAACCAACTTCCTTTCTGTTAGGCTACACATAGTATATGCATTTTTATTGATATAAACAAGTGATGAGCGTTTAGCGTTAAATATTTTCCTATAAACAAGCATTTGAAGAAATATTACTATTTCGAGAGCGATCACGCGCATACGAGCGCTGTGTCATTTTGCCCACTTTTTCTGGATGCTAGTCTTGCCAATTCTTTTTCTGTTATCTGTTCTAGGGCATAGCATTACGTGTTTATAACCTGAGCCCTAGGGTAACCACAAGCTGCGGTCGGACATGAAAACCATACGGTTGCCTCGCCAGGACCGCCGAAGTGCGGCAACCGATCGTCTTGGTGACAAAAGAAACACTGCCGCCCATGCACTAGGAAATGTTCTCTGAAGGCGGTATCACCACCTGTTTGATTGATGACGTCATTCTGGAATGCGCATCCTATGGTACAGGCGTGTGTGAATCAGCCATTGAAAAGCAAATGCCGCTGCCTCCCTAATTAGTGTCCGACTATAATTCCTTATTCATTCTTGTACTGAAGTTCAGAGTTTGGCAGAATTCCACCTTTCTAGGGAATGACGAAACACATAGTCTGACGTGGACCAAAGTAAGATATGTATATTCTGATTAGGGTGTTATCGTTTACACACGGCATCCTTGTTCAGAGCTGAAACGTCCTTTTAGGATTATATTGTTTTTTACATTGGTTGGCTCTCTGTTTTCTTGTTAATCCTTGTACTCTTTAGTCCTGGCCTAGGATTCTTTCAGCGCCACCCCTTTCAGTTTTGAACAGACGCTTTACTACAACCGACAGTAAAGGATTGACGCTGACTACTGGCTTCCAGTGGTTCCTAGATAGATTATGATGTGTCACGCTGCATTTCAATATAAGCTAAAACAACAAGAGCTACACCTAAATGAAATTATATAGCCTGTGCATTTACGGCTGCACTATACTTCTTTCTTCGTAGGAGCAGTACATCTTTGCCTACATGGCTCTGGTGGAGATTCTGTGCTCGAAAAATCACAAGCTCTCCGTCAAAGAGTTCGTGACTTTGTACCAGAAACTTAAGGCCAAGAGTGCAGCAACCGGAAAGAGTGCCATAGATCTTGAGTACGAGGTAAGTATTTTTTGAACGTTTTATTTTATTCCGTTCTGTGCGTATTGGAAATTCTTATTGCAGAATTCCGTATATGCGTAACAGAACGTCGGCATGTGTGACTGTGTGCATGCGTTTATACAGTAGAATCAAACAAATGTAGACCATTCTTGCATTGATCAATGAACACCTACGACTTTAGTGAGTAGCTGTGGCGTTTCAGTAAAGTAAAACGCATTTATCAAATCCTATAGTCGAATCAATAGCGCTAAGTCTGCATAACAGTGTGTGTTTCCTATGTCTTGTTCGATTGTCAATTATGTGCGCATAAACAGCTCTTTCAGCCCTTATGAAGTAGATAAAATATTTATGTGTTGTTGGGCTTGTTGATGCATACTGGCGCCCAATTCAAATATTTCTTGAAAAATAATGCGAGAAAGTTTTGTTGAATGCTGATCGGAAGTAACGTATGACACACCGGCCCTGCCACGGTGATCTAGTGGCTGAGGTACTCGGCTGCTGACGTCTACGTTGCATAATCGAATGCCAGCTTTGGCGGTCGCATTCTCGATGAAGGCGGAAATGCTATAAGGCCATGTCATTTGGGCGCCCGTTAAGTTAATCACAGGTGGTCGAAATTTCTGGAGTCCTCCACTACGGTATCTCTCATAACCATAAGGAGGTTTAGGACGTTAAACCACATGAATCAATCAAATCATAATGTATGGCATATCACTATACTGAAGAGCCATGCGTCGGGCACATATTTAAGAATGAAATACGCTATCTAAATCAAATGAAACCGGAACAGCCGCAAGCCTTCGCGATCTTCCAGCGCGCGCCGTCCACTTATCACCAGTAGGCATGTATGGGCAGAGCTGCCGGCATGCGCCTGATAATGGTGATAACTGCACGGTGACTACTATACCATCGCTAAGGCTTGCCGTTGTTCGAGTTTTGTTTGACGAAGATAATACAGTAATCTTGCTCTGCAGTGTACAAAGTGCGGTTGCACTCCAGCCTTTCGCCGGACAAGGGTACTGGCAAGTCATCAATTAACGGACCAGTAAGATCTTCGATATCCCTGGGATTCAGCACATAATGACTCACCCGCAATGATGCTGAGCACTTGCTGAAGAAAGAGCATGAATATTTTGTGCACTAATTATAATTTTCGTGCATGGTGGCATAAAAGAGTGCTTGCTGTCATGTCATTTTATTGGCTCTTCGTTTCCGAGAGTATATACTCCGCTGCGGCAAAATAGAATCGTTTACATTCGTGAACGCTTAGTTTTGTCGCTTCTTTATTTGTTCTGACCTAGCACTTTCTTCAGGATTGCAAAGAAATTCAGGCTATTGTCAAAGACTTAACAACGCAAAAGCTGATGAAACAGCCAAACATTTTCCTTCACTCTGTCTTGTCTCATATTGAACTCAGGGTCAGAAGCAAGCCATTCATATCTAACATCCGCTTCTCTCTCCGGTAAATAGCCCTCGACCTTGTGCGCACCCCATGAGTTGGCTTTGACATTCGTCGCACGAGCTTCTCTACCCAAAAAACCTTGTCTTGGCTACTTACGTATCAGTTCTCGCTGACGCTCCAGTTGAAAGTTTTCTTTTTGAAAAAGCACGACTATACCCATGGCCGAATAACAAAGATCCCCTAGAATATGCAACTCGGTATTTTACCTCTTCTATGAAGGAAACAAAACAAAAATTAGGGAGACGTGTCACATAAAACTTTTAAAACCTAACCATAAAAATTACACATCTTCAGCTACGGGCAGCATTGGTTATACAACTATGGCTGCCCGCAGGGGGAGATGTGGGGAGGAAGCATCGCGGGGGCTCTGTGGTCGACAATGGCTCTTGATGCAGATTCGCGTCTCCTCGTCGCTTCGGGATTACGAGCTGCCGCTCGACGCTGCCGTTTCATATCAACTTTCCGAGTCCAGAGTTCAGGGTCGGCTTAATAACTCTGACGTTCCACTTCGACATGCTGAGCCAGTTCTGGTTCCGTAGAAGTTTTCTCCCGACGTTGACGTGTACGTTAGTCTTCCCTGGCTTAAAGGTCGGGGTACACTTACCAGCGCTGACATTTACGTTCAGCTTCCCGAGTCTTCCTCTGCTCCACGGCGGTGGCAGTGCCGTTGCAACTAGTGGTGACATTGACGTTGTTCATAGCGTTTCGCACACCCTTGCTGAGAGGGCGAATGACGGAAGAACAGTGAACGCACGCTTTATACCGCACCGTGGCACTTGTGCCGCCTATTGGCATACCTTAGAGAGAGAGCGAGTGATCTGCATGAAATGATTTGGCACACCACGCTTGTTCCGGTGAGGGGGAAGATGAGAGTGCACACCTACGTGTGAGAAGAGAATGAGCTAGGGAGAGCTGTGCACGTGCAGTACCCAGGCTCTGCGCCGTGCTCCCGACCGGGTTGCAGAAATTAGGTGCCTTTTCTCATATTCTAACCACTACCACCACCACCACCAACATGTGCAGTACGGGTCCGAATGCCGCACAACAAACACTGCCCCGAGCTCACAGCGCAGTTTTAAGATGAAAATAAGAGCATGCCGTGAAGTTAGCCCTGCGTGTGATATCGAGGGGTGATCGGCGTCTGAGTAGGTACGCATGTGGACGCTAGGTGTACTCCCTCCTACGTTTCTTTTTCTGTTTCTTTTCTTGCACCATATTCAACAACATTAGGGCGCGTGTATTTTATTGTGCACATTCATTCCCTCTCGATATGTTATAAACACAGTCTAGGTGCATGCTTTCACTCTCCCCGACTCTGTCCACGTGTATTTGACGCTTACTCGCCCTCCTCTTGACTACAGTGAGCACGTGCTTGACGCATGCTAAGTGGGACGTCCAGGCACCTTCATTTCAACCAAATCGTATGTAAAATCCGAAGACTTCTTTCGTAGAAAACCACGTTAAACGGACAAATACGCCTAGAGATGAAGAGCAGAGCATCTCGACGCTGCCATATATTGCGGCGTAGATCCAAGAACAACCTAACGTGCCAGCTGCTCTTCCTCGTTCTTCTCTTCGTCTCGGCCACGCAATCCTAACTGTTTTCAATACCGTATTTGAGTAGTTACAGTTGCCCAATTTGTACAGCACATTCACGCTGTCTTTGTGGTGGGCGCACTTTCGTTTAAGAATGCTTCTGAATTTTTTTTTACCACACCACATGGGAGCTGTGACGCTTGCCCAACATCTGGGGCACATACATGCTGTGAGCTGGGAACCGGGTCTCATCGATAGTTTCAGCAAATCTTTCACGAAAAACAGCGCAACTGAACTAACGTGTGGCTTGAAGCTTCGGAGTTAGGCAGCGCTTATTAACGTGTACTGAAATATCCACGATCAAAATGCAGTTCAGTTATTTATAGCACGAGGTAATGGACGTACTCCTTTCAAATTCCACAGTAAATTCATAACGCACCTTCATGTCTCATGGTGCACTTCCAAAATATTCAATAATTGTTTGAACTTTACACTATTGTGAGTGAAATTTTAACCTTCAATTGATCCGGATTTTACGCGCCATTTGGTTGTGGAATCGCCTGCCAGATTTTATCAGACGCGTTTAGAATCATGATGAATTTATTCACCTGCTGGTTGCACACTTTAGTTTGGTCATCACTTAATGCACACAGCGTAAATATTCATCAAGCAGTATGTATTTACGTATTATTCATGTAATACTAGTTATGCACCATGTTGCAGACTAAGAATTTTGATTTCGCGCACCAAGTACAGTGTTTGAATTTGTTGTTCTTGTTCTTTGATTATCCGTAGGTAAACTGACACCTCCTCTACGCGATATGATGCGGGCCTTTAAGGTGTTTTATATAAATATAACTGTCTCTTGCTGTCTCTTCTTCAGGAACTAGCCCGAATATGCCCACTTCCTGACCCGGAAGAATACAACACTGCACGGGACACAAGAAATGCGGCCAAGAATCGATCGCCTAAGATTCTCGCATGTAAGTCTAGGTAGAACTTTTTACGTGTTTATTCAAATGTGATGTGTCGCTGACGCCTGCTGTGCCTTATCTATTCATAGGTGACAGCAGGAGGCCCTTCTTAAGCGTCACAGCTGATGGATCCAAGACAGACTACATCAACGCCATCTATGTGGATGTAAGTGAACAAAAACCATATATATATATATATATATATATATATATATATATATATATATATAAACCATGGCATTCCACTATTTCTGTGTTATGAAGCCGTACTCCCACTTCTGCGCTGACACTGTAATTAGTATCCACCCTAAAAAAGCCCTGTACTGTCAATGTTGACTTAGCTAATTCACGCTTTTTGCGAAAGCCATATTTCCCATCCATCACTCTCACCCCCCTATTTATGCGCAATGCGTCCTAACTTTCCGGAATGCATACATTTAGTGGTCTTTCCAAGCCGACTCCTAATTTCCATAAAAACGTTGTATATGAGTGCCGGACAGGCCAGGTGAAAAGGCTTGGTTATAATATCCAGGCTATTACGTCCCAAAACTACGATACCCTTATGAGTGGCGCCGTAATGAAGAGCTCCGGAACTTTTGACCATCTGGTGTCCTTTAACGTGCAGTGAAATCGTACAGAACATGGACGTCTTTTATGTTACCTTAATGTGACCACCGTGGTCACATCCTTAATGTGACCGCCACATACCTTAATGTGACCACCGTGAAATGTGACCACCATAGTCGCGACCAAACCCGCACCCTTTGGGTTGGCAGCCGTGAGCCGTAACCGCTCTTTTCACTGCGGTAGACAATAGATGGCCCAGGCTGACCTAATCTTCCCTAATTGCTGATTTATTCCATCACCGCTGCAGAATCTTTTATGAGCTTTATTACAATAACAAACGTGAAGGCAAGGAATTCCTAAAGCGCAACTCTCTATGAGTTGTTCTAGGGTGTGCATATTTAAGCATGCACAGAACATTTCGTCATCACTTGTTATGTAACCGTTCCTGCTGAGAATATATTTCTGCTCACTGAATTCAAAATATAGCTTTATTTATTTCTCATATTAAATGCCTGTGTAAGCGATGGAGGTTTTTCGCCTGGCCAGGCTGCAAATATTTTAGAAACAGGCGTACTCCATTCCAGCTCAGTGTTTGACTTCTAATTGCTCCCACTTTTTTTTTTCAAATAAGAAAACTGACTTTGAGAAGGCACACAAATTGCAGTGCTGATCTACACAATTCCCACTACCTGATAAAATGTAAAAAAGGCTTGTTTGCAAAGCACCTGTCAAAATGTACTTTTTTGTGGCTGTTTCATATTGATACCTACGACTCTGTTTCAATGTAAACTTTATGTTGTGGCTAACTAGTGTATAGCCTACTTATCAAAACCTAAGCATCAAAGGGTGCGCCAAGTGTGTCTCGTACCCTAGAGTTGTCGGAATTCTCCAATCAATCTTCAGTGTGCAGGGTTATGGCCATGCAGCTTTTCGAGGGCAACGACTGCGTTGACCCCGTTTTATTTTATTAGATGTGAAACAGCTTGTGGTGGAGTTCAATCTGGTTGTGTGCGGCGTGACCACCTTTACAGAGCATGCGCAGCATGCAGTCCCAGCACTGCCAGAACGCGCTCACGCACTAGCGCGTTCTGGCCCATGTGACTGTGTAATAGGCTGCAACCTCCCTCCCCCCTCACACTCTCACAACAATCACGTGATGGCATTGGGGAACGAAATATTTCAGGCTCTCAATGAACGCACGTTCTCCCGTGTGGCGTTTCGAACCTGCGTGGCGTGTTGCAACAAGAGTTTGGGACTAGTAACAGCAACAGAAACTACAGTGAATTCATGGCGTGCTCCATTTGCAAATATGCGTTATCATCGGGGAAGAGGTCCGTGATGAGCGGAACATTAAGTCAACCCATGCGCCGTTTCGCATGCTACTGATGGTTGCTTTTAGTGGGAGATAGTGCAATTTTCCATGCACTCGCTGCTTACCGCCTTTAATCTCGGAAAGCTAATGACCAAAGGCAGGCCGCTTTGAAAAGTTGTTGTGATGATCCAACAGGCTGGATCAGATTGGTATACAGAACAGGTTGGTATTAGCAGATAGTTTAACTTTTCTGGGACGCTCATCCATCTTGTTCTGGTGGCTACGTTCATACTTGTGAACATTGTGGATCAAAAAGAAAATATTACTAATATCGGCTGCGCAAAATCTATTCACCAGTATTAGGTGGTGTATTCATTTACTGGAAAACACATAGATACGTAACTCTAAAGACTTCAGCGTTTCTTACGCTGCGCTTAAAATGTGACGATATCCGTGAAATGACGGGTGTTTTTAACGCTTCGCTCAAAATACGACGCTATGCCCGAAAAAGCGCTCTGCCGACGACGTAGTTCTGCAACTTACCAGCGGCCCTGGTGTTTGTACAAACTCACGTTCCCCGACACTATACACTGTCAGATGACGTCGTTAACTGACGCAGCAGGTGCTTACAGAAGACTGTTGTCTTTCAACGGTATTTGTAGCCTGGCACGCAGATACGTGACCGATTTTGCGTCTGGACTTTTCCAATAAGTGGAAGGTGGGAGGCACTATACAATGAAACTTGCGCCCTCTTGCAAGTATGCAGTACCAAGCCCACTGCTATGGCTGTGTTGGCGTAACAATGTTTATCACCTATTGTCTGCAGCAAAGGCTGGCGTCGCATTGATACGGTGAGTGATTGATCTACGTGCCATTTTCGTGCAGGGTTTCAAGAGACGAAAAGCGTACCTCGTGACACAACTGCCTCTACCAGAAACGATCGACGACTTCTGGGAAATGTTCGCCACCAGTGGGTCTGTCACACTCGTCACGCTCGGTCCTCTCCAAGATGAGGTAATGGGAGTGACCTTTTTGCATCCGTCATAAGCCCGAATGTACATTGGTAATCTCGTCCACACCCCTTTGCAGGTTCTGTGATATAACTTATGCATGACAAAACATAAGGAAGATAAAGTGACTTGGTCCCCTATTCTTTAAAATAAAATGAGTCACAGGCAAAAGCAACGTTTTGTTTCTTCTTAGTCGACTGTATTGATAAAACGGTTGCACATCGCTCTTGAAATGGTTGTAGGCTGGTAATCTTTAAAAAATGCTATGAATGATAACCATGTGGGCTAGGACAGTTGTGGATGTTCAAGATGGTTCACATCTGGGCGAATGAAAAGGTGGCCTTTGAAGCTCTCCATAGCTTTTCAAAATTTGCGAGTATGTATGTTTGTAGGTATGTATGTATGTATGTATGTATGTATGTATGTATGTATGTATGTATGTATGTATGTATGTATGTATGTATGTATGTATGTATGTATGTATGTATGTGTTGTATGTATGTATGTGATGCATGTATGTATGTGTCAGGGTTGCTGTTCTATAGAGTCAAAAAGAGCCAGACATCAAGGTCAGAGAAGCTAATGTAGCCAAGTCACTATCTCTTAATCACCAAATTTGTAGCCAAATGGTAGAAAAGTGGTATTACGAAAACAGTTTTCACTGTTTTTCAACAATGAACCTTATCATTTACAAAAAGCAATGGAATATATGCAAGAGCACAGCTTTATTTTTTTGCTCAGCCTTTAGGTCATGAGCAAATTCTAAATATTTGAACAAATTATAACTTCCATGTCCCTGAGTATACGCTATGTATATTGTATGAAGTAATTCCCAGAGACCGCGTAAGCTGAAGCAAACTCGCAGGTGGAGTATGTCAGTGGATGTCCATCGTATAATATTTGATAGCGCAACTGGTTAGAGAGAGGAAGAACAAAAGGACACGGTGGAGATTTTATTCTTTTGTGTGTGGATATAAGTTTAGTGAACTGTTTTTAATTGAAGATACTGCTTTTTCTGGTCATGTGTTGTTCATGGGCATATGGTATAGCCATGTTAAACGGGAGAGCATTAAATACATCTGCACAAAGCGGACCGACAGTATTCTGCGAGACCACCCTGTGTCTATGGGATGACCGACAACGGTCTTTGCCACGCCTGTGGTACCGAGGCGACATTGCAGCACGTCATTCATGACTGTGTTCGCTGCGCTGTTCAGACACAATCCCTCTCATTCGCTTTCACTCGTATCGACAGCAGATTGATGATACTAACAACTATTCTCCAATGTCATCCTGAAAATTCAGCGAGAAGTCAAGCAAACTAGGCATTGCTAAAATTCTCAACAACAGACTTGCACGAGCGACTGTAGACTGTGATGCCGTAATCGGCTGAGACAGCCGCTCTGCGCTGTGGCGTTGTATGTGCGTGTGTTCTCCCACATTATTGTCGGTGTTTCTTCACTCTTCTTTCAATCTTCTATTCCCCTGTGCAAGGTAGCATACCAGTTATGCCAAACTGGTTAACATTCCTCCCTGTATTTGCACTCGTTTTCGTGCTTGCTGTTAGAATTGTTTTTTATGAGCCTCAGATCATGCTTCTGCATAATGCATCTCATTAACCCATCTTTTGCTTTTCATATTTGTTTACTGGTTCTTGATTTCTGTTTATTGTGGGATTTTCAATCACATTACAATGATGTTCGGATAACTGGCTCCAATGTAGCCTGCATTTTCTTGTTTTTCAAATGAAATAGTAGTAGCATTATAATTTCCTCACTCTCTAATAGACTACACCACAATTCTGGCCGAGCCTGAAGACCACAGTCAAATACGGAAAGGCTGTGGTGGAGCAGACCGACAGTCAAGACTTTCGAGGCCTCTTGGTGCGAACATTTAAGGTCGTCTACGGGTCGGTATGTTGAAATTCAAATATTTTACCGATACTCATCGCCTATTATTCTTTGGTTTCGAAGCATTTGCCAAGACTACGACTCATAATGAAGCGCGAGATATTGAATTAAATTGAATTTTATTGACATAAACTGTTTACAATATGCAGTAGGCTAGTAGAGATCCATTCAAAAGTATTCGGTAGAAAAGGCTCGTCATCTACAAAAACAAAGAATACAAACACAAATATTTCAATACAGGTATATGGCACGAAAACCTGATTGTAACATGGTGTATTCACCAAGCTTGCCGAATGCTCATACGTATGATGACTTATTTTCTCTCCAGTTTACAGTCGATGACTTGGAACCAAGAATATTAACGATCTGGTGTCATTATTTACGGGGATCAAACTGGTAACCACACTGATACTCAACCGAAAGTCAGCATAGTGCGTATAGGTTGAAAAAAAAAAGACAGGAAGTTTTTTAGACAGGCTAGTCGGGGTTAAATACACTGAGGCCTCTATAGTCTGACAACGCGCGTAACAATAAAAATTAATTTTACGCAATTGCGATCGTTTACAGTCTGCAGAACCTCCTTCTTATTGCTTCAAGAAGCGATGTGTGAAGCACTGAACAACGGTTGTTTGCGAGCACTAGCTGCTGTGATCAAACAGGTGCCTCTGTCAAGAAGACATCAAAAAGAATCCTTCTAAAAGCATGCCCATGAGACCTTGCGTTTTCATTTTCTGAATATGTAGAAATAAGGAGTCATCATTCTTACTTGAATTTCTATAAACAGCTTCGTCACAGAGGGTATTGCGAGAAAGGTGCAAAGCTGCAAAACTCGAGTAAGTTTCAACACGGTGCCCAAGCATTTTCGGTTGACGTTCTAGACCTACAGCGTTAAAGAGCTCATTAGGCATATATTCTGGTGTTGGCGTCACTGGTTGGGAGATAAAAGTCGTGATTTTGTCCGTGACCGAAATATCACGAAAAATATTATATATATATATATATATATATATATATATATATATTACTTTCCCGGTTCACGTAAGGATTGGAAACAGCTCGTCGGTGTGGCAATCAGGTGTTCTATCAGATAGACACAATATTTGTTGAAACTCCTTTGGAAAATACGCCATGGCATTGCCATGTACTGGATTAATATGTGGCATTAAACGTCCGAAAACCACCATTCCATTATGAGAGACGCCGTAGTGGAGGGCTCTTGAAATTTCGACCACCTGGGGATTTTTAACGTGCACCCAAATCGGAGCACACGGTCCTGCAGCGTTTTCATCTCCATCAAAAATGCAGCCGCCACAGCCTGGATTCGATCCCGCGACCTACGGGTCAGCAGCTGAGTGCCTTAGCCACAGACCACCACGGTGGGGCTGCCATGTACTGGAAGTAGTGGTTTTAATGCATGTAGTAATGCGCGGCAGAAGCGGAGACACAAGCCAGGCGTCAAAAAATAATTGAACAAGAAGTAGGCATTTTATAGGCCAAGCCATTGCAAAGCGCTCCGACGTATTTAACAATTATCACCAGCAGAACCATCAACAAAGTCAACAGCTACGTAGATTTGCATGTTGCCCGACGAACAGGTAGCGGACCCCTTCCTGATTCGCAAGAGAAATAATTATAGCGTAGTGGGCACTTATCAGGTGTGTTGGTTATAGGCCATTGAATAACACTTTGAAATGTACCAATGTTGTGTGCGCAGTCGTTCGTTTCTTTGCAGCATGGTTGACGCATGCAGCGCCGACAACCGATGTAGGCTAGCGATTCAAAAGCCGATGCGCATAAGGTCCGATTACGCGAGTCACGATCTACTGTTCAAGGCGAAGCTCAAGTGTCCTCAAATTTGCCAACTGTCCCCAGTATATTACAATTCCAGTCACCGCCACGGCGAATACTAAATTGATTGAACCTAGCGCCTCCTTGATTTGTCCATTTGATATGTTTCATTTTGCAGCGACCAGCCCGTATACTGAAGCAGTTCCACTCACAGTCCTGGAACAGGGCAAGCACTGTGCCAAGTTCCTGCGACCTGGTACTAGAGATACTGCAACACGTCGACCGGTGGCAGATGCAAGCCGAAGGAAGAGCAGTCGTGGTGCAATGTCTGTGAGTGCGAAGAAAAATGAGTGGAAGTACTGAAAGCTAATTAGTTATTACCAGCTTTTACTATTATCAATAGTTTTACTAGCTACTAACTAGCTACCTAGCTAATAATAAAGACTATACCATGTGACGTACATAGAATACAATACTTCCGAGAAACCAAGGCAAGCTTAAATTTTAAAGCAAGGTATTACTGAAAATAACCCAATCAAGCGGGGCCCTCTTGTTGTTCCAGTGGTCAAAGTGCTCAGCTGCTGAACGGAACGTCGTGGTTTCAATCCCGATCACGGCTGTCGAATTTCGATGCAGGCAAAACTGATAGAGGCCCGCGTACCATGCGATGACCTGCCCGCTAAGAAATACCTGATAATCGAAATTCTCAGAATACTCGACAAAGATGTACTTGAAAATTATATCGTGGTTTCGGCACGCAATACAAGATGTTGTCAACTCAAACAGAAGGTCAATGTCTCTGTTCCAGTTGCGTGTCATGTCACTGCCCCGTCCTTTATAAGGTGCTACTTCTAGTAAAGAGAGCTCCAAAAAAAAATAGGCGTGAACGAGTGCGACTGTTGCATTGATACATGTATACCATGCATTGTTTCTTACCCAATCAATAATTCAGTGGCCAACTGAGCTTTTTCTTCCAGTACAATGATTTCATGGAGCAAGACTACATGTCTTGCTCCATGAAAAAATAGAGTCTTTTTTTCCTAATGGGATTCTCAGTGAGCAAGCGCCAAATATGCACAATTCAAATTGCAGGCTATAAGATACCTGGAAGTAATGAAACCCTCGGCACTTGTTTACGGGGGGTGGCAGTATACAGCGGACCGCAAGTCCCAGCTAATACCTATTGCGATGTTACTAGTAGAAACGATATTGAAATGAGCCCAGAGGCCGTCTTATGACTGATTGTACAGATTTTGGGACATAATAAAAGATGCCAAAAGGTCACCTACCAGTGCAGGTAACAAGGTAACAAAGTATTTCAGTGCTTACTTGTGAAAACAAGTCTGATCCAGTTTGAAATTTTTCATTCAAAATCTGTTGCCATGATGTCATTTAAAATGTTCGTGGGGTGTTCAATGCCACCTATGTATATCGCAGCAATCGAAAACCAAAGTGCAACTTTCAATGGCACAGAGCAGTAAACGGTTGCTGCAAGTAGCCAAAAATGTAAATTGCAATATGCCGTATAGCAGAAGCTGGCGTTCAAGTAACCATTACTAATGTTCAAGAATTCAGTGTACTTAACGAAGGACAAAAAACGTTTAAGCGTAAGTTGCTGATTGTCCCACATCACAGCACCTCTTCGGCGATTATCCTCACTAGAATGCGTAGAGAACTTCTCTCGCAGCTGCTCCAACTCGCATAGATCAGAAACCGACGATTGATTGATTGATTTGTGAGGTTTAACGTCCCAAAACCACCATTTGATTATGAGAGACGCCGTAGTGGAGGGCTCCGGAAATTTTGACCACCTGGGGTTCTTTAACGTGCACCCAAATCTGAGTACACGGGCCTACAACATTTCCGCCTCCATCGCAAATGCAGCCGCCGCAGCCGGGAATCGAACCCGCGACCTGTGGGTCAGCAGCCGAGTACCTTAGCCACTAGACCACCGCGGAGTGGCCCGACGATGACACAATTCATGTTCGAATATGAATCTGAGAAGTCATCGAGGTGGAAAAAGGACGAAGGCAGTGCTCAACTTCTTGAAAGCAACAGGCTTGCACCAGCGATTAGAGACTTAAGTTATAATAATAAGATGGTGGTGAAGTGTGACTTCGTGTGTGCGTGCTCCCTCCGCTCTCTCTCTTAGTGCATTTTCCGCATTCCCCGACGGCTTTCTTTTGTGAAGGGTATTTAACCAGTCCTTCCAGCCTGGTGCCTTTCCTTTTCTTCATGTTCTTACCTTTATTCCTTCCGTACACGCAAAAATTTTCAGCTTTGAAAATATTGCACTAATGATGCTGTTGCTTTCAGGGATGGCTGCCAGGAAAGTGGTCTGTACTGCGTGTGTGCAGCGATATGCGACCAGCTGAAGCTCGAACAAGAGCTCGACGTGTTCCGATCCGTGCGCAACGTGCGCTGTAGCCGTCCTGAATTCATCGTTGACTCGGTAAGGAAAGCGAATGAACTGAGCAGTGCCTTAAATCACAATGGTGAACTCAATGACGCGTTGTTATTCTTGCAGCAAGGAAATAAGTGATATTTCAAAACAGTGTGATACAACAAGGGCAAAAGAGACCAAACAGGACTAGCGCTGTCTACGACCTACAGCGTCTATTTTTGCTGTACATATATATACACATTCTGGAAAAAATAAAGCAAGGAAGGAGAGGCAGATTTTTCAAAAACAATTGTGCATGCCTTGATAATGTTGCAGCACTCAACTGCGGAGACGACTGCTTTGCCTGGTATTGTAATAAATGGGGAGTTGATACATGAAATAATGACCTGCTACATGAATGGCAAAGGCATCGCATGTTTCGCGGGAGCAGTTATCTCATTGACGGTGCACCACGCTCACCTGGTGGCAATTTAAGGTGCAACGACATTCAGGACGATGTATTGCGATGTTGTTTCCCATTTTAGTTTTAATGTTGCTAGAACGTTCACGCAAGTAATCGTTCACACGGTGGTTGGCCTGCCTAATGTAGAAACTGCCACAGATTGTGCGAACCTCGTAGATGACACCAGCCTTGCACGAAAAAAAAGAAGCGACGTGTTATTTGTTGTACCTTGGCTTGCTGTATTTAGGTCGTTAACTCTCCTGCACAGCGAAAGAAGTGTAATGGGTACCGAATAAACCACCTTTCAACTGACGCGTGCGGAAGCTTCCTTAAAGGCCGGAAGCTTCCGGCCCGGACGGCATCTGTACCAAAATGCTAAAAATAACAATGCCTGTTATTTCTCACATTCTAGCTTCTTTTTTCAGCCATCTATTGATAGTGGTAGCGTACCAGACGCCTGGAAAATTGCCCACATCACTCCTATCTGTAAGTCAGGTGACCCCTCTTTGCTCAGTAACTATAGACCATTTTCACTAACGAGCATACCACGTAAACATTTAGAGCACATTATATCATCCGCAGTTATGACATATCTAACCACGAACAAGTTCTTCTTACCAAGTCAGCATGGTTTCCAGAGTGGTCTTTCATGCGAAACTCAACTATTTCAACTAATAACCGATATTCACAAAGCGATACATAATAAAACAGACGTTGATGCTCACTTTATAGATTTCCCTAAAGCCTTCGACAAAGTCCCTCATAACCGCCATAATATGAAACTGAGCGCCGTCACGATCTACCCTAATATCAGTAAATGGGTTGCTAATTTTCTGTCCGATCGCTATCAGTCTGTTTTTGTTAATAATACGTTATCTCCATTAGTAAAGGTAAAATCAGGTGTTCCGCAAGGTACCGTGCTAGGGCCAATCCTATTCCTAATTTACGTTAATGATATAAGTAACCAATTGTCATCCCCAATCAGACTTCTTGCAGGAGATTGTGTAACTTACAGACAAATTACTAGTCATATCGATACGAGTGCGCTGTAGTCTGACATTAACCAAATCACCCGATGGTGCTGCCAATGACAAATGGAAATTAATGTTTCAAAAACAAAGTATATTCAATAAACAAGAACTACGAAACCTGAGCTGCATTCTTATATGATAAGCAATAGGCTAGTGGAAAATGTGACCACAATAAAATACTTGAGAGTTCATCTTGCACACAACCTCTCATGAAATGCTCATGTTGAGGCAATAGCCAGTTAAGCTTTAAGAGCTCTAGGATTTCTTAAACGAAATTTCCACTCTGCTAACTGATCCACCAAACTTCTCGCATACACAACCTTAGTTCGCTCGAAAATGGAATACGCCGCCCTTATTTGGAATCTTAAGCAGCAATACCTTATTCATAAACTTGAGGCCATTCAAAACAAAGCAGCCCGCTTTATCACAGGAAAATACTCTCGGCTATTAAAACGTCGTTGAAATTACGTACTCTAGAAATACGTAGGCTTATCGCACTTATCTAATTTCCACAAGCTTTATTTCAGTGAGTCGTCTTTCTTACATTCGCAGATTAAACCAGCTCATCGCATTTTTCTCTTTGGATCATGCTTACAAAATACAACCCATGTTTGCCCGTACTAACTTCCTTCGTGACTCACCATTGTTTCTTGCGGTCTATCATTGTAATAAACTACCAAGTGATGCTGTAACTCTGCGTGATCACGACAGATTTGTTAGCAGATTAATGGAGATGTGGAATGTAGAACCGTAACATTTTGTGGCTTTCCTTCATTTAGTATAGTGCCAATATTACATTAGTTATCGCACACCTCGTTTCATGCTATACTGAGTGCTACATTGCATTAATAAGTCTTCTTTGGTGCGAAATTTGTTCACGCAATCATCTTTTTATTATTTTTTTCGTGTTCTGTGTAAATATTTCTGTTTTGCGCATAACCCTGCTGCATTGTAACTACCCCCCCCCCCCTCTATGTAATGCCCAAATTGGCTTTACGGTATATGAATAAAAATAAAAAGGGGTTATTTGGCGGTTGAAGGACGATACGCTTATCAGCTATGACGCTGCGTGAGGTACAGTCCACCAAGACAGCAGCAATCAGAAGCACTAGCCGAGTGAGCCGAGTGTTTGTTATGGTACTAGATGGAGGAGCATCTTGAGGTTGAGGTTGAGGTTGAGGATGTTGTCGGGAGCCGGCGGATCTAGCCTTGTATAATTTGCAGGCAATCGCCCCGCCCGGTTTTCTCTTTGCTAGTTGTAGCTAATGTCCTTTGTTTTTAACTAAACACGAGAAGGCTTTTAAAATAAAAATCGTGCATAGCGCGACGTAATTCTACATAAGACGGCGGCCTTTGTGCTATTCCACTTGCAGTATTGTTCCGGTACTCTATCTCGCTGCACTATACCACAAACATAACTTTCACTTATCACCAGAGGAGCATCTTCTTCACAGTCTTCTTCACAGTATTTAGCATGCCAGGGCCAGTCCAGTTTGGTCTATCTCGCTCTCATTGCATCGCGCAACTTTCCGCTGTGAATTTGTACCAATAGGCTAGAGTTCGCACGCTTCTCACGGAATAGGATTCAATACAGTTTCAGACATTCGTTAATCAATAACAAGAAAAGTGTTGCTCGTTTCGGCGACTCTGACCTTTCCACGTAAGAGGCACGCTAAAAGTCATTTCGATCCCACTACTATCTGGCGATGGCATAATGATCTCTAAGGAAACATCACGTGCACTCTACGAAAAAACAAAAGCATGCGTGGCACTTTTCGGAGACCACTGACATATTACGTAAATGACTCCTCGAGGAGGCCTGTTAACTCTCTTGGTGGTTTCATGACCCTCTGAAGATATCAATGATTTCCAAAGAGAGTATTTTTGTCTCATTAAAATGACCCATGTTGCCACGTGGTCGGGACGTTCGCGAAGGCAGCGCACTATATTTCCACGATTAAACTATATTTGGCTGAACTTGTGGCCAGCAAACGGAACGCGAGCAGTATACACTGGTACTGCCAGCGGCGAACAGAATGCCAGCCGTCGATCGAGTGATCTTCGGTAAGGCCGTGTTTGTTCGAGTATGAACTGCGCTGTTAAGGCTCGTTCACACCGAATGCGGTGCGGCAAGCCGGGTAAGCGGGCTTTTCTAAGCGGCGGGGTGGTAAGTGCGTCCACACGTCTCTTTTGGCTGACCGCACGGCAGAGGAGGTGGGCATCTCGCGCGCTTGTGCACGTGTCACGATCACGTGGCAATGCGTCTCCCAAACGTACACGAGCACCACCGCCACATACTGATTAGCTGTGGCAAAACAGCGAGCTTTGGTGGGCGGCCAGGAATTGCTCCGGGAGCGATCGCACTTTCCGCGTCGTTTGCCGTTCCGCTTTCGCCGCTTAGAAAGGATGTTTTTCCAGCTTTCCGCTTTGCCGCCTTGCCGCTTTGACTGCATAGACTTGGGTGTGAACGAGTCTCTAGCGTATTCGGGCTCAAGCCTAACAGGTGATCTTAAAATAACCTGGATTGGTCTCAGGCATTCTGGAGAGCTTTTCGTAAGGATTCATCTATGCGTGCAATAGGCCACCGACGTAAAACATACGTATTAAGACAGGGGCAAGCCAGAGCTTTCAAAAAAAAGTGAAATGCCTGTTTTTTTTCTTACAATGTGTCCTTTGAAGAAGGCTTATAAACGCAGCAAGTAAGCACTTGCAAAACCGAAATGAATGACCTTTTTACTTGAGGACGTACTATTGACACGCTTGTGACTGCGAAAAATTTAGAAAAAGGTTACAGCTCCGAGACTATATTGTGGGGGTATTAAACTACGCGTATGTATGTTGGCCGCACATGTGAAAATGTGTACGCACAACATTTCTATATTTAAATGAAACTCGTATGTCTCTATGCTTGCAAAAAGACAAAGAAATGTTGCATGAGCCGAACAGCGTTTCAGTTTATTGTTTTCGAAAAACTATAGGCGCGTTTTTGTTTTTTCCGCTGCCATAAATGCGTAGACGACACGCATGCGGAAGATACAGGCACAAATCGCCATGGAAGTTGCAGCTGTCTTTATATTCATGGCACCATACGCCTAGGACTTGCATTTATAATACAAAATCAATTTTGTCAGAAGTAACTCACCTATATGCTGCTAATTCGAAAAGAGCACGGACGCACTGAGGTACGGCATACAGCGCCCCGCCGCGGTGGTCTAGTGGCTAAGGTACTCGGCTGCTGACCCGCAGGGCGCGGGTTCGAATCCCGGCTGCGGCGGCTGCATTTCCGATGGAGGCGGAAATGTTGTAGGCCCGTGTGCTCAGATTTGGGTGCACGTTAAAGAACCCCAGGTGGTCTAAATTTCCGGAGCCCTCCACTACGGCGTCTCTCATAATCATATAGTGGTTTTGGGACGTTAAAACCCCACATATCAATCAATTACGGCATACAGCGGCTGGGAAGTTTGTTTTTATATCTCCTATCTGACGTACCCTCAAAAACTAACCAAGTAGATATCTCAAAGAAAACCTTGCTTTTTTTCTCGGGGCTTGTTTATTAGCAATCGTGTTTGTTGGCAATTGCAAGCTTAATTCTCCCTCAGAGTGCTTCGTTGCTACAGCGCTAAAGTTATTTTGTAGCTACAATGTGCAGCGTGTGAACACATGCATGATACAGTAGTTCGTACTTGGTACTGCAGTGTGGCATTAATGCCAACTATTTTAACTTTAATTATGCTTGCCTGGCATTAGGGATATGCTGCATTGTTTCCTGTGGTATAATGATCCTCGTCATGTTGTACAGTTGCTTAAAGACATGATGAGTAAATAGGCTTCAACTCTTCTTATGTTTTGCAGGAACAATACAGCTTTTGCTATGACCTGGCTCTCAGCTTTCTGGACACATTCGACACCTACTCCAACTTCCAGTGAACAAATAGAGTGCTGCTTATTTATGGATGCCGTTTTTTCTACTCACTGCTCCTAAGGACGCAGAATCAATGTAATAAACAGTTTTAAGTAAGATGGCGTACTTTTCTTTATTCCCGTTTGGACACTTATGCGACGAACTTGACACAAACTTGTGAGCTCAAATTGGTAGGTCTTATTTGATTGCGCACACCAACCTATGACACCTAGCTTCACTATCTAACAAACAGAGCTAAATACTACTAATCAAGAGCTCAAACTGGTCATGTACACAAGCAGCATTGCTTGTAACAATGCCATTGTTACAAGCCAGTGCTGCTTCTATTGAGAACCCAAGATAACTTATATCATGCGGTGTATCACGCAATAAGGGTACCATAGTGTGCTTGCTTCCACTGCTGGCATAATTTCTGTGTGAGAGAACTGGCCGAGAGCCATCTATAGACCATCGTATAGCGCTTCCACTACTAACGAATCACAGTATACTGCTGATCTACTCGAATATAAACTGTTTTAATTGCCTGAACTATAACTTCTGAAAAAAAATTGCTCTCACGTTTTTCTTTTCAAATATCACCTTTTAAATGATTCCGCAGTTTGATTATCTATAATGCAAATTCAATGCATATTTTTACTTAAGCCTCGAATTTTCTATATGCCATGGACGCGGGTACCTCGCAAAAAAAAGCTCGCTTCAGAACTGTGTATACGTAACACGTCGTGTGGCAGCACTTAGATGCGTACGCATCGAACAATTTTTTTTTACGATAGAACTTGCGTCACCCAAGCAAGAAAAAAGTGAGAGCTGTTGCACGTGCTTCGCGATCTCCGCCATCATTTACAAAACAGTGGGTTCTAAGATAAAATACCTTAGCCGATGCACCGCTAGATATTTTTATGCAGAAAGTTGCATTCCCCGTGAGTACTTGGCAGCCGGCACTAAAGGCGGCTTGCTTGCTCGAAACTTTTCGGTGTGTCGCGAATTATAGATATTCGTCAGTAAAGGGTTAGTTGACAGAAAAAGGACAAAAAACAAGTTTAAGAAAGCAGAACATGGTGTTAAGTTTCAGGTAATGAATTACGCACATACACACAAAACAACACGTCGTTCGCAAGATACGCGCAAATTTAATCAACTAGAAAAAAAAGAATAGCGACAAATGGCTCCTATGAAGTGACTTTCATTCTGAGTGTGCTTTTAGGTAAGTTTTCGAAAACGTCTCGTCAGCGCAGCTGCGCCAGCGAGACAGAAGGTGTTGTGAATGATCAATCAAGGCAGCGGATTAACAAATCAAGAAAGGAACGCACAGCAGCACACTGTTTCTGTGCTATGTAGTACTTTCCGCTATCATAGTTCGATTCACTCTTGTCATATTCTTTCTCAAAGCAATCAGCTTGCTACAGACGTTACGGAGGCTAGAGCGTTAGTAAAATTTTTATTGATTGTGTGCAAGCGCAGCAAATGTCACGCTAACTGAAAAAACCGACTATCTTTGTCTTTCAGCTTGTGTTACCACGATTTTTATGAGTTGTCGATATACCACATGCTTTTTATTTCCACGAATTTATATGAATCATCCGCACTATTTATGGTGTGATGTAAGGTCACGAAAATGAATTTCGACTGTAGATATATCTGTGTGCATGTTCTGGATCGTTTTGTGCAATTTCAGTTGGCCCGTTTCCTTCACTTGTTCCTAAGAACAAAAAGTCATCATTCGGAAAGCACATGAACACCCAATGCATCCACTCCTGCGTCCGTCCATGCGTCCATCCGTCCGTATAGCCATCCGTGCGTCCGTCCATTCATCTGTCTGTGTGTCCGTTCGTCCACCTATTCAACACTTCAAGTACCAACATCTCGCATCTTTTCACCATATATTCCTCATATAGAAGCAACGCCATCCAGCGGACATTCCAAGGACTAAATGAGAGGTGGCACACGCACACTTTTTTACGGCTTGCGCTTCGTGTCTCTTTCCCACCTTTAACCACCTTGAGTTCATGGTATATACTAGTTCACTGTATTCATGGCACTGCGGCCCAACGCTCGCTAAACCTTTTTAAAATCAAGGAGGTTATGCCCAGCGAGTATAACGCAGCAACCCTTTCTCGTCAGATAGTGTTCAATGTACATGACGATGGCTACTAAAGGGGAATGAGAGACAGGAGAATTCGGGTTTTAGTTAACGCGCACGCTGCGAAATTTTTATTGTTCAACAACACACAGAAGAAATCTCCCACAGGCACCACCTTGGAGGTCAAAATGTAAGACTGGTTACACCCAACGACTACTACTACGACCACAAGGGACGAACGGGTGCCCCTATAAGGACCTTCGCCCCTAAAAGCCAGTAGTGGGTGTGGTCACACCTTCGCTCACGAGAGTTGGTCCATGCAAGCCGCCTACCTCCCGAGCGGTGCTGAGACGATGAGGAGTATTTCCGAGAGTGCTACGTATTCAGAAACACTCCTTGAATTAAACTTGACTTCTCACAGCCTCCAATGCAGCACAAACCTGTCTCGAACGCGGTGTCTTTAGTCGGTGCCAAGGCGTTAAACACAAATGCGCTCCAGACGCGCTGCATTAAAGGCAGTGGCAAGTCAACTTCAAGACAAAAAACAATTCTGAATACGGGCAAGATAGTGCACAATTCATTTTCACCGTCATTTCGACGGTGTTTAGCTTCGTTGCGAATGCGTCACGTAAGTTCCACACTTTGCTCGATGCTGCTACCATCTCCAAGCCAAGTACTCCGTGGTGGCAATTGTGCCACTGTCCCAGAGGAACGAACTCGTTTGTATCTGGCGACAGAAGGCCAACGCAATGAAAAAACTAAACAACAAAAAGAAGTCTGCATTCGAATAAATGCTTGTGTCACTTCCGGGCATCGCTGATTGCTTCCAGCAGTTTTGTGACTGCAGTCGCGCGACTGAAAATCGAGCAAGAAGCGACAAGCCAAAGCGGTCGCTTTGCGACCGTTTGCAACCACTCGCGACTGTTCTCGACTAGTCGCAAATGCTCGCGCGACCACTGCTAGTCACCGGTGTGCACCACCCGTTAGACATAAAAATAAAAATAAAATTGCAGCGTCCAGAGCCACTCTAGACTATATATAATGGGAATGTCTAGCCTTAGTAAAAAATTCTGGGGTCACGGCCTTCAAAGAAGAGCTTCGGGTGCCTTGACGGACTGCGCTGCTCAGTTTGGGCCTGGACTTTAGGTGATCCAGCAGGCCAAGGAAGCTGCCGGAAGACACGGTCTCTTCGTTAGCTCCTACAGGTGGGAGCCCAGCCCAGCAATCGACCGGAAATTAAGTCTACTTCTCTCTCTCTCCTTTGTGCGTGCTTCGCAGCAAATGTCATTAGAAGACGAAAGTCTTCTGCTGGCCTTCTTTTTTGCCTAGCGTCACATTTTCAGTGAAGCCTAAGAAATGTTAGGGTCTTCAGAATTGCGTATCTATGTATTTTCTAGTAAAATAATACACCCCCTAATACATTAGTATTGATGTAGCGCCTTAGATATGCGTAATGTTTGCTTATTTATAAAGAATATTTTATAAAAATGAACACAGTCAGCAGTTCAAGATGACTAGGCTTTCGGCAAATGCCTAAACTTTAGCCGGTTGCCTCATTCGTATGACGGAAGGACAAACAAACAAGCAGACCAAACTTTTTGCCTTGAAGTTTCCCAAGAAAGCCTATCGTCTTTAAGAATCCTACGCTGCGCATGTCTGTTGCTGTGACAATGCGAGTGCGTCGAGGAAGAGGAGAAAATTTACTTTGGTGGAGCTTCGAGGTCAGAAGCATGCGCAAAGTCTTTCTCTGGGGTTGTAGCCGCAGCTGTTGAGTTATCGCTATAGAATTTGTTCCGGCGTAATAATTTAGGCATTGATAAAAATAAATACGGCCACCTTTTCAATTAATAGCAGACATGCTGAATTAGTAGCCTGCGCAGCGTACGTGCTGTAGAGAATTTCGTTCATTCAAGAGGTAATATTAGCCTCCTTGGCGAGACATTATATTGATGAGGTGGTGCGTCTGTACAAGATATGCTTTCATGCACTCAAAAAAAAGACACAAAGCAGTGCTTGCATGTGCATAGTTCGTTAAGCTAACGACAGTGCAGTGCTATTTACAGTGCTGAAAACGTAGCTACCCTTATGCACGCACATCCTAGTGACGTGGCTTCTCTCAAGTTATAATAAAGATTGACGAGCACATTCCTTGTAAAGAGGGTTGACTAATGACTTCTGGTGCTAAGTGAACACAAAAATGGCCGAGTTAAGCACATGCATTCGCCTCATTGTCTTGAGTGTTAGCGTGTCTGCTCAGATTCCATATGAAAACAATCCGGAAAATTTTGCATGGCAACGTGCCAGCGACGTAAGTGTTACCAAGTTTCTCTGTTTCACATTTTTCTTTTCAGTTAAGGAGTTCAGACCCATCTATATTGACCCGAAGCTATCGCAAATGTTTGCCCATTGGTAGCATTGAAACGCGAATCCTGTATTCATTGAATATTATATGTTTATTATTCCATATTTGGTATAGCTAAAGGCGAATTTCGAAGTCGTGAAGGGAGTGCTTGACAAGATGAACGCTCAAAAATAGACTGTCACAATAATATGGCCAACGTACTTCATTGCCTTCGGTATTCTTAACAATATCTCGTAACAAAGTGAGGCTACTGAGATAGCACTAACATTATGTAAATATATGTAAAACAAAGATATATTCACCAAATACGCCCACAACTGATTCACTATAGAAATTATAAGAAATGTCGCTAATATATATGTGCCAAAGACATAGCGATCTGCATAAACAAGCCCACTTGCTAGGCTCTTCTACTGATATACAGACGCCGGGGTCGAAAGCGTACCGCAAACATTCGCAAAGTGCAATGAATGACGTATTTTATTCCCAATTCTTACATTATTGGTTGTTGCTGTTTTTAATCAGTGCCGCTTTAGTTTTTTTTTTTCGATTGCACAATCCTTTTTCCATCCTTACATTACCTTTTTTTTGCATTTTTGTGTTGGTATGAGCACGTTCATTTACATTTTGTCGTTACTGCGCATTGTTAGTGCGCCCCATGCGGAGCTATTTAAGGACCCAGGCTGACGTATGATATCGTCGTCCCATGTCGCTTGGCGTAACGCAGGCAAGACTACGCACAATGTAGCCATTTATATCATACCCGCGTATAGCAAGGAGGCGGTAAACGAAAGTGAGATCAAGGCCCGTATTCCCAAACCAACCTTGGCCTTTCGTCATGTTTTCCTGAAGTTTCAGTACTCTCTACGTACGTTATAAGGGCACAGAAACGGTAACAGGTTAGAATATGAGAACGAGATTGGTTCATTTATACTAGCCTATTTTGTTCAGCAAGCGCAATAACGGCTTAAAACCGATGAGGAAAACTCGAGGTAGGTCCAGGTTGGTTTGTGAATACGGGCCGAAAGAGCCCCTAAACCACTGAAGGACGCTCGCGTGCTCCTCTCCATGCCGGTCCTCTATCAAGAACACTTGGGATGACGTCCACTGAAACTGCATACAGCAGGAGCAATCAATCCGTAAACGCAGTAGAAGGGACCTATTCCTCCTGGTGAAACCCCGGTCGGACAGCCGGGCTGATGGTTTCATGCTGGTTTCACGATCGTCAGAGTGGCAGCCTAGCAACAGCTTCTTCAATGTGAGCCTCGAAAAGTCTGAGGCGACCACGGCACGACACAAAGAGACAGTGAAATGATGTGCTTCTTTCGCCAGGGCATCTCCCTACTCGTTTCACTGAAATCCCATGTAGCACTTCGTCTATCAAGCAGCAGTTCTAACTTTGAAGAAGACATACAGAGTCGCGTTTTCTTTTCAGGTACTTTTCGGTAGCATCCAGGGCTTCCTGAAGGGCATGCTCCTCGGCGCAGTTGGACCCCCTAGCATGCACACCAAACGATGATATCGTCCTAGTAAAGCGCTTGGTTTATGCCCTCGACTCTTGCCAGCTTTTCCGAGAAACCTTTCATCGCTGGATTAAAAATAAGGGGGGAGATAAGCGCGCCCTGTGGAGCTCCCAAATAAATTCTTCGGATCTCAGTTGGCCGATTTTATAGCGGCTATATGGTCTCGTAAGGAAAGAGATAAAATACGCATGAATGCGTTTTCTTATGATTAGGACCAAGACAAATTTGGCAATAAATATGTGCGTGATCTTGTCCAAGGCTTTGGGGATATCTAACGCCAAAACAACTATGACATCCCTGGTATTCATGTCGACGACCTGCCATTTGATCAGCAGCATAATGTCCTGCGTTGATAAAGAGGGCCTGAAACCTATACATGTTATAGGGGAACAGTTCACGTTCCTCGATGTATCTTGTTGCTCTTTCATAGAGTACGGGCTCAGCCACCTTGCCCACGCAGGAAGTAAGCGAGATTGGTCTGAGGTTCTCAGCTGTGAGCGTTTTACATGGTTTCAGGATGAATACTACAACGCCGTCTTCCAAGAGTCTCGGAGCCGGACAGTTTTTCACGTATGGTTCATCTGTTCCGTAAGCTTCACCATTCATTTTTCATTGAGTTTGCGCAGGAGTCTTTCGGAGATGCCATTCAGCCAGGGCTCCAAGCGCCCGTTCATTCCGTAGCAACATTGTGACTTCCGCCTTGGTGATCGGAGCGTCGAGCTGCTCCGTGGGTTCGCCTCTGTAATCTGGGTTGTCCTTCTTCTCTGAGGGGCCTACGGAGAGGTACCTTGCTCCTAGGATCTGAAGTATGTCTGCAGCTGACGTCAAAAACAGTGTTTTTATTCACAACATTTACAGCTCTACAAGAGACTGTCACTAGGCGTTCTGGTCGATTATAGCCAAGGCTGCGGCAAAAGCAAAGGACACTTCACTCGTGTCAGCTGTGGAGACTTCAAAGTGCCGCATCAAGCATAAGGTTGTGTAAGTCACTCTCTGCGAGATATGAATCTAGTTCAAGCGGTAAGAAACTGCTCTTTAAAGCTAGTCACGGACCCACAGTTTCCCACGCCTATTGATAATTCAGTGTTGCGAGACACCAAGTTTGATCTGACATTCGTTAAGAATGCTAGCGGTGTTCGTTTGCACAACGAGCATGAAAATCTGGGTAGGCAAAACATTATTGTGGGAACTTCTATCGAAATTTAGGCCGCTTTTCTAGGGGCATTCAGCATAGTAGACAGGGGTGCTTTCCACAAACGCTGGGCAGATGACTTCAAACAGCACAGATCGTTTGCAGACCTCTTGCTGAAACTAAAGAAAGACGTCAAGACTGTTACTAAAATACTCGAAACGGACCTAAAAGTCAACAGGGCAGATGCGCACTTGGCGGACCTGGTAGAGGCGGAAAACTTGCTATTCGCCAGATGGCAAGTGCACAGACTAAATAGAGACTGCGCAAGAAAGTAGCGATGTTGAATCATGATATTGAAGTGCATTGTCAAGAAGTGAGCTAGCAGCAATGGAACAAGCTTCGCTCGGCGATCGATGGGCAGATGTGCGTAGGACGTAAGTAGAAACTCTTGAATGAACTGCTAAACGAGTCACAGCCAAAAATCAGTCAGTCCCTAGCTATTGATAGACTCATACACGATCTCAAAGGGAAGGGGCAAAAAAAAACGTGCACGAAAAAGCTGGTGTTTCCTAAGCTTCACTAAGACGACATGGTGCTGCCACCTACCGATTCCTCTGTGTTCTCTAAAGCCTTCGTTTCCTGAAATTACTGACAAATGGTGTTCATATCTCTCGCTCTACCTACTCACCCATTTTCTAACGCAGAACGTCAAATGAGCACTTTATTCTTTATCTCCAGACGCAATACTAACGTGTTCCTAGGACCTTCGCCCGCGATGCACGCGGATAAGCGGCTAATGTTGTACAAATCTTTTTTTATTGCTCTCCTACTTCACTCTTCGTTTCAAATACAAGCCTTCTGGCATCTGACGTCTATTTTATAATCTATGTATCTCGAGGAAATAAAACACACAACTAAAAAGATTTGAAAAGGCAGATTATTTATTGCTTTCTATAGGAATACATCACAGGCCTCCGAATAGGCACACGATGAGGGGGCACACAGTGTGATTCAACAAATGATATATTCAATGCATTACTCACCATCCATGCGGCTCACTTAAGTCGTTTTTTTTTTACATTCAGAGAAAATCTATGCAGCGTGAAAGCAACTGCACGAGCGCATTACTTCTGTGTAATATATGTCCGTATTATTATCTGCCTATCAGCATCCGTAAACATTTAGTGCCTTCTCAATGGACCATTTATTCACTTTTTAGTTATTTTTGATAAAAAATAAATAAGAATGTCTCTGAATTGTTCGACGACGTCGGAATATCTTGATACCATATCGGTCGGCATGAAAGATGCTGCTGAGTCAGTTTAGACGCACTATAAAAATTAAGCTTGCTAACTTTTTCATCAAATATTTAAAGTATGTATGCATTTTGGTGTCATAGGAGGATCCTCCTAAAATGGCTCATAGTGCTCAATCCATAGAAAACTAGTTAATGAGAGCGACTGAAAATTAGTTAAGAAGGTCGCTTGTCTTAGTCTATGTCACATAATACAAGTTTTGGGGAGTTCAGCAGCACATAGATCAGCGACATCACAGTCGAAACTTTGATTGCTAGTTAGTGTATGTTATGAATCAAGAGTGCTTCAATTTATTGGGCATATGAGCCAGAATACTATCACGTAACAACCACTTAGGTGTTTTCTTTTTAATCTGCATGTCAAGTGCTCTTTCTTTGCAAAGCTTGCTATCACATTCTCTTTCATTGAGTGAATATTATGAAAGCTGTTTGTCATATGTATTCGGTCCTCTCGGCAACAATCGTATGAGAAGGAAAGATTTTGTCGGCGAATGAACTAATTCGTACTAGCTCTACGATGAGCTAAAAAATTCAAATGCAGAGAATACATAACACACAGTTTTAGTGCATTTTTCGGATATTGCACATCCTCCAGACATGTGCATAGAAGAGGAGTACAATAAAAACACAATCGACTGTGTTTAATACCCTACATGATGCCATTTTCCCACGTATTCAAAACACCACACCATGTCAAGCAGATGGGCGCATGGTACTAAGTACAGATGTATGTGGTTCCCACGCTTATCCTGCTTGTTCGGTAAATATACGGGCGCTCGCCGGGGTTGCATGAGCTCTCGTAACTGATAGAAAACTTTGTACGAAAGAATCGAGCCCAAGTCAGTAAAGCCGTAGTAACAACTTCATGGAAGCTCTTGTATCCTATAATTATGAAATGTATAAAGTTGCCGCACGTGACGTTGAACTTCCAAATGCGAAACATTTCGTAGCGAACGTCAGTGGCTTTGACCGTATCTGTCTATCTATCTAACCAACTACGACTTTTAGCACTCCTGGCCGTTTCGATAATGGGATACATACCGAAATTGGTAATTCATAGCATGCATATACCTGCTTGGCTACCTTTAGCACCGATTCTGGCTGCTTCTCATACCTGCCGTACGTCAACCTCGCCCAGTGCATTCCCTAAATATTCCTCGTATATAAGGCTTGTACTTGCCGAGTTATGCTGTGGCTGAAGTATTCAAAAACGCGCTTCTCAGCTTGATTAATTGATGTGTGGGGTTTAACGTCCCAAAACCACCATATGAATATGACAGACGCCGTAGTAGAGGGCTCCGCAAATTTTGACCACCTGGGGTTCTTTAGCGTGCGCCCCAATCTCAACACACGGGCCTAGGACCTTTCCGCCTCCATTGGAAATGCAGCCGCCGCTGCCGGGATTCGATCCCGCGACCTGCGGGTTAGCAGCCGAGTATCTTAGCCTATAGACCACCGTGGCGGGGCCGCTTCTCAGCTTCAATGCGACCAAAATTACCACCCGTTACTTAAATGAAAGTTCGAGCTTTTGTTGAAGACACTTCATTCACGCTGCCACATTTGTGGTCGTCCATAGTTGCATGATATTACTTAACTTATGACCGATGTTATTGGTTTCAGCGGCGGAAGCGTGGCATTGCTAGGCACTTATAAGAACACACTATTCACAGCTTGGAGAAAGAAAAAAAGTCAAGAGGGAGGATTGCGAAGTGCGATTTAAAAACAGAAAGAAAAAAAGAAGGAAAAGAAGGAAATCGAAAAAGAAAGAAAGAAGGAAAAGAAGAAAACAAGAAGAAAAAGAAACACAAAAAGAAAGAAGGAAAGGAAGCCAAAGAAAGAAAAGAAGAACGAAAGAGAAAGAAAGAAAGAAAGAAAGAAAGAAAGAAAGAAAGAAATAAATAAAGAAAGAGAGAAAGAAAGAAAGAAAGAAAGCAGGTCAGATGCTCACAAGCGAAGCTTCGCTTGATCTCATTTTTGCCGCCAACGGCTCCTAATTTTTTCAAAGGTTATCAAACAACTGTTAGTTCCCTGTTGAATTTGATAATTTTATGTTGTCACAGTTTTTCTCATTGCCACGATTTCACTACACCATTGCGTTTTCTTTCCACAGATAACTGGTGTTGGCGAAAGACTTCATGTTAAACTCAGGAGCAGGCTATTGCATGAAATACCTGTGTGCTTTGCCCTGCTGGGAGTTCTGCAGCATAACGCCAACGCTTTCAGTTACGTAGTGACCTATCTAGCACCGGGAGGAATGTAAGTATGAGCATCAAACTGTATTTATTGGCAGAGTCTGATGACATAAATCATTTTAGGCGTTGCACTGGCCATTCAATGAACACCTTTTCTACGCAGAAGCCGGCACGCTACCCGGCTAGTCACTTCAAGAACTCCCTACCATCCGCACCAAAACGCAATATCGTTCCAGCTTGCCAGCGGTAAGCGAACACCTTAAATTACTTTTACATGGTGCCAGGATTAATAAAGACGAACATTGACACGAAATTAAACAGCTGTAGCTACTACCTCATGAGAGCTATTAATGATATTATGAGGAAGTGCTTTATTCGAGACGAGCTCGAGCTGGCACACATTGATGGTGGTATCTACAGATGAGAAAATTATACAAATGATGATGACACGTCCAATTAATAAAGAAGAGTCAGAGACTTGCGCTCACACTGATTCCCCGTCACTGCTGGAAGCGGCCTCCTGGCCGCGCGACAGACAATATTAAGAATTGCGTTCGGGCATGCAGCTTCAGTCGAGAAACATGCACAATTTCTGTCCCACGGCATCGGTGCTAGGAGAATGTCTTAAGTGGTGAGATGTGGTAATTAACAGGGGATGTTCGTTCAGAGACCATATAATGTTCTATAAAACGACGGAGGAGTTTTTCACATAAGCCGGGCACACCCGCGGGTGTCCAGAGACGAACTTCGTCTCCTGGAGAAGAGGTGACAGCACTCTGAGTTGTGTCTGTGGGGGTGCTGTCACCCTCTGTAAAGCTATTTGCGCTGCGTGGCGCACTGTGTCTCACCCTAAAGCCGTATTTCGGAGGTCACGGCTATTGAGCCATAGGTGGCATTGTGCGCGTGAGCGGTGACCACTGCTATCATCATCACCATGGTTGTTACAGTGGTAGCGTCGGCAGTGACCCTGGTGGAAGGCAAGCCTTGGTGGCAGGCAAGAAAGTTGAGCGATTTTCTTTCTGCGCGTGGCGGTTGCCGCGAGCGGTTGTCTCTAGCGTGGGTCACCGGTGCGTGGCTCCACGGGCTGCTCGTCGGGGGCTCTCGTGGCAAGTCAAGCGTTGGCGAAGCCGCCTTGGGTGTTATTGTGTTTGTCATGTTTTGGAGTATATGTTAACTACCATGCAGGGATGACCTAGCATGTCGATCACGATTGATGTAATAATTCGGCTGAAGATCTCGTCGTTTTAAAAGCAGTGAAATAAAAGTGTGTGTCGTTTGGTTTGTTCCAACCGCGTCTGCTGTGTCCGTTCACTCGAAGAGCGTGGCGTGGCGCTCGCCAATTCGAAACCCCCCACAAGTCGTAGTGAGACTCGCGAGCTTCCTGAGGGATGCTGGTGTTCATTCGGGCGAGATTAAGACAGTGCTCGAGGCGAGACAAAAATCGTGCGGATAAAGGGCCTGCTGAAGTAGCAGGAGCTGAAAAGAAGGAGACGTTCAGAGTTACACTTAGAGAGCAGCCATGGAGTAGAAAATAGGGAGAAAAGCCGGAGGTGCGTTTCGTAGCCGTATTGTGGGCGAACTTTACAAATGGCGAAATAGCGCCCCAGTTCGTGTGGTAAGGGTTGACGTACATGGCAATCATTTCTGAGAGGGCACAATGAAAGCGTTTTGTCAAGCCATTTGTTTGTGGATGGTAAGAAGAAGTTGTCTTTGTGGATGGTGTTGGCGGCGCGTAGAAGCTCAGCAACATTAGGAAAAAGACCTCACCGCGGTCGCTGAGCAGATCACGTCGAGCTCCGTGGCGTAAAAATATGTTACGCAGAAAAAAATTGGCTACTTCAGTGGCTGTATATCAGCGTCCAGCGAGGCTTTTTCCATGTAGCCAGTGAGGTGGTCAACAGCCGTCACAATCCAACGATTTTCATTGGAGGTCACGGGAAGGGGGCCGTACGAGCCTATCCCGACGACTTCGAATGACAAAGCGGGACAAGAAAGAAGTTGCAGAAAGCCAGAAGGAGCAGTATAAAGTGTGTCGTATCCACGGTTGACATAAGGCACGCGAAGAAACATATTTGTCAATGGCGGATGAGAAGCCAGGCCAGGTGAACCGACTGCGTGTTTTGTCGTACGTTTTGTGATAGGCGAGATGCCCAGCTGCAGATTATCATTGCCCCATTTGTTTTCTTCAAAACGTGGTAAATATAGCGATGTAAAACAATAATGTGAAGTTTGAATTGTTTAAGTTGTCGACGAAGTCAGGCGTTCGGAAGAGCGGATGTGCCTTCTAAGCATACTATTATTGAGCGGCAGTAAGGCTCACCGCGTCGATGCAACACAAGGGTAGATCGGTGTCTGGATTTTAGCCAACTGAGACCCGTGATGGGCAATACCGTGATGGAAATTGGTGACGGTGGTTTATCACGGTTGGGTAGAGGGAAGCGAAAGAGAGCATCAGCATCTTGGTTCTTTTTACCAGACATGTAGACGACATCCAAATTATGTTCCTGTAAACGAAGCACCCAGCGACTATGGCGACCCGATAAGTTCTTAAGCGACGAAAGCCAGCACAATGCGTTGTGGTCGGTGACGACTGTGAAGTGGCGGCCGTGGAGGTATGGGCAAATTTTTGTACCACCCACACAACAGCGAGGCACCCTTGTTTGGTTATTGTGTAATTTTTCTCGGCAGCAGTCAAAGCACGACTGACGTAAGCGATGACACGTTCGCGAGCGGTGTTGTCACGCTGCAGCAGAACCGCACCGAGACCATGACCACTTGCTTCAGTGTGCAGAATGATAGGTGCACCTAGATCAAAGTGACAGAGTACCGCGTCCGATGTCAGGGCGTGCTTCAACACCACGAAAACATTTTCACAGTCTTTGGACCAGCTGAATGCTGCGTTACTTGCCAGCAGTTGATGAAGTGGAGATGCAAGCTTGGCGAAGTCACGTATGATGCGCCGAAAATAGGACGCCAAGCCGAGAAACCTGCGCAGGTCTCTGTGACGTAATAGACGGGAGGACGGCGGCAAGCTTTTCAGGATCCGGTCGAATACCGTCTTTGCTGACTAAGTGCCATAGAACCTTGATCGTCTTGCTTGTGATGGTGCATTTTTTCGTAATCAGCTGTAAACCAGCTTTTGCAGGGTAACCTAGGACTTCTTCGAGACGTTGCAGATGTTGCGAAAAGGTAGACGAAAACACTATGATATCCTCGAGGTATCATAAGCATGTTTTCTACTTCAGACGATGCAGTACGCTATCGGTCATCTGTTCGAAGGTAGCGGGTGCGTTACAAAGTCCGAAAAGCATTACGTTATATTCATACAGCCCATCTGGGGTAAAAAAAAGTGGTCTTCTCTTTCTCAGGTTCGGACACTGGTGTATGCCAGGTGCCCGATCACAGGTCAAGGCTGAAAAATTACTGCGTGCCATGCAACGAATCTATTGCGTCGTTGAGTCGTGGGAGAGGGTACATATCTTGGCGCGTTATTTTGTTCATTGTCAGGTAATCAACACAAAAACGTACTGTTCAGCCTTTCTTTTGCACCATGTGTGAGATATTTTCGATTATTTTGCGTTCTGCAAGAGACACGCGGTATGGACGCCGGTGAATAACTAGGGAGCAGTCAGTCTCAATTCAGTGAGTCGCGGAAGTTGTCATACCAAGGACAGCAAAATAAACGTCGAAAAAAAAGAGAGATGTCAGTTTAATAAATTGAGCAATCCTTGACACTGGGCTGCTGTCAGATCAGTGCGTATCGTAACGGATAAAGGAGTGGGAGAGTTGAGCGGCGGCGAGCTTGGCTCTGGTAGGTCTTCTTGACTCGGAAGGGCAACAATTGCAACAGGATGCGGGATAATATCGCGAGTGACTGTTGATCCACAGGGCAACACTAATGGGTAGGGGGGGGGGCTGATTTAACGCAGTAATGAAAGCAGAGCCTTGAGAAAAACGGACAAATCCTGGAATTATCAGAATGCCCCGATGTACAGTGTGGCCATAAGGTAGTAGAAGCACGTCACCATCCACAATGCTGATGCAATTAACACTAATTACTTCTCGTTATGGCCAAAGAACATCATCTGAGGTGGGGACGAGGCGAATGCGCCCTTCGTTTTCGATAAAGAAAAGTCAGTGAGATTGAGGTGAATGAGGCACTGACGACAAGATATGGAAGCGCATGCAGACGACAGGAAAGCCCACCCCAAAATGAGTTTGTGGGTGCACTCACGGAAAACTGCAACGGCAATATGATGACGAAGACCGTCTATGAAAACACGTACAGTACTCTGGACGACTAATGACGTTCGTCGCTGCACGGAGAGACGGGCCCGAGTAAGGTATGGTCACTTTGTGGAGACGGCAGCAAAGGTCAGGGCGAACGATCCACTAACAAGTTCGATGGTCTGTCTGGAAGAATAGCTGGCCGTCCGGTTGATGCAGTTTCACCTTCTAAGGTTGGGGCCATAGCTGTCCAGGCGTGTTTTTCCTACCATGAGCCAGGAACGCCCATCCACCAGCTCGTCCAAGGTACGTTTTCTCAACCTGAGCGCCAAGGGCATTCGGCCTATTACCCGCTCTGTTTCGATGGAGCATTTCACTGCCTCCACGACAGTTTCCAACGAACATGAAACGCCGTGGTCGACGGCGAACGCCGACGCGCGTCCCTCGGCAGCAGCGCAGACACCCGAGGCGAATACTGCGAGGCCGGCAACTGATCCTGCTGCCTCCAATTTTTTCTCCCAACAACCTGAAGTCGACACTCCACCCGGAGAAATGATGGAGGAGGACACTACTCTTTGCGACAACATGGACAACGACGTGGGGGGTTGTTGGAAGACGGTCCAACACAGGCGACGCGCCCGCCATATGAACGCCGAGGCGCAACCCCCCGAAGATACATCAGGCATTTCTTATGCCCCTCAGCAAACCACACGCAAGCGGAGCCAGAATCAGAATCCGCCTCCGCTTCCTTTACACGATGAAAAGATAATTCTGCGGCCCCACGGCGGACTTTGCCTCGATAGTTGGACGCGCCCAGAACTCGCCAACGCTTTATGGAGCGCGGCAGGCTTGAGCACCGAAGATCGTCAGAACATCATATTCCGCCTGCGGCCCCAGCAGAACTTGGCAGTCATAAGCACACCCAAGTCACATGTTGCCGACGCATTATACAAGGTGCGGGAACTGAGGCTTGGTCAGCGAGTGTATCCTATCACAACGTATTTTGCTGCCCCAGACAACTCATGCAAGGGCATTGTTCCCGGTCTTGTACCCGGCACGCCGTCGTCCACGCTAGTGGACGAGCTTTTGACACCTGGAACACAGATTCTTCAAGCACGTATGATGGGGCAAACCAACGTTGCGTTAGTCACTTTTGAAGGATTGAAAGTGCCTCGCTATGCGCGATTCTACGGCGCCGAACTCCGCTGCTACCCTCATCGCCCTCGCCAACTGGTTTGCAAGATATGTCACCGGCTCGGTCATTGGGCTGACCACTGTCCCACGCCACACGTGCTTATTTGTGCAACATGCGGGACTGACAACCCAGCCCCGTCACATCCGTGCACCCCTCACTGCAGGTCCTGCGACGGAAGCCATCCTACATCCGACCCAAACTGCCCACGGCGCGCTCGCCAGACACCGAACAAGGCGTGGGTGCGTAAAGCTCTGAAGAAAGAGCAGCGTGAACTGCAGCCCCCCCCTCGTACATCTACTGCTTCCAAAGATATGGCAACGACTGGACACTCACAAGTCTCGACTCAGGGGACACTGCGAGCGCGTTCGAAGTCTCGCTCGAGATCTCGTCGCAAATCCCAGACCCGTTCCAAGTCTCGGTCCAGATCCCGCGGAGCATCAATGCGGCCGCCCGAGAAACGCCCTCCTGACCAAACTGCACCACCCTCACAACAACCCTACAAGAAGGCCCTGCTTACCAACGCCTCTGCCAAGGTGGCCCAGGCCCCCACGGAGACGCAGAGAATCTCGGCGCAAAAAACATCCACACAGGCACCTCGGGAGGTAAGTCGAGCGGCGGATCTCCCACAGCTCGTTATAGCCCATACTTCACTTTCTACTCCGTCCCCTCTCACTACCTCATCCTCTGCTCCCGATCCCCTGATAGAAATCGCCCGTTTACGCCATGACATGGAGGCACGCTGTGAGCACTTGCAAAAACAAATGGACGCGCTGGTGGCAGACATGGGTACAAGTATGCAGGTGGCCCTCGACCGAATCGAACGGCAGATGGAAGAACTTCGTATAGGAACTACGGAGCAAGTGAAATTATGTATAGAACGTACTCTCGCGCGAGATAATAACATACAAACTCCTGAACCTAGCAGTTACAGCGCCAGCCTGCCACCCGACCACATCTCTCGGCCGCAACATTCAAACGTGGGTAACTCTAACGGGGGTAAACGACGCGCGCATCCCTATACACGCCCCTCTGCTTCCTCTCGTGATGATGATGGCGCCACGTGACCCGCCACAGCTAGTGGTGTGGCAGTGGAATTGTAGGGGATTCCGTCGAAAACGAGGTTCCTTGCAACAGTACGTTGCCACATCCACAAACCCTCCGGATGTCATCCTCTTACAGGAACCCACTTGCACCCCTTCATTATCTGGTTACAGCCCGCTCTCGGGTGTCTCACCTCTTGTGGGAGCCCTAGTCTCGAAACGCGTTACATGTCGCATGCATACGACGAGTAGCGACATTCCTAATCAAATATTGGAAGTTATTACGCAAGGAAAACGCGGCGACAGTTTGTTTATCCTCAATGTATACAGTTCCCCTCGTTCGCGTACACACTGTTTTTACCGTCTGTTAAAAGAATTTGGCAGTCTTGGACGGGTTTGTGTGGTATGTGGTGACTTCAACGCTCCACATGTCGCATGGGGTTACGTTAAATCTCAAGCCAAGGGAACCCGCTTATGGAATTCCATCTGTAACATGCGATACACACTGCTCACCGACCCAGAGCACGCCACTCATATAGGCAACAGTGTTTCTCGCGACACCTGTCCTGATCTTACCTTTGTCCGCAATACTGGCCCAGTCGTAGCGCACGGGCCTTTAGAAGAGCACCTTGGCAGTGACCACTATATTGTCGCCACCATCCTGTCGTTACGAGGCGCTCGCAGGCCAGAGCGAAATGTGCGCTTTACAGATTGGACGAAATTCAGGGAACGCCGCCAAGACCCGCCTGAGGGCCAGGGCTACGGACGATGGCTTGAGTCTCTCGCTGACGATCTTGAGGCCACCACGCGTACAGTGCGTACCACAACTGAGACACCCGACATAGATCCGCATTTACTTCATCTTTGGAACGCCCGGAGAGGGTTGACGTGGCGATGGAAGCGACACCGCAACAGAAAACTTCGGGAACATATAGAGGAAATTACACGGGAATCCGAGAAGTACGCAGCGTCCCTCACCAGTAATAACTGGCGACAATTTTGCAACAGCCTTTCAGGCACATTAAGCACAGCTAAAACGTGGTCGATTCTACGTTCGCTCACAGACCCCAACACATCAAAGAGAAAAACATTTCAGCAGCTGCACATCTTAATGCACGAGTACCGGGATGATCCTGACTTGCTCCTCACGGAACTAGAACATCAATTCAATCCCATAGACCCGCCACCACAATACCCTGATTACCCGTATGTGGGTGAGGAGAATGAATTGCTGGATGCCAACATAACCCCGGACGAGGTGTGGGTGGTCCTACAAGACCTACGACGAAACACGGCTCCAGGAGCGGACCAAATTCGATTTTCCACCCTTCGTAGCTTGAGTGACGCGGATATCAACCACATTGCCCATATCTTTAATAAATACTGGCGCGAAGGCACACTTCCCCAAGCGTGGCGACATGCTGACATTACACTTATTCCCAAACCGGGTAAACCTATAAAAGTTGAAAATCTACGGCCCATCTCTCTAACATCATGCATTTGTAAGCTAATGGAGCACGTACTCTTGCGGCACCTGCAACCTTTCCTGGAAGAACACTCTTTCTTTGCTAACACTCAATTCGGATATCGAGCTCATCTGTCTGCCCAAGATGTCTTTTTACAATTACGGGAGGAAGTCTTAGGACCACCGTCGCGCACCCAAACGAGAGCACTTGTCGCCTTAGATCTCAAAGGGGCGTTCGATAATGTTGCACATGAACTTAACCTTCGCAATGTTGCAGAGTCGCATCGTGGGGTTCGTATGTACAACTATATCCGCGCATTTCTTCGAGATCGCACAGCTACCATCGGAATCGGGCCGTATCGATCAGGTACAATCCGCCTTGTAGGGCGTGGGACACCACAGGGCTCTGTTCTTTCCCCCACCCTATTCATTATCGCGCTTGCAGGGCTCCCCCGACTTCTCGATCAGATCCCCGATGTCGCTCACGCTATTTATGCGGACATCACTATCTGGTGTACACGCGGTTGCGACAGTGCTATCCAAGAGCGACTGCAGCAAGCAGTAGACACTGTCCCCGAGTATGCGAGAAAAGGGGGCTTAAATTGTGCTCCGCAAAAGTCGGAGCTCATAATCATTCGTTCCCGCAGCCCCTCACCTATGCTGCCCATCACTGTACACGTGGATGGTATACCCATACCACAGGTCAGCCGTGCTCGCATCCTTGGCCTACACGTCCAGACGGATGGCAGGTATAACTATACTGTTTCCCTTCTATCCCGACAAACTGAGCAAATTCTGGCCATGATCAGGCGGGTCTCTAACAGGCGCTTGGGTCTTCGAGAAGAGGACCTGCTGCGCTTGGTGGAGGCATGCATCATCAGCCGTCTTACATACCATCTTCCCTTTCAGCGGTTGACCCAAGCGCAACAACTTCGCGTTGATGCCCTCATTCGTAAAGCGACGAAGCTAGCCCATGGCCTACCGCACTATACTTCCACATACCGTCTCCTTAATTTAGGAACGCATAACACACTAGAAGAACTACTAGAGGCGCATTGGGTCAGTCACCGCCAGCGCCTCTTGCTCACACGTACTGGCCGCTATCTCCTTGCACGGTTAGGGCACTCTGTCCCACCACTTGAACCTGAAGCCCGCCCAACGACCTTATCACCCGCCCTACGTAAGGTACTGAATATTCATCCCTTGCCGCGTAATATGCACTCAGTGCATGAGAAAGGACGGCGTAAAGCTCGTGTGCGATACCTTAACCGCATGCTCGAAAGCATCCCAGAATCCCTGGCTCTATACACAGACACGGCGCGCACTCAAGAGGGCTATACATCCGTAGTGTTGGATGGCACTGAATACCTGAAGGACTCTGCTGCAATGCGCGGCACTAATGTCACGTACGGAGAAATTCTCGGCGTTGCTCTCGCCATTCGACACGTCGTTCGTGTCCCAGGGGAAGTGTATATACTGACGGACTCGCAACAGGCATGCCGGGCGTTCCTATCAGGACATGGCATTCCGAGAGCGGCACAACGAATTCTCAAACAGATCCCGAAAAATGATTCAGTCACGCCTTCCCGCATCCACTTAATGTGGACCCCTGGTCATGCCTCGCTGCCGGGCAATGAACGCGCACATGCAGTAGCCCGCGATATTTCCCTCCGGGCGGCCCGGCGTGGTCAAATGACCAGTTCAGGGTGGGGAGATCCCTTGCTGCGTTACGGAGAGATTCTCCGTCATTATAGAAGCGTTCGCTGCACTCACCGTGCGCCACCACCATCCTTCTCGAGAGAGGAAGTAGTGGCACTACGCCAGTTGCAAACCGACACTTTTCCTAATCTTGTCTCCCTGAAAATATTCTGGCCACACTATTATGCCGACAATTGTCCGGGCTGCGGAAGGTCACCCTCCATCTTCCACGTCACTATCGAGTGCACGGCAAACCTTTTCCCTCCATTACCACCCCTCCTCCGCCCACTGCGCAAAAAAGAGCTGTGGGACGACGCCCTCCGCGACGGACCTCCCGAGGTTCTGCGAGCCATCATACAACGGGCTCGACACGTCGCCGGAGTCGTCCTAGGAAACCCGGACTAGGGGTCCCTCCCATGCTTTTGTTCTACCTACATAATAATGATGTTTTGTCTCTCTCTCTCACCTTCTAAAACTGCATTTGGGGTTTTCCGAGTGGGCATTCAAAACATTGGAAGTGGATCGCAGAGGCGACACGGAACGGTGATTTAGAGATGGTGAGCGGCAGCGAGACTCGCGGGAGTTCACAGGCATACCCATACTATATGGAGGAGAGGGCGAATGCTGAAAGGAAGACCGGTAAGGCTTGCGCTGGTAGTTCATGAGGCACTGAAGCGTCCGCGTTCCTCTGTAGCGTAGTCACGTTGCTCGTCCTGTTGGCGCCTTCGGCAAAAGCGAGATATGCGACCCCTATAGCCGCAATACCAGATGAAAAGACGGAAGTTCATCTACTGTCTGGCAAATGATGACATCTTGAGTCGTGGTAGGATTTCGCAACGCAAGGGCGTTGAACGCGACGGTATTTATGCCTTTGATAATATGGCATATTTGGTCGATTTGAGGCATAGATGAGTTTACACGCTTGCACAAAGCAAGAACATCCTCAATGTTCGAGGTGCATGATTCACCAGCCAGTTGAATGCGTTCAGCAAGATTCTTCGTTGCTGCCTCAGCGCGAACACAGGGGGAACCAAAAATCTGACGGAGCTGCCGTGCGAACGTGTCCCAGTCGGGAAGACCTTGGAGGTGGTTCCAAAAGCAGGTTTTGGCAACATCAGTCAGGTAGAAAGAGATCGTACGTAATTTGGGTAGAGTATCCCACCTGTTCAACTCGCTGACGAGGTCGCATGTGTGTAGCAATTCTTCAACGTCATCCCCTTTGAGACCCGAGAACCCTGGCGGGTCATGCTGGTGGCTGGGGATGGCCAGAGTCGAAGGTGGAGGCTGCACTGGGCTGGCGGTGTTGGATGAACCAGTATTGTCTTGCACTGCGATGACAGGTGGTAGTAGACGACGACCCGAGCGGAACTCCAGTGATAACGTGCGAGAGAACGTGGGGATCGAGAAGCACCGTCCACCACTTATAAGAAAGAGCTTTATTCGAGGCGAGCTCGAGCTGGCACACACTGATTATGGTATCTACAGATGAGAAAATTATGCAAATGATGATGACCCGTCCAATTGATAAACAAGAGTCAGTGACTGCGCTCACAATATCAATAAAATTACTTAGCAGCTCACCAACAAAATATTGGCTGCGTATCTGCGTGCTTTACTGTCAATGTCATCGAAAGACGATGGTCCTTTGTCTGAAGCTGCTGGGTTAGGGAGCCTACATGAACGGCCGTTTTTAGGGTGGAGACATCTTAATAAGTGCCTTCAAGAAGCTCAGCCAAAACCAGCGGGCAACGGGGCACGCTGTTGCCAGCTTCCACCAAATTCAGCATAGGTTTCTGTGCGCCGCCATTTTGGAGCCAGCTACCGCTCCCTCTAGCTACGCGAAGTACGGCGCAAGAAAAAGGAGCCGACCGAGTGACAGCGGCGGTTCTCAGGGTCGTGTAAGCGACCCAGTTCTCAAAGTGAGCGCACGAAGAAATTCGCAGCCCACACACAAACACTGGCGACATAATACTGAGGTTACGCTGACACGAACGCAAGCGTGGCAACAGCTCAGACTAGCGAGCGCGTCTCCGTACGAACGCGCGGACGCGTCCCGTTTGTGGGCTTCCTACTCGCAATGCGTGGATGCAGCAACGACAACTTCGGTTATCTACTCATTCGCGAACACCGCGAAACACATATACGTGTGCCGCAGGAAAAAACAGTGAACGAAATACGCAGTACTCACCGAGCAAATACGAGACGCACTGGTGCGCTCCCAGCCGTCTCGCTTCACTTGAGCCAGCCATAGTTGTCGTCGGCCAGGGCTCGATGGGAAGCGGAACATTCGCACCCCCTTTCTGTTGTGGTTAGTGCAGAGCGGTACGGAGCATCCAAGCATTCTAAGGCTTCACCGGCAGCGTTTAACACGCTACCGCAACGTTCGACGCCGTATTATTGAGAACTAAACGCAACCGGGCGTAGACGCAGTGCGGGCACCAAGATGGGGCGACAGCGCGGCGTTGCTGTCTGGCAACATTGTGTTTTGCGGGCGGCGGTGCGTTGGCGGCATGTAGTGGGTCAAAGGCTGACATCACCCTAAAAACGGCCGTTCATGTAGGCTCCCTATGCTGGGTGAGATATGAACGCCACCTTGCAGTACTGTCTAGAAACGAAAGCTGCTTTAGAATGTAGAGCCACTGGTAGGTGGCAGCACCGTATCGTCTTAGCGGAACGTAGAAAACCCCTGCTTTTTCCTGCATAGCGTTGTATTGTCGGCGCAGTGCAAAAACACTGTGGTCTTTAGAACTACGCGTCTACGCATTTTTTTGTACAGCATTTATGTTTCACCTCAAATCTGCGCAATATTTGCTTTTTAGTCGACAGTTTTCACAACTATGAACGCAGATCAAGATGACTGGCGTTGAGCAAGGGCTGAAACTTATAAAATACACCCGGTGGCTGAAATGAGTCGTGCGACAGACAGCCAAACAGAAAAAAAACAGGCAGGCCAAAATTTCTGGGTTTGAAGTGTCCCAAAATCACCGTCTTTAAAAGAATCAGTAGGTGTATTACTATGACCGGGACCCCCCTTCGAGGCTTATCTGGATACAACAGCTCGTTGGGCCTGACCCAATGTCGCTAGCTGCTTTTCAGGGACAGATGGGCGGGTTGTGTTTCCTAGGACAACATTTCTGTCACATTTCACTGACAACATTTCACTTGTTCCGACAGTACACAGATGCTCTCCGGGCTTATCTATGTTTTATGCTTCAGTGATGAAGTGCCTCATCACTGAGACAAACTTCGTTGTATCTGTCTGAATGTATCGGGTGTAGCGAAGGAGGGTAACCATTCGACAACTACAGTCAGCAACAACTTTATAAATGCGAGCTCCGCCAGTATATAGTGGAGTGACTGTCAATGACCAATGTGAAACATTTCCGCAAACTGGCAACTAGAGTTTTCAGTACTGTTTTGGAGCTTATCTGAACAGCAGGCACATCGGAAACTGAACGTACGTCGTTCTTGTGTAAATTTTATTGTCGGCTAAACGGTGCTCTCAGTACTTCTGTTGAAATATACCAGAAGGTGGAAGTCTGTTTTCGAGTAAAACTAACCAAGTTAACCCGCGTCTGTACAGAAAGCTTTACCAGCCGAAGCAGACGAGAAGTGCTTTATGCCACAGAAATGAACAAGTGAGATTGAATGGAGAACTATACAATTTTTGTCTGGGTGTCTCTGTGAATGCTGCGGCTGAAGCTCAGTTTCATTGTTAGTTTCTAACTAAATACAAAGAAAATATAGTCTCGTGTTTTATCGTGAGGTTCAGTTGGAGCAAACGTATTTTTATCATGCTGATAAAGGTATGTGCGCGACACTGTCTTGTAGATAGATTATGTGCGCGACATTGTCATCTCACGCACACACCTGCAAACATGCAGCCATAATGTATGATGACCGTGAGCACTCATTGTCACAATGCCACAGTGATTGAAAGTACGGTTTGTAGGAAAAACGCGTCACGCTGCCATTACTTTTAATATGCCACTGAAACTTGTGACAACCTCACCTCTAGGGCTACAAGTGCATCGGACACTAACGCATGCTGTGATTCATCTGCTCTTCAACAGCCAGCGCCGCCTGTGCCTAATGAGAAGGGCAGATGCACGAAGACCATTCACTAAGATCACATTACTGCGCTCTAAACCACCTCCCCTTCTTGTTTTATTTTTCTCATTTCACTGGACCTTTGTATTAACAGCTGGGACCCATGGTTGACAGGTTTGGCCACATTGCGGCAATTTCGCTACTTTCACCTTCTGAATTTGAGTATATTTGAATTTGAGAATATTTTCACCTTCTGAATTATGAGTTGCGACTTGTATTACGCAAACGTGAGGACATTTTGATACTTGGCAATCACTCGCAAAAACTATAGCACAGAGTCTCAAGTTGCAGGAAAGTGACATTTATGAACGCGACTATAAACTGTCATTGAGTTTTAACAAAGTGATCGAGAGTGCTCTGCATCCAGGGCACAGATCATTCATTGAAATCAGAAATAAAATATACATGGAGCTGCTTGTGTGGTTTCTCCTAGTTAGAACTTCAGCACAGAACTCGGCAATATAAGCTGCTCGCACTACGGTATTGCGTGAAATATGGCTGCAAAAATGACTGCAATTTATGCTTCAAACCCCGCCATAGGTCAGCAACCCCACTTTGAGCCGACTCACTAGGACACACTCAGACAGATCGAGCTACGGGTCTGAGTGAGAGTTAGTAGATCTAGCGAGCTGGTGGTGAGAGCATTGGTGGTGGTGAGTGATCTGGAGTTCTGGTGAGTCCGGGCGAGTCCAGTTGAAGAAAATCTTCGTCAGTGCAAGTTAGAGTAACTCTGGCCCAGGAAAATTTCGGTAAATCTGAGTCTGAGTGAGTCCGAACCAGAAGATATGTTTCTTTGGTAAGACTGAGTGAGATTCACTTTTGTTTGCCGACTTCTGAACGCCATCGATTCTCAATTTTATTGTAGCCACATGGGTGTTACCTGTTTTCCCACGAAGAAAAGCTACGCAAGAGTGATCAAGACTGTTTTTTTCCTTTATTTTTGCAACTATGCAAGATACTTCATCTTGCACAAAACCATCGCTAAAGTCGGCAATTTGGGCTTGAATTTCACAATTTATGATTATGAAAAGTCTTTAGCTGTCACTTTACATTCGCATCAAGGAGAGTCTACATTTATTTATTAAAAAAGCCTCATACTTGTTTTCGCACACGCCTGGATTTTTTTCTGACCTCGACTAACTTTCGCCGAAACGTGACAAGTTTTTCTATATTGTTGTTGCCTTTGGTCTTGTCGACTTGCCTGCCTTCTTGTGCCTTCATTCCAAGGAAACAGCTTACTTCAATCACGTGCTCTAGCGAGACCCCTCATTACTAAGCGCCGATCTAGAAAATAAAGCCAGTTTATTAGGGACCTTAATAAGGTTTTCAGCGTCATCATCACCATGCACGCCTAAGGTCCGCGTGACCTCCGTAGTGGTTGCACTGCTGGCTATCTTAGTTTGTAACATAGCAGTAAATGTTACTTATGTAAAGCAGCGACACGGACGTCATGCCGGGTTAACATCACTTGTGATACCAATCTTGACTTCACTTTTTGAAAAGTCTAACAAGCAATACAATTTCATTTCTACATATCATTCAGCAAGCCATATTTAAGCTGTCGACCCCGGGCGAAAACTCTGACGAAAGTTACGTATCATATTCACATCGTCACACCGAATAGCCCACTAAGTTTCGATAATACTGTCATCTCCGCTCTAACGACAGTGCTAACCTCATGTCAGACCACAAGTTACTCATTGTAGTGTGCACCAGATGCCAGCGTAGTGGATGTTTCAGGTAAGCCCAAAATGTGCACAAAACTATTCCCCCTATCATCAATCTAACTTGCAACGCTTGCTTCAAAGCCAAACTACTTCAGCACAGAACTTTTACTTGCAGGCCGCTAGGCAGGAAACAGATTTCGAGAAGGCGAGCAATCCGGCGAATTTTTCAGTTAACAAAGCTACGTTGTTATCTTATATAGAAGAATTAAAATTCTCAACTCGAAAATTGCATTACAACTACGAGATTTGTAAAACGATTTTTACACGAATGTTTGTGAAGTAGTGAAGTAATAAAATGCATTTAAAATATTCGTTGAAACCAAAATTAGCAAGACCACAATTTCATATTTTTCTGACACGTTAGCAATGAGTGGGCGTAGTGATGTAAACCGTGCCCGCTCATCACGGAAGCCACGTGTAAATCATCAACCAACTATGCTGTGTGGGTACACGGGTTGAGCTTGCAATTGCAGCACGAAGGCGTAGGGCACGTACTTAAGAGAACATGGGAAAACAAGACATATGTAATCATTGTCTCAAACAGTGACGTCTTTGTGATCGTTTGGTTCTCGCGCTGGTGCTTTGGTTTTGTTTTCATCGTTCAATTTTGCTTTAGTTCATCATGACACAGTACTTCCTAGAGGCAACTTTTTCTTTGTCTCAAGCTGGGTTCTTCGAACGAAGAACTTCAATGCTTCTGTTTGACAAAACCAGTATTAAAAATTTATGATAAGTTCATTTGTAAACGGAATTATTTATCCTATTTATTTACATTTTCAAATTATCTGTTTAATTATCCTGAAACGCCATTAGCTACAAAAAAGCAAGTATGACGAAAGTGAGCAAATATCGCATCTTTCTGAATTTTGCGAATTTCACGCACATTTCTTGAAACTCCCAGTATAACCTGCAGAGCCTACGTGACATCTCACAACGTCTTTTCGTGAGCGCTATATATTCGAACGCTCGAGAAATAAATTTCGCAGCCGTATTTTTATTCGTTTGTCGAAACAAGCTGCTTATTTATCGCTTACTTTTCCTCTTTGAGAACAGGTTCTCCGAGAATGACCCGGTTCAAAATCATGTACGTCGACCCTCGGAGAGATTGCATGATATTGATAAAAACCCAAAGCCGACACAGAGGCAAGTTTTTTATTGTCTATATGTTGGATCATGGTTAACATGGGAAAGATCATAATGTTGAGCATAAACGGCGTATATAACCACAAGCACTGAAAAACATAAAATGTTCTTCAGAAGCTCACCATCTTGAGAAATGGTATAACGCTATATATGAATAATTAAAGAACACGTTACAAAAAAGCAAAAAATAAAAAATTGTTACGTATCTGCATGTTTCACTGCAAATGTTAAAAGATGGTCTGGAGGGAGTTAATCAAACGTTTTTTATTGTGTGCGCGAGAAAATTGGTGAATAGGATTCTGGAGGCACTGCTTGAGACATGAGCGCCATCTGGCAGTAATCTTGGAAAACGAAAGAATGGCCCCCGATATAGCCAGCCCGCAGTGCGTGCGCGCAATCTCGGAGGCCATAATTTGTAGAGTGCAAGGCGACGGGTAGGATCCACCATCGTATCGTCCTAGCAACACACAGGAAACACCCCCCCCCCCCTTTTCGTGCATGGCGGATCGTTGTCAACGCAGCGTAATAAACACTACGTTCGATGAAATCACTCATGTATGCCTTTCGTAGTATAAAGAAACAAGCCACAAATAATAAAGTGTGGAGGTTGTGCCCCAGATACGCGTAATATTTCTTTTTGACTGACGATACGCACAAGTATGAACGTCAAAAACCAGGTAAATATTGGTGGGCTATGCGGATGTGATTATATTTTAGCCGTTTCGGGTGACACAGCAGACGTACCAAAGCTTTTGCATGGAAGTATCGCAAAAATGACTGTCATCTTTGACCAAAACAAATGGCTGGAAGGAGCGCTCCAGAACTCCGATTTCTTTATCCCGTCTAGCGAAGATCGATGCACCGGTAGCACAAAAATATGAACGCCACTACTGTAATGCTTTTATCAGGAGCGAAGCTCTTATAAACTCGCAAACCGTTGTCGCCGTCACGGCCGCCGAAGCTCCCCGTCGCATCACCGCTCACACCCGACTCCCACATCCCGCCGAAAGCCCATGAGTTGGTCACCCTCAATATTAGTTTGTTTCACTCCGAAATTCAAGTTGGCTCATCGTCCTAGAATTCTGCTTCTTAAAATTTGTATTGTAGTTTTGAATGCGACGAATTTTTCAGCAAAGTGCAGACACTTTGAACGTTTCTATCTATGCATCCATCTAGCCGCCTACGGTCGGTGCTCTACAGTGACCGCTTCTTCAACTCGGTGTAGACCGAAATTCATAAGGCAGGGAAAGCGAGTTACAGAAATATTACAGTCTGGTCATGACATGAATGTCGTGAAAACTGTCACTTACGTCGGCAAATGCTTTCCTCGTGACACATGTGGCACATATTCGTATAAAAAGGACCGCAACAACACGGTAGGCACCACATGTGATTGACAGTTTATATCAACCCAGGAAGGGTGAGACAGACATTAGTACCTTGATTGGGAGAGCGTTAGGACATCGTTTCATCAGGAACCTAAATTAAATTTTCGGCAGGAATCGAACTGAAGCGTTCTGCGCAGCAATCGGGCATTCTACCGCAGAGCAATGCCCGTTCTTGAAACTGCTTAAGAAAAAGATACTATGCCGGCGTAATGTCGGCCCAACTTCATGCAGTTGTGGCTGCAGTGGTGGCCATCTAACTTTTTAACAAAGCATTAACATTGCGTATGTACACCTGTCACACAGATGTCATGCCATGGTACCATAATGTGAATTCCGCGTTGACTGGAGCAGCCTATAACAAAAGTTACATTTGTATGCCTAGGCAATCATGATAATGGAAGGTTACACGCTAACCTATAGAGACAGCTGTATGCTCTCCCATAGTAGAAGAGCAAGTACTGTAAATAGTTAAACTCTTCATTCTAAGCGAGCTATAATCAAGCGTCTCTCGACACCGGGGAAAATGCCAACAAAAATTACTTGGAATATTCCCATCGTCACACCGTAAAGCGCACTCTGTTTCATCATACTAGCATGAGTGCTCCAACGTGAGTTCTGGCCTTTATGTCAAACCGCAAATTACTCAGTGCAGTGAGTAGTACACGCCAGGGTAGTGGGCACTTTCGCTATGCACACAGTCTGAAAAAAACTACGGCACTTAACGTAAATCCACCTCGAAACACCTGCCTCAAAGCCGAAAAATCAGCATCGCCATTGTGTTTGACGGGGGGTGGGATGGGACAGTGGTTATTCTCTTTTTCCCCCGCCTCGCTCGGAGAAAACTGCTGGGACATTAACAAAGTGTATTCATTCCATCATTCATTCCATCATTCATTCATTCATTCCATCATTCATTCATTCATTCATTCATTCATTCAATCGTTCATAGACATTCACTTACCGGCTGGTTCGCACGAAACTGATTCGCGCCTCGTGTGGTACCTGCCAAATTTTTCAAGCGTCGTTCTGCTTTGCTTTGCACTGAGTTATACGTCGAAGTGTATGTTTTTTGGGTACAATACTGCTGTATTTAGCTATATGGTTTACATTCAAAGTTTTCAGCTGAAAGGATGCCAAATGCTGTCCGTTGTTTAAAAATTTAACAAAGCGTGTCGTGGCCTGCTTTCGCTTCTCAATACCTGCATTAACTACGGGAGAAAAACTAATGAAGTCTGCAAGCATTGTTGAGCAGAATCTAAGCAATACATTCTTCCTCACTTACTGTATGATATCATCAGCACGCAACAAAACACGATAACAAAGTCTTTCCCGGGTCATATTCAATTATTCAATGCCGAAATCTAACGATGATAAGACATTTATCCAGTTTTAATTGACAAATAATTGGTAGTATAGAATACAGTTGTCCGCATACTAACAATCATGTTGCCCTCCTTCCTCCACAGAGTGCATTCTATTTCAGACAAGTAGAACAGTAGATGGACCGATTCCACCCGAATGCCGGCAGGTCTATCGAGATTTCTGCAACCATGACTCGGTACTTATCTATGAACCAAAGTGCAAGGAAGTTTTCCGACATGCTCCAGCCCATAACTCGGTCCGTTGAAACAAATGCTCTACCAGGACGTTATGCTGGGCTAAAAAGTGACGCGTGAAAATAAACCAATTGTTGCTTCGTCTACGTGCTTACACTCATGTCTGTTTCTTGGCTACTTCTCGAGTGGTAACTGAAGACGCGGTAGGGAGTGGTCACGTCAGGCATGGACAAATGTCTGTTTCCTGGCTATTTCTCGAGTGGTAACTAAAGACGCGGTAGGGAATGGCTACGTGAGGCACGGACAAATGTCTGTTTCCTGGCTACTTTTCGAGTGGTAACTAAAGACGCGGTAGGGAGTGGTCACGTGAGGCATGGACAAATGTCTGTTTCCTGGCTACTTCTCGAGTGGTAACTAAAGACGCGGTAGGGAGTGGTCACGTCAGGCATGGACAAATGTCTGTTTCCTGGCTATTTCTCGAGTGGTAACTAAAGACGTGGTAGGGAATGGCTACGTGAGGCACGGACAAATGTCTGTTTTCTGGCTACTTTTCGAGTGGTAACTAAAGACGCGGTAGGGAGTGGTCACGTGAGGCATGGGTCTGTTTCCTGGCTACTTCTCGAGTGGTAACTAAAGACGCGGTAGGGAGTGGTCACGTGAGGCATGGGTCTGTTTCCTGGCTACTTCTCGAGTGGTAACTAAAGACGCGGTAGGGAATGGTCACGTGAGGCATTGACAAATGTTTGTTTCCTGGCTGCTTCTCAAGTGGTAACTAAAGACGCGGTAGGGAGTGGTCACGTGAGGCATGGACAAATAGCGCTGGTAGGCAGCCCAGTGATTATAACTGAGTGAGCCACATGTGTCTTAATTTTGCTGCGATGTAAAAACAGGATGCACTATAGAATATTTCACGCAATTTTTGAGCAGCTCCTATAGGCGCCCACTTTTGCCTCGAATGAGGTCGCGTCACTGTTACCAACGGTGGCATAACTAAAAGACATGAAAAAAGAAAACGATGAATAAAACCAAAATTGGAAGGAATTTGGACCCGGACACTCCGCGTGGTAATCGAGTATTCCAGCATGGAGCCATTCCGGTGCTCGGAATCGATTTCCAAAAATACCCTGGGCAGGCGTCAAGTCTGCAAATGAATCGCCTTAAACTGAAATAAAGTCTGGAAGAAGAGTAAAAAAAACAAACAATCATCGCACAATGCTGATTGCGTGACGAATGCGCGGTTTAATGCTTCCCACCTACTGCAAAGTGTTCAGCCATTATTCTTCATCACCATCAGCCACATTCGGCATTATGAGAGTGCACGTAATCTTTATGGATGTGTGGCAAGTACCTCGACTATCCATAGAAAGAATCGCGTAGTTGCTGTTGCCCAAGTTCACAAAAACTATGATTTATGGTGAGTTCAATATTTTGCGGAAGGTCAAAACTTCGAACACTGCTGGCCTTGTTCTGTGACGAAGCTGCAGTAATTATTCACATTAGTTGGTATTGTTATGGTCGCTGAATTTCGAAACAGCGATTTTTCTATCTGGTTACGGCATGTAGTTCATGTCAAACATATTTTTCGCAAATGTGTTTAAAGAGAGGTAGGTGCCTATGCGTGGCTCCAACTATCCTTCTCTTACTCAACAATTTGCGCCATGAAGCTATCATTAAAGTCATGAAAGATTCATGCAAGGAATATACCGTTCGCAAAAGCAAGGTTCAAACGTCATAAACAATGCTGATGGGTCCTCAACAATTTGCACGCAGAAGGAACTTTCACACTTTACAGGACACTTCATTTTACAGTTTTTTCCAATAGGTTATTAGACAAGTCACTGAGAGCTTGACCACACCCTATAGAAGGGCCCCGCCACGGTGGTCTAGTGGCTAGGGTACTCGGCTGCTGACCCACATGTCGTTGGGATTGAATCCCGGCTGTGGCGGCTGCATATCCTCTGAAGGCAGAAATGCTGTAGGCCCATGTGCGCAGATTTGCGTGCACGTTAAAAAACCCCAGGAGGTCGAAATTTCTGGAGCCCTCCATTACGGGCTCTCTCATAATCATATGGTGGCTTGGGGACGTTAAACCTCACATATCAATCGATCAACCCTAAAGAAGGCTTTCTTCAAACACGGGAAACACATGAAAGCACGCTAGACATGTGACCAAATGTATCTCGTAATATTTAACGGTGAGAGCAATAACTGTTTATGGCAATCGGCATCTCTCTGATAATCGTGGTTCTAATATTTGTATACTAGCGCGCGTGCAGTGTTGCTTCGAAAGGTGGCGGTACACCAAAGGCCGAAAACTTCTGCTAGTAATAGCGGTTGTATATCCAACCCTTTTATTGTTACTCAAAATGGCTTATATATCAGCGAAGCTGCTTAGCATATCGTTCCTTGTCCAACGAACGAAAACAAAAACTAATAGCATCGTGAATAGGCATAGGCTGCTGAAATTTCGTAATCCCTTCCACTCGTCCACTAAAAAAGTACAAAGAGAGCAATACAAAGAGAGCAGTTACCGAACAAGACAAAATTCTTTATCGATTTTCCTGAGTGGGTATGAGCCACGGTTGGGGCATTATCATTATCGTCATCAATAACAAGAAATGGCTGCGAAGCGACTGTGGCGTGCTGCAAACCCCGAGCACGTACGACGAGAGAATCCTAGGTATCGAGAGACGCAGCCGCAACTGCGAGAAGACACGGAAGTGATGGAAGGCCCAAGCCAACGATGGCGTGCCCTTGTAGATCTGTGACAGTGACGGACTATTTCTTTCAGCGCAAGTTTCCTTCTTCGGAGTATGAGCGTCCGCGTCGTGTCTGTCCGTCCTTTCACTCAAAGCTCTCTTGGCTGAGAATCGAAGCATGAACAGCCTAGCATCACCTATAGCTAAAGTCTAGAAACGACGTCGAAGCATTCTAGAAACAAACTGCGTCACCTAACTGAGCCTACAAGCAATCTACAAGCAACCAGATTAATTTTTAATATAGTTCATTTTCGCTCTTCTTAGCCTTACACATAGGCCCCGCCGCGGTGGTCAAGTGGCTAAGGTACTCGGCTGCTGACCCGCAGGTCGCGGGATCGAATCCCGGCTGCGGCGGCTGCATTTTCGATGTAGGCGTAAATGTTGTAGGCCCGTGTGCTCAGATTTGGGCGCACGTTAAAGAACCCCAGGCGGCCGAAATTTCCGGAGCCCTGCACTACGGCGTCTCTCATAATCATATGGTGGTTTTGAAACGTTAAACCCCACATATCCATCAATTAGGCCTTGCGCGTAGTGCGAGCTTCGCCCATTTCGGCACTGTACAAGAAGGTCACTCATGTCTGCTTAGTTCTGCCGCATCACACGCTCACGTATTCATCCAATACGAATCAAGAAATACCAATCAGGTTGATATTGAAGGGAAGTTGGAAGCTTTAACAGATGAAAAATTCTTTAACACAGGGCGCTGCGGTAGTCACCGTTTCGACAAGTTGCTTTCTTCAATGTGGTATCTGCCTACATAAGCACGTGTATTTGTGCGCTTCGCACTCTCTCCCCCAACCAAAACAGAAGGAAAGAGCAGAGCCAATGCTACCTATATATCAGGCCTTATCACTGCCGTCACGACATCACGTGCCTTGACTGAGCGAGCACGCGCGGGAGGCCGTTGAATGCACTGGCACCATCGTCTGCTGTGAAAAGATAACACGTTCGCGGCCCGTTTTACGTGTGCAGCCGCAGCAACGTCTGTGTAAAGCGCTCGAGCAGCCGGTTTTTGCTCTGCGGGCCGAAACCTTGAGGCAGTTTCGGGCTCTCAAATGGTGTATCATGAGCATGCACGGCCTATAGTTGTCAGGCTACAACGTCAGAGTCTGATATACTCAGAGTCTTTTACTACGTCCGCGTAGTAAAAACCGGCTGCTTGAGTGCTTTGCACAGACGTGACCACGGCTGTACAACAGCTCAATTTAACTCATTGCGTCTGTATTGGCACTTGTTTAACAATTGTATTGCGCGTTAAATTTCTTGGTGATTTATTTGTAAGCAGTTATTATTCCATATGGACGTACGTAAACATTGTGCGCTACAGTTTACGAAACCGATTTATAGGAGTAAAGTTTGGAGGCCCAACAAAGAGGTGAAATAAGTAAGGTAAATTTTAAGTTTTATTTCTGTTTTCTGGCTACTTTTCGAGTGGTAACTAAAGACGCGGTAGGGAGTGGTCACGTGAGGCATGGGTCTGTTTCCTGGCTACTTCTCGAGTGGTAACTAAAGACGCGGTAGGGAGTGGTCACGTGAGGCATGGGTCTGTTTCCTGGCTACTTCTCGAGTGGTAACTAAAGACGCGGTAGGGAATGGTCACGTGAGGCATTGACAAATGTTTGTTTCCTGGCTGCTTCTCAAGTGGTAACTAAAGACGCGGTAGGGAGTGGTCACGTGAGGCATGGACAAATAGCGCTGGTAGGCAGCCCAGTGATTATAACTGAGTGAGCCACATGTGTCTTAATTTTGCTGCGATGTAAAAACAGGATGCACTATAGAATATTTCACGCAATTTTTGAGCAGCTCCTATAGGCGCCCACTTTTGCCTCGAATGGGGTCGCGTCACTGTTACCAACGGTGGCATAACTAAAAGACATGAAAAAAGAAAACGATGAATAAAACCAAAATTGGAAGGAATTTGGACCCGGACACTCCGCGTGGTAATCGAGTATTCCAGCATGGAGCCATTCCGGTGCTCGGAATCGATTTCCAAAAATACCCTGGGCAGGCGTCAAGTCTGCAAATGAATCGCCTTAAACTGAAATAAAGTCTGGAAGAAGAGTAAAAAAAACAAACAATCATCGCACAATGCTGATTGCGTGACGAATGCGCGGTTTAATGCTTCCCACCTACTGCAAAGTGTTCAGCCATTATTCTTCATCACCATCAGCCACATTCGGCATTATGAGAGTGCACGTAATCTTTATGGATGTGTGGCAAGTACCTCGACTATCCATAGAAAGAATCGCGTAGTTGCTGTTGCCCAAGTTCACAAAAACTATGATTTATGGTGAGTTCAATATTTTGCGGAAGGTCAAACTTCGAACACTGCTGGCCTTGTTCTGTGACGAAGCTGCAGTAATTATTCACATTAGTTGGTATTGTTATGGTCGCTGAATTTCGAAACAGCGATTTTTCTATCTGGTTACGGCATGTAGTTCATGTCAAACATATTTTTCGCAAATGTGTTTAAAGAGAGGTAGGTGCCTATGCGTGGCTCCAACTATCCTTCTCTTACTCAACAATTTGCGCCATGAAGCTATCATTAAAGTCATGAAAGATTCATGCAAGGAATATACCGTTCGCAAAAGCAAGGTTCAAACGTCATAAACAATGCTGATGGGTCCTCAACAATTTGCACGCAGAAGGAACTTTCACACTTTACAGGACACTTCATTTTACAGTTTTTTCCAATAGGTTATTAGACAAGTCACTGAGAGCTTGACCACACCCTATAGAAGGGCCCCGCCACGGTGGTCTAGTGGCTAGGGTACTCGGCTGCTGACCCACATGTCGTTGGGATTGAATCCCGGCTGTGGCGGCTGCATATCCTCTGAAGGCAGAAATGCTGTAGGCCCATGTGCGCAGATTTGCGTGCACGTTAAAAAACCCCAGGAGGTCGAAATTTCTGGAGCCCTCCATTACGGGCTCTCTCATAATCATATGGTGGCTTGGGGACGTTAAACCTCACATATCAATCGATCAACCCTAAAGAAGGCTTTCTTCAAACACGGGAAACACATGAAAGCACGCTAGACATGTGACCAAATGTATCTCGTAATATTTAACGGTGAGAGCAATAACTGTTTATGGCAATCGGCATCTCTCTGATAATCGTGGTTCTAATATTTGTATACTAGCGCGCGTGCAGTGTTGCTTCGAAAGGTGGCGGTACACCAAAGGCCGAAAACTTCTGCTAGTAATAGCGGTTGTATATCCAACCCTTTTATTGTTACTCAAAATGGCTTATATATCAGCGAAGCTGCTTAGCATATCGTTCCTTGTCCAACGAACGAAAACAAAAACTAATAGCATCGTGAATAGGCATAGGCTGCTGAAATTTCGTAATCCCTTCCACTCGTCCACTAAAAAAGTACAAAGAGAGCAATACAAAGAGAGCAGTTACCGAACAAGACAAAATTCTTTATCGATTTTCCTGAGTGGGTATGAGCCACGGTTGGGGCATTATCATTATCGTCATCAATAACAAGAAATGGCTGCGAAGCGACTGTGGCGTGCTGCAAACCCCGAGCACGTACGACGAGAGAATCCTAGGTATCGAGAGACGCAGCCGCAACTGCGAGAAGACACGGAAGTGATGGAAGGCCCAAGCCAACGATGGCGTGCCCTTGTAGATCTGTGACAGTGACGGACTATTTCTTTCAGCGCAAGTTTCCTTCTTCGGAGTATGAGCGTCCGCGTCGTGTCTGTCCGTCCTTTCACTCAAAGCTCTCTTGGCTGAGAATCGAAGCATGAACAGCCTAGCATCACCTATAGCTAAAGTCTAGAAACGACGTCGAAGCATTCTAGAAACAAACTGCGTCACCTAACTGAGCCTACAAGCAATCTACAAGCAACCAGATTAATTTTTTAATATAGTTCATTTTCGCTCTTCTTAGCCTTACACATAGGCCCCGCCGCGGTGGTCAAGTGGCTAAGGTACTCGGCTGCTGACCCGCAGGTCGCGGGATCGAATCCCGGCTGCGGCGGCTGCATTTTCGATGTAGGCGTAAATGTTGTAGGCCCGTGTGCTCAGATTTGGGCGCACGTTAAAGAACCCCAGGCGGCCGAAATTTCCGGAGCCCTGCACTACGGCGTCTCTCATAATCATATGGTGGTTTTGAAACGTTAAACCCCACATATCCATCAATTAGGCCTTGCGCGTAGTGCGAGCTTCGCCCATTTCGGCACTGTACAAGAAGGTCACTCATGTCTGCTTAGTTCTGCCGCATCACACGCTCACGTATTCATCCAATACGAATCAAGAAATACCAATCAGGTTGATATTGAAGGGAAGTTGGAAGCTTTAACAGATGAAAAAATTCTTTAACACAGGGCGCTGCGGTAGTCACCGTTTCGACAAGTTGCTTTCTTCAATGTGGTATCTGCCTACATAAGCACGTGTATTTGTGCGCTTCGCACTCTCTCCCCCAACCAAAACAGAAGGAAAGAGCAGAGCCAATGCTACCTATATATCAGGCCTTATCACTGCCGTCACGACATCACGTGCCTTGACTGAGCGAGCACGCGCGGGAGGCCGTTGAATGCACTGGCACCATCGTCTGCTGTGAAAAGATAACACGTTCGCGGCCCGTTTTACGTGTGCAGCCGCAGCAACGTCTGTGTAAAGCGCTCGAGCAGCCGGTTTTTGCTCTGCGGGCCGAAACCTTGAGGCAGTTTCGGGCTCTCAAATGGTGTATCATGAGCATGCACGGCCTATAGTTGTCAGGCTACAACGTCAGAGTCTGATATACTCAGAGTCTTTTACTACGTCCGCGTAGTAAAAACCGGCTGCTTGAGTGCTTTGCACAGACGTGACCACGGCTGTACAACAGCTCAATTTAACTCATTGCGTCTGTATTGGCACTTGTTTAACAATTGTATTGCGCGTTAAATTTCTTGGTGATTTATTTGTAAGCAGTTATTATTCCATATGGACGTACGTAAACATTGTGCGCTACAGTTTACGAAACCGATTTATAGGAGTAAAGTTTGGAGGCCCAACAAAGAGGTGAAATAAGTAAGGTAAATTTTAAGTTTTATTTACACAGACACAGTCCAGAAGATGCGCACAAAGTGTTCCTATTATTTGCTAAGCTTCTGCAGTTTTCTCAGCTGAGTGAGTCTGTGCTGTTGTTCATGATCGTGGACCGGTGTACTTGGTAGTCCTCCTTAAGTATTCCGGCTTGAAATAAAGCTAACACACATGAAAAAAAACATATAACAAGGCTCTTTATCACAAGCTTTTCCTTAATGTGCACCTTATTGAGGAGCTACAAAACAAGAAAATTATTGAGGTATGCACAGGCATCCCAATTCAGGTAAATATCAGCAGTACATATTTCAAAAACAATAAATTGGGTGAACGTACTGAAGAGACTGGTGCATAATTATAATATTACCATAAATTATCGGAGCAGCGGTAGAAGATACTACGTAGTATACGTAACGCATGCACTACACCACGCACCAACCCTCCTTCCCTAATCTAAACAAAAGGACCGCAGGTATCACAATAAGCGCGGTGTGCTATGTGCAAATAGCGAAGCGTTTACCGACTTTTAAAGAATAACGTCTGTTCTGAGAATACATTGCCACGTGACTATTAATGCTTTATTTTGATTTGTTTGCGGTGCGAGCAGCGGGACATAAAACGCGGCTGATTGAGCGGAGCGTTAAGCTTCGTGCAGTTTATTTCGTCGTCATTTAAATCCAAGCAGACCGTGTCTCGATAAATGAGCTTGTCTAAAATGCAATAATGAAATAGTTCCTAGCACTATCTTGGGACAGAACGTTGTCGCGTAGGTGAGCGCCAGCGCCGCTCAACCTAATGTGTTCGAGGTCAAGGCTTTCGCTAACAGTTTTGAAGCGTTACATGACACCACTTCAGCGAAAGAACTGAACGTGCTAAAGGTGGTGCCTTTAAAACAGCTAAATATGAAGTAGTATAGACACACACATACCTTCGAATCACGGAGACGACGCCGATAACTTTCGACGCATGGTAAATATTGGTGGCAGCTTGGTCCCTAGCACTGCCCCACACCGATAGCTTGAAGCTGTATACACTACGTGAACATTCGGTGAACGAAGAACTTCTCATCACTCCGCAGCACTTCACAGACTCAGAAAAACAACTTCAAAAACACCAGCACTCTTACAAACATGCTTTGTCAGCCTTTGTAATCCTGCTATTTTGAACGGCGGGAGCATTCACGCGCGCGGCAGGAGACGAGCGTCGAAACTGAGTGACGTCAGAGGCCATGCCCGGAGTGGTGAGCAGGCCTGAATTATATTTCTAGGTGGCACTGGCAAAGCGCACGCAGTTTTTGCACCTGTCCATTATACCGTAACTTCAGTATTTTTGTAAATCTGCAGATGGCATGCAGTGCTCTCAATCGACGCCACCACAATGCTACGATGGTTAATACAAGCTGCATGTTTGTAAAAAATAAAAACACAAAGCTTACATCAACAAGGGCCAGCCCATTTGCAAAGCATAGGTGACGCTTATTTGAGACAGTTTATCTGGACAGCCAAAGAACTTTATTAACGCTCTGGGGAGCCAGCCAGTGCAGTCTTACAGAAGAGCCCGGGCTTGGTGTCGGTTGATTTCATGTTGGAGCCGGGATGCCATGCCTTTAGCGCTCTCTCACAGGCTCTCTGGACTGCCTTGGACTGGTTTTTCTAGTTTGCAGCTCGCGATCGAAATTTTTGCAGTGAAAGCTGTTATGAAACCACAGCTCGGGTCACGCGCAGTTGTCCGCTGGCGCCGCTGCCGGGGTCCGAAACCATATCGCGCGAAATTTGAAAAAAAAAATTACACCAATGACACAGTGGGGCTCGAACCCAAGTCCGCTGTGTGCCAGCCCAGTACTTTACCACAGAGCCACACCGGTTTTATTTTTCTTTTTTGACCACAGAGCCAAACCGGTGCTTAGAATTGTTCGCAAACTTTCCTTGGGCAGGCTTGATGTCGGGAAATTAACCGCGCTAATACGACTTGTAAAGCGCTTCAAAACAACGAAAGAACAACCAGTCGTCACACAATGGGAATAGCGTAACAAGTGGGTCGTCCTATATGTGCTCCAACTCGCTACAAAAGCTTGTTCGTGTCCCTTAATAGCTGTGGCGAATACCCACAATAGAGCCATAATTCCTCATCGTCGTCAGCCACTGCATTAGCACTTGGCGCGAAATTCCTTGCAAGTATTCAGCAGATACGACGCTTCTAATAAGAATGGCGAAAAATAGTATAGCAAATGCTGGCCTACTGCCCAAAAAAATTTTTATTAATGCTCTAGTGGATATCAAGCAAGTGTGCTTGCAGTAGTTACCCAATGAGTATTTTGAAAGGCTCTGAAAGGCCACTCTCCTACTTTCGCTGTGACTGTGTGGCGACTTCCGCGGAGGCCAGGCGTTTTTTAAAGACGATAGTTTTTCTTGAGTATCTTCGACGCAAAAACTTTGGTCGGCCTGTCTGCCGGTCTGTACATTTGTCCGTTCGTGCACCCTAACGGTACCGGGCACTCAAGACTCAGCGTTCATACTTGTGCGATTGTCAATTAAAAAGGAAATATTTCTCATATCTGAGGCACCATAAAAACACGTATATATTCTATATCTGCGTATAGTGCACTCTTCGCACTGTGGCTCATGACCGAGAAAAACTACGGCTGTGCTTTTTGTGATGTGTTGGATGCAAGTTACGACCCAGTCGTTGTGCAGCTCGCACTGCAAGAACCAGCACTTACACATTGTAACTTCGGTTTGGTATATTTATTAACAGTGTATTTTATATCTATTTTTGCTCATGAAGTACAGTAGCATTCATTGATTTGAAAAGTCGTGTTTTCTGACTTTAAAAAGTGTTAATCAGTAAAGCCCCGATCAGTAACCATCTAATTTTACAGGTGGCATCTCTCATGCACATTACCCGGGTGCCGGAAAACAAGGCGCAGCAACGGGGTTGTGATGATTTCCAAAGAATCGATAACTTCCCTTTTTGTCAGTGACAGCGTGCAGAGGGCTCCGCTTCTTTTATACGTGACAGGACGATCGAACACGTCTCATTTTTGATCTAACCACTAATTTAACCATGTCCCAAACAACATTTACTTCAAAGAATTATAAAAAGAAAGATTGGTAGGCTTGTTGGAAGTGCGTAATTCTGAATCGTAACGCGAAAATTCACACATATCATAACAAGGCAAGACACAGCGCTAACTAGCACTGGGTCCAGCTGTATCTTGCTTTGCTGTGTCCTGTTTGCGCTGTGTACCGTCTTGCTCGGTCATCGACTCGTTGAATTTTCTCGCTACAGTTCAGAGTTTGATGAAATATGTCCAAAAAACAATAGTCAATAACTCTGGTACTACTGGAATAGACGAAAAACAGCGCCGTCTCTTTCGAGGTTCTCTATTATGGCGCTCGGTTTCTCGTAAATTCTTTACTAATATATTTTGTGGCTGATCATGACGCTCCTTTCTTCACAGCGTGCAATCCTTGTGGATGTCAAATGCTTAAGGCACCTCGGCGAACCTCCGTCCGCCCGGTAAGGACCTCCTCCTTTTTCTCCACCGTCGGCGAAGTGCGCTGCCAGTGGCCATCACCATTACGAAGACCAGGACAAGCGAACCTCCCACCAGGAAGTAGGAGCGCTTGCCATCACCCTCTGCGATAGTTCACGCAGAAAATCAGAAAGCGTTTCCCACGAAATGACGACATAAATTTTTTACTACGGGCACTCGAGGGCTGCCATTGTCTACAATCTGTAATCCATCACGATACAGAAACCCGTCACATAGAGACCAGAGCACGCCTGTGAGCTTGGCTGTGAAGTGAACAAAACAAACAACGTTGTTGGCTCGGCGTGGGCGTTTGACAGCGGTGTCTCGAGCACACATTTCCGGACGTTCTTCAGAGGCGCCCAGCCAGCGAACGGCTGATATTGTCACGGGGTCGTTCATGTACCGGACGCCCCCTCAAGCCGTGTACCCAGCACCTCCACCAGATGTCACGGGGTCGTGACGTGGCCGAAGACAGGAGACTTCTTGTTGAGATTTAACTGTTTATTTGGGCGAACTTGTGCCCAGTAAACAGAAAGTCCAATTACAGCAGCAGTCTCGCACAGATAGCAGTCTCGGACAGATAGCGGCGAACCGAGCGTCGGCCTTCGGTCAACTACTCTTGCCGTCGAATGTTCCAGCGTTATCGCTGGCGGTGGCGTAGGTTCCAGAATAATCTGTACCGTTCGCACAGTGGGCGTGATCTTATCGAAATGATCTACTACAGTCCGGAACCTTCTCGAAAACTGCAGGCGTGGTTTGCGCTGAGAATCGTGTGGTGTTTTGGGACGATAACAAAAACTTGGGAAATGGAACGTGGCAATATTGAGGCGCGAGTGAGCGTGAAAGTGGGGCGCAGAGAAACAACCGTGAGAGAAAGAATGGCGAGGCACTGCACCCACCCCCTCCTACACTCTCTCGCACCACATGCCCCGGTTTCTAGAGGCAAGGATGAGCATGTGCACCCGCTGCCCTTTCTATGGGAGAGGGAGCGTAGCAGACAACGCCTGACATAGCCCGACTAAGAAATGCATTCGCATTCAAAAGTGCTTAACGATTGTGAGTAATTCGTACTCTATTAAGGGAGAGCAACAAGCCGTTTAGTGGGCCTCACATTTCATGAGGCCGCGTCAACAAAAATGCTAGGGATAAATTTCTAGGGTTGGCTTTACTTTAAAATGTGCCACACAAGGGCTTAGCAGTCACATGAGCACCGTATCTGATGAAGCTAGAAAGCTTAAGACGGGGAAGTTTATTGCAAACTGGCAACAACACTTCAGGTGAGTACAACTGCCTGGTGTAACAAAATTACTTCCGTGGCGCGTACAACAAGGAGAACATCGGATGAGTTTAGAAAAAGTGGTTAACGATTTATAGTACTAGGTACTAGGTACTATAGAGAGCTTACAGTCGTCCTGTGGACATCACACTTAGTGAAGCCCTATTGACAAAAACTGACTTTTAAATAATCAAGCTAACATGCACCCTACGTAACTCGCATTTAACAAAGAAGTAACCCTGAAAAGCAACCATGCAAGTTTTGGTTGCACTGAATTGATCAGCTGCATATTCAAACATATTTACAAGTAACCTACGCAACAAAATGCACTGGTAAGGACAAATTGTGCATGAAACTGAACCTTTAACCAAACGACTACGAGACAAAAAAATATTGCCTAGAATGATGCCGTTCATACGTGTGTTACAAATTCTTCATCACTCAATGGACTCGTTCAACGAACAGAAGCACTGAAGGCCACAGGAATAGAAGAATTGATGGAAACATTCGTGAAGCAGTGCATTCACATGCTAGGTAAAAATCCCGCTTCTTCACCACAATCCTCATTAAATGAACAGCAGGTGATAGCATCGCGCCTATTACAAACAAGCATATTCCCAAACCCCATTGCTTGCAGTCATTGCTATCCACATCTCTACTCCGACAAATGTAAACTCTGCAATCAGCGGGCGGACCTCCAACACATTATCTGGGCTTGTCTTAACCTCGTGAAGAGGTCAAACACTAAATATTTCAACGCACAGCAGTGGGAGACCGTGCTGCCTAGCTCAAACATGCAGGACCAGCTACAAGTTATCAGGCAAGCCGAAGAGTCCGCTAAGACCCAAGGACTCCCAACTGCCATCTAGGGGAGAGGATATAATTCCTGGGAAACTTGCCGTTCTGAATAAACTTGTTTCTCTCTCTCCGAGGGCCGGACAGTCGCACGACCAGTTCCATTCGAAACTGCGGAGACGTCGGATGCGCATAGCCGAAGCGCAGCTCAGGGAATCCGCGTGTATACTCTCGACTCCCACGCTTACGCAACGCTTCTTCTCCTAGAGCGTTGGGTACAAGAGCGCATTCAAAGATCGAATGAGCGTTGGGTACAAGAGCGCATTCAAAGATCGAATGCTGCTCGAAACGGCGCTTGTGCGTGAGCAGTGATGTCAACCTCAGGGTATTATCCATATATCGAGGGATTTTCACCATCTTCTGGGGATTCGGCGTCGTTTATGTTAAATCTAAAATTTAAGTGATATTTTAATGTCAAAGTACGTGGCTAAATAAAGGCATTATTTAGTAATCATGCTATTTAAGCTACAAAGGCTGTAAAGGAGAAAACAATTTAGGCTACTTCAGTTCAACCTTTTTAGGACAGTCTCGGTATTCTGCCGGCCTGAGTGAAGGGGACACCAGTTCCGATTATATGTTGAATATGGGAAAATTGATAGCTTCTTTCGTAAACGTTAGGCATGCACCATCATATCATGAATGCCTTGAGGGACTGCTGCTCTGTGAAACAAAGATAAGTTTTCTCTTGTGCACAGGCATACGCCAGGGTTGAGCTCACTGCGTGCCTTCGCTGAGCATTGTCTCCATGGTGAATAACCAGGAGGCTTAGAGAGAAACAGAGTGAAAGTAATCTTGATAATTACATTAGGTGGTACGGGCTCAATATTGCGGAATTCGTCTGATGAAGAAAAACAAGGCTTGTTGGTTTTTTTTAGTCTTTCAATCGTGCTCTTCCCATGATAGTGCAAAACTGACGAAAATACTTCGCCAGACGGGGAGCTGGTTGAAAGTACAGAGTAAAGGAATAGCTATAGATTCCAATTAAAGAAGGACAGTGTACTACATCTGCTTGAAATTACGCAACAGTAGCTGCAAATGTGGAAAATTAAATTGACTGCCACCTCAGAAGTAGCAGGTACGAGAAAGCTGCTGCAGACCTGCAATTGACCCTAACGATCACACTTATGTCTTTCAAGTGTGTTTAGAGTGAACTTGATGGCCAAATATGTCCGCGGCAACTGCAGTGTCATCTGCAAGCAACTGATACGCAACACCTCAGGACATGTAGAAAAAAAGACCTTAAAGTGGTTAATGTTGAAAATGGAAGACCAAGATGGCCTTGAACTGTGTGCTTACAATACATTAGTATTCACTGTGGGAAGTAAACGTAGAGGAAGTAAAAAAGCATGCCGTGCGTCTCTGTCTTTTATATTGGGTGCCATGAAACCCGGGAATACTACCCTGGCTGGAACAGGGATCAAGACTGCGAGTCATCGATTGATGGGACAGCGTTCGTCACCTGAAGGTTCGCGAAGCGGGAGCCCATCACGATTACTGTTTTCTCTGGTCTGCCCTTGCCCTTCAAGAGGACGACCCGAGGTTCGCAAAGCTAGGATGCCTATAGAGAGAGGACAACCGCATCCTGTCAGCGTACCGCTCGGTGCAGCTAGCGGTATGTCTGCCCAATGATTTCATTTCCCTTTCGAGGAAAGCTACGAGGCTCGCGAAGCCAGGACGACGAAAGTTTACTACGATGACGCCCGTCCTACAGACCTAGCCCTCAAAGCCGACTGTTCACTACTAGACCCGCCATGTTTGCGCGATGAGAGTCAATTGAAGGGTCCTGAAGTCGAAACGCCGAAACCTTTTAGTGAGAGCAGTTACGAAGGCCCTACCCTTGGATTGGATCGCGCCGCGTCAACATTATTGATTTTGACGAATAAGACGGTGTACCGAGGAGCGCAACTGAGACAGACATAACAATTGATGACGACCTCAAGCTACTCCAACATACCAGAAGCTCAATGCGCACAGCTAATAAAGAAACCTTGAAAGAAAGTGGCATAGTATTTTCGTCTACGGCACCGCAAGACTGTAAGCTCAAGAACTGTTGGTCATATTTGAATCGATGAGGCAGGTACTGCAGAGAGTTCACCGCGAGATTTATGACGTCGTACCTATTGAAGAACTGGAAGGCGACGTCGAAAATTGTCAATGCTTTGAGTTTGGTGTCTTAAGAACTTTTCGGACCTCCAGCTTCTAATAGAACAAATAGAGAGGGAACCGCTGTGTGCGCGTGCACAACCAACCGGAATGTCATTGACGAGACCTAAGCCAAGCGTGACTTATCCGCATGACGAGGGACTGCCCGACGATGTAAATGGAGCCAAAGGTGTTTATGCAGGGAATTCCGCAGTCGATTCACAACATGACCTCAGCAATGCAATTCTCAGGGTAAGTGGTGGCAAAATGAAATAACACAAGCTTCAACCGAGCACAAGTCGGTAGGAACTAGTTGAAAAATTTTGGCGAAGAATATAATCTTGGGATTTCGCTGCCTCTCACCTGTTTGCTTTGGGTGCCCTCGAGCTGTTCTGTTATCGAAGCTCTCGATATATCCGACACCACTGCTGTGAAAGCACCAAAAGTGTGTCAGGAAAGGAAGACCAAACTTAAGAAAATTCGAAGAAGACGGGAGATCAAACCCGCAAATACTATCAAAGATGAGACGAAATTGATGTGAGCCAGACGAATTGGCATGTCAGCTATCCAGACGACAAACCTGAAGGAGAGTCTGCTCTTCCACAGTACACGATATGAGAGACGCAGCCATCATGCTAAAGGCGCACAGGACTGAAAAATCAGACGAAAGCGCCTAACAGCTTGGAAAAATAGAATAAATGCATCGAAGGGACAAGGATCAAAGAAAATAAAGAAAAAAAAATGTCTCAGAAATCGTTTCAAGCAGTTCAAACACAGATGGAAGAGAAAAGGTTCGCGTCAGGATCCAAATCGCTTTCACTTGATCCCGACCTTCAATTGAATTGGGACTACAGTGAACCACGTTTTACTGACGGCACAGAAACAAAAGTGCGTGTGAGACTAGCTCGTGAACGTCATGTGGGAGTTAGCGCCAGGCGTTGAGTGCATTACGCATCGACGCTTCTGCAGTGAGCGAACGAAGGGAATGGGACAACATCGTACATGGGACGTCAATCTGAACTACCGCCCAGCCAGTGCGGTGGCTCGGCAGTGTTGTGTTGTATTGTGCCATCTCATTCTTATCGCTTTTCTGCCACACTATATTTTTTATTCTTTGTCACGGGTGGAAAGATGTTCGAAATCGAAGACCAAGATGGCCTCGCACTGCGCGCCTACTATCAACATTAGGATTCAGTGTGATGAGTCAAGATGGAGGAAGAAGGCAGGCATGCCGTCCGCCTTTGTCTTTTATAATACTACGGCTTTCCTTTCTTTTAGCCAGATGCAGAAAAATTTAGACACAAGGCACACTATCGTAATATCTAGTTAGGACTCAATTAGGCTGAAATATTTCAATGATTATATTGTAGGGATTTTCGCTTAAATCTACTAAATTTCCTAGGGTTAATCTAGGGGTAAAACACTGGCGTAGGTTAGCATCACTGGTACGATTCCTGGTACGAAGAAGTCATTTAGGGGACACGCTATACACGTAGCAACTAACCGGGCTTACACTGATGTGCACCAGGTGCCTTGGCAGTCGAATGCACCTCAAACATTGGTCGAGACTGGTTTAGCGATGGAGTTTCCTAAATATACACTAGAGAGAACTCTGGCGCTAGTTTTCATGGGAGCTGCACTGTAAACCAAATTACACCAACATAGGTGTATTATAGTGTCTATAACTCACACCTCTACACCCCACAAAATAGTTGTAACAAGCAGGACTACACCTATAGAATGGGCGGATTTCCAAATTTCTATTCTAGGGCATGAACATTTTGTGGAGGGGAAAAGCAAATGTGCACCCAAGTGGCTTTAAGGGTGTGAGAGTCTACACCCAAGTGGCCTTAAGGGTGTAAGGGGCCTTAAGGGTGTGAGGGTGTAATAGCAAGATTACACAAAAAAACAAAATTAGTGAAGGGGTGTAATACACCCGATCAGCAAAAAGGGTGTGGGGTGTTTATGCAGCATTACACACCAACTTCCATGTGAAAAACACCATAATTCAAGTGTTACCCCCTTCCAGTAGGCTCCGTGTAAGGACTAGAAAGCTCACCCTTTAGCTAGACCTTTCAAGCGCGGATGTCTTATTGTAGTGGCTTCTGCCACAGTTCACTGCTGCCACAGTGCCACAGCTGCAACGCATGGCGGTTCAGCGAGAATGGGAATGATGGGTAGTACACGGATTGGTGTAATCTTTGTACTTCTGGCTTCGAGTGTGTTCATGCGGCTTGAAGCTGTTTTCTCACGAAACAAAAATGAGCAGATGTTCAGCGGTTGCGTTTAACCACCTTATTCTTTTAGGCTTACCGTTTCAAATGGGGTCACGAAGTTAAAAGGGTTCGTTTTTTCCTTCGAAACAAAACTGAAACCCAGGCATAAACGAAGCCACAAGTGCGATTCGCCTCCCGCAAACTCGAAGATTACGCAAATTCGTGTACTACCCATCAGTCCCATGGTAACTTAATGATTGCAGCACCAGAGTCTCTTCAAGGTAATTTTAGGAAGCTCTATGACTGTAGCCACTGCAGTAAAACGCTCACTCGCGAGAAGACAACAGTGGCGTCACGCGTTCGGCGCCAGTGAGCCCACTGCCGCGCTTCTAGTTCACCGTAAAGAGGACGACGTGAATGTGTGCTGGTTAGTGATAATGGCAGTTTTATGTCACGTGACTTGCGTGACGTTATTTTGGTGAGAACGTGGCACGTCACCAGTAGTAGATTATTGCACGTCACGTGACGATTATTACATGATTTCAGCAGAAACGTGTGACGTGAAAATTTTTACGTGATGTTTTGGGGGGTGGAAAGTGTCACGTGACTGACGTTATGTAACATCTGGTCACGTGACGTATTCCCACTGAAGCCATGTCACGTTGCAGGCGTTACGGTATCTTGGCACGAACATTTCTTTCCCTTTGTTTCGCAGTCTCTGTTTCAAGTGCAACAGATAATATTGACGCAGGAAAGGTCACAGTGTCGTCAGACGTTTCTTTTGCATACGTCATTCGCCTTTACCGCTACAAGACGAAGGTTATTTTCGAAAGGTGTTCTTGCACTTGCTAGCGAAACGCTGAATGCAAACACTGTGCCGCTGATGCAGGGAACGAATTCGTATCCTACCTAGTGTTGCGGGCGCTGGTCGCAGTACAGATGACTCCAGAACGACGTGGGCCCGCGCATGCAGCGCCTGCGGCACCGTGAACTGCTCACGAATCGGCTTCTGGTCGGCGTCAACAGCCAGCGTCTTGAACAAGACATAGAATACAGTTGTTTATGCGGTGATAACCTAACTGGTTATCAGTTGATTAATAGGCGTAAAGTATGCGATGTAAGAAGGTATAACATGGAGAGAATTGAACATGCTCTGAAAAACGGAGGAAGCGTCAAAGCACTGAAGCGGAAACTTGGGATAGGCAAAAGTCGGATGTATGCACTAAAGGACAAAGAAGGCAAAATAACTACCAATATGGATAGGATAGTTGAAATAGCGGAGGAGTTTTACAGAGATCTGTACAGTAGCCGAGACAACCACGACCTTAATACTATAAGAACTAGCAGTAACCCAGATGACACCCCACCAGTAATGATAGAAAAGTCAGAAAAGCTTTGGAGAGCATGCAAAGAGGCAGAGCTGCTGGTGAGGATCAGGTAACATCAGACCTGCTGAAAGATGGAGGACAGATTGTGTTAGAAAAACTAGCCACCCTGTTTACGAGGTGTCTCCTGACGGGAAGGGTACCAGAGTCTTGGAAGAACGCTAACATCATCTTAATACATAAGAAAAGAGATGACAAGGACTTGAAGAATTACAGGCCGATCAGCTTGCTCTCTGTAGTATACAAGCTATTTACAAAGGTAATTGCTAACAGAGTAAAGAAAACATTAGAATTCAATCAACCAAAGGAACAAGCAGGATTTAAAACAGGCTACTCAACAATTGACCACATTCATACTATCAATCAGGTAATAGAGAAATGCTTAGAGTATAACCAACCACTATACATAGCCTTTATAGATTACGAGAAGGCGTTTGATTCAGTAGAAATATCAGCCGTCATGCAGACACTGCGAAATCAGGGCATAGATGAAGTATATATAAACATTCTGGAAGAAATCTACAGGGGATCAACTGCTACCATAGTGCTTCATAAAGAAAGCAACAGAATACCAATCAAGAAGGGTGTAAGACAGGGGGACACAATCTCTCCAATGCTATTTACCGCATGCTTACAGGAGGTTTCAGAAGCCTAGAATGGGAACAGTTAGGGATAAGAGTTAATGGAGATACCTTAGTAACATGCGCTTCGCCGATGACATTGCATTGCTGAGTAACTCAGGGGACAAATTGCAACTCATGATTACGGAGTTAGACAAGGAGAGCAGAAAGGTGGGTCTTAAAATTAATCTGCAGAAAACGAAAGTAATGTACAACAACCTCGGAAAGGAGCAGCGCTTCGAGATAGGTAATAGTGCACTTGAAGTTGTAAAGGACTATGTCTACTTAGGGCAGGTAATAACTGCAGAGCCTAACCACGAGATTGAAGTAAATAGAACAATAAGAATGGGGTGGAGCACATTCGGCAAGCACTCTCAAATTATGACAGGTAGATTGCCACTATCCCTCAAGAGGAAGGTATATAACAGCTGTATCTTGCCGGTACTTAGCTACGGAGCAGAAACCTGGAGACTTACAAAGAGGGTTCAGCTTAAATTGAGGACGACGCAGCGAGCAATGGAAAGAAAAATGGTAGGTGTAACCTTAAGAGACAAGAAGAGAGCAGTGTGGATTAGGGGACAAACGGGGGTTAAGGATATCATAGTTGAAATAAAGAAGAGGAAATGGACATGGGCCGGGCATGTAGCGCGTAGACAGGATAACCGCTGGTCATTAAGGGTAACTAACTGGATTCCCAGAGAAGGGAAGCGGGTTAGGGGGAGGCAGAAGGTTAGGTGGGCAGATGAGATTAAGAAGTTTGCGGGTATAAATTGGCAGCAGCAAGCACAGGACCGGGTTAACTGGCGGAACATGGGAGAGGCCTTTGTCCTGCAGTGGACGTAGTCAGGCTGATGATGATGATGCTGATGATTAACCTAGCTGGTATAACTGTCGTTCAAACGCATGAATGAACAGAAACGAAGAGAGGACGAGCGCTTTCTTGACAATAAACGATTTATTAGAAAGGGAAGAATATATGAGCAGGCAATCAAAAACAATGCATGCGTGTGCAGGCACAAAGTACACCAAGGAAACTCGAGAACACAGAGGGAAAGTAGAAAGATTACCCAGAAACATAATCTAGAAAGCAAACTCTACAAGCAAACGGCGAGGGCTCATACGTTTTGCGTCCTTTTTGATAATATGCTGCATTATGCGATCCTTGACGCACTGGAAGATTTTGACATCGGTGGACGACTGTACGCTTGGATTTTTAGCTACCTTAGTGACTGCACCATTTACATGACGACAAGTAACGGAGACACCGATCGATATAAGATTCATCATGGTGTTCCCCAAGGAGGAGTTCTCAGCCCGATCCTATTCAATGTCACAATGATCGGCCTAGCAGCAGAACTTCCCAGCACGGTGAAGATCACTGCATACGCTGATGACATATGCACATGGGCATCCGGAACTACTCGTCCACAATTGTGAGCTCGACTACAGCGTGCAGTGACGATCACATACAAATATCTACGACGTCAGGGGCTCACTCTTTCAATCGACAAATGCGCAGTGCTTGCGTTCACGTGCAAGCATATGTCGCAATACCCGATATTTATTAATGGGACAGCGATACCTGCTGTAACGCACCACAAGTTCCTTGGGGTTGTCGTACACAGAGATCTATCCTGGACGAGGCATGTCGCAGTACTTAAATCTAAATTGAAGAGCTTTGCTCTCAATCTTCGCCACGTAGCAGGAGCAAGATGGGGCCCATCAGAATCATCGCTACTTCAATTGTACAATGCTCTATTTGTGGGATACATTTGATACAGCATGCCGGTGCTCTCCAATATGAGACCTAGTTGTGTGAAGACACTAGAGAGTGTTCAAGCTCAATGCTTACGAAGATGCTTAGGTCTACCGCGCTGTACTTCAACAAATGGAACAATCGCAGAGGCTCGGGTTTGTCCCATCAGTGTATACATGCTCTGCGAGCCACTTAGAGTTGACCTCCGATTACTGAGCAGACACAGAAAGCACCCACTGTCAGTACTACCCGCCACTCACCCAGATTGCAGTTTCTCAAGAGTAATATCGTGGCATGAAAATATTATACCATCAAGGTTTTCTCCGCCAAATGCCCCTGCAGTGCCTCCATGGGTTCTGCCTAAACCACCTATCTCTTTTACGATACCTGGAATTACGAAGTCGCTCATGTCTTCTGTTGGCCTCAGACAACTGACCCTATATCACATTTATACAACGTACAGTGATTCTCTGCACGTGTACACCGACGGATCCACCACGCTGAACACCTCCGCCGCAGCCTTTGTCATTACAGACATGGATATCGCTCGACGATTCAAAGTGGACCATAAAACCACATCAACTGCCGCAGAGATTGTCGCTATCCTGGAGGCAATAAGGTTTATTTCCGGAGAGCGACCTCGAGCCTGGACGATTTTTTGTGACGCCAAACCCGCTTTGCAAACAATTATTTGCATCATGAAGCAAGGTCCGTATTACAGCTTGGCAATAGAAATCACAGAACGTATTCAGGATGCTTCAATAAATGGTCATGTTATAACTTTCCAGTGAATTCTCGCTCATTGCGGCGTGATGGGAAACGAAAAGGCAGACGCTGAAACTAAAAATGCCTTAAGCAGCGCCCCTAAAGTACGCATTGCGTTTTCACGAGCTGGCACGAACGCCCTGCTTCGCTGCGTGATGCGCAGCTACACACTTCAGCACTGGACCAAACCGGAATGGGGACACCAGCGACTTCACAAATGGGACCCAGAAATGAGGTTCCGCATGCCTCCTAAATTAAAACGGCAACTCACAAGTATGATCCACCGTATTCGTCTTGGTGTAGCGTACACCAGACGTTACGCACATATCATCGGTCGCAGTGAAACCGGTCCTAAATGTGAACACTGTGATGTGCCAGAAACACTTGAGCACATATTTTGTGTCTGCCCAGCATACACACGTGAACCACAAACACTGATTTCTTCTACTGAACTATATCGCAATAGGTCATTAACTGATGAGACCATGTTGGGCCCTTGGCCAGACACCAACTGTGCAACTGCGGTCACAAGAGCAGTTATTACCTTTTTAGAAACAACTGGACTATGTGCGCGGATATAAAATGTGTCTCAGCTAGAAAGAACACTACATGCTCACCTCTCTATCTCACCATCGTCATCTATTAATCTTTCTTTTCCCCTTTCCCTTCCCCCAGTGTAGAGTAGCAGGCTAGAGCAAGTTATCGCTCAGGCCGACCTCTCTGCCTTTCTGTAAATAAACTTACCTCGTCTTCCTTGGTTTGTTCTTTTCCAGCCAGTACCTACGTACTCATAACACCTACGAACGATAATTTGAGTAGGCTTCCTACGGAATCCCCTCAAAAGTGACCTAGGACACGCACCTACATGAAGTGAATGTTGGCACTTGGGTGAATTTATGTGCTAAGCTACTTAATGTCTATGTTAAAGCCGACTAGTATAAATGACAGACAGATGGACGGAGAGGTGGACGGACGCAAGGATGGTCGGACGGACGAACAGATAAGAGGCAAAGGTGTTCTTGCATAGTGCTATGATATACTTAAATAACGTACGCATAAAGTCGGTTTTTCACACAGATGTCCTGGCTTTCCTGTTATAAAAGTGTTCGGTCTTCGCTTTTCGATTTCGTGGGACGTCACAGCTGCCAACAAGGCTCAACTCTGAGAAGCTTCGCTCCTACAACATTTGCCTACATATCTTGTTCCCGGCGGTCGCCTTCAAAACATAAGCACGCATCGCTCTCTTCACAATGCTCTGCAAATGTGTATTAGTTCGAATTTGACGCAATCAAACAAGACGGAGACGATAAAACGCAGTCACACGAGCTCCAGTGACATTGTGACTATGTCCTCCAACATCAACGACCTACTGTAACACTCGAGACACGTTAACGAGCGTAAAAGCTAATCTTCGCATTTTCTTTACGAAACGTAACAAACCTTAAAAGAGTGGGTACTTGGGCTGCCTGGTAATGCATTTTTGGAAGAGATACACTTTTCTTAGTGCGCAGGGAAACGTTTTGTTTTTAAGAAAACAGACAAGACAGAGCGCACTAGTGCGCTCTGCCTTATCTGTATTCATTCTAAAGAGGTTCCCTGTGCACTAAGTGGGACAAATGTTAGCTTAGATATTTACGTCTTTGAATAATGCAGCATCGACGCGTACCAATCTCCTAGCGTTCAGCTTGCTGTCTGCCGGCCAGCTCAGTAGTCCACCTTCAGTTCCCGCAGGCCCAGACACTTTCGTCGTGGTCTCCGAGGCCGAAGCCAAGACAAGACAGGCCGCGCAGATGGCAGCACACAGCATGGTTGATCCTTCCATGAAACCTGTTAAGTGAAGTTAAGTCATCTCCTTGTATGATTTATTATAGCGTTCAGTTGGCATTTGACATTGAAAATATGTCCGCATGACAGTTCTGCTCACTACCCTGTATACGTTATAAAAACCAACAGTGTCAATGAGCGAGTCATTTGAATAATTATAGCGGACTGTTGGGCGGAGTATTGAACAACTATAAACTGTGCCCGATGGTTAGCGTTAAACATCAAAGCAATAATGCAAGACCACTACGCTTTTTTAACAGCGTATATCATACGCCCTAGGAAACGCAGCACTGAATTATCTTCTTCATTTGAGTCCCACAAATATAGGTCAACGATTTACCAATCTCACAAAGTACAGGGTACTTGTGTTCAGACGTCACTGAAAAAAATGGCGACTTACTATTATAAAACATTGTTCTTTATAGCCACTGTCATTCTGCCATACTGAGGTGAACTTTACAGGAAACAAATAATCAACAAGTGTGTTGTCCATCAAGTGGTTATGCATGAATAAATAGCGGCTTACTGCCCTAAACGAGGTTCTCACCTGTCATAGCAAACACTTCTTCTGCGAATAATTGTGACGTTGTCGGTAACAGTTTGTTTCAAATTAAATAGTTGAAAAAGCAACAACGGTGCATACTACATATAGGTTAAACATGAAAGCTAATGAATCAGTATTCGTGTCTTCACGCTGCATCTTTACAAGCAGATTGGTGTTATATACGGCATTCATGCATGAGCAGTTAGACGGAGTCTTTCTCTATTAATATTACTCTGTCGTAGGGCGGCCATGTTCACGAAGCATTTCCTTAACGAGAGCAACTGCCTCCAGTCGTTGTCGTTATTGTATCCCCCAGCATGACAGTATGGTACCGGCTTATGGCAATGCTCTTGGTCAAAAAGCGTTCTTCGGATTTCGGCACCAAGTTGATAAAGTACCTCTCAGATAATCTAAACACTCAACAATAAACGAGAGGGTAATCCACCCTTTAGGTGTAATGTACATGGTGAATTTTAGGCGAGAACGATAAGCCGGTTACATACCTGCTAGCTCTAGACCATCAGCTTCTTCTTCTTCTGCTAATACTGAAATCTCGCGTTTCTTTCTCGGAACAGGACTGAGAGTTTGAGCCAACGGCAAGTAAGCAACGCGACGCCTAAGAGAAGAGAAAAAACTGCGCAGTAGTTGTAGAGCCGAATAGCAATGGCACCCCTTGAAATCAGGCACTTTATAGCCTTTCTCGGATACTATCACTGGTGCGCTCAGGACGTAAAGAAGACATGCTGTATCTATATATTCCCACCATATCCTGAATGAAGAGGACAAGGACGTTCTCTTAACCACAGTGCAGGGGCATTGGCAGGGTACATTACCACTGGCTTTTTGGTAAATCCCCCCTAGTGGGTAAAAGTCACAACAGAGGAGCAAGCAAGCACGCCAAGAATTTCTTGTTTGCAATGAAACGAAAACCAAGTAATCCTCGTGTTTCTCTTCCAATAATTCCGATGGAGCGTTTACGTCCGTTTTTCAAATATTCAAAAATGGTCTTCTAAAATGCAGAGGTCGATGATTAATGCGTGTCATCGAAAGTGCGTGCACCACACTAATAAAAGCGCGTGCTCGCTCACAGGCACAGAACATAAAAAATGGCTACGCTACCTGCAATAAACCATTCTTGCCTTGGCGCTCACCGAGTTTATTGCTGCTGTGGCATTATTCAGCTATTCCGCTTCAAGGTAAATGTTATATTGCATGCTTATGATACCGGAGCATAACTTTCTTGACGTAAGGGCCACTGAGCTCTCAGGATAATTGTAGAAAACTAAGCGAATTCACGGTAATAGTGATTGATTTGTGGGGTTTAACGTCCCAAAACCACTATTTGATTATGAGAGACGCCGAAGTGGAAGGCTCCGGAAATTTTGACCACCTGGGGTTCTTTAACGTGCACCCGAATCTGAGCACACGGGCCTACAGTGGTAAGATCGCGAGCACCTGGAATCGTTGGAGCTCCTGGCGCAGCACATTTAAACCACGCATCTCCTTCTAAGTTGCCTCACAGATAGGCTTCGGCAGTGCACTAAGCACGTATTGATGATTGATTTGTGGGGTTTAGCGTCCCGAAATCACCATATGATTGTGAGAGACGCCGTAGTGGAGGACTCCAGAGAATTCGACCACCTAGGGTTCTTTAACGCGCACCCGAATCTGAGCACACGGGCCTACAACGGTAAGATCGCGAGCACCTGGAATCGTTGGAGCTCCTGGCGCAGCACATTTAAACCACGCATCTTCTTCTACGTTGCCTCGCAGATAGGCTTCGGCAGCGCACTAAGCACGTATTGATGATTGATTTGTGTGGTTTAGCGTCCCGAAACCACCATATGATTGTGAGAGACGCCGTAGTGGAGGGCTCCGGAGATTTCGACCACCTGGGGTTCTTTAACGTGCACCCGAATCTGAGCACACGGGCCTACAACGGTAAGATCGCGAGCACCTGGAATCGTTGGAGCTCCTGGCGCAGCACATTTAAACCACGCATCTCCTTCTACGTTGCCTCACAGATAGGCTTCGGCAGCGCACTAAGCACGTATTGATGATTGATTTGTGTGGTTTAGCGTCCCGAAACCACCATATGATTGTGAGAGACGCCGTAGTGGAGGGCTCCGGAGATTTCGACCACCTGGGGTTCTTTAACGTGCACCCGAATCTGAGCACACGGGCCTACAATGGTAAGATCGCGAGCACCTGGAATCGTTGGAGCTCCTGGCGCAGCACATTTAAACCACGCATCTTCTTCTACGTTGCCTCGCAGATAGGCTTCGGCAGCGCACTAAGCACGTATTGATGATTGATTTGTGGGGTTTAGCGTCCCGAAACCACCATATGATTGTGAGAGACGCCGTAGTGGAGGGCTCCAGAGATTTCGACTACCTGGGGTTCTTTAACGTGCACCCGAATCTGAGCACACGGGCCTACAACGGTAAGATCGCGAGCACCTGGAATCGTTGGAGCTCCTGGCGCAGCACATTTAAACCACGCATCTCCTTCTACGTTGCCTCACAGATAGGCTTCGGCAGCGCACTAAGCACGTATTGATGATTGATTTGTGGGGTTTAGCGTCCCGAAACCACCATATGATTGTGAGAGACGCCGTAGTGGAGGACTCCGGAGATTTCGACCACCTAGGGTTCTTTAACGTGCACCCGAATCTGAGCACACGGGCCTACAACGGTAAGATCGCGAGCACCTGGAATCGTTGGAGCTCCAGGCGCAGCACATTTAAACCACGCATCTCCTTCTACGTTGCCTCACAGATAGGCTTCGGCAGCGCACTAAGCACGTATTGATGATTGATTTGTGTGGTTTAGCGTCCCGAAACCACCATATGATTGTGAGAGACGCCGTAGTGGAGGGCTCCGGAGATTTCGACCACCTGGGGTTCTTTAACGTGCACCCGAATCTGAGCACACGGGCCTACAACGGTAAGATCGCGAGCACCTGGAATCGTTGGAGCTCCTGGCGCCGCACATTTAAACCACGCATCTTCTTCTACGTTGCCTCGCAGATAGGCTTCGGCAGCGCACTAAGCACGTATTGATGATTGATTTGTGGGGTTTAGCGTCCCGAAACCACCATATGATTGTGAGAGACGCCATAGTGGAGGACTCCGGAGATTTCGACAACCTAGGGTTCTTTAACGTGCACCCGAATCTGAGCACACGGGCCTACAACGGTAAGATCGCGAGCACCTGGAATCGTTGGAGCTCCTGGCGCAGCACATTTAAACCACGTATCTCCTTCTACGTTGCCTCACAGATAGGCTTCGGCAGCGCACTAAGCACGTATTGATGATTGATTTGTGTGGTTTAGCGTCCCGAAACCACCATATGATTGTGAGAGACGCCGTAGTGGAGGGCTCCGGAGATTTCGACCACCTGGGGTTCTTTAACGTGCACCCGAATCTGAGCACACGGGCCTACAACGGTAACATCGCGAGCACTTGGAATCGTTGGAGCTCCTGGCGCAGCACATTTAAACCACGCATCTCCTTCTACGTTGCCTCACAGATAGGCTTCGGCAGCGCACTAAGCACGTATTGATGATTGATTTGTGTGGTTTAGCGTCCCGAAACCACCATATGATTGTGAGAGACGCCGTAGTGGAGGGCTCCGGTGATTTCCACCACCTGGGGTTCTTTAACGTGCACCCGAATCTGAGCACACGGGCCTACAATGGTAAGATCGCGAGCACCTGGAATCGTTGGAGCTCCTGGCGCAGCACATTTAAACCACGCATCTTCTTCTACGTTGCCTCACAGATAGGCTTCGGCAGCGCACTAAGCACGTATTGATGATTGATTTGTGGGATTTAGCGTCCCGAAACCACCATATGATTGTGAGAGACGCCGTAGTGGAGGACTCCGGAGATTTCGACCACCTAGGGTTCTTTAACGTGCACCCGAATCTGAGCACACGGGCCAACAACGGTAAGATCGCGAGCACCTGGAATCGTTGGAGCTCCTGGCGCAGCACATTTAAACCACGCATCTTCTTCTACGTTGCCTCGCAGATAGGCTTCGGCAGCGCACTAAGCACGTATTGATGATTGATTTGTGTGGTTTAGCGTCCCGAAACCACCATATGATTGTGAGAGACGCCGTAGTGGAGGGCTCCGGAGATTTCGACCACCTGTGGTTCTTTAACGTGCACCCGAATCTGAGCACACGGGCCTACAATGGTAAGATCGCGAGCACCTGGAATCGTTGGAACTCCTGGCGCAGCACATTTAAACCACGCATCTTCTTCTACGTTGCCTCACAGATAGGCTTCGGCAGCGCACTAAGCACGTATTGATGATTGATTTGTGGGGTTTAGCGTCCCGAAACCACCATATGATTGTGAGAGACGCCGTAGTGGAGGACTCCGGAGATTTCTACCACCTAGGGTTCTTTAACGTGCACCCGAATCTGAGCACACGGGCCTACAATGGTAAGATCGCGAGCACCTGGAATCGTTGGAGCTCCTGGCGCAGCACATTTAAACCACGCATCTTCTTCTACGTTGCCTCGCACATAGGCTTCGGCAGCGCACTAAGCACGTATTGATGATTGATTTGTGGGGTTTAGCGTCCCGAAACCACCATATGATTGTGAGAGACGCCGTAGTGGAGGACTCCGGAGATTTCGACCACCTAGGGTTCTTTAACGTGCACCCGAATCTGAGCACACGGGCCTACAACGGTAAGATCGCGAGCACCTGGAATCGTTGGAGCTCCTGGCGCAGCACATTTAAACCACGCATCTCCTTCTACGTTGCCTCACAGATAGGCTTCGGCAGCGCACTAAGCACGTATTGATGATTGATTTGTGAGGTTTAGCGTCCCGAAACCACCATATGATTGTGAGAGACGCCGTAGTGGAGGGCTCCAGAGATTTCGACCACCTGGGGTTCTTTAACGTGCACCAGAATCTGAGCACACGGGCCTACAACGGTAAGATCGCGAGCACCTGGAATCGTTGGACCTCCTGGCGCAGCACATTTAAACCACGCATCTCCTTCTACGTTGCCTCACAGATAGGCTTCGGCAGCGCCCTAAGCACGTATTGATGATTGATTTGTGGGGTTTAGCGTCCCGAAACCACCATATGATTGTGAGAGACGCCGTAGTGGAGGATCTCCGGAGATTTCGACCACCTAGGGCTCTTTAACGTGCACCCGAATCTGAGCACACGGGCCTACAACGGTAAGATCGCGAGCACCTGGAATCGTTGGAGCTCCAGGCGCAGCACATTTAACCACGCATCTCCTTCTACGTTGCCTCACAGATAGGCTTCGGCAGCGCACTAAGCACGTATTGATGATTGATTTGTGTGGTTTAGCGTCCCGAAACCACCATATGATTGTGAGAGACGCCGTAGTGGAGGGCTCCGGAGATTTCGACCACCTGGGGTTCGTTAACGTGCACCCGAATCTGAGCACACGGGCCTACAACGGTAAGATCGCGAGCACCTGGAATCGTTGGAGCTCCTGGCGCCGCACATTTAAACCACGCATCTTCTTCTACGTTGCCTCGCAGATAGGCTTCGGCAGCGCACTAAGCACGTATTGATGATTGATTTGTGGGGTTTGGCGTCCCGAAACCACCATATGATTGTGAGAGACGCCGTAGTGGAGGACTCCGGAGATTTAGACCACCTAGGGTTCTTTAACGTGCACCCGAATCTGAGCACACGGGCCTACAACGGTAAGATCGCGAGCACCTGGAATCGTTGGAGCTCCTGGCGCAGCACATTTAAACCACGTATCTCCCTCTACGTTGCCTCACAGATAGGCTTCGGCAGCGCACTAAGCACGTATTGATGATTAATTTGTGGGGTTTAGCGTCCCGAAACCACCATATGATTGTGAGAGACGCCGTAGTGGAGGGCTCCAGAGATTTCGACCACCTGGGGTTCTTTAACGTGCACCCGAATCTGAGCACACGGGCCTACAACGGTAAGATCGCGAGCACCTGGAATCGTTGGAGCTCCTGGCGCCGCACATTTAAACCACGCATCTTCTTCTACGTTGCCTCGCAGATAGGCTTCGGCAGCGCACTAAGCACGTATTGATGATTGATTTGTGGGGTTTGGCGTCCCGAAACCACCATATGATTGTGAGAGACGCCGTAGTGGAGGACTCCGGAGATTTCGACCACCTAGGGTTCTTTAACGTGCACCCGAATCTGAGCACACGGGCCTACAACGGTAAGATCGCGAGCACCTGGAATCGTTGGAGCTCCTGGCGCCGCACATTTAAACCACGCATCTTCTTCTACGTTGCCTCGCAGATAGGCTTCGGCAGCGCACTAAGCACGTATTGATGATTGATTTGTGGGGTTTAGCGTCCCGAAACCACCATATGATTGTGAGGGACGCCGTAGTGAAGGGCTCCGGAAATTTCGACCATCTGGGGTTCTTTAACGTGCACCCAAATCTGAGCACACGGGGCTACAGCATTTTCGCCTCCATCGAAAATGCAGCCGCCGCAGCCGGGATTCGATCCCGCGTCCTGCGGGAAAGCTGCCGAGTACCTTAACGTGAAGCGCGGAGTTGACGCAAAGAATAAACCAGAACAGGTGGGAGTACCAATAACAAGCTCTGATGTAAAAAATTAGGATGACCTTCGGGGGTTTTTTTTTTGTTCTTTTTTCCTAGAAACAGGGTTGTTTAAAACAGCTGTAATTTCTGTGGCCTTTTTTGTGTAGCCTATGAAACCTGCGCATCAAAATTTGGGCAAATTTGACGATTCATCACTGGTGCACTAAATGAAGGAGACAATTCTTAGCCCTACAAAAAAATGGGTCATGTAAATTTGTATTATCTATAAAAAACACAATCTCCCGCTAAAGAAAACCATTTGCAAAGCAGCGGGTATTAAAGCTGCTGCGTTGACGCTGACGCTCATCAAAGCGTTGCGCGGGAGAGAAGCCTGGGGAGGCGCAAAGCAAGCTGTGATGGGTGGCGTTACCTACTGGAACATGCCATTCACTGCTAATGGGGATGTGAGACAGAAGACCCACGACTGGACACAGAGGCCCGCAGTACGCTTTGAGTTAAAACACACGTTGCAAACTTTTATTTCACTGGTGAGGCTCGGGGCGAAAGGCTGGAGACGCACGGGCACTGTGACCACATTTAGACTTGTGGTTACAGCGCCCGTGTGTCTTCAGCCTTTCACCCTGCCACCCGCGCCCAATCCAGGTGGTCATGGTTTAATAAAGGACAGACTGCTGACACAATGCGGCACAACGGGGCAATGCTCGCACCTGTACAAAGAGTGTCACATCACTCTAGGAACGCGTGCAGTCATTGGCAGTCTCTGCTAGCCGCTGACATTAGCCGCTGTTCACCGAGGCGAGGAGGAACGGATGGCGGAGTCAGAGTTTCTCATTAATACCTAGAGGGAAGTGAGGCGCCACCGGTATTGGTGTCTGCGAAGCTTGTGTTGGCTGGTGTAAAGCGAGGCTTCGGCTCAAAAGCGAATACGACTGCGTAAATGAAGCTGCTCTGAAAGAAAACGTTTATAGGTGGATCTCATTCACGCGTATATCATTCTAAAATAAAAGTCCACTAACCGTGGCGCCACAACCAAGCGGTGAAGGAAAGAAACAGACGACATAAACCACGGCCACCCGGATTGGGGCGCGCGGCAGTGTTGCACCGCCACGCGCCCCGATCAGGTGGCCGTGCATAAACGTGGCAGAAAGAACTCTCGCTTTGTCGTCTGTCTGCCAAAATTAGCGGCCGTTGGTTGCTTCTTACGCTTGGTAAAAGTGTTCATCAACGTAGAAGGTTCTCGTGTTAAATACAACACGTTTCTGTGTAATGACAAAAATGAATAGCTTATTAAGTGCTCTTTTAGTAAGAAATCGATCCTTTTAACGTGAAACCTGACGCGTGTTCGAGGTATACAAATCCGAGTCAAGTTCGAAGCTCACGTATACCGTCATTCGCTTGCATCCAAAAGGTCACTAGCGCCAGATTTCCCTCTAGGTATGATTGTATGAAACTCTGTGGGTGGAGTGGCTGCGAGTGCTGCCATCTGTCAGGAGGCACGGGAGATGGGTACTGCGGAATGACTGCCACCTCGCAGTATATCACCGCACAGGAGAAATCTACCGGCAATCTTGGAGGTCAAGATCCAGTGGCCAGTGAACGGTTATGCAGTGCGAGCAGTTGGCTTTTTTCAATCAAGAAACTCACTAGCAGACGCGGCCTGCGTCGGCCTTGCGAGGAGAAAGAGGGAGAGTGTAGGAGAGGAGAGAGAAGGCAAGAGGATGTGCCTACGCAATGGGGCAGTAAATTCCATCGGGAGGCATGCTGAGAAGAGAAGAAGAGGGAGCGAGCCTAGGCCAGCAGAAGCTGCCTGCGTCGGCGTTGCGAGGCGAGAAGGGGGAGCGTAGGAGAGGAGAGACAGGGAGGGGAAAGCGCATGGGCAATGGGGAGCAAACACCGCGGGGAGGGTTGAGGCTGTTTTCACAACAAATCTGTGCAATGCGAGACATTGGCTCGATGTCGTAGGTACCATTTTCTTTTAGGGGCGAAGCTCCTTACGCCGTGGGTCGAATGTCGTGTGTCGTCGTCGTCGTCGGTGCAGTAGCCACCTTTCGTTTAGTTCTTGAAATGTCCACTGGATCGTTACACTTGTATATCATGAATATATAATATAGAGATGCGAGATCGAGGTACTTAGAGTGTTCGCTAGATGGATGTGCGGGCGGATGGATAGACAGACAGTCGGATGGACGGATGTACGTACGGATGGAGAGACAGACAGACAGACAGACAGAAAGACAGACAGACAGACAGACAGACAGACAGACAGACGGCCGAACGTACGGGTGCATGGACGTACGGACTGACATGGAGACAGACAGACGCACGGACGGACGCAAGGACGCTTCGCCCCTCTCATCATCCTTCCCACCATTGATATGCTGTGATTTATTTTCCTCTGTCATCTGTGCTGTGATGGTCACCCTTTTCGTTTTTTTTTCTTTTTGTTTCACCTTTTCTCTCGGTTTGACGGTGCAAGCGACGTTCGTTCATGGCGTGCATGCGGCGTGACTTGTCTGCTCGGTTTGTGCCGTGCATGCAGCGTGTGTTGCCTTGATTCGCTTGTGGCCGGAGCTGCGATGCAACGATGCACGAGTCTTCTGACCGACAGAATGTCACCGAAAAGTACCTCTAATGATTACATCATCATAAAGACGGCTAACCCCACGGCTACCCTAATTCAGACGATGAACTTGCACATTTTGAAAGGTCCTTGGCTGCCGTCAACAAGAGGTATGCTGTTCAGACATCAAAGGGCATAAAAAGTCACCTAAATGTAAAGATTTATCGATTGCTCCTTAATATGTTGCTATAGGCGCTTTCATTTAGCATTCAAAAACGCAGTAGTAATTTCAATTAGGCACTGAACCTGGCAGAACGACGTTTTCTGCAGTTTGTGTTAGTGCCACACCAGAGAAACGATATCGCATTTTGGAAGATGCCGTTATTTTTGTTCTGGTTATGTGTTCAGAGTTTTCCTAGCACCGATTTTGTTTCGATTTGAGTAGAGTTTTGCTCTGGTTACCAGGACATGACCCGAACTTCAGAAATCGCGATAAACGACGGTACGGGACGCTAAAATACTGTGTCGGTTGTCGGTCAGTCTTGCATTTACCAATTCATTCACTTATCGCATTGGTATGGCTGACTCCCCCAACTGTGATAACTCTCATTGCGTAAGAACCTTCGACCCTGTTCGTGCTTTTGTCGAGATTTCAAAAAGATCGCTGGACTCTCCAGTTTGCCTTATTGATATTGGAGGATCAACCCTTTACTCTGGAAAATATCTTGGATTCGTGGCCTTCAACTACATCAGCCCAGAAAACCACACGAGCCTTTCTACAATTCTTGAGGGCAACAGCACTATGCGACCACCTGCGAAACCTGTACTGTGTGTGCCGTGTGTGTGATATTTGCAATGTGTATCACCTCATCCTCTCTTTCCTTTACTCCCTTATTCCCCTCTCCTCCCGTGCATGGTTGCAAACTGGACTTAGTCTAGTTCACCTCCCGACCTTTCTTATATTCTTTCTCTCTCTGATAAAAGTAATTGGAACTTAGCTGTTAATTTTTGGTTTCAGTCACAATTATATGCGTGCATTCAAGCTAGTAGACCTTTTTTCAGCAATCCCAGAGCACCCCGCGGGTGCGCAAAGCACTATGGGAGAAGTGTGTACGTCGAAACCGGTCAAGCGCACTGGCGTTTTTCCGTCGCCTGCCGCTGCTTGGCGCAAGGGGAGCACCAAATGGAAAGGCATCCCCACATGTTGATTATTATTGCATCCAAAATACTATACATGTCGGAACACACCTGCATGTATATCTACGCATGAAACACGAAAGGAATGATGCAGTCAGTGTCACTATAACCAAGCGGACGTATACAAGATGTAGCAGTTAAGCGGCATGGGAATCATAAATGATGACGTGCCGATACATGCAGTCAAAACGTGCCATCGTGAGGAATGGAAGCTGGAACACTGAATTCATAATTATTCAATGATCACTTGTTACTAAGTCGAACAATAAATAATTGTCCGTGATGGGGGTGTAGCCAAACTGCAGAGAGGTTTTACAGTATTCAAGTACACATATTATTTTATTTCACAAGTGACGTGCTTTAAAAAGAAGTGAGCACATTCTAAACACGTTTAAACAGAAAGGGACGGGACTAGAATTCTTTGTGAGCTTCTTTGCTCTGATAAGTTGCACTTTCTTGGTACATGCTTTAAAGTTTCACTGTTTGTTCACTGAAAGCGTTGTTTTAATCTTGCGTCGGTGCATTATTCAAATACTGTTAATTGAGGAATTGTGATGTCATGCTACGCATGGCATCGGGAAAGAAAAACTAGCTCACACGAGATGAGTAGTAGTTTTCATCTGCCTGCAAACCAATCGCATCAAAGGGGCCGGGATCATGCATATATTGTTGCATCGGTTTGCGAAAATTGGTTCACATGGCAAAGAAAGATAAATGTTGACGTACTTCACTCGTCTATAATGAAGTGGGGGGAGGGGTGTGTGCACAACAAATGCGATAAGTCGCATTTGTTTCCTTGTGCACAAAAGATCACAAGGGTCGGCAGTGAGGTCTACTGCAGTGCAACAGTAGCAATGGTGCTCAGCCACTGGCCCGAAGGTCACGGGTTCGATCCCTGTCGTGGCAGTCACATTTCGATGCAGTCGATATGGTATAAGCTCGTATACTATGCGATGTTGGTGCACGCGAAAGAACACAAGATAGTCCGGAGCCCTCAAGTATGATTTGAGACACTGGAATGCCAGATAATATTAGTAATACTAGTCTGCTGTAACCCGCCCCGCCGCGGTGGTCTAGTGGCTAAGGTACTCGGCTGCTGACCCACAGGTCACGGGTTTGTAACCCGCCTGTGGCGGCTGCATTTCCGATGGAGGCGAAAATGCTGTAGGCCCGTGTGCTCAGATTTGGGCGCACGTTAAAGAACCCTTGGTGGTCAAAATTTCCATAGCCCTCCACAACGGCGTCTTTCGTTATCATATGGTGGTTTTGGGACGTTAAACCCCACATATCATTATTAGTCTGCTGTAACCCAACAAAAATTCGATCACAGTCATGTCAGTTGTTTTGTCAGTTATTGTGTCAGTTATTGTGCAGCAGGTAAACACAAATTTTTCCATCTCTTTTTTTTTGTCCACGTCGGCTACGCATTGTCGATGTGTTAACACGCGCACAAGCAAGCACCGGAGTTCATTTAATGGAGTCGTCTTATCTCGCCTTTCTATTTCAGTCTTCGAGACCACAGCAGTTTCGTACCATCGACCTAATCAGACAAATTGAGAAATTGCGGAAGCACATCATGTCACAAATAAAGCCGCACTTTGTGCAACTTGACCTTTGCAGTTGTTACAAGACAAGTAATTCGACTGTATTATTCGACCGTAAACCAGCCGTTGTTAGACTTTTTGTGCTTCTTTGTAACACGCATGCTGCACCCATATTCTTGCAGATTTTTTATTTCACGCGTGTAATTTTCGGTTGCAAAGGAGCACAAGATGGTGTGTGCATTCCCGGGCTTTCATGTCCTGCTTTTCGTTTTTTTCACCCTAAGTGCTAATCCAACTAGTGTCAACGCAGGTTGGTAGACACTTATCGTGATTACATATATGGTGTCGGCCACGCGCACGCTGTTCTTTCGATGGGTCATATTTTTCTAAATGCCGACTATACAGTACTCTTCGAAAATTGGAACCTCAAATTCTACCCGTCAACAATGTCGATGGACATCGGTTACGAATGCATCTGCAAATCTAAGACCGCTGGTGTGCTTCATTGGCAACCGAGTTGTCTCTTCTTTTTGTTCCATTTTCGGACGTGCAGCACTGGTGTCGAGGAACAGAAAAGGGTGACGTTTCTGAGCTGCTCAACAGATCCTACAGTGGAACAACCAATGGAACTAGTCGAAAGGCCCATAGCTAAACACTGAAGTTCGTGATTGAATTACACAGCAATATGTTTCACCTTGCAAAATTCGCGGTGTCTAAGAAGTCTTGGAACAGCAAAAGTGCAAAGGTAAAGCATCAGGCCTGCGTACTCGTCGTGGCGTCTGCTCCAGCGTACCAACTTTTCCCATGAGCACTTGCGTACCCATTGGTGGCGCTGGTGTGCTTGAAAATGGTCTATTGTAAATTAAAAAAAAACGAGCGAGCTTTCTCCTTTCACCAGTGCTCTTTATATGAATGCTTTTAATTGTAGGAATAGCTCCACTTGGGCGATTGTTTTGTGCGCATCCGTGCATATTTGTTTTCCTTGAGCACGCAAAAAAGCAATAGTGCGTGACTTGTTAAATACTAAAGTGCCAAGACCCATTCAAACAGAATAAGGTATACGGAATTGTAGTAAAGTCCCTGGTCGAAATTACTACAGTTTTTTTTTTAATTGTAAACCAAACGACATTGCGACACACAAATAAAAGCAGTGGATACATCCTCACATTTTGACGACTTGTTCTGGTCTCTTGATGTCCACGCAGCCTGACCTCTCCTTCACGGCAGCCAAGCACCTCTCATACAGCTTAAAGGAACACAAAAAGCCAAACGATTTTTCGCGTATTAGCAAAGTACAATTTCATAATACCGAAAACGCCACTCTTACCACGACACGACGAAGCGAGCGAATTTGGTAAAACAAGATGAGGGTGCCGACACCACCTCGAAATTGCCGGAACAAACACCGTGACGTAGGACATTCGGAAACCGTCTATAATACGATAGTTTGGAAAATTTCATTAGGCCAATGTCACAAAAATACCTAAAAGACATTTTTAAATTTTATACGTCACGCACCGAGATTGGGCGTGAAATTTTTCTAAAATGAGACTTCAAGGTTGATATTCTCCGCTATCAGTGAACACATGACAGTGGAACATAAGGCATTGCAGTTTTCAGAGTGCAGTTTGTAAATATAAACCAAGCCGATGCTGCTCTTTGGTGTCCGTTTAAGCTGTTTAGGCTGATCATCTGACTCCAGGTAAACGTGGGAGTAGCCGTCTTCATGATGATGTAACCATTGAAGGCACTTTTCGATCACATTGTGCTGGTCAGAAGACTTGCGCGTCGTTGCATCGCACCTCCGGACACAAGACAATGCATGGCCGACACAAGGCAAGGCAACTTGAGCAGACAAAACACGCCGCACGCACCACACGCACGCCGTGATGGAACGGCGCTTGCGCCGCCAAACCGACAGAGAGATAGAGTGGATGAAAAAGTTGGCAGGTCCCACGTACAGTGGGAATCAATGATATGCGAAGCACGAATGAGGAAGGTTCATATGTCATTTCAAAATCAGCCCAACGTTACGAGGTGGAGGTAAATGATTCCGTGCATGACTTCTGTGTTAGGTTTATCATGTTTGGATGTGCTGTTACCTTCGTCATCTATTCACGTCACATGATACCTAATTTAGTATATGTGGAGCTAGCGAAACGGCCGCGAGCACGCTATGAGCGTGGTATGTTGTCACATTCTTACATGACCCACGTGTCAGGATCATCATCTTTGAACCAGTCGTACATTTCGTCATTCATTGACGTCCCGTAACACCAAACTTGGTATATGTGAAGCGCATCATGAGGGCTCAATATACTCCTATGCAGCGTTGACGCATGCGCACGCTGGGCACATGCAGCAACGCTACGTTAGCGAAACGCGATCCCTTCATAGTCTGATGCCAGGTGCGACCAGCGTCCATCGGCGCAGCCCGTCGGCGCCTGGCGTTAACGCAGGCGTGACGCGACGAAATGAACGCCGGCGAGCACGCGCACTGCGTCATGTCGAAATGTATTGGAGCCTTGACTAGGGCATGTAGTATTGTTCTTACGTGACACGCATCTCGTGATTATTATGTTTGCACCAGTCGCATAGCTTCGTCTTCCATTGGCGTCACGTAATAGCAAGTTTGGCATATGTGAAGCTAGCAAAATGGCCACAAGCGCATCATGAGTGTGGCATGTAGTCATGTTGTTACATTACACGCATGTCGTGATTATTATGTTTGGATGCGTGCGTCATTTACCTACGTTTTCCGTTTGCTTCGCATAGTACCGAGTTTCGTACATGTGAAGCTAGCGAAACGGCCGTGAGCGCATCATGAGCGCAGCATGTAGTCATGTTGTTACAAGACACGCATTTCATAATTACCATGTTTGCACCAGTCACATACCTTCGTCATCCATTCACGTACCGTAATACCAAATTATATATATGTGACGCTAGCGAAACGGCCACGAGTGCATCATGAGCGTGGCATCTAATTCTGTTGTTACATGACACGCATGTCATGATTTTCATGTTAGGGTCTGTCGCCTGTTTGCCATGAAATCATGTCATACCATACCAGTTTTGCAACATGTCACATGAACGAAACCACTGCAAGAGCTGCAGGACCTTGAAATGTAAATCATGACATTCATGACATACATGTCAGGATTTTCATGTTATGACTAATCAAGTATCTTCTTCAAACAATCATGTCATGCCATACCATTTTGGTATCGATACCATTATCAAACCGGTCAGGAGAGCTAAAAGTCGTTGGCGGATAGATAGATAGATAGATAGATAGATAGATAGATAGATAGATAGATAGATAGATAGATAGATAGATAGATAGATAGATAGATAGATAGATAGATAGATAGATAGATAGATAGATAGATAGATAGATAGATAGATAGATAGATAGATAGATAGATAGATAGATAGATAGATAGATAGATAGATAGATAGATAGATAGATAGATAGATAGATAGATAGATAGATAGATAATAGATACGCTCAAAGACACAGAAGTTCGCTAAGAAATGCTTCGCAATTAATAAGGAAATGAAACAGGTGACCACCACGCCGCTACTCAAAGAGGAAAAAAATGGCAGCATATTCACGGAGTGAATGATGGAGAGTGGGGCGAAGCATTCGTCCGTCCATTTGTTCTTGCTGTCGTCTGTCCATGCGTCCGTCTGTGTGACCGTCCATCCGCCCGTCCGTGCGTGCGTCTGTTCGTGCGTCCGTCCCTGCGTTTGTCCATGCATCCGCCCCTGCGTCCGTTCATGCGTCCATCCATGCATCTGTCTATTTATCCGTTCGTCCATCTATTCAACACTCCAAGTACCACCATGTCGCATCTTTTCGTGATATATTCCCCATACAGAAGCACCGCCATGCAGCGGACTTTCTAAGGTCTAAACGAGAGGTGGCACACGCACACTTCCTTACGGCTTGAGCTTCGGGTCTACTTCCAACCTTTAATCACCTCGAGTTCATGGGATATACTAGTTCACTGTATTCATGGCACTGCAGCCCAACTCTCGCTGAACCTTTCTAAAACCAAGGAGGTTACGCCCAGCGAGTATAACGTAGCAACCTTTTCCTGTCAGATAGTGCTCAATGTACATGCCAATGGCTGCTAATGGGAAATGAGAGACAGGAGAATTCGGCTTTTACTTTCTTACGGCTTGCGCTTCGTATCTACTTCCCACCTTTAACCACCTTGAGTTCATGGTATATACTAGTTCATTGTATTTATAGCACTGTGGCTCAATGCTCGCTAAACCTGTCTAAAACTAAGGACGTTACATTAAGCGAGTGTAACGTAGCAACCCTTTCTTATCAGATAGTGCTCAATGTACATGCCAATGGCTGCTAATGGGGATCACAGCGTGCGCGTTAACTAAAAGCCGAATGCTCCTGTCTCTCATTCCCCCTTAGCAGCCATTGGCATGTACAGTGAGCACTACCTTTTATTTTTCAACAACGCACAGAGAAAATCTTTCTCCGGCACCACCTTGGAGGTCGAAATGTTATACTTCTTACACGCTACAACGTCTACGAGGGACGAACGGGTGCCGCTATAAAAAGCTGCGCCCCTAAAATAAAATAGTGCATACGCCATTCAGGCGAGGCCTCGCCCTGCACAGATTTGTTGTGAAAGCCGTCTGATCTTGCGGGGAGGGATGCCTAGTAAAGAGAGAGGCGAAGAGAGCGTAGGCTTACACGCGTCTTGCGTCTGAATTGCAAGGCGAGAGATGGCAAGGATCGTAAGAGAGAAAGGGGGAGATTGCACATTCGCTGTAAGGGTCGTCACACCACAATCCGGATTGAGCTCGACTATAAGACGCTTCGCATTTTGGTGTCAGCTGTCCTTCAAATATGCTACGCTTTACACAAAACGCAGTCATATGCGAAAGCTTAACCGACACAAGCCACTTCCAACTTTATCGATTACGTTGCAGTTTTCTGCATTTTGAACTTATCAAGTAACAACGAAAAATAAAAAACATACTCTTTCTATAATTCACGTAGTTTTCTACATCATCCTATAAGTATATGCGTTGAATTTTACAAGATATTAGGTATGTGTTTCGCAAGCACACTGACCTCAAACGGAGGTTTATGATGATGGCGGCCTCGTTCTCGTCGTCTGTTCGGCGGCTTCAATATTTGTCTTACTTCATCTGCCAATGATTCTTCTGCTACATCTGCAATATATCGGGACGGCTCAGTGCTCTCCCATAGTTGAGTACGAAGTACTCGAAATCGTTTAACATTTTTTCTAAACACATCGGCTAAGAAACGTAATACTTATGCATCTCAACGCAAAAATAGTCATGCTGAGAGAGGAGGCTTTCCTCCTACGCTGGTCTACGCTATTCATTATTGTAAAGATCAACAGAGTATCCATGCCTTTCGTCCCCTAATGAGGAGGTGGGCTAGAGCTTGTACCACTGTAACATTACAGTGTGTATTTTCCTTTTCTTCTTTAGAAACTTGTCTTTTTTGTGTAATATTGTTCTTGAGCGCGAGAGCAAACTGTCCTCACTGGTGAATGCAAAAACATCACCCTACACTGTGAATGACCCCTCCGCCCTTATTGTTCATATAGCCTCACTGTTTATTTAAATGTAGTCATCTGGATGGTCATAAATCTCCTGTCTTTGTTGTACAATTTTAAGTGTGAATACACTTTATAAGCGACCCCAAACCATCCACCGCCGTTGGCGGCGTCCGCAGTCTTCTCTCTATCTTTAAAAGAAAGAGGACTTGGTGGGCCGCAGCGCAACGCTCTACCGAATAAGCCACGGGCGCGACGCTGATATCGGTGTCAGTAACGCGCCTTATACCCCCTCCCCCTTCGCTCGCTCCTCCGCTCTCCTCGCTCGCTGCAGCTGCGCGCGCACCCCTCTCTCTCGCGCGCCCGCCTTCTCTCTCAGTCTCCCGTCGAGAGCGGGTCGTGAGGGGGAGTAAAGTTAAAATCCGTTGGCATTCGCCAGAGAGTTAACGTAAACTCCCCCGTGTGATCAAATTGCGATTCCCAGGAACCATTACACCATAAAGGCACCATAGTGTGATTAATAAATATCATAGTGCGAATTAATAAATACCCTTCATAGCATCACCCCGTGTATTCGCACTTAACCATGCTCACCCTCGCGGAAATTCTTGGGTGTTTGTTTTTTTTTTGCATTGTACATCACTGCATACGCAAATAAGTTCTTTTCGCTGTATATAACAGCTTGCATTGTACATACGCATTGATCACCATTGTCCATTTTTCTGTGGGCACATAAGCTATATAAGATATATCCGCAAATAAAATTCTCTTGAACCAGGGCATTCGCTTTCGTAACCGATTTTTGCATCTTCAGCCATGAAAATGTAGAGTCCCTAGTACTCTAAATCATTACACCCACTTTTTCTGAAGACACAATCGGACGAGAACCGGCGCATTCAGCATGGTATGGCCGATGGCCTGAAGACACAAAAAACATATACTTTGCTAGGGGATGCTTACGGGACGGCTTTATGCTTTCCCATAGTAGAGTACCGAGTACTCTAAATCATTAACCACTTTTTCTAAACACACATATTTCTTGGAAGGGATGGCGTTAAGCACAACTTAGTAGAGTACCATGTGCTCTAAATCGTTTAACAGTTTTTTTTTTGACGCACGGAGTGAGACGTAACTTCAAGGCGAAAGTTTTTACCCCCACGGCTTTACTCGTGTGTGAGGCCCACTGGACGGCTTTATGCTCTCCCATGGTAGCGCACCTCGTGGTCTATATTGTTAACAACTTTTTCTTGACACACGTGAGTGGTGTGAGAAGGCTGTCTGCTTTCCCATAATAGATTACTTAGTACTCTTAATCGTTGCCCACTTTTTCTAATCACAGGGCCTCATCAAGTGAGGGCCACGCGACGGCTTTCTGCTCTTCCATAGTAGAGTATCTCGCATTCTCAATCGATGCCCACTTTTTGAAAACACACTTGCTGCGAAGTATTTCAACCTCCATATTCGGTCATGCCGAGGAGGAATAAAATCATGCCATATCCACAAATTGAATCTTGTTTGAGGAGCTGGCTCGGGGAAGATAAGCAGAAACCTGTTAATAAACTGTAGGTGCCTGGGAGGCTCTGCTCTGCAGCCCAGACCTGAACGTCCAGAGCGACACAATCAGTCAAACCCTTGCTGCTTCCTTAAGAGATTCAGGCCTGCGGCTAGGGACGACGGGCTATGCCTGATGTAATTGACTGACTTTTTTTAAATACAGCATTTTTATATCTGCACAGATTCTTGTAAAGTCGTATAATGACGTGACTGCGCAGTTATACAGATATACAAAATCTTTAAGGGGCGAAGTTCCTGACTGATTTATTGATATGTGGGGTTTTACGTCCCAAAACCCTTATATGATTATGAGAGATGCAGTAGTGGAGGGCTCCGGAAATTGCGACCACCTGGAGTTCTTTAACGTGCACCCAAATCGGAGCACACGGGCCTACGACATTTCCGCCTCCATCTTTGGAAATGCAGCAGCCGCAGCCGGGATACAATCTCGCGACCTGCGGGTCAACAGCCGAGTGCCTTAGCCACTCGATCACCGCGGTGGGGCAGGGGCGAAGCTCCTTATGGTGTGGGTCTGTCCTTCCTCCGTTGGTGTATGTAACCACCTTGCAAACATCCCACTACATCCCATCACCAATCCACCACTTCAGTGACCATAAAGCCAACATTGCTGATAAGTAGTCAATACGAAATGCAAGATGGTCATGTACTTGTATCCAGGTGCGCGTTAAAGATCACAGGTTTTTGCACTGTGCCCATCCCTTGTTTCTACGTGACCACCTATACTTTCACCTTTGCAAACTTCCCACTACTTCGTCCTCGCAAACATCCCGCTATGCCCCATCGCCCAATTATCACTTCAGCAACCATAAAGCTGTTATAATGAAGGGAGAATGAAAGCGACGTATATATAGCTACCACTAACCAGTAATAAAATTTTTTGTGTAAATATATACAGTGTTTGTCACGTTTTTGATGATGTAGTGGGTGATATTCGCCGATGGTTCACCGTTTAGCGATGAAACCCTCCAGCGGTTCGTCCCATTTATCATTATTCTTATCATTGTTCACTCCGTGAACATGCTTTGATTTTTTTTCACTTACGTTTAGATGCACTATATGCGTGACCTTCATATCACTTCGCATCACCTCTTATATCATCCATCCATGCGTACGGTGTCCGGCGAAGACAAAGGAAACGGGTGCTTTATGTTACGAGCATTCTAGCGAGCATTCTTAAAAACGCAGTAACAGCTGCGCCTCTAGCAGTCGTCTCAGGAACTAAGGTTACGGCTTGAGATTTCGCCCAAGTACAAGAACCTAATGAGCCAGCCCCTCAAAAATTACTCCATCTTCCACTACAGAGAACCATGCGAAGTAACGTGCGAAGCCGCGCATGGCTCAAAGTTCCGTTGATCGCGGGCTTTTTGCCCAATGTTAACGCGTCCTAGCAGTATATAGCACACCATGAATTCTCTGTAGTTTCTGCTGCTGTTACTCATGCCAAATTATTGTTGGAGCACACCATGGCGGAGCACGTGCATTCATCGCGCGTCTGAAGGATCTCATTGTCCGATGCCATCGCGTTTTTGCTGGTAGAATGTAAGTGGAGAGGCCCCACCATCTTACAAAGTCACGCTGGCCCGAACGCGCTTGCACGTCAGTCTGTATGCGCTGAGTCGAGGTTCTATTTTAAGTGCGAAGAATTTCTTAGCTAACTTCGGTGACTTTGAGCTTTTCTATCTATCTATCTATCTATCTATCTATCTATCTATCTATCTATCTATCTATCTATCTATCTATCCATCTATCTATCTAGCCACCTACGACTTTAAACTCTCCTGGCCATTTCGATAATGACATCGACACCAAACTTGGTATGGCATAACATGACCGTATGAAGAACATATTTGACTAGTGAAAACATGAAAATCACGATATGTATGTCATGAATGTCATAATTCACATTTCACGGTCCCGCAGCCCTTGCGGTGGTTTTGTTGACATGGCATGATGCAAACTGGTTTGGTATGGCATGATAGCAGGGCGAACACAAGCGAGAGAGACTAACATGAAAATCATGACATGCGTGTCATGTAACAGCATGACTGCATGCCACGCTTATGATGCGCTGGCGGCCGTTTCGCTAGCTTTACTTATAATAAATTTGGTATTACGGACCGAGAACGGGGGACGGAGGTGTAAGGCTGGTGCAAACATTATAAACATTAGATGCGCGTCATGAAACAACTTGACTACATGTTACGTTCGTTATGCGCTTGTGGCCGTTTCACTAGCTTCACATGTACCAAACTCGGTATTACGTCACACGAACGGATGACATAGGTAAATGAAACATCCAAACATCATAATCACCACATGCATCTCATGTAACAACATGACTACATGCCACATTGATGATGCGCTAACGGCCGTTTCGCTAGCTTCACATATGGCAAATTTGGCACTACGTGACGCCAATGGATGACGAAAGTCCGTGACTGATGCAAACATGATAATTATGAGATGCGTGTGATGTGAGAACATGACTACATGCCACAGTCAAGGTGCCAATACATTTCAACGTGACGCGGGGCGCGTGCTCACCGGCACGTCACGCCGGCGTTGCCACGCCAGGCGCCGGTCCTGCCAAATACTCGCAGGCGCGCCGCGCTGCGTTGCTTTGACGGATGCGCCTTTCAGTGGGTCCCGCATCCCTCCGTCACGAAAAGAGGGAGACGCAGGGTTGTCTAGGTAACGCATCGGAGCGAAATGCAGCATGTCGCATTTGCAGCATGTCGTGCCGACGGACACTGGTCGCTCCTGGCGTCAGACTATAGAGTGCTCGCGCTTTGCTAACGTAGCGTCGCTGTTCCCAGCGCGCGCACGTCAACACTACATTTGAGTATATTGGGCCCTTCATGCGGCGCTCGCGGCCGTTTTGCTAGTTCCACATATCCCAAGTTTGGTGTTACGTGACGCCAATGGATGATGAATTACATGACTGGTGCAAACAAGATAATCCTAACACACGTGTCATGTAAGAACATGACAACATACCACGCTCATAGCGTGCTCGCGGCCGTTTCGCTAGCTCCGCATATACTAAATTTGGTATCACGTGGCGTGAACAGATGACGAAGGTAAACGACACATCCAAACATGATAATCATGACACAGAAGTCATGTTTGACATCATTTAACTCCACCTCGTAACGTTGTGCTGATCTTAAAGTGACATATCAACATTTCTCATTCGTGCCTCACATATCATAGATTCCAACTGTATGTGGGATCTGCCAGTTTTTTTCTGGTGGTGCCCTCTTAAAGAACAAATGGCTTTCATCTGTCAGTGTTGACGCTACGCAAACTATATTCTAAAAGATAGCTGTTCCCGATGAAATTATACCTAGAGACGAATATCGTTGACTTAATCTCTAATAAAATTTGCATATAATTACAGAGCAATTTGCTTTTCGGCGTGTTCGTGCTTTATTTCGCAGAACATTTGGTAAGTGGCGCAATACTAGGAACATGAAAAAGAGGAGAGAAAAGGACCAGATGGGTGCATTCGGCACTTGTCTGTATCTTCCTCCCCCCCCCCTTCTTTTTCATGTTCCTAGTATAGCATCAGGCCCCGCCGTGGTGGTCTAGTGGCTAAGGTACTCGGCTGCTGAACCGCAGGGCGCGGGTTCGAATCCCGGCTGCGGCGGCTGCATTTCCGATGGAGGCGGAAATGTTGTAGGCCCGTGTACTCAGATTTGGGTGCACGTTAAAGAACCCCAGGTGGTCGAAATTTCCGGAGCCCTCCACTACGGCGTCTCTCATAATCATATAGTGGTTTTGGGACGTTAAACCCTACATATCAATCATCAATTAGTATAGCATCAGTTCTAAAATATTCAGCAAACTAGAATTACAGACTTACTAAGGGTAACTATTAACACAAAGAGGCACTCCGTGCACTATTTCACCCGAAAATGTTGTCACAATAAACTGCTTGGGTGCGCGAGAGAAACGCTTCGTTTCAATCGCCAGACTCCGACAGTTTATCACACCTCTAGTAGGATAGCAGCTGCAGCCGGAAACTTTTGGTGGGTACGGCTTCACGCAATTCTCCTTGGCTTCACGCTTGGACCGTTCCAGCTCATTTTTTTTTATTACTACTTGCAACCGAATGCGTGCGTGGGGTTCTCCATTATATGCAGCGTAGCCACGATTCTATGTCACACTCTCCTTTCTACCCCTTTTGGTCAAGTCCGAAAGAATACAAGCGTCGTTGCGGATCCAAAATTCAAAATTCGAGCGATGACGCGCCTCTCGAAATGACCTGTCCCCGAGTTTGCGGCGGTAAATGATGAAAAAAAAAAGTTGGCACCGAATCTGCATGTTACACTGCAAGGATCGTCGAAAGACGACAGTCTTGCGTTTGAAGAGAGTGAACAAAACGTTTATTTGATGTTGTGCGCAAGAAAATCGGTGAATGGTGCTGTGTAGGCGCTGTGCTTGAGTGCCTCGAGCGTGTAGCGGAGGCGAACGAGCGCATCGAGGCACGTTAGACTCGAGCGTCATCTCGTAGTTATCTTCGAAAACGAAGGTTTGCGTGCCCGCGGAGAAAGATGCGTGCCTGTCTAGGAGGTGATAAGGTGTAGAACGCGAAGCTATGGGCAGGTGCCACCACCGTGTCGTCTTAGCAAAGCGTTCCGAACACTTACCTCTTTGAGCATCGCGTTGCACTCTCAGCGCAGCGCGATAAACGCTACGGCCCTTAGAGTTACTTGTGTGTGCCTTCTATAGTATAAATGCATACATACAAAACATCATCATGCGCAATGATTGTTTTTTAATTGACGATCGCGCAAGTATGAACGCTGTATCCTGAGCAATATTGGTGGGTGCTGCGGGTGGGGTCAGAAGTATAGTGCCGTTTGAAGTATCATTAGGGCAGACAAATAGACGAATGTACAGACAGACAGACAGACAGACAGACAGACAGACAGACAGACAGACAGACAGACAGACAGACAGACAGACAGACAGACAGACAGACAGACAAATAGACGAATGTACAGACAGAGAGACAGACAAATAGACGAATGTACAGACAGACAGACAGACAGACAGACAGACAGACAGGCAGACAGACAGACAGACAGACAGACAGACAGACATATAGACGAATGTACAGACAGACGGACAGACAAATAGACGAATGTACAGACAGACAGACAGACAAATAGACGAATGTACAGACAGACAGACAGACAAATAGACGAATGTACTGACAGACAGACAGACAAACAGACAGACAAATAGAAGAATGTACTGACAGACAGACAGACAGACAGACAGACAGACAGACAGACAGACAAATAGACGAATGTACAGACAGACAGACAGACAGACAGACAGACAGACAGACAGACAGACAGACCAAACTTTTTCTGTCGAAGATCGCCTAGAAAGTATTGTCTTTAAAAAAACAGCTCTTAGAATGTAACACGAGTGGTCCTCGACTGCTACAATCGTCAAAAAGCTGCACGGTCGTAACCTTTCACTTCAAAACACTGATGGTAAAAGTACAAGTGAGCACAGGTATGCTACTCACGCATAGAAAGTTGTTAAGATGAGGACTGACTAATGAGCGCACCTCATTTTCGCCGTCCTTCGTTTGGGTCATAACCGCGTGATCTCAGCTTTCAAACTCGAGGTCAGTGCTAAAATTCTAGTTAGACCAGATTCGTTACGACGTGACGTGGTTATCTTGAGAAATTGCGCGTACCAGTCTCTATGTTGGAAATTTTTATGCCGCGTTCAAAATCCGTGAGTATAGTTCCCTTAATCGGTTAACTCCCCCTCTTCCCTGTAATGAATATGGTATAGGTGTGGGGGGTGTCTGCCTTCTGCGAGTTACTGTGTCCACAGAGTTTCCCAAAATTAACTAGAGGGGACATTGGCGCTGTGATCGTTCAGCGACCAAGGAAATGGTAGGTAGTACAAGAATTTATCTGGTCTTCGTACGTGCGGGCGTCGAATCACACTTGTGGTTTTGTTTATTGCTGTTTTTCGTTTTAGTTTCGAAGGAAAGAACAGACTATTTTGAACTTCGTGACCTGATTTGAAATACTACGTATGAAATATTGAGGTAGTGAAGCGCACCCACTGAACATTTGCCGATTTTTTCTTCGTTCGAAAAACAGCAAGCCACAGGATCACACACCGAGCCAGAAGTACGAAGGTTAGACAAATCTGCGATTACCCATCATTCCCATGCTCATTGATCCACCGTGTGTGGCAGCTCCCATAGACACTAGCGGCAAAGTTCCCTCTTGTGTATATTTAGGTAACTATGACTGTATTGACACAAAAAAGTAACTTCAAGTTCACATTCACATCCGGCAACGGAACGTGCGAAAACACAGAGGCTTTACACCCTTTTTTGTTCATATGTGGCCAAGGCAGGTACTATATATAGTTGTCACCTGACACCTGGAGTTGAAACCCGTGCTACAAGCCAAACTAACATTTCCTTCATGATTCTTCAGTTTCTATTTATCAGGTAAAGAAAATGCTTACAGAAAAAGAAGTGCCGTTCTTCGGCCATCAACCTATAGCTCTTTCCGTTTGCATTTCTTTACTTCCTGTGTCCATCCGATTGTATGCACAACGTTATGTACTTTAGCTGGGGAGCTCGCCTGTTAGCCAGTGAGAAGCCCACCCTGGTAGTTGCAGAAACCTAGACTGCACCCATTTCAGTTCGTAATTTCTAATCTCCATCGTACAATGACACTATCGTTTTATTTTTTTTTAATTTCAGACCTATTTCATTGAGCAGCACCTCATGTAAACTACTCGAACACATAATCTTAAAACACATGACAGTATTTCTAGAGCACATAAATTTTTTCTCCCCTAACCAACATGGTTTTCGAAGTGGCTTATCGACGGTAACTCAACTTACTGAACTAGTTCACGACCTTGCCATTACAGTTAATAATCGTGGTCAAACTGACTTAATTCTGCTTGACCTATCTAAGGCTTTTGACTGTGCATGCCACAGCAAACTAATAGCTAAAGTAGAAAATGTTTTCGGAATAGGAGAACTTTCCGCTTGGATAAAAGCTTTCTTATTTAACAGGTCACAATTTGTACTCTAGGAACAGATGTTTTCTAACACAGTAGCAGTAACATCCGGCATTCCCCAAGGCTCGGTACTTGGGCCATTGCTTTTCTTGCTCTATATTAATGATATCACTGCTAACATCACTTGCAACATCAAGCTATTTGCAGACGACTGTGTGATCTATAGAGAAATTAATCATTACAATTATCACATTATGCTTAATAATTCTCAAACTGTCGTGGCTAATTGGTGCTCTAAATGGCAAATAAAAATAAACACACAAAATTAGGAATAATGACCGTAAGCAGAAAAACAAAACCATCCAACTTCCCATGCCCCATTATTAACACACTTCTTAATAAAGTTGAGGAACATAAATATCTAGGAGTTACACTGACTTCTGATCTCAAATGGGACAAACACATCGCTAATATAACTTCGAAGGCGCTACGTAAACTATTCTTCTTAAAACGAACTCTAGCGCTCTCAACAACGCCAACAAAGCTGCTAGCTTACACATCAATCGTAAGACCAGTTTTAGAATATGCAAACACTGTCTGGTTTCCGTATTCGCTGACTAATATAACCAAACTAGAAGCAATACAAAGGAAAGCTGTAAGATTTATTTACAACAAATATAGACGCACAGATTCCCCAACACATCTTTTAACTCAGACAGGTTTACAAACGCTGTCCACAAGAGCGAAACACGCTCGCTTAAAATACGTTTTCCAGCTAGTAAAAAATAACTACAAGATAGATTCATCCAAATAACTTTCATTTTCACAGGCTCGGCAAACTCGCAATAAACATGCGCGCACGTTGTCAGAATACACATGTAGGAACGACACGTTTAAGTACTCATTCTTCCCGCGCGCGATAGCGGAATGGAACCAACTTGATGCCACTATCACAAACTCCCAATCGCTATCAGAATTTATTGCACAGATAGAAAAAACTGGGCGCGCATAACAGTTTATACGCATGCAGGCGCACCGGTCCAGATCTGCTGTTCGTTAGTTAAAGCAACACCTTTTTCAATGTTCCTTTCACAGTAGTATAGCTATTTTTTAAGTATGCTTTCAGTGCTTGCTATTTCTGTCACAACTGTTTCATTTATGTTTTCCCTCACGATACCAATGCTAACATAAGTTCCTTTCTTCAATCATGTATTTTATTTCTATCGCCTTTCGGCATGGTTTCAGCTCTGTATAATGGCTATAACTTGCTTTGTATCTTGGGATTATTGCATACAATGTGTATTAATAACATAATTAACGTTAACTTCTGTACTGCTCAATGGTCATATGATCCTCATGTCCTGTTATTATGCTTGCATGTTTTTCCGTCCACATCCTTTTTGTGTGTGTGAAAAATTACTGTATTACTCAACTGCCACGCTCTTGAAGGAGAGTATCAGTATTGTAATGAATAAATAAATAAATAAATAAAATAAATCAGTTCTTGCTTTATAAGAAGGTTCTGGGACTCATGAAGACGACGCTGTCCTCCAGGCCAGTGCCACCACTATCATAGCAGAAAAAAAACAAAAACACAAATCGGCGTGCATTCATTGCCCAAGAGAACTACGTCAATGCTCGCTACTTCAGGGGTCCCTTCCAGAGGACTCGGACAACACTTTTCTAGAATGACAGCATAAAGACGCATAAGCAGTAGAATAACATTATTTTATGATGCTACGCGTTTATTGCAATGATTATTGTGACTAGTTCGGAATCAGTTGAAATATTATTCGTTGTCGAACGTGGCACACGCAGCCTTTTTACCAGAGAACACACTTCTTTTTATAATACATTGGCGATGATCTGTTGCACTTAAACACACTTGAAAAGGCGTAGAAGTTTTGCATGGGCACGTTGACTCTGCGAAAAAAAATTAAAAGGTACTTAAAAAGTATTGAATTGGGCAATTACAATAGCATAACTGAAGTTCTACCACAGGCCAGGATTTAAACATACATGACGTTAGTTTGAATGAATACTTCTGAGTCTAACGGCACTTCAGCTCCACCAATGGTGGAACTTTTGACGTACTATACGTTCAACGGAGCTGCTGATAAAGCACAGTAACCACCGTATTCAGAAACGCTACTTGACTTGAACTTTACTTGAAACCTCTTTCAATGCAGTGCGTTCTCAACGCGTCTGTGCGTTTGTGCTGCCTTGGCCCCGCCTAAAGACAGAGCGTTTGAAACGCGTTCGTGCTGCATTGAAGTCGGTGGCAAGTCAAGATCAAGTCACGCAGTGTTTCTGAATACGGGGGTTAGCATACCATCTCGCGCCAAGCAGGCCACGAAGTTTCTTCAAGATGGCAATGATTTCATGCAAAGAGTAAATAAATATATTGGACAGCGTGCGTATCATATGTTTTTGTCTTTGTCAGAACAAACTTCAAAGCTTGTGCTTTTCAATGGTTTTTAGTTGAATAATTAAAAACCACTAGCTAAGTAGGTGGTCTGTTCCTCCTAGAGTAAGTTGGCTAGAGCTCAGGCTGTCACTTTTTGAATGCCACAGACGTGGCCTTATCCTCGTCTACTTTTCCTTTGATTCTTCAACTATACGTGACCTCGTGGACTGCGAGGACAAGGGCACGGCCTAGTGTTCTACCATAGTAGAGTACCAAGTACTCTGAATCGTTGACAATTTTTTCTAAACACTTTTCCTCAGCATCGTCTCTTCAAAGACTTGCCAGTCTACCTGCCTCGACTTCTGCGAGGTTAGTAATTAAATCACAACCTCTGGTGCTGCACTCGCTACGGGCCGAAGTCGGCTCATAAAACAGGTCCAGGACTTTGCCTCACGAAGACCAGAGTTCCTACTTCAACTACGGGCTGTTCAGAGAGCCCACGATGCAGTAGGGAAGGTATAGGTTTCCCCGCCCCTTCGTCCAAGTGGCCCGTGGCATTTCCCCAAAGAGTGCCTTTTCTGAGGACCTAAATCTACGCTCTGGTCTGTGTGTCTTTCCATCTAATGCAGTACATTGCAGACAGAAGCATCTAATTTCTTCAGATAATAGCACGGCTTCGATATCACGACCAATATAAGTAACTCACTACCGACATCCGTATTATAGGTGCTGTTAACTCTCAAGAGATAGTATCACATATAACCATTCCAAATAATACAAATAGCAATTACACACTCAAAGCTAAAATGTTCGTCATAAGGTACTCTGAGAAAACTGTTGTTCTGTAACAAACGAACATTCAAAGTAGAGCACTCTTGATATCCGGTTTACGTTCTCAGCGCGCTTACCTGTGTTCTTTCGTAGAAATTTGTTGCATGTATCATTTCAGAATTCAAAATGTTTTTCAATGCAAATGAAGAACTCGAATAGCCTTTCAGCCTTTCAGGTGTCTTGAACACACTACACGGCCACTTGAATAACTGCATAAAATACTTACAGCAGATCTGTCCAAACGTTTACCTATTTTAATCACTGTGTGCATATGTCATCAAACAGGAATCGTGGAGGCATGCTAATGTTGTCAGTCAAGTCCCCCCACCCCAAGTAGCAAACATTTCCGCATTTTGAAAATATCGAATTCATGTAAGCGCATCACAGTTATTGACTGCTTGTCGCTCTTAGTTTCAGGGCATTTATTATGCGCTTCGTCTTAGAGTTAAGCCACCCAGCTTATTTGTGTTCTGGTATGTCGTGTTTCGTTAGGACTTATTGCCCTAAACATTGATGTCATGTTCACTTTATTTCATCACTAAGCTTTACATTGTTTCTTCTACTGCTGATGGTACCTGGAATATGTAGATAATGATACCATTATAATTAATAATATTAATAATATAATTATTATTATTATTATTATTATATTATTATTATTATTATTATTATTATTATTATTATTATTATTATTATTATTATTATTATTATTATTATTATTATTATTATTAAAGATGATAATGATAATGATAATAATAATGATTATATATTCTCTTGGATTTCACTCTCATAAAGCTGTCCATGCTTTCCAAACATGTAGTTTACTTTTTTATCTGTTCCTTATGCGTACGTAAATACAATAATAATTACCTTTGTTTTGTTGAAACCTATAAAAATTAACACAGTTGCCAAGGCTGGCGGCCTCATTAAAATCTGGAGTTCCAGCTCCAATGTTTTCCCGCCATTACCTGTATTGCTTCGGGCTGTGACTGTCGTACTGAATTTGTTGCCTCAGGGCTTCCTTGCGAGATTTCGAACACCAAACCTGTCAGAGAAAGCGCTGTCAGTACTGTCAACACGAAAGAGCTGGCCTGCGTGTGCACCTGATAATATTCAGGTGCAGTGCATAAATAATGACACAAGCCACGTTATTATGCAAGAGTGATCGGTACAATATGTCGCTATCAACGCCTCACGTTCGGTAAAATTAGGTGATGCTTCTGAAAACGCATCATGCAAATGCGCCTGCAGCACCCTACTCACAATGAGTTAGGTAGATTTAAGCAGATGAGTGGTTAGCGCAATAAATGAAAGTACCCTCGAGAAGTAAAAGGAATAAATTTCGGCTTTGCCTTTGTACTCTGAATTGCACAAATGTTTTTGTTTGTCTGAGGACCTTTTATCCTTGGTTGATTGCCTTCGCTCAAGACATGCTCACGCACGCTAGTGACCGTTTTATTCGCGCAAATGTGAGTTGTGAAATGACGTTTTGTATACAGGGTGTCTCCTTACCTTCAGCCGATGCAGTTTCATTGAAAACAGTCACCACTTCATCTTGAACACCACTTCACAAGGGCTTCTCACATTATAAGAACAGGTAAGGAAATGTAATGTGCTCAGACAAACGAGGTTGTTGATCATAGTGAATTGGCCTGTGGGACTTCCTTTTCATTTTACGTCATTACAGGCGCCTTAACCCAGCAACCCTTTACAAGACAATTATCAAATTCTCCCTTGAGCACTCCGTACATGATGGGTAATCAGCGAAGCTGTAACGAAGAGGCGCGTACCTATTGATGAGTTAATCACAAATCTTTTCAAAACTCCTTCTGAAATAATATTGCTTTTGCGCAGCTCAGTTTGAGCGAGAAGGAGATACTATACAGTCAACAAGGGGGGAAAACAGACCACAATGTAGCGCTCCCACTGTGGTCTGTTTTTTACCCTTCTTGACTGCATAGTATCTTTCTTTAACGCTCAAACTGAGCTGCGCTAAAGCAATATTACTTTCTCAGTGGGTGGTTACTTCAGTCAAGAAATATTAGTTGCTTCCTGTCGCCCATTTGTTCCCTTTCTTCATTTTGAGGAGAGCATGGCTGAGTTGCAGGGCTCGCCAAAATCCTGTGGCCCGTGCGCTCTGGAAGTTTTCCCACGCTTAGTACGGATTAATTATGGTTTCACCAGACCATATTAGATTCCCTGTAAACGCCAACACGATAGATACGATTGGTTTCATCAGCTTCGACTCACTTTACGTTACCTATAGAGTGCAACGCCATGACAGCTGCACTCTTAACCACGACTAAGCATGAAACGCTTGATTTATATGCTGACCGGTAATATTGAATGAAGAAGAATTGGTATGACGCTAAAATGACAGAAACGAATTGAAGACATGAACTGAGAGACGCATCTTCTAAGTCTTTACGCACAGAAACCATGCTGATTTGTATATGCTGCTAAGGAGGCCATTTTATCACATAAGTAGAACCGTGAACGAACTAACGATTCATGAGCCACTGAAACAGAGTCACGTGGCCCTCGCACAAAAAGAAGATCACAGGCCAACACAGTTTGCGTATTGGTGTTTTCCGCTCCCTGAAAACAGGTCACAAGTTTCCTTTTTATGGCTCATAGTAGCCAGCCACATAATTCGAGATATGTGGGGTTTAACGTCCCAAAAACCACCATATGATTATGAGGGACGCCGTAGTGGAGGGCTCCGGAAATTTCGACCACCTGGGGTTCATTAACGTGCACCCAAATCTGAGCGCATGGGCCTACAACATTTCCGCCTCCATAATTAGAGAAGCATGCCACGCAATACATCGAATGTACCAGCCAGCAGCATGCTGTATACAACATTTCCATATAATTTGCGGAGATGTACACCAATCAAATGGCCCGTTAATTTAACGACTGTGAAATTCAGCAACGCTTGGTTGTCAGCAGCAACATTATAGACCATTGAAAGCGTCATGGTTGTGCACCACACGCCAGCTAAAGAGCAGCATTTAAGTTGTGATTGCTCATTCTCAATAAAAACTGCAGGCATTCACTGCATTAGTGTACCGTGACTAATTTTAAGCATGAAAGAAGCGATTTTTTAAAAATATGGCCTGTAGACGTACCAACTTTAGGTTGTGTGCTGTCCCTTTTGCGTTTTGCAAGTTTGGATTCTCTAATGAACATGCTTTTCTATGTTGGCATGATTTTACATCGCGGGTCAGTGCAGTTCTCGGCGTATATCTCTGCTATGGTTCAGTGGCTCATAATTATCATTTCATCCATGTTTACAATACTGTGATGAGATTACCCTGTTCGGCCATATATATATATATATATATATATATATATATATATATATATATATATATATATATATATATATATATATATATATATATATATATATATATATATATATATATATATATATATATATATATATATATAAAGTCGGCATGATTTCGGTTAATAAACAGTTGCGAGTTAGCGACTGTGTGTCAGTTCGACTCTTTGCTGCGTCCCCGTTGCAAGGATGATATACAAATTTTTCTCACGTAGCTAGCTCACTCCGCAACAAGGAACGTTGCATGTTGGGACTGCATTGCGTGCTGCGCTGCTACTATACTCGGGGGCAGCTCGTTTTGGCAGTGAGGCGAACGCTACATTCGTGCACATTCGTGGTACTCTGGTAGGGCTCCGGCAGGTTGTAGCTGGTTTCGCGCCCAGTATCACTTTTGCAATCACGCAGCGTTGCCTCGTCTAAAAAACAAAATCAAATCTTTAATCAGAGGCAGACATTTTGATTGCTCAATGCACATTTTAATGCCACGTTACCCGTTCACTAGTCATGCACATCTAAAACAGTGAGCCTTCCAACACACCACGAACCACCAGTCACACCAGGGATGTGATGCTTACTTTGGCAAACAGGCATGCCTAAAATCTGTTGCTTTCTAAAGAGCTGAGGGAGCAGAAAGATCTTGTGAAGCACACAGTATTGTTGTTTTACCAACATTTCCATGTGACTGGTTCACTCTCATAATGAATAAACCTCTGTATAAATTAACAAGAAAACGAGAAAGCTATCACAAAATTATGTGCTATTTCTCAAGGGACACGCAGCCATGCATTTAGACTTTGTACTTTTCACAGCGCTGCCAAGAAAAGTCGTCTTCGATTACCATGCGATGATCGAAGATTCATTTAGTGCCGCCAACGCATGCACTGATCCATTTTCGCTATCTGTTGGCGCTATAAATACGTATGGCTTTTTAAAGCCACTGGCTGAAACCACACTAATCATGTTTCAACACCAGGCAGATAACCTCTGTTTAAAGTTTTCTCATTACGTAGTAAAATATTTCGAAAATGCTGGTAAATTTCATAAGAGAAGATAAATAGAAACACACACGCATCTATAACAGGAGCAACACTTTTTTACCATTCCGTTGGCGATGAAGAATAAATGCTTGCCCGAGAGATGTTCTAAGCCAGGAAGTCGCACATCACGAGTTTCACTTGTCTTCAAAAGGTATTCATAAGTCTGAAAAACGACAAAATGAGAGTGTTCTTAAAAAACAAATATATTCTTTTTACTTCTTCACATCCAAACAATGTTGACAATCGAAAAAGTCGTGCTCTATGTTATTTCCATAAGAAGCCCTCATGGTCGCTCGACTAGAAGTACGTACAGGACAGTGCCCAATAATGTAGTGTTCTTTCAGTGGTGCTCTTCCAGCTGGCCTAACGTGGCTGAGAGCGCTGCTCCTTGAGATGCCCCACCGCGGTGGTCTAGTGGCTAAGGTACTAGGCTCTTCACCCGCAGGTTGCGGGATCGAATCCGACTGCGGCGGTTGCATTTTCGATGGAGGCGAAAACGCTGTAGGCCCGTGTGCTAAGATTTGGGTGTACGTTAAAGAACCCCAGGTGGTAAAAATTTCTGGAGCCCTCAACTACGGCGTCTCTCATAATCATATGGTAGTTTTGGGACGTTAAACCCTACGTATCAATCAATCCATCAATCAATCAATCTGCTCCTTGAGAGTCAAAGCGCGTGCGCTTGAGTATAAGATACGCGATTATTTCACTGCATCCGGAGTTCAGCAACTGTGTTGATTTTTGACAGTGAGATTGGGCCGTTTTAAAAAAAGGTACACGAATCTTTGCCTGAGCGCTCCTCGTCACTGCGCATGCGTCGTACGATATCCTCTAGGATAACATGTTAAGTTACGAAATTAGCGTATCGTACTCATGGATTGTTGACGCTGCAAAAACTATTCTAAAAGTGTCAATTGTGATTGCTTTGCAGTTTCGTTACAAACTCTCTTCTCTTTATGCATTGTCACCCGTTACTCCTACTCGAGCACAGGTAGCAATCTCTGTAGGCCCTCATTCTCATCATCTTTAATCAGTACGAGACAGTTAATCAGCACCAGATAAACAAGTTGTTGACATGAGGAACCCCATATTCAGTGCTAATCATTTGCTGCTGATGCCGAAGCGTGTTGCAACTGCTGGGCATCATCCCTCCAGTTGTCGCAGGCTTGCAGAAGTCTGTTGCTTGAGAACACCAGCAGCCGCCCCCTCCCCCCACCTCTAGCTTCACCATCGACATGATTTCGGAAATATGCGACTGCCCATACAAGTTGCGTAAAGTAACGATTGCGTTACTCTGGTTTCAGCCACGGGCCAAACCCACCATTGTGGTGTGAGGCGTCAAACTGCTGTTGCATAGACGACTAGAGTGCTTTTCTCTCTTCTCTTGAACATCCATTCCCCCTTCCCCTTTCTCCTATGCAGGGTATGTACCGGGCTTAGCCCTGGTTTACCTTCCTGTCTGTCTTTTATAACCATTCTCTCTCTCTTTTTCACTAACACAAAATGAAGTGAATATACAAGCTGTTACTAAATGTTCTGTGGCTCCTATATGGAGGCTACTTCCATGTGCTGAATCGAAAGGAACGTTGCACATGCATACCTGCGGTGATGACACGATTCCTAACCTTGCCTTGGGAGAAATATTTTAATTCTCAACACATAACGCTCGCCTGCCACGAAAAAACATTATGTTTCAAGACAACTTATAATACTCTTGCTGTAGTTTAAAGGATCCTTATTCCACTCTCATTTTCTGTTTCTTTTTTCTCTTATAGTATGTTACGCTGCACTACCTGTTCCTTTTATCAATTTCAGCAATAATACTACAAACTTGCATTGCTGACTTGGGGGGCTACGCAGGATGGCCCGAGCTTCGGGCAGACGAGTTAGCTCGGAGTTCACTCTACGGCGGCCATGACATCAAGATAGTGACATCACGACATCAAAACTTTAGGAATGATTGCCACCACAATGTTTCTCCCACATTTCCACTAATGATCGAAAAGGTGTCATCAGAGACAATAGTGTGGTGAATCATCGCTACGCACCTTGAATGCAATCCTGATGCCGCCGTTGTCGGCGATATTCTCGCCCACGGTATTCTCGCCATTCAGCTTCAGGAAGTCGAAAGGTGGAAGAAAGGACGAGAAATTCATTTACTTCGAACATATGAGGGCGGCAAGGAGCGCCGCAAATCAACAAGTCTACATCGCTATTTTTCTCAGTCAAGGAACCACTAGTGTGCTCGGAAACACAGTTTACAGTCAGGTTATCATGATATTCGAATTACAAGTACGTACAGTTACGTAGTGAAACTTTAAAACACAACTTTCTCAGAGTGATGATAATTGTCGAACTGCACGTAACACACAACATTAACGAACGAATCTAAGTCACTTAGAGCCCTTCGCAATAAAATGAATGGAGGAAAGCGCAGCACTCTTATTTTATTCGATCAGATCGACTCCACTACATCTTTTAGTAGCTGTAGATATAATGATGACGGTGATTATTATCATCATTATGATGATGGTGTTGTTGAAGTTCATTATTAGCGACCCCTGGAAACTTATGACTGACGAACGGGCCATTTAAAACGTTGAATTATTTTTACGAATGACACCTTCTCGTCACCATCACGTGTTACCCATTCTAGTTATCTAGCATCGTCGTTGACTCTTTCTTCTGCTCGGGTCCGAAAGCTTCACAGCGTCTTTTTTTTATTGTCACACGACTGGTAATATATCCAACGATATTTTTTAAACGCTGCCACTTGATACACTTTGACATTGTGCCAAATGCCTTCACAATAACGTATCGTATTATTGGCATGAAAATGACACCTGTGGAATCAGTGAAACAAGTAAACAACAAAATTAAACATGATCACACAAATATTCAAGAACTGCGGCATTCGGGCAGTGCGGGCTAAATGATATGCGAACATGACAATCGTTCGGCAAGATTAAAAAAACACGATGAGCACCCAGTGGCCAAAAGTATAGAGCAAAAAGAAAGCAGTAAGAAGAATAGAAAGCTAAAGCTACTTGGAAGTATACTTCGTTCTGTCAAGGTTACAACTCTTTATTGATTGATTCATATGTGGGGTTTGACGTCCCAAAACCCCATATGATTATGAGAGACGCTGTAGTGGAAAACTCTGGAAATTTCAATCACCTGGCGTTCTTTAACGTGCACCGAAACCTGAGCACATGGGCCTACAATATTTCCGCCTCCATCGAAAGTGCAGCCGTCTGTACGTTTGTGCTTCTGTTCGTCCGTGCTTCCGTCTGTGCGTCCATTCGTGATTCTGTTCGGCCGTCTGTCTGTCCGTCCGTCCGTGCTTTCGTTTATCCATGCGTCCGTCTGTCCGTCCACCCATGCGCCAGTGTTTCCGTTCATTCGCGCTTCCATCTGTCCGTTCTTGCTTCCTTCATCCGTCTGTGCATGCGTTCATCAGTCCATCCGTGCTTCCGTCCGTGCGTTCATCCGGTCACACAGGCAGAGGCACGGACGCATGGATGAACGTATGGAAAGACAGATGGACTGACGGACGCATGAACGGAAGCAAGAACAAACGAGTGGACAGATGGACGCACGGACGGACGCTTCGCCCGACTCAACATCTTTCACTCCGTGGATACGTTGTGATAATTTTTTTTCGCCTTTGGAGCTTTCTCACTTCGCCTGCAGTAAAGGCTACGTAAAGTATTTCTTTGTGTTTTGTTCTCCCCCAATGTAAGCGTGGAAGACAAACATATGCGTATGCACAAGAAGGAAGCTAAGAATAAGCAGTTGCTGCCCTGGCTGAGACAAGTGGGGCTAACTGTCTACCCTTGCATAAAAATTTATCAACTTCAGCACCCTATGTAAGCCCCTTTCATGCTGGGCTATGTTTCTCGTGCAGTGGCAACTCATCTCGTGATTAAGAACAATATTCTGCAAGCTGACATTCGTGTCCGTATGCGACAAGTCTTTTGAAATAACTGATTCAGGGCATTTCAGAGAGTGTCGTTCGTGCTCACACTACAAGATTTCCAAATCTTTAGCACAAAATGTAAATACGTACCTACACAAAGCGACTTTTCGACTTTTATATACCGCGCTGCAGTTCACTATTGTTCTAGACCAAAACTACTGTCATATGCTGCAACTTTCTCCTATGAGGACGGAGCCACTTCACGACGTGTTGGTCTTTTCTACGACACGGTCAAACACTGAACAGATATTGTCACGGGGTCATGACGTAGGCGGATGGGGCACACTGCGAGTTGGATAATAAATTGTTTATTTGGTCGATCCTGTGCCCATTAAACGGAAAATTGGACTGCAGTCTTGCACTGATAGCGGCGAACGGAGCATCTTCCATCAATCAACTGACAAGCGGCAAAGCGTGTCAGTTGATTGCGTTATAGTATATGAACGTATGCTGCGGCGATGGCGTAGTGGTCAGAGCATCCGCCTCGCATGCAAGAGGTCCGTGGTTCAAATCCCGGTACCGCGCAGATCCCAACCGGATAAAAAAAAACCCGCGTGTTGATGGAACTGCATTAAGAGGCCTGGGGTGCGGCCTCACCGGCAAACACCGCCGAGAACGCACTCCCTCACCAGAGAAGGATTGGCCACCCTGGTGCAGTATCTGGCCACTACCTCCCACATGCCTACGTCAAATACCTCACGGCCCTCAGTCCCCCAGCATCTGCGAAGCAACTGACCACGGCGGCGGTCAGATCTGCAACGCAGCAGAGGGTGATAAGCATCTCTGGATCCGGACCGGCCGCCATTGGAACCTGAACTTGGCAACGTTTAACGCTAGAACCTTATCTAGTGAGGGAAGTCTAGCTGTACTATTCGAGGAGCTAGAGGGTGTTCAATGGGATATAATAGGGCTCAGTGAGGTTAGGAGGACAGATGAGGCCTATACGGTGCTACAAAATGGGCACGTCCTTTGCTACAGGGGCTTGGAAGACAGAAGAGAACTGGGAGTGGAGTTTCTAATTCACAGAAACATAGCTGGCAACATAGAGAAATACTATAGCATTAATGAAAGGGTGGTAGGTATCGTAATTAAACTGAATAAAAGATACAAGATGAAGGTAGTACAGGCTTACGCGCCTACATCCAGCCATGATGAAGCTTCAGTTGAAAGCTTCTATGAAGACGTGGAATCGGCAATGAGTAAGGTAAAAACACAGTATACTATAGTGATGGGCGACTTTATAGCGAAAGTAGGGAAGAAGCAGGCTGGAGACCAGGCAGTAGGAGATTATGGCATCGGTACTAGAAACGCCAGAGGAGAGCTACTAGTAAATTCGCAGAACGCAGTAATTTAAGGATTTTGAATACCTTCTACTGAAAACGAGAAAACCGCAAGTGGACATGGAGGAGCCCTAATGGCGAAAATAAGAACGAAATAGACTTTATAATGAGTGCACACCCTGGAATCGTGCAGGATGTGGTAGTGATTGGCAAGGTACGATGCAGTGACCATAGAATGGTACGGTCTCGAATTCGCCTAGACTTGAAGAAGGGACGACAGAAACTGATACGCAAGAAGCCAATCAATCAGCTAGCACTGAGAGGGAAAGTACAGGAATTCAGAGTGTCGCTGCAGAACAGGTACTCGGCTCTTAGTGAGGAAACCAACCTTAGCGTAGATACAATGAATGATAATCTGACGAGTATCATTACGGAGTGTGCAATGGAAGTTGGAGGCAGGGTAGTTAGACAGGACGCTGGCAAGCTTTCCCAGGAAACGAAGAACCTAATTAAGAAGCGTCAAATCATGAGAGTGTCAAGTACAACAGACAAAATAGAACTGGCAGAGCTTTCGAAGTTGATTAATAGACGTAAGGTATGCGATGTAAGAAGGTATAACATGGAGAGAATTGAACACTCTCTGAAAAATGGAGGAAGTGTCAAAGCATTGAAGAGGAAACTTGGGATAGGCAAAAGTCGGATGTATGCACTAAGGGACAAAGAAGGCAAAATAACTACCAATATGGATAGGATAGTTAAAATAGCAGAGGAGTTTTACAGACATCTGTACAGTAGCCGAGACAACCACGACCTTAATACTATAAGAACTAGCAGTAACCCAGATTACACCCCACCAGTAATGATAGAAGTCAGAAAAGCTTTGGAGAGCATGCAAAGGGGCAAAGCTGCTGGTGAGGATCAGGTAACATCAGATCTGCTGAAAGATGGAGGACAGATTGTGTTAGAAAAACTAGCCACCCTGTTTACGAGGTGTCTCTTGACGGGAAGAGTACCAGAGTCTTGGAGGAACGCTAACATCATCTTAATACATTAGAAAGGAGATGACAAGGACTTGAAGAATTACAGGCCGATCAGCTTGCTCTCTGTAGTATACAAGCTATTTACAAAGGTAATTGCTAACAGAGTAAAGAAAACATTAGAATTCAATCAACCAAAGGAACAAGCAGGATTTCGAACAGGCTACTCAACAATTGACCACATTCATACTATCAATCAGGTAATAGAGAAATGCTCAGAGTATAACCAACCACTATACATAGCCTTCATAGATTACGAGAATGCGTTTGATTCAGTAGAAATATCAGCCGTCATGCAAACACTGCGGAATCAGGGTGTAGATGAAGTATATATAAACATTCTGGAAGAAATCTACAGGGGATCAACTGCTACCATAGTGCTTCATAAAGAAAGCAACAGAATACCAATCAAGAAGGGTGTAAGGCAGGGGGACACAATTTCCCCAATGCTATTTACCGCGTGCTTACAGGAGGTTTTCAGAAGCCTAGAATGGGAACAGTTAGGGATAAGAGTCAATGGAGAATACCTTAGTAACCTGCGCTTCGCCGATGACATTGCATTGCTGAGTAACTCGGGGGACGAATTGCAACTCATGATTACGGAGTTAGACAAGGAGAGCAGAAAGGTGGGTCTTAAAATTATTCTGCAGAAAATGAAAGTAATGTACAACAACCTCGGCAAGGAGCAGCACTTCGAGATAGGTAATAGTGCACTTGAAGTTGTAAAAGACTATGTCTACTTAGGGCAGGTAATAACCGCAGAGCCGAACCACGAGATTGAAGTAGCTAGAAGGATAAGAATGGGGCGGAGCACATTCGGCAAGCACTCTCAAATTGTGACAGGTAGATTGCCACTATCCTTTAAGAGGAAGGTATATAACAGCTGTATCTTGCCGGTACTTAGCTACGGAGCAGAAACCTGGAGACTCACAAAGAGGGTTCAGCTTAAATTGAGGACGACGCAGCGAGCAATGGAAAGAAAAATGGTAGGTGTAACCTTAAGAGACAAGAAGAAAGCAGAGTGGATTAGGGAACAAACGGGGGTTAAGGATATCATAGCTGGAATCAAGAAGAAGAAATGGACATGGGCAGGGCATGTAGCGCGTAGACAGGATAACCGCTGGTCATTAAGGGTAACTGACTGGATTCCCAGAGAAGGGAAGCGGGTTAGGGGGAGACAGAAGGTTAGGTGGGCAGATGAGATTAAGAAGTTTGCGGGTATAAATTGGCAGCAGCAAGCACAGGACCGGGTTAACTGGCGGAACATGGGAGACGCCTTTGTCCTGCAGTGGACGTAGTCAGGCTGATGATGATGATGATGATGATGATGATGATGATGATGATGATGATGATAATGATATGAACGTATACTGTAACGAGGCGATAACAAAACTTGAGGAAAAGAACGTGGCAATATAAAGAACCCGGGAAAATGTCACGATAAAAGGTTCCTTGACATAACACATGTACGTCGCGTATGTAACAGCTTAGTGCAGCTACAATAATTGCAGCGGCATTTCGGTTGTACCGCTAGTAGAAAGCTGTCCGTATGCATGCAGGTGGAGAGTTACAAATGTCAAAAGTTCGTGTATAATAACTTCCCCGCGACACAATTGCTTCGAAGAAGAGAATACGCGCGCGTATTATTTTGCATAACCTTCAATTATACAACACAGCTGCTTTTCGGAGCGTTCTGCCCAAACTCCGGCAGCAGCCGCTTTCAGTTCCCCTTTAATACCCCTATTCCCAGACGCACACACACAAACATTTACTGACAGCTCTTCTGAAAGACTTGTAAGCTATGGCAGCGTATATTACGCTCAAATGTCAGGATTTAAATATCAAACAGCTTCACACCACAATATGAGCCATACAGCTGTTAGGTTGAGCAGCACTAAAGATTTGATTGCGCCCGAGCTTCGCCTTCCGGATATAACGCGATAGAACATATGGCGCTAAAATAGTGGTGTCGGCGCTGGTATTAGCTTCTACGTCATTGGTTGTGAGCGAAAAAATCATTTCGTGCGTGTCCGAAAAATTGACGCAGGTGCAAATAAAGTGAATATTTTAAAAATCCACCTTGGAAAAAGAATTTGAACCACGGTTAGTTTGCGTGCAAACAGATGTTCAAGCGCACAGCCTAGCGTCTGCTTTTTTTTCTCGTTTAATACATGGAATCAACACCAGTAATTGTCAACTATGCACAACATAATCTGCTTCGAAATACAGTGAAAATAAATTCCTCTGCTCAGAAATGCGGTGGAAATAACTTTCATGCTTTACAAATACACGCGTCCTATATGTGCAGGCTTCGCAATACAACATTTAGTATTGAAAGTAATATTTCAGTTGATCAAGCGTACATTGAAAGCGGGCGTCAGAAACATTTAATTGCCCAACGACTTCGTAGTTTAAAGTCAGACACCCATTACAAAAGGCGCACGTGTTACTGTGCGTATTTGCATGAGACCACTGTCAAGGATGCATATAGAAAGTTTGAAGGTAGCCTACCAGGCTCAGCCATGGTTAACCTCCCTGCTTTTCTTTCATCCTTATTCTCTCGAAAAAAAAATTCACGCGCATAAGTGACCACGGTTTAAAGCACCATTTACACAGAATGCAGCCCTATTCGAAAGCTTCACTGCTACAATGCACTTTCAACTTTATTACTGACATAGTAGTAATCACAATTTAAAATTATCCAGTGGCATAGTACAGCAAAAACTATGCATTAGGTGTTCCCAGAACGCACTATAGGAAGTGGATATATCGCTATCACGATCAACTCTTAACAGTGAAGCTTAAAGATCTCCCAATGTTTCATTGCCTTGCCACGTTTTGCTACTCGGTGCGCAATACCTGGACCATGCTTCGAGGAAGAGAATATTCGTACTGGCAGCATCACCCTCTTGGAAAAATAATGTAGTGCAAAACAAAACAAGGAACGAAACCATCCCATTTGAATCAAATCATCCCATTATGATGGTTGGTTGGTTCCTCAGCATCATGGATCAACCCTTTCCATGGGATAGACCATGAATCGGACGGTGCCTTGTTTAGGAAACTGAATAAATTACTGAAGAAAAGGAACAGTGTTTGGGAGAACTGTATACATTCTTCCTTTTTAGCGGTGAGTGGTGAATAGTAGATTGTACCCATTTTTGTGGCACGTACCCGTTTGTGAATCGCAAAACGGCATACCGATTATGGCAGCTTAAAGAGCTTCTGCGTTAATAATAGTGCAGCTGAATGGGTGCCCCTTCATGAATGCACTCTAAGTCAAAATCACTAGAAAAAGGAGTAATGGAGCCCAATAGGCGCACGCGATGAACGGATAGACCGTTGAGGAGCAACCACAGAGGGAAGCGTGGCAGCGTGAATAAAGGGATGAAGCGCCCGGGCAGTGCGGGCAGCGCGGAAAAGCGTTGCCAAGGTGACCAGGCCTCCCTCTCCTCCTCTGATGGCTCAGTCTTTCCCCGTATTTTGCCGGCTGCGGTTGTGATTCGGCGCGCTAGGAGTGCTCGACCACGGCCGCCTAGATTCGGCGATCTAAGAACTACGACGTGGTGCTTGTGTGTACGCCTGGATGAGCGTGGGCTGCTGCTTTAGCGTTTCGCTGCACCCATGAACTCTGGAGCAATACTCGACAGGTCACCACGCTGCACTGTATATCTCTGCTTCAAGACAATCACGACCAACACACGACAGCAACAGTTGGGAAGGCCAATATAGCGGCCGAGAAGACAACAGGCCTATCGGTTATATACTTCAGTCCGACTCCTGGCAGAAAACAGTGCTGGATGCTAAGGCAAGTAGGTTATCATTCTTTATTCTACTCTACTTCTCGCATGTGCGATACGGATCGCACTTGCCGGTAACGGGCTCAATCGTGCTGTACATCGCACGCACGAAATGCATCGCGAAGGTCCGCTTCGGCGTCTTCAGTTCGCCTGTGCTTTGCGACCACCTAGAAATTGGCCGCCATTAGCCGTCGGCCTCCCTTACGCTCGCTCATCGATGTGCTCGCCTGCCTTCAGCCGCCGCGATTAGCTCCGTGCTGACGATACTTGGGCTGAGATCTCGTCACTGTGTTGGCAGTCGTCGAAAACACGTTGCGGGTTCTTGTAAAGAGCTTGGTTGTAGTATGTCGCACGCTGTAAGTGCACCAGCACCGGCTGGCGGGGCTTTCGCTAGCGTCGGAACTCACTGAAAATCGGTCGCCATTATAGTCGGTCGCAAGCAGCTCGGCACCGTTCGCAGGCCGCGGCGGCGGTCTCGCGTTTGCGCGCTGCACTCGCTCGAGTTTGTGGAAAAGAGCCGCATTGCCGTCGATTTCTTCGGCGCTAGCTCCAAACCAGCTCGGCGCTGTTCGTGGTGGGGGCAAAGCGTACGCTCGCGTTCCTGTTCCAAGTTCGCTGGCGGCAGACACTCCGCGTGCAGCGCCGTGTTTGGTCTTGCGTTTGCTTGCTCGAGCTAAATGACGTCGCTCGCTTCGGATTCGCCCACTTGTTAGCGGCACGGAGGTTCGCGGAGTTGTGGCTGCAGCCGCCGCTCCTAAGCTGTTGCGCTACGGGGATCGAAATGAATCTTTGACGATGTGTGATATCATGGTGAAATTATTAGCACGTCATATCTCGCGTATGTTTTCGTTTTACCTTGCACTTATTTCTCATGTGCATTTGTATTTTGTCACGTGTGACTCACTATTTTACATACTTATTGTGCAGCCGTGGGCACACAGCGTGCTGAAGACTGTGTGCGCTGGCGTCTGCGATGCCTGTCATCGATCTATTTCGTCAGAACAGCTTCAGAAGGACTGTGCGAGATTTGAAAGTAAAGTTATTTGTGTCATATTTTAACGCTTGTTTTTATATTACCGTGCACGTACTTGTCATATGCGTGCATCTTTGCCTTCTGTCACGTGTGTCTAACTACTTTTACTATATTATTGTACGTACAGCCGTGGGAACACAACAGGCTGAAGGCTGCGTGCGCTGGCGTCTGCAATGCGTGTCATCTATCGCTTCCGTCAGAGGAGCTCCCCAAGGAGTGAACAAGATTTGACAACGAGACTGGACTTGTACACTTCACCATGAATTCCCTTCAAAGAATGGAGAAACTTCATGTGTATGTAGAAAAATAAAATATTTCGATGTCTCACTTTTGTCGTTCGTTGTTGCCGTGACTGCGAAAGCAGTTACACATAGGTGTCTAACTACTTTTTTGCATGTTCTTTTCTTTGCAATTTGTTGCTCACTGCGCAAAAAAACAGGCGAAAAAAGTATTAGGCCTGGCGGAAAATAAACAAAAAACAATGTTTGAACTGGGGACAAAAAGTTCATCCGATTGGAGTATTTGAGTAGATCAACCGTTCGTCTGGCAAGGTGCAACTGTGAGGAAAGTGTAAATGTGGAGATTAACAGTTGCTCTATAAGGAACAAACGTGAGGACTAAATGTTAGTCCTTTGAAAAGAATTGTGAGACTAACGGTTACTCACTAAAGTGTAAGTGTGAGGACTAAATGTTAGTTCCTTGAGCTCATCTGTGGGTACTAAGTTAGACCCGGTGCCATTAGTCCTTAAAGGGAATAATGGTTGTGGCAGCCCCATTAGTCACCAAAAAGCCAAACCAGACACCCTTTTAACACCATTTTGCCTTAGAGTGTACGCAGACAAGATCAGCTCTTCTCTAGCTACTGATGCGCTTCTTAATTTTGTTGAGAAAAACATGGCTGCTAGATACACTGCGTACGTGAGCACATCTGATGGGGCACTGAAGACCGTCCTAAGGTCTTTTTTTAAGTTCAACTTCATAAAAATTATCCAGCGCTGAATTTTGCAAGAAACGCACAAAAGGACATCAGAGGACGGGTGCTTTTCTGCGCTTCTGCGTGTTCGTTGCAAAATTTAGAGTTGCGCAACCCTCATGAAGCTGTAATGCCTTAGGAATCAAATAAAGTTTGTTGTGTTGAGTGGCTGGCTGACTGACTATGAGTATACTCCACAACGTGTTTTGTTTAACGGAACCCAACTATTGCGATGAACCACACACATTACACGGAGCTGATAACGGCCTAATCTGGTGTTACGAGAAAAAACAATCGGGGTAAAAATGCGTTTCAACTGGTCTCGCTTGCATCGGTCAAATAAACCTGGGCTGACTATTGAGCATGCGATGGTCAGCGTACTGTTTAGCGCTACCATTCGGCACGAGCATTTTGTATACCGGTAATGTTACGTTCGTACCGCCACTGGAAGCGCCGTACTGCTGGGCAGTAAGAAGCATAACGAAAAGCAAAAGAAGCGCGTGTGCTCATTCACTCGGCAAGTCGTCTACCATCGTAATATAAAACCAAAATACATTTATTAGTGGCGTTTTCACGAGTGTTCAAAGCCGGGAGCGCTTACACCAGCGTGCAGTAACTGTTCGTATATATCGTAAGGAAATTCGTTGCCGGGCTCGTTTCGTTCTTCATTGCCAACTTCGGCCTGCATGTAACAAACGGGACGAGAAAGAATACACATAACGAAAAACTATAGCGTTATAGTAGCCGCTCCTCTATGCTGATAGGCCATGAAATCTAGTGGCAAGTTATCCTAGAGCAAAGATAATGAGCGACAGTGCACTAACCTTCATCCCGGCCTTGTGGTCAAATATGTCACCATATTGCTTGACGAAGCAGTTTGCTTTGTTCTTGAATAGTTTTCGCGTCCGTTTGCTCCACCACTGTCGCAATCGTCCATTCCCGTCGTATTGGCTTCCTGGCACAGCAAAAAAAAAAAAAAAACTTGCACCATTCTAGTACACCATGCGCTGCCTGAAAACTGCTAGCACGGGCGCTCCCGCTTACTTCTACGGCAATAAGCAACTGCCATCTTGAGCCGACATCAAACATATCTAACCACAGCATCAAAATCGAGCTACGCGATTCATTCATTCCTCGCATTCGTATGACATCGGCATTTCGCCCCTGAAAGCTGAATTTGGTCTATCACTTCCTTCTTATCATTACCGCATTGCTATCCTTACCCTCTTTCATAGGTTCTTTTATTATTTTCTCAGTGAAGTGCCCCCATCACAGCTGCATCACGCATTTCCCAACGCACCAGTAATCCACTTCAAGTTGCCCGCCTGCCATCGCATACCTTGACGTTTTCTGCTTCATTATCCTTCAGAGTCGCTTCAGACTGAAATGGCCCCTATGACAATATCAACATCGCCTCATCATCTAATTTTCAAGAACGCATCACTAATCATCTGCAATGGTAATCGAATCATTGCTGTTCAACTTTTACTTGTAATTCCACCCATTATGTAACACCCCCTAAATGGGGCCCTCTAAGGAAATAAAACTGAGCTGAACTGATACATAAAGTGATAGCTGCTGACCTCATCGGCCCCTACTCACTTGAAAAAAAAAGTGGCTGTAGAAAACTACCGGCAAATTTATGACAGAAACTTCGAGGTATCGCATCCGATGGATGCACTTGGTGGCCATGCGTGTTTTCATACCATGAAAAGCGGGCCATCGAATCTTCCGGCCGCTTTCACAGTGGAAGAATTACGTGACTCAAGCGGGAACGTCGCAGATTACGTCATACCACCATCAAAATTTCAATGAAATGATTAGGATGTTGTGTAGGTTGCCTGCCAATCCAACCTTGCCAAATTTGAGGGCAATTGCCCCACCCGGTTTACTCTTTGCTAATTGTACTGAACTAATGTCATTTTTAAAGCGAAGTGCGCGTATGCTCTTCAAAAGTGACGCGCAGGGCTACGTAAGCCTGCATAAGCAGATGGCGTGTGAGCTATACCGCAGACTGTGTTGCACCAAGCCCCCCGTAACGCCATACCACTCGCCAACAAGAACGTCACTCATCACCAGTCACATGCAAGGTGGGGGCGCTGTGAGCGCTCAATGGTGATGGACGCACTCCACATCGGCTCCGTGGACTTTCTTCAACTTCTGCAGATTACAACCTCTACACCTTCAATGCTGGGTTTCTCGTCACCACCACGCCCTACGCTTGACTTAGACACCACTCCTGTCCAGGTGGGCCCAGCTTTGACACTTTAAGACAGTTTTCACTCCGGCGTCTACGCCGCCCCGCTAAGGAGACCCTTTTGGCGGCTGTCTGCCCAGCGATGGCGGCTGCCAACGTGGTTATGGGCTACGACCCTGTCTCAACGCAAATAGTGTCCATTGACGTTTCTTCTCCTTGACAAGGTATGCCATCAGAAGACAAATATCTTGAAGACGTGCTTCGAATATGGAAACGCAACCAAGCGCAATCCAAGTCTGGGCCCCCAGCAACAGCGAGACGCCGCAGCTGGCCGTCATTCCCCAGCTGTGCAAGGAACGCCGGTTCCAAGACCCACCGGTAGTGCGTCTACCTCTGCTCCCTTATCGCTGCGGATGAAGCAATGCAGGTGGCGTCAACGTCAGACGCCTCTTCTCTATCGAGATGACTACATCGTGGTCATAAAACCACGCATTCCCATCGAGCTGCGCACATGTGTCCCGGCTGATTGCGCTGGCGACGCAATTCGGAGCTACCTGGTTGACCGCACCACCACACTAGTTCACGTGTGGCTGATCTGGGAGCAAAACACCTTCATCTGCAGTACTAGCGTGCTGGCTATGGCAGAGAAACTCCTCGGTGACTTGCAGCTGCAAGTGGGGAATCGACATCTGCCTGTCCGTGGCCACGCTAAGGCATCAGGGGATACGTGCACGGGTGTGATCACCATTAACCCTGCTGAAACCGCGGAAAAAATAAAATCGGAACTGTATTGGCCTTGGGGAACCATCTTCGCAGTCCGAAAACTTGGAGACTCCAAGCGGCGGTGGTGACTTTTGAGGGTACGAAGTTGCCCCGCTTCCTCTTCTACCACTGCGTGGCTATGTTTATGCCCCTTACAAGAAAGCCGTTCCAGCCTGCACTAGGTGCGGCACTATCGGCCATCGGCCACCAGAGTGCCCTCACCCCACTACGACCCAATGTACCTAGGTGGCACCCTTGCCCCCAAAAGCGTCACTGATTATGATTGCCACCCCAAGTGCCTTCTCTGCCACGGTGCATACGAGACTTGGACTAGTGTCTGTGCTGCAAAATACCGGAAACCCAAGTCGCCCTCAACATCGTAAGTGCCCACCTCATCCTCGTCGCAACAGAACGAAGGCACCCGCCTGAAGCAGACTGCTCCTTCAGAACCGGCCAACACTTAAGCATTCCCACCACTCTTCGAACCAGTGGCGTCACCTCAGGGTGAGCAGTTCGGCAGGGGTTGCTTCCAAGCCTCTTTGTCCCCCTGCTCTCAATCCTCCTATACCTGAACTTGTGACCCTTCGCCAGCAGGTTGTGCAGCTTCAAAAGCAAAATGAATATCTAACAAAACAGCTCGCACTCTTAACTAAGCAACTTGCTCCCCAACAAAGAGGCTCTGCAAGCCCCTCGGTACTGCCGCTCCTGTTCAGGCGGCTACGCCGGCAACCTCCAAGCCTAGCCCTCACGCTACGCGCACTTCGAATAACCCGCCGGCTCCTGTAGCCGACGCACCTACTCCGGAAGCTCCGGTAGCTACTGCAGCACCTCAGAATCCCTTGCCAACTAACCCAATTCCTCCCAGTCTAGAACGCGTTATTCGCATGAAGGATCACCTTACGCGCGTCGAAGCGTCGATCAGTCACCTCATTGATAGCTACTCTGTCCAACGCGTAGTAGTAGAGGTCATTCAGGCCATTCAAGCCTGGGCAGTCACTTAGTTTCAACCGGAAGAATCGCGTTCGCGCTCCTCTTCGGTTTGCAGTATGGTTTCAGCTCCACGACGTCGTCATAAGGTACCACCACCTCGTCGTCAGGCAATCCGGCATCCGTACCTCTCCCTGCTTTTTCAGGCTCTGAGCAAGGCATGGAGTGTGAAATATGAAACCTAGGATATTCATGATGGCTACCAACCGTACATCTCTTTCAAGTTTGTCAGAAAAATTTGAGATTATACAGTGGAACTCTAGAGGGGTTGGGAACAGGCGAAAGTGCTCACACCTTTCCTTCTTCTTCCATTCACTTGGCTCTCAGCCGGCCGTGTTGGCACTTCAAGAATCTGGCGCGACACCAACTCTTCCTGGATATTGCTCCTATGTGGGAGGCACCACTGCATGCCTTCTTGTGCATAAGACGTACACTGCGATACAGGTCGCCCTTGATCTTGATCTTCTATACGACTATTGTATGATTTCAGTGCAGTCTCAACGGAGATGCCAACCATTAATTCACATAAACGTGTATTGTCCCCCTCGTCTTGCGAGGACCTCCTTTACGAATCTGTTTCATAGGGCGCTGCGAACAGCAGATCGTCAACCGCTGGTGATTGTCGGGGACTTCCACGCCCCCAGTCCTCACTGGGGTTACCACTATGAGCAGGCCCGGGGAAGAGAGCTCAAGGAGCTCATCTCCTCGCTTAGCCTCACACTGCTTACCAATCCAGTACAGCCCACGCGTTCCGGCGATTCGGTCACACGCAACACATGCCCCGACCTCTCCCTGACGCGTAATATTCGCTATGCTACATTGGGAAAACTTGGGCGAGACTTTGGGAAGTGACCACTTTTTGCTTCGCATTTCCTTCCCTCCGCGTCAGAAAGTGCGCCAATACTGAGGTCTGGCCGGTCTCACAGGCTGGACTAAATTTAGAATGCAGTCATTTCCTATGATCCCCAGCTCGAGCGAATACGTGGCGTGGGCACCCTACGTTCTTCATATGCAGCGGGCAAACTATTCGCACCCTCAAAACATCTAATTTGACTCCTGCAATCGACCCACACCTCTTACATCTCTGGAACGCGCGCCGCGGGCTTATAAAGCGCTGGAAACGTAACAAACTCTGTCGAAAACTTCGCGCTCGCATTGAGGTGCTCACTGCAGAGGCTGCGGCATACTGTGTGCAGCTTGCCGATTCAACTTCGGCTGACACCTGCACAAAGGTGGCGAACCAGACGAGCTCTAAGGGCACCTGGCGGCTATTTCGTAGCCTTCTGGACCCCTGCAGCACCCCTCCACACAACGCCAGCTCCGCCGTAGTCTGCATGCCTATCAGGGCACTGCAGATCAACTCGCACGACAATTGTGCGACCGATACATCTGTCATACAACTGACCCCATAGGCCCAGAATATACGTATTCCGGCACCCGTAACGCCGAGCTCTATGCGCCTATACAGGCTTTCGGATTAACGGACTGCACTGGCGAAAATGCGACAGGGCATGGCCCCTGGGAGGGATGACATCACAGTGTCGCTTCTGGCTAACCTTCCCGACGAGGCACACCGCCCACTACACCACCTGACAAACTTGATATGAGATGGCTCCCCGCTGCCATCGCAATAGACAACATCACTCGTCACATTCATACCCAAATCAGGCAAACCGGTCAGCATCGAGGCACTGAGACCAATCTCACTATCCTCCTGCGCCAGAAAGCTCATGAAAACCATGGTTCGTGAACGAACGCCTTTCTGTCTACCTGGAGGCCAGGGGGACCTTTGCTGACTTGATGTTTAGCTTTCGCCCACATTTGTCGGTGCAGGACATCATGCACCAGCTTCAACACGGCATAATTGAACCGACCACTATGCGCTGTAACGATAAAGCCGTGCTCGCACTCGATTTTAGAGGAGTGTTTGAATAACGTCAAACACAGTAGTATTCTTTCTAGCCTCTTTACCACAAACTGTGGCCAGAAGGCTTTCAATTACATTCGAGCCTTTCTATCTGATCGGCGCCGCTTTCATCCACCTCGATTCTATCGAACATGGCCCGTACCTATTAGGCGCACGGGGTACTCCCCAAGGTGCAGTCCTGTCACCCCTACTCTTTAACCTGGCCATGAAGAACCTCCCCTCCTTTCTGCGCGAGGTCGAGGGAATACACTACGCACTATACGCAGACAACATTACAATTTGGACCAATACCGGCTCCCTAGCACAAATCGAAAAGCGCCTACGCAAGGATGCCCTTCTGGTGAACGCCTACGCTGCTTCGTGTGGCCTAGAGTGCTCTCCAGCTGAATCGGCTATTCTCTCAGTATCCGAATTACCTCCCTTCCACGTTTTGCTCCCGTCTGGTCCCGTTCCATCAGTCGAGAAAAATCGAGTTCTTGGACACCACATCACTTCATCTTTGGATCCCAAGGACACAATCGCAAGCCTCCGACAAACCAGCGAACAGGTGAGCCGTATGATACGGCGGGTATCTACCACGCGTGGCGGCCTCCGTGGGACCTAGTCCATGCGGTTGGCTCATGCGTTTGTGACCAGTCGCGTCCGTACACCTCACTTACATTCGCCTGCGTCGTCAGCACGAGCACCAGCTGGACGTCTTCCTTCGTTCAGTATACAAACGTGCACTCGATCTTCCCATTGCCACCTCCCAACAGCTGATTCGCGGCACTGGGGGTACATAATTCTTTTGTAAGGCTGTGGGAAGCTCAATGTGTTAGCCAAGTTAATCGTCTGTCGCAGACGCCCTCAGCTAGGCATCAATGCGATCTCCGATCTAGACACTCCGACGCCCATACCGGAACTCTGGCGACAAAAACTGTGGGTGCAAACACTACCCCGCAACATGAACCCTGAGCTACATCCCAGCCGCAGGCTAGCACGTTCCACGGCACTTCAGACGTGACACTCTGACCACCCTGGCGTTTTCTACGTAGACGTCTCGGGCCCCTCCCCCTCAGGTCACTTCACGGTCACCGTGATCACAGAGGGAAAACACGTTGACCGCCTCACCTTTAGAGCCAACACTGTGACGCAAGCTGAGGGGGTTGCTACTGCTTTGGCCGCCTCGCACCCCACCTCACGCATCATCCTGATGTACTCGCGCTCAGCCTGTTCCTAATACCTTCAGGGTTCCATCGCCCCACTAGCAGCTGACCTACTTCGGGCAGCCTCTTGGTGCTCTAACACTCAGCCCATTCGTATAGTATGGACCCCAGGCCACTCGGGCCTGCCCGGAAACGAGGCGGTGAACGCCGCTGCCCATGCTTCTCTCATCCGGGCCGTTGCCCCTCCATGTCCCGAGTCGGAATCAGGCAATACGAATCTGACGCGCTTTCGTGAAATTCTTGCCTATTACCGGGCTTCACGCCACCTGTACCCGGACCCCACAAGTAGTCTGGAGAAAGCGGACGAGCGGACACTACGCCACCTCCAGACGAACACCTATCTCAGTCCGGCGGTCGTGAGACATTTTTTGCCGGAAATCAGTGGCACCTGCTCGACCTTCCAGATCCTGGATGACACCTACCACGTCGTCGCTTCGTGCCCTACTAACCCCCTTCCTTTTTCACCCTTTTTCCTCATTCCTACTAGAAGGGCTTGGGATGAGTACCTGCTCCGCTGCTCAAGCTTAGATGCTCAAAGCTCCTTGGTGAGGCGCGCTCGAGCAGCGGCCAACTTCATTGGCATCCCAGAAAAGGGTCTTGCCAATCAATCATGAATTATGCCACAACTATCTGGTACAATTTCTATAATAAAATGTTTCTAACATCATGCGAGTCTCTAACAAGTTTTCCTGGCGTTTCATAAGTATATTTCTTTTGCTGTTGTCAGGTGCTAGTCTAGGTCTTTGGAGAGTCCAACGCCATGTTGTTCGCGGTTATCACTGCGTTCCTATCCTCACATCTTGCCAGCGCCAGAGTTGACCTCAATGTGCCGCTTTACAAATGAGGTCATACATGACGTGTCTGTCAGGATCACGTGAGTCTTCCGCATGTGACAGCAACTGGGAGTCCCGTTACAGCACTCTTCAGAATTAGGAAATACACCATTTTGAAATCTTCTTTTCAGGACCACCGAGTGACATGTGTTTATGTTTTCTAGTGCGCACAGACGCCATGCTCACTCATCTGATTAGCATGAAACGTTTACTGAAATGAGTAAGATATAACTACGAAACAATTATTGGCTCATAGATTTACTGCTATCGCTAGCAGAGCTTCGGCTTTCGCACTAAACTGTGATGTTCTTGATTGTCGTTCTGTATTGTTGACACACTGATTTACGTTGCTTTGCTATCCTAGATACATGGCACGTGCCCATTTTGGGTGATTGGCCAAGAATGCAACGTAGAGACTGGTAAATTCTATTTTAGGTAATCTATAAAATTTAAAACCGAAAATAAAAAAATGAAATGTAAATATATGTAAAATATTCAACTTAACTACAAGTAATATGCTTTTGAGCCTGTATTCTAGACCACCGTAATAACCTGACGGGATTAATTTTGAAAACTTAAGTTTTAACCTAATGAAATGACGAAGAATTTCAAATACCATGTTAAAATGACGCTCGTTGAGTATTTTAATGAAATTACACACAGATCTTTTTACACCTTCATCTTCGTCACGTATCTCTCGTTCTCCTCCTTTTATTCCAAACCTAGTGGAAGGGCTCACGCCTGATATTGTGATTTTATTCGTGTCTCTTACCTTAACTAATTTTCTTTCTCGGTAAAAAAGATATGCAGTTTTTTACAGTGAAAAAGTTCATACACAATCATTGTAAAATGAGCCTGCTTACCGCGATCATCGTATCCATGGGTCATTTCGTGACCAATGACCGCGCCGATGCCTCCAAGATTGATTGAGCTGATATTGAAAAAAAAAGTAAAGATATTTCTAAAAGGCCGGACATGTTGAAAATTTTGAACACGGGTGCGCTTACGCGTTAGGAATGCTAAAATGCGCAAAATCTATTATGTGCAAGCACAAGCCATGAACTCACTCTGGCAAACCATGCTTGTAGAACGCACCTTGTAGTATCGCTGACGGGAAAACTGGAACCACCAGAGAAGATCGCGTTAGTAGGCGAGTTGTTGAATGCTTGGTTCTTAAATACAGTGCACCCACAGTAGGCAAATGACATGCGTCATTTATATATATATACTGAAATAACACGGTTCCGTGGTCGCTTTATTCCAGAACAATACAGCTCCGACGACGAAGACGAACGATGAAAAGAAGGATGACGGCTATCTATAGATGAAAAAGATGAAGCGCAATAAATGCTTACGTTAGGTTGATTATAGTCGACGTCGATATCTTTATACGCTAAATGCATGTACGCACATAGCGTACAAGCCGCATGCTCCTCATTTCCGTGATTGATTTTGAGCACTGATTACCTATGAGTGTGTGGCATACTCACGCATTTCGTTTCTGTCAGCACTGTAAAAAGCGTTAACGATTGCAGGACCCGAAGACCACCTGAAATCGAGCAAAAACGCAAGTTTCCAGGCAACGTTGCCTTTTGAAATATAGGCGAGCAGCCGGAAGAACTAAAGCCATGAGTCACTTTTGGCTGGACAGTGATTAGATTGATACTCAGTTAAACGACTCTTTCAAGACACCCCAGTCACGACCAAAAGTAGTTGCAAATAATGAATCACTCAAAATAAGCTATATATCATCATCATTTGTCATAGAACGCAGATATTTGAGTGGAAACGCATACGAGCTAAAAATTTAAATATGAATTGAGTTATCAGCTCATGTGTGCACTACGTCTTCGTTTACTTATTCGTTTAGTGACATATTCAATACTTCATGCTTGAGCGAGCGCATAAAATTAGAGACCTAATCAAGCTATCGATTAGATCATGCATGGCTAAACTAATATATATGTACCGAAACAACGCAGTGAATGCAATAACCTTGGGCATTACAGAGATACGAAGATCTTTTTTATTGCGCCGCGTTGTGAGCTAAGTATATCGAGTTACTTGAAGCGTTGGTCTACCGGTTCCTTAACGAGCATCTCTGTCTGGAAGAGTACGATTGAAGCTATTAAGTAAGAAACTTAAAAGTAGAAAACTGTGTGCGTTGACACTGACACCCCCCCCCCCCCCCCGTCTCCGACGCCCGTTCCGTGTCGCTACACCTCCAACCAAACTGTAGTCAAAAGTAACCTTGCGTCAGCACCGATCAACGGCCCTCGCTATGCTTTGTTTTGATTAGACGGCCGGCTTCCTCCGGTCCGTGCCAGTTCTGAGTTGGCTGTTTTCTGCCGGACAAAGCAAGAACCTCAGGCGCGAAGACCATTGAAAATGCACAGCTGTGGCTTTCCACAGGAAGCTCCCGACGCTGTTCCGTGCTCGGCCGCACCGCTTTTTACGGCGGTGAGCCTCGCCCAGTCCTGGTGCAGTGCCGTTCCTCTTTCTGGACTCCAGCCCGACCGGCTCAGCTCTCAAAGCCAATCCATTTCCCAAAGTTACAGATCCGTTTTGCCGACTTCCCTTGCCTACATTGGTCTATCGACTAGAGGCTGTTCACCTTAAAGACCTGCTGCGGATGCGAGTGCGGTCCGGCACGAAAATCACACTCCCTCACTCAGATTTTCAAGGGCCGACAGGAGCGCACCGGACAGAGCAAGAGGGGCACTGCTTCACGAAGTACAGTAAAAAAAACTGTGGTCGGGGCTTTTGTCTACAGAAAATGCAGAATGGTTTTGCAAGCCATATTTGGCAACCAGGAATATACAATACGGCCTTGATTACAATAGGCTGTCAACGGCCTTTATTAGACATGGCATTTCAGTAGCGCAGTGCGTAGAGTTTAACAGTTTTCAACACTTTGCCTCAAGCGTAAAAAACAGCATATCCACGTTGTGAATGAAGATGAGTGCGGCGAAGCGTTCGTCCATCCGTCCGTCCGTCCTTCTGTCTGTCTGTCTGTCTGTCTGTCTGTCTGTCTGTCTGTCTGTCCGTTCATCAACTATACGAAATCGTCCATCCATGTATCCATGCGTTCGTCAACTATACGAAATCGTCCGTCCATCTATGCGTCTGTCCAACTGTCTGTCTACCTGCTTGTCCATCCCTCAACTATACGAAGCCGCCAACTACATAAAAACCGCTAACGCCATCTAGTGATATTATTTCTGAGGTCATATACACACAACGTCATCTATTGAGTAATTAATAAACTACAGGTGGCTGCACACTACTGCTACTACTACAGATGAGGGGACGACCCTCGCCTCAAGGAGCTTCGCCCCTAAAAAACGTTTATTGATTTTTCGCAACCGCGCAATACATGGCTCTAAAAACCACAGCACTTACGTCAACGTCTTGTTGAAAGGCTCCCGTAGCTCGAGAAGTCCGTTCTTGTAGTTGTTGTCAGAGATATCCTCCTGGATTCTCACAAACGGTTCATCATGTCTGAGTTCGTCGAGCTGAAACCAAAGGACGCATGTCAAGGCGCAGCCAAAAACAGTTTAAAACGTGTATTGCTGGCTCACGTGTCTGTACAGATGTTCCAGAAAGTCAGTGTCCAGCATCCACTCTGGGTATCCGATATTGGGCGTCATATTCTTCAACTAGAAAGAAGACAGGGGTGAATGAGTCTACTTTTATTTTCAGTTACCTCACGACGCGTAGTTGGCGATACTTTGTGGCAACAATAGTACAAACGTGCACTGTAAACCAGTTTACACCCTTAAGGGTGCTTTTAAAGTCTGAAACTAACAACCTACAATTATTTTGCGCCCTTGAGGGAGTTTTCAATGTCTAGAACTAGGACCCTATACAGTTAGGGTGTTTTGGTTTGCCAAAATACCCATACCGTAGGGTGTTCGTTATAGACGTAAAGAAACCCTTAGCAGTGCAAAATGATTTGCAGTGTATACGGACTGATAGATATGTACGTGAGTGCGAGCGTAGATTACTCACTTATTGAAACCGAAAACGTAGTGTGAAGCAATGCACGTGCTTTTACTTCCAGTGTCGTATAGTTCGTGTCGTACCGGCGTAACTTCAACTAGAACAGTTACGTCAGTCTAGCGGCCCGATTTGCAGCGACATGATACATACATACATACATACATACATACATACATACATACATACATACATACATACATACATACATACATACATACATACGTACATAAATATATACACACATACATACACATACATACATACATACATACATACATACATACATATACATACATACATACAATACATACATACATACATACATACATACATACATACATACATACATACATACATACATACATACATACATACAGACATACATACATACATACATACATACGTACATAAATACATACATGCATGCATGCATACATACATACATGCATGCATACATACATACATACATACATACATACATACATACATACATACATACATACATACATACATACATACATACATACATACATACATACATACATACATACATACATACATACATACATACATACATACATACAATGCCCTTCCCCTGTAAAGAGCATCACGTAAGGTGCGTTCACACTTGGCCTTGAAGAGATCAGTCAGTCAGTCAGTCAGTCAGTCAGTCAGAGAACTTTATTTGGTCCTGAGAAGACGAGAATGCCCCCGTCAGGGGGTACCGTCTGTGGGCCCCGCCCACGATGGCACCGGGAGGTTAAAGCTCTCGGCGACTTCGCGGGCTCTCTGGACAGCCCTTAGTTGCTGGTCCTTTGCAGAGCTGGTGATAAGCTGCAGCCAGTCTTCCTCAGTGGAGGGAGACCCTGAGCCCCCGTGCAAGTCGTGACACTGCCACAGCATGTGCTGGAGAGTGCACCTCGGATGCCCACAACGTGGGCAGCGTGGGTCTATTCCGTCTACGAATTTTTACCAAATAAACGGACATGGATACGTGCTTGTTTGTAACATTCGCAGGGTGATTGCCTGTGGTATGTTTAGATAAGGGTGTGGAAGCGAAAACTTCCTACGCACTTGCTGATAGTGCTCACAGACCTCATTGAAAGTGAGAAGAGGGTCCTTTTGCCACTGCCCTCCCTCAGCCTCCAAGTGCCCACTTCGGCGCGGTGCGTGAGACCTCGCGCCTGGGAGTGTGTAAGTTCGTAGGCGTTTGGGATGGTTTCGTGAGCATTACTGCCCACATGACCAGGGAACCAAATTATACGCTTTTTGCCTGTCCAAGATGCAGCAGAGAGAGCGCGCGCAGCTTCTTTGCACACCGAGCCTTTCATAAATGCTCTAGTGGCGGCTCGCGAGTCCGTGTAAATAGTAGAACGGTTCGTTGTGGCCATGGCGAAGGCCACTGCCACCTGTTCCGCTTTGTCGGCATCCGAATTTTTGAGCGTAAGTGATGTCAGCAGCTCTCCCCGTAACGACGTAGCTGCTGAAACAAAGTGATTGGAAGCTGCGTATTGCGCTGCGTCAATGAAGGCGACATTGTCCTCAATCGTAGCCGCTGTTTGAAGAAGGGCTCTGGCCCTTGCTTTGCGTCTGCTGCAGTTTTATTGGGGGTGCATGTTTCTAGGTACCTGAGATACTGTATACATTTCCCTGACTATGATAGGGAGCGCGCACTCCCTCTGTGTGGCAATGGGACACCGTATACCAATATGCGCTAGTAACTGTCTGCCAGCCTCCATGGAAGCCAGTCCTGCAACTAGGGTGACCTGTTGTGCCTCTAATATTTCGCTGAAGGTGTTGTGGACACCCAGCGCCAATAGATGTTGTGTAGTGGTGCTCTGTGGGAGACCCAGTACCTTTTTCATGTTCTTGCGAATTATTGATTCTAATCGGGCTTCATCCCTCCTGCTCCACTTGTGGGCCAGAGCTTTGTAGTTGATGTGGCTCATTAGGAAGGCGTGAAAGAGTCTACGAAGGTTCTCCTCGGATAACCCCCCTCGTTTGTTGGCCACCCTCGTGATTAATTTTGTCATGGAATCGGCTTTCACTGCGATGCGTTCTAACGTGTAGGCATTACTGCCATCCTCCTCCAGGAACATACCGAGGATTCTAACTTTCTTTACGACCGGAATAATAGAGCCGTTCGTTGTGGTGATCAAGATATTGGGGAAACTTCCTTTCTTTGCAGCTATTGTTGGCCGGTAAAGGAGCAGTTCCGATTTGTTAGCCGACAAGCAGAGTCCTGCCTTGTGAAGAAAATCTTCGACAACCCTGATCGCTGTTTGTAATCGCTCTTCAATTTGCCTATCACTGCCTCCCTCGCACCAGACGGTGATGTCGTCAGCGTAGAAGGCGTCACCGAGATCTTCAATCTCCGCCAGACTGTGGGAAAGTGCTCTCAGCGATACGTTAAATAGAAATGGGGTTAGCACTGCCCCTTGTGGAGTGCCTCTGGGTCCAAGATCAAACGTCTTCGAGCCGAGAGACCCTAGGCGAATGGTAGCTTTTCTTTTCTTAAGAAATGAGCTGATTTAATTGTAAAAATGTTGTCCTAGACCCGCTTCTTTATTAGAATGAAGTATGTGAGAGTGTTTGACCTTGTCGAAGGCCTCTTCCAGGTCAAGTGCCACAACAGTTCTGGTGTCTCTGGAGACCCTGCCAATGATCTCGTGTTTTAAAAGCAACATTACATCCTGCATTGACATGGACGGCCTGAATACAACTAGATTACATGGGAATAGATTCCTTTCCTCAGCAAATTGAGTGGCCCGCTTGAGGATAACGTGCTCGGTGACCTTCCCTACACATGAAGTGAGAGATATCGGCCGGAGCGAGCCAAGCTCCAGGAGTTTCCCCGGCTTCGGAATGAGGATGACGGTCGCGTCACGCCTCTCTATTGGAACCTCGCCGGTTTCCCACACCTCGTTGATTTTTTTCGTTAGAAGCAGAATATCCTCGTCAGGTAAATTCTTTAGGAGTTTGTTACTGATCCCATCGGGACCCGGAGCTGATCTGCCGTTGAACTCATATAGAACCTCTCGTACCTCTGCGCACGTGAAGGGGGAACTAAGAGGGTCTATTGCGTTCTCTGGCAAAGCAGGAGGGTAGTCATTGCGTGAGGCGGGCTCTGTGCAAAGATATCTCGAGGCGAGCTCATCGATTTGTGTCTCTGTCAGACCAGAGTTCGTTAGATTGTGGATAAGTCTGTCAATCGTAAGCTGCTGATTGATTTTGGATTGTTTATCTCCCAGTAGATGTTTGAGGAGGTTCCACTTCGCACCACTCCTCATTTGCCCGTCGACGGCATTGCATACTTCGTCCCATTGCTGTAGAGCTAGCGTTTCACTATGCTCATCTATCTGCCTATTAAGTTCAGCATTTTTTTTGCGTAGGCGTCGGTTTAGTTTCTGCGTTTTTCATTGAGCCTGCAGCGCGTTTTTAGCCTCCAGAAAGTGGGCTAATCGACTGTCCATGCGCTCTATCTCTCTTTCTGTCTTCACTTCCTTTGTGGAAGCAGCAACGTCTTCTTTCAGGCGAGTTATTAATTCGTTTAACGAGTTGTATTTATTCTCGTCTTGCTTTCTGATAGCTCTAAATAGGTCCCAATCTGTGACGTGAAATTTTCTGAGCGGTGGTAACGGGATTCTTATCGCGAGGCTGGTAATGTAGTGATCACTACTAAGATTCTTTTGTGTGTTAGTCCATATGGGTTCCTCTGCATTCCTAACCATGGTCAAATCTGGTATGGTATCTCTGCTAACCGAATTGCCTATTCTGTTGGGGTATCGTGGATCAGTGACCAATGTGAGACCACAAGCTATGATCTGTGCTGCGAGGGCTTTGCCTTTTGCGGTATCCTTAACATAGCCCCAATCTTGATGATGTGCGTTAAAGTCCCCTGCTATGATGAGCGTTCGATCACCTGCAATTTTACACGCTTTGTGGAAAAGAGCATGAAACGTCTCTTTTCTGTCGGCTGGTGAGCTGCAAACGTTTAAAATAAAAACGGATTGCTTAAGTTTAGCGTTCGGGATGAGCTCGATCATGATGTGTTCATTATTTAAGTCCGGCCTAACGTCATGACGTAAATAGGCGAGATCCTTTGAGAAGAGTGTCGCTACACCCCTCTTGCCATCCTTGAAATACGCTTCTGCACGATAGTGACGAAGAGCGATGACATCGGTGAGCGTTTCCTGAAGGAGGATTACTGATGGCCTTTCGGTAGCAAAGCTAAGAAAGTGTTGCAATAATGCCTTTATTTTGCGGAAGCTGACGCAATTCTATTGTCAGATTACTATATTGCTTGCGTTAGCCATTCTACTGACTCGAAGGGGGTGTACCAAGCAGTGCGTGCTGCCTGTATAATTCTAAAATTTGAAGCCTCGCGGTGTGCTCGGTCAGTTGGAGCCTAATAGGAGTAATTTCAGCAATGACGTCATTTCTTAGCTTTTCAAGCAGTGTTTGGATGCTTGAGACGTTAAGCGCCTCCTCGTCCATGCGCTCAGGGCCTGCCCTGCGTTTCGCGCCTCTGTTGACGGACGCTGTGGCTGCGGTAGCTTGATCGCTAGACGCGCGCTCTCGCTGCTGCATTTCTTGCAAGATTGACTTATTATCAGCTAGTTCCTGTCCAAGAGACGCATTCTCACGCTCTAGTGATTGTATTTTGTCTCGCGTTTGCTGTGACAGTTGCCCTGTTTGCGCGGGGGCATGGGCCTCACCTGTTCCAGCTACCTTGTCCGCCCAGGTAGGTTGCGAGTTGAAGCCACCCCGCGAACTCCGAGAGCGTTTCGTGGCGGCGTTCCTTGGAGCAGCCGCAGCTGGTGTCGTGGTAGAAGCGGCGATTTCCCAGTCTCCGGCGTTGCTCGTAGCGTTCTTCGTCTTGTGACCGCCTTTCCTACGTCGTCTTCTTACAACGCAGGGAACTTGGTATCTGTTTTTGCAGGTACGGTCACCGGCGAAGTGAGCGTCTCCGCATAGCGCGCACTTCGGTTGCACACATTCGTGTTCGTTGGCGATGATCGAAGTCCCGCACTTTTCACACACTTTTTCAGTCGGTCTAGGGCAGACATCGTGCCTGTGGCCGATTCGGCCACTGTTACGGCAAGTGTCGATTTGTCTCCTGTACAGTGTACAGCGTAGCATGTTGGGGCCGCAGTGAACATAGTTGGGCACTTTCATGCCGTTGAACAGTACAATTGAAGAGATCGAAACCAGCGAAACTTTGAAAACTGGCTCTTTTCGCCGCCTAAGCGGTCGGAAGACCACGCCGCGTGACCGGCGCGCTAAAATCGGTCCAAGCGCGATTTTCCCGCCACACGAAACCAGATCCGGTTTTCGCTTCACAGCCTTGGCTGCGCTAGATCAAACCACGGGACTTAATCAGCCGGCCCCAGATTCAACATGGCGGCACAGGCATCGGGGGTAACTGATATCGGCTCAAATCGAAAACTACCTGTGCAGCACGACGAAGCTTGATGGCCTCAACGAGGACGCGCTCATCGAGAGCCTGACTTGGATTACGATCACCGAGAACTCTGGAAGTAGACGGTGCAGCGGCAGCGAGTCGGCATGCCCCAACGTGTCACGCGTTTGTGTATACAGCCAGCTGAATGCGCCGCCGCCGCTGCCGGAACGTTCGCTCGTGTCGTTTCTGCTGGCTTATCTCCCAAGACAACCTTTGAAAAGGTGTGAGCTGTTAACTTCTTTACTAGAATTCGCTACGAACTTTAGTTCTCAGAAAGCAGGCCAAATCGAATTAATTGTTAAGGTATTGACGGCAGCGGCGGCGGGATGGGGCAGAACTAATGTGAACATCTTCGACGCGCGCGGTCGGGGTTTTCCGGCTGCTCTGGCGTTTCTGTTTTTCTTCAACTCAAGTGTGAACGCGCCCGTAACACCCCATATACACCGGCGGAATTATCTGTTTTTTCGTTAGAGAGTTTTCTGTCTCTCAGCTAAATATCAGCTTTAATAAAATTTTAACAGATACGCAGTCTGACAAAAAATTCCTCGGCTGAGAATCAATAACTGTATTCACAAGTCCATAAGGCCTGCTACGGTATGTCTTGTTCAGAGATTTGCCCGTAAGAGACACATAAGATCGAAACTAATGCTAATAACGGTCTGAACACAATAGCTCCAGCGTTCATAATTCTATTTTTGCAAAAAAGTTTTAACATTTCTTTTTTGTGTTTCACCAGATCGGATGACGGTACCTCAGCTCATGTCTTAAAGTTCATTCGACGTTATGTACTGCATGGTTACTATTAAATTTTTCAGTGTGGCTATAGCTTGCCTTTTTGGAGCTTTCTTTGATCACTGGTGACTCTTAGGAACAAACTGCATTTTCTTATTTTGTGAGACCTCAAAGAACGAAGATCAAACAGCGTCTTCGGTGTTGTCAAAAACACAGTAGCTGCACAACGAGCGGCATGGGGATCGCACGACACCGATGTACAATTTAGACAATTTTGTCAGCATAATATACATATTGCGATTGAAATATTTTTATTTGCAATGTTGTTATGAAGCGTCGTACCCCCCCCCCCCCCCCCGTAAGTAAACTGGTGTTGTTTATTTGAAAAAAATGTTCTTAATTCAAATATGAAAAAAGTATTGGGAGACTCCTAAGATTCCTCTTTAGAAGTTGAACGCAATAGTGATACATTTTCCCTACTGCTTACTTCGACAACTTGATGCATGCCCCACCACGATGGTCTAGTGGCTAAGTTACTCGGCTGCTGACCCGCAGGTTGTGGGATTGAATCTCGGTTGTGGCAGCTGCATTTCCGATGGAGGCGGAAATGTTGTCGGCCCGTGTACTCAGATTTTGGTGCACGGTAAAGAACTCCAGTAGGTCAAAGTTTCCGGAGCCCTCCACTACGGCGTCTCTCATAATCATGTGGTGGTTTTGGGACGTTAAACACCTAATGCATATATTTCATTGTATGATGTTGCTCGAGAAGTTAAAATTCTGGATTACTACATACAATCGATAAAGTTGAAAGTGGCCTGTGTCAGGAAAGCTTTTGCTTATGAAGGCATCACGTGTAATGGCTTGCGTGCTTTAAAACACGAGCAGTTATGCGCATTAAATGTTTTGGAACTTGCTAAGCACCCACTACGTGGTTTTAGGGGGACACGCGCAGTAATGTGTGTGCCTTTTGTGAAGGGTGGCTGGCTAGCAACCACATTGTCGTTATGATAATCAGATGTTCTAGCACCCAGTAGCAATTTACACTTATACCACACAAGTTTACTGCGATATTAGATGTTGTATTGTGAAGCCTTTGTATAGGACTTCTGTGTTTGTAAAGCTACAAAGTTATTATCACTGAGTTTCAAGCAGAGGAAGCTATCTTTACTTTACTTCCAAGTAGATACGTGGTTTTGTGGTAGAGTGCCTTCTTGCCCTACAATTGATTATTTATTTATTTACTTATTTATTTATTTATTTATTTATTTATTTATTTATTTGTGGGGCCTAACGTCCCATTACCACCATATGATTATGAGAGACGCCGTAGTGGAGGGCTTCAAAAATTTCGACCACCTGGGGTTCTTTATCGTGCGCCCAAATCTGAGTACATGGGCCTACAACACTTACGCCTCCATCGGAAGTGCAGCTGCCACAGCCGGGATTTGATCCCACGACCTGCGGGTCAGCAGCCGAGTACTTTACCACCGTGGCGGGGCCTACTTGCCCTACAAACGGCCCTGGCTGGATACTCACTCGGACCCGCATGTTTTTGTTTCATTTGCACCTTTCTCGAGTTTTCAGTCGCGCATAAGATGATTTTTCGCTTTCAAGCAATGACATCCATACCGACGCCCACCGTTACACCAACGCCGACACTGATGCCGCAGTTCCAACGAAACGAATTATTTCTGTATTCCTTCATTAAAGAAATACCATCACCATCCTACAGCTTTTTACGGAATTCCCACACAATCGTGTGCCGATATAAGAATATTCAGTAGTTTTCTAAAGAGCCCTTATGTGTCCATATATCCCAACACTGGATGGACCAGTATCTTTTCCTGTCCTTCTCTGCAGATCACCAATAATCCACATATTTCTCTCAATTTTCTATATAATCCATATGAGATCATATCACATATCCCAATACCCAGGACGCTATCATCCTCTTCTAGGCTCGACTTGCCCTGATTTGTCACGAGGAGCAAAAATGCACTCGTAGCTTATATTACAAATACGTGCCATACCTTTTGTTGCGCTCTTTGTTTGGTTACTGCATCCATCCACTTTATTTTTTGTAATCTTTCTTGAAACGTGCGCTTCATACTCTTTACAAGTTTTTCCACCTTGAAGGAAGACGTGGGAAGCAACGGTAAGTGCGATTTTTTGAATAAAACTTTTTCTGAAGGCGATCAGAATCATACCATTTGACGCGCCGACGCACAAAAGCAAGCACACTTTTTACACCATGACATATAGTAAGGGACATGGCGGGTGCCAGCGTACAAAGAACTGTAAGCTGCTAGTCGCAATTCTGAACGCTGAAGTGATGTAGGTCAGGGCAGCTCCAACCTCAGTGACTGACTCACTCTACTTCTTTTGCGTACACTGATCTCTCTTACTTTTTAAAGACGATAGTTTTTCTTGAGGAGCTTCGACAAAAAAATTTTGGTCTGTCTGCATGTATGTCTGTACATTTGTCTGTTTGTCTGCCCCAACCGTACCTCAAAGGGCACCAAACGGCCAATGCCTTTTGCAGCGCCCTCCAATATTTCTCAAGGTTAAGAGTTCATAGTCATGCGATTCTCAATTAAAAAGCAATTATTGCGCATATCTGAGGCGCCATAACAACACCTCGAAGTTTTGTATGCCTGCCTTTATACTAGAAAAGGTACACACAAGTAACTCTAAGAAATGTAGTGCTGACAGTGCAACGCGATGCTCAAAAAGGTGTTTCCAACGCTTTGCTACGACGTCACGGAGGTGGCACCTGCCCATCGTTTTGCGTTCTACACCTTATCACCTCCGAGACTGGCGCGCATCTTTCTCTGCGGGCTGCACGCCTTCGTTTTTGAAGATAACTACCAGATGGCGCTTGTTTCTAACATGCCTCGATGCGCTAGTTCAGCTCCGCTACACGCTCGAGGCACTCTAACGCAGCTCCTTTAGAATACCATTCCCAATTTTCTTGCGCAGAACATCAAACAAACGTTTTGTTCACTCTCTTCAGACGCAAGACTATCGTCTTTCTACTACATTTGGGGTGTAACATGCAGATTTGGAACCACTTTTTCTCTGTTTATTCCCATTAGCTTATTCTGCTGACTAGCAAGCGCTCGTCTTGTTAACCTCTCGGCATTTCCTTTTCTTGATTTCTCTCCCTAAGTAACCGTTCGTGCAACATCTGACGCCGACGTTATCACGTAAAATGCCAACAAGTCCCTGAATCGAAATAAATCGTTCGACTTTTATGCTACCATTCATTACTGCATAGTGCAATGCACGCGCATCGGGTTGTGTACCATGGTCACAAAATGACCATGAAGGCTTCGTGTGTCATATCCTTTGCGCCAATCCCGTGTTGTCTCACCCGTCACGAGACACGTGTGAGATGGCTGTCACGAGTAGGTGAATCACGGATGACGTCATTTATGTAACCCAAACGGATCAACCGCTTGATAATCGAAGCAGGGAGTTAATCATGCGTTGAAAAATTTCCTACTCTAGTACGCACAATTGGTCCACTACTTCTTTATGGCTTCTACTGCCGATATTTAGTTGACTTTCGACTAGAGCCAACATAAGCATAAGTTTTTTGGGCCCATTCACTACATTCTGTGTAGTGTAGGGTTTTAGATAAGTTTCAAATGCGAGCACAAGAAGCAGGTAACGTGTAGGGCAAGTTTAGCTGTGTGGTTTTCTGGGCCAGTTGGTACATTATGTGTAATTCAGGGCTGAAGCAAGTTATAAGCGCGAGTCCTACAATCTACTAAAAAAAGAAAAAAGAACATTCATGGCTTTCATCTTTGACTCATCATAGGCGAATGCGACGGGGATCATGTCAAGTTTTTTGTAACAAATTTAGCAGGCTTACGTCTTTTTTGGCACGTGCGCTGAACTTCTTCATGACGTATAGACGACCGACGACTTCCTTCATGGCGGATGCAACCAGCCTAACGCATGTCTTCCAGAGCGGAGGCTCCTTCATCAGTCCTTTGGAGACCTTGTTGAAGTTAAGCTTGGCTTCGCGGAAGCGTTTGGAAGCGTAGCTCGCTCGCGTCAGCACCGCTCGCCAACCCATGTAGTTGTACAAAACCCGCCTGCACGAAACGTGGAGAATTACGCCGATTACATTTCTAGCGAAACCACGAATTGTTGGTATTCGAGTTCTCACTGGGTGGCTCCGTTTACAGGAGGTCTTAGATGAGATTACTTCTTCACAAAATTTTCGCAGAGTGCTCATGTGGTGGAACTTGCGTGTGCGTGTAGGCCTACATTTCATAATATTCTGACGTTACGCCACATGGCACCTATATATTGAAGACAAAAGTATTGACTGAAACTCTCCGCTGAGTGAGGTATTTCCAAATTGTGTGCCAGCATACCTCGGTATGCTGACGCACAATGTAGTATTATATATGCGTTATTTATGAGACCTAGAAGGCTGTAGTGGCCTTCAGTCTTTCGCTGCCAACTGCATGACGTGATTACTTCGGAGGGCAGGACTGTAAAACCCTACTCTTTTGCTGCGTCCATTCTACGGTACAGTCGCTTCTTGAGGGAACCATCAAGTTCTTTTTTTTTTTTGCACAAACTTTGTGATTTACCTAACAACTTTATGTTCACCGTCATGGCCACGGGCGCACTGACTAACGCTCGCAGGTTCAAGTGTAAAAGTATATCCCATAAACTGAACGAATTTTGCAGGATTGGTCACTGCTACTGGCAAGTTGTATTTTTGTTGTCTATTTTTGTTACATCTGCAACGTAACTAATGCAAATAATGTCCACTGTTCTTTCCCTGGCTCTCTTATCGCTTGCTTATTAATCAGGTTAACACCGCAATACAGTAACGCGAAAACGTAGTGGCCTAAATTGTTTCTGCGCCAGATAGTTACTCGTTGAGGAAACTGCACTGCCCTTCTTCTATCTTATTTTATGGTTCCGTTGTCACGTCTTTAGGCACGCACAAAGAAGTGCGCTGTTTTTTTTTCTGCACGCCAAAGTGAAGAACGCTAACGTATCGATCATGTAATATAGCATGCTAAAAGAGTAACATAATGTCCAACATCGAAGGTCGCAGGTTTAGTCTTGGTCTGTGGCAAGTCATCTTTTCATCTATTTTTCTTTCTTTATATTTACATTACGATTAATTATAATAGCATCCTTTATATTTTCCTTGAAATGATTGTCTGGTATATATCATTATTATTCTGTCTAACAAATAAATCAAGCTCTTCATTGTAAAGTTCTTTCCAGCGGTATTCAGGCATCACACAATGCGAACTGCGTAACAATTTGGCCATTTAAATCTTCACCATTTCGATGGGCCCAGCTAAAATTCTTCCTTGGTGGCTAACTCGCTTCTCGTTGGAGTTATGAATATCGTCAATGTGGGCATGTTTCCTACATTGAGTTGTGTTGATCGATAGTGTAGTGAGTACCTTGTAACTGTGCTTATAGTAGTGGTTACCTCAATAGATTACATCATGGGTTCTAAAAAGCGTAGAGTTTTCTAATAATCACTAGAGGCAACTCTGGCGCTAGTGTCTATGGGAACTGCAACGCACTGCGCTTCAGCGAGCATGGGAATGATAGGTAGTACACAGATTTGTCTAAAATTCGTACTTCTGCCCTGCTTCTGGCTGCGTGTGTATTCGTGTGGCTTGGAGCTGTATTCTCACGAAACAAAAACCAACAAATGTACACCAATTGCGCTTCACTACCTTATTTCTTTAGGCTTATCATTTGTAATCGGGTCACAAAATTGAAAAGATTTTGTTCTTTTTTTTTCAAAACTAAACCGAAACTAGCAATAAAGGAGGCCGCAAGTGCGATTCTGCACCCGCAAGTACGAAGACTAGCAAATTAGTGTACTACTCATCATTCCCATGGTGGCTGAACGAACGCAGCGCCAGAGTCCCTTCTAGTTAATTTTAGGAGACTATGCTAGAAAAGCCACTCCTGCAGCTTTCAGTGTGGCTGTGCTGCCCGTGCCACGCGGGCTTGGCGGTTTTTTTTTTTTCAGATACGTCAAGTTCCTTCAACTAGTTATCAACTACCACAACTGAAAATATTTGCGGCTAGACTTACGGGCTTACTCTCTTCAAAAACTTTGTTGTGGAGGCAAAGTAGCGCTCGGCCATAATGGCTACTGGTTCGTCCTCAGTCAGCGTAATGTTCACCAACGAGAACTCCTTGTTCAGGGCGTCAAGAAGTGGCAGCTGAAAACCGAAACGCAACAGTTCACTTGATTGTTACCACGACACAACTTTGTTGTATATATGTTGCCTCCAAGACGGCGACCGCCAGTCACCATGGTGAGGCCCCATTGCTATAGTCATCGGACCAGCCGGACATTCTGCTGTGTTGTCAGTTACGTGTTTTTGTTACGGTATAACGTGACAATATATTGTCGCAGCGGTCTCTGAAACACACAGCGGATGCGCGCGTGCGCCTGCTGATAAACGTTTCTCCTTCCTTAATAAGAAAAAAGAAAGACCATGAGGTTGTATTGGTAGTGATCGCACAAGCCTGACGTCCTGTTCTACTGTCAGTCATAAGTTTCTGTTGTGGTATAACGTGGTAATGTATAAAGTGAATTTGAGCTAATTAACATTTCGCGGGACTGTAAAAAAATGCGTGCAGTAACCAATACAGAATCATTAAAGTAATACGAAGACAATAACTAAATGCCTCTTACGTCAACAGGCTTTCGTTTTCTTATTGATACGTAAATTCTCCACACAGTTCAAAAGGAGTACAAGAGCCGCAATTTTCGTCGTCCGGGACATTCTACCAATGTAATTACGCCTTAAGATCCTCTGCCTTCACTAACTCGCAACATGCTAACCCGATATCAAGGCAGGGCAGTATTGTTATACAAAGTTATCGCGATAGTATCTCAGAGAGACCTTTGAGCGTTTGCATTTCTGTGTTGGAATATATTTCAAAGATTTACTCATATCTCATTGTAACACTTTCACGGTGTATGAAAGACATTGCGATTATGGGCAGGACATGGGTGTCGGGCTACTTTTTTTGTTGCCGTTGAGCTGATGTGTTTCGAAAGGGGAGAGGAGGATTTTGTGGGCTACGCCAATCAAAGGCGTGCCGCTGGTCAGTGGCAGAGGAGAGTATGATTGAAGTAGATTTCTCTCAAGTCTGGTGGTGAACACTCTGTTTGCTTCAGATGGTATTTTGATAGTTATAACAAGAACGTGGACTCGACTACAGTGGTAGAGAGACCTATCTATTTCGCGAGTATTGTGTTGAAGCCCCACCGACGCTATGCAGCACAATGATTGTCTAGTGTGTCTGTGTCTGTGTCTGTGTCTGTGTCTGTGTCTGTCTGTCTGGCTGTCTGTCTGTCTGTCTGTCTGTCTGTGTATGTGTGTCTGTGTGTGTGTGCGTGTGTGTGTGTGTGAGTGTGTGTGTGTATGTTCGCTCTTTCCCTGCCATTTCTTTTTCTTTGGTTATGTGTTCACTTTGCCATCTTGCTTTTCCTTGAGAATTTTGATTGTGAACTTGAAGCACTTCGTTGCCAAGGCTTGCAACAGTTAATAGTTAACTTGAAGCTCAATCACCTTATCTCGTGGCGCAGGTGCACCCGGAAGGTCTGATACAATGAAGCAGACATATCTTATCATGGTTATAATAATTCGCATGAATATTAGAAAAAGAAACTAGACACGTTTCATCAAAATACACAATGCGCGTTATTCAAAGTTTCTAATGCTTGCCAACTTTCCTTTGAGTGAAGTAATATAAACTTTCCGACTGGAATATTCCAATCATGGATAACGCATTTGGTCAAACAGTGGTATCGATAGGCAGAGCTTTGCCAGGTGGCGTTTACTTCAATGATATTATTTTCTACAGAACAAAATAGTGTGTTTAGTTTAAGATCTGCCGACTCTGATAGCTTGTCATCCCTTGGAGTACGGATACGTTTTAATGTGGCTGCTATGTGTCGTTTATTTTTCAATGCACACGACGAAATAAAGGATTGGATCAATTTCAATATGTGAACTTTAACGTACTAAAACCAAGATATGACTAAGAGGGACGCCCCGGTGGAGTGCTTTGACAATTTCGGCAATGTTGAGTTGTCAACGTGCACTGATATTGCAGTACACGGGCTTCTACCACATCGTCTCCTTCGAAATGCAACCGCCGTGGCCGGGATCAAACACGTGACTTTCCGGACAACTGCCGAGCCCATAACCGCTACACCACAGAGACAGAGAAGGAGAATCATTTCGATAGAGAGCCGAAGATGTTTGTTGGCTTTTCACCTGGCATGCTACCCCAGGCACCGGGTGATAACTATGATATATGCTGTGATGAACACATAACACTTACTGTCACACACACAGACTGTGCTATTCACAGAGTTTCATTGATTCTTGTAGCCCGCAAGAATGTCAGCAGCGCTTTTGTGGCGTGTAACGAACTGGAGTTGCTTTGCCACGGGCCTATCTTGTGTGTCAACGCAAAGTTTGAGTCCCGTTGTAGTTTTAACACTGTCTTCAGGGACTGCCTTCAGCTTTCTCGGGACATTTTGAATAACGTAAATCTCACTCTCACCCAGAGACTGCCTCTCTTGTGCGTATGTTGCGCACACACAGAGGGCGTCACAGAGGACGTGATTGATGTTTATTAGGACGTTACATTGGATAATCAATGTTGACTCTGACAGTAAGATTTCGTTTCTGAAGTAATTGGTTTATGCAATGTTTAATCAGATGTGGTGTAGCATAATTCGTCCTGCCTGTTGAGGTCTCGCGACATACTGAAGTGACACGACGGATAGATCTTGTGTGGAGGTCCGTACCGGTGACTAATGTCTCTCCAGGAGAATCGCTGGAGGCACCAACAGTGTGTAGATATTAGTGTCGCAGCGTCTTGCCTCGAGAAATGTACCATGAGAAGCGTCGAAGCGTCAGTGTACAGCTTTGGCAGAGCCATTAGCTCGGATGTTACCTTGTATTTCGCAGTGGGAATGAAGCCACTGCAGAACAAAGCAGTCACGGATGTCGGATGCTTTGTTACGTAAGCTTTTGACGTACATGACAAGTTGGGCCTGCGTTATTTGAGGCTTCAGCGACTGCAGCACTGCTCTGCAGTGGGTAAACACCCACGACTCAGCTGTCTGGTACACACTGTAGTTGATGGCAAGCCCGTAAGTGCAGCCACTTCAGTGGCTGTAGATGAAGTGCAGTAACTGAAATGCTGACAGAGATGGCAGAGATGGTGGCATTGGCAGAAATGACGAGATGGAAGAGGCAGAGATGGTGACAAGGTCGCATGTAATCCACACACCAAAGACGTATGATGTACTCATAACAGAGCCGTCATTGTAAATGTGATGGTGAGCTCTGTAGTTGTGTACACAACAGAGGCAGACTAATTGACCTTATCACGCTTCAATTAGAGCCCGCAACTCACTGACTCGTATCTTCTTTATTTCTCCTGGCCTTGAACTACCCGCCACACACTCACGAGATTTATATAGACTAACACTCAACGACATATCCTCAGCTGCTAAAATGCTCCGCTAACTGGCACGATGATCTAGGGGTTCCGGTGCTTGATTGCTGATGTGAAGGTCGGAGGATTTAATCCGGCCACGCTATAACTGCATTTTGACGGCGGCAAAATGTTTGAGACCCATTCGCTCAGATTAGGTGCACGTTGAGGAAGACGAGATCGTCAAATTGTTGAGAGCCCTTCACTACAGTGTCCCTCATAAACATAGTAATCTTTTCAGAATAAAACCCCCCAAAATATTAAAACAATCTGGTAGTAATTCAGCCTGGTTTCAATGATTGCCGGTTCGATATTAATGTTATCACCTCATTGTCAAGAGCGAGGGCGAAAATTCCGGAAAGTAGAAATGCACAAAAAAAACAAATTCCTTACAAGCTACTGTTCCTCGTTGTGCAAGTATGCAAACCTTGCCAACCATTCCAGTGGACAATAACACAATTGTGCGATGCGTGCGTGGCCAAACGCTAATGTACTTATTCACGAATTCCATACAATTTTGGTCCCACCGAATATTATTTACCTAAAGGGGCCATGCAAGATTCTTTCACGTAGTCATGAAATATATTCCCTAAAAGAGCGTATTGCCTCAAATTCACCACAGCAAAAAAAAAAAAACTTCCGAGTCCGTCCAGTACGAACGGAGTTGCGAAAATTTGTCGCAGACTGCAACTGCATTCTTTCTTCTCTCGTCCCGATGATAACTAAGCATGGAGAGATGGCACGGGGAAAGAAAATACGTCACGCGCGCCTTGTGACATTCTGCACTTTTTTTTCCTCGAATACGTGGTTTTGCAGTGCGATTGCACGCGTGGACAAGTCGACGCCTCCCACGACGGCCACCGTCACGGCCCATCACGCCGCACGTGAATCAGCCAATGGCCAAAGCAATGGCTGTGACGCGAGATTTTTGGGCTAGTGGCGTCATTGTTCGAGAAAAGGGAAAACAATCTTTAGCTGATTTGATAACTTATTGAGAAGTCCGGGCTGCGTGCTGCGCTATAATATTTAGAATTAGTGTTCTTGAAAGCCTCGACTAGTAAGATTAGCAAAATTCTATGATCATGCCTATAAAGTGTTGCACGACCCTGTTATTATTTGTTTCACTGACGTACTCACTCCTTCAAACTTTCTCTGGAGGTCTCGCAGCGTTGTCCTCTTGTAGAGCCGAAGAGTGTTCCTTCTGTCCTCCTTAGACATGGTCCTCTGCCAAGCAGGGTAAAGCCGCATTGTTTACATCATTGAACGCCTCGAATACACTAAAATTTTCTTTGTTGTTGCAAACTGTCGACCCGGGCGCATACCCGACACGCGGAAACCGCAAACATAGTGCTGTAAGAAAAATCAAATACTGGGTGCCTCAATAACCTGTCTAAGAATAGGAAACGTTGCTTTCACTGTAACTCTAAGCAAAGAAAGTTATTTTCACTTCATTTACAAGCAGACGAGCGGCGGTGTGGTAGAACACCCACTTGTGACGCGAACGACTCGGATTCGATCCTAACTCGAACCCGGACATTTTTAATAAATAATTTTATTCGCATCTTTCTCGACTTCTCGATCACGCACAAGATAATTATTTTTCCCTCACAACCAACGGCACCAACGCCAACACAGGGACTTCTACGAAGCAAGCTCTTCAACGGTATCGCATTAATGTGCGACGTTATCTCGTAGCCCTTCTGAATTGCCTTTTTCACTTCCGGCAGGTGGCATCGTAAGATTGTTACAAATATGGCTTGAGACAGTAATTAAGATCGCTAACCTAATCAACTTCTGAATTAGTTGGTATAGGTGATTGCGTGAAATGATAGAGTAGTGTAGCTATTCGAATGATGAATGCACGGAAGCTTTGAGATTTCGAAAAAGCAGCCTCTAGTCATTACTGTTAAGTAATAAAATTCAACCAATTTCAATGACGAAACATAAACAGAAAGGCGAAAGAGTAATTTTATGAGAAGTCCAAAATAATTGAGTGACTTCTAGTGTAGCGGCACGCGTTATAATATGGTTAAATTTGGGGCAATAATTAGGAGAGTAAGTTAACTATATTTTTATTTAGTTCAGTTGCCCGGTTATTGAATATGGGATAATTGAAGTTTTTTATGCGAGAAATCAATATCATCCTTGAGATATGCAGAAAAATGACGCCATATCCACGAAGTGATTGACGATGAATGAGCTTGCTCCGGAGATCAAATCTAGTAAACCGCGAATCCTCGTTATACATCCACTAGACCATCATACAAAGACGTGCCCTATCAGAGGCCGCGAAGATTTTGGGTCGTTAAACCCCCACAATTCTTGTTGTTGTTTTTGTTTTTCTTGTTCGTCTCATTATTATTATTATTATTATTATTATTATTATTATTATTATTATTATTATTATTATTATTATTATTATTATGCCAGCAAAAAGCTCCTTAATAGGCTTCTATAAGCTATAGTAGAAATTGGTGAAAACCATAGATGATTGTTGAATTTTATTGAGCGACAATATTTGCTAGATGCCGCTCTTTCTTTATAATATTTCGGGGACGAATTTCTCGCATAAAAAGCTTCCAATCTTATTGGGCATGAAAACGCACGAAAACAACTTTTAGCGCATAATCTATTCCATGATGCAAAAGGGTGGATGCTACCCGTGAGCCAAAAAGTTCCTTATAACATTTTCATTTTCTTTTCTTTTTTGTGAAGCGCGCAGCGCGAGCTACCGACCAAAAGTAAAAGGTCGACCCTATATTTGTCGTTTCCTCAGCTATTATGGTCATTTTATGTGCTTTGCACTCTTCACTGCAAGAAACAGCCGCTGGCTACGGCGTTCCATCGTATAGCTGAGACCACGCACATGAAGCAACACACACGAATCAGCCATTGCAGTCAGCGCAAACCACGCCGCATATATAAAATGGGGGGGGGGGGCGCAGTTGGTACGTAGTACTAAAGTGAAGACCTACGCGCAAACCACGACGGATCCCAAAGAATAGATGAGACAACCGCGTATTCGTTCTAGTCCGTCCGGAGTTGTCACCTTCACTCGGCGCGTCTGCCGCGCTCATTCACACGTCTTTGCACAAGGCAGGGATGCACTCGCTCAATCCTTGGAGGTTAGGTTAGGTCCGGTTAGGTTAGGTTAGGTTAGGTTAGGTTAAATTAGGTTAAGTAAGGTTACCTCGCCTCTTCCCCTGGAGTCCCAATGCTCTCCACCTATGGCTCGTACACATTTACACCGATATCCGCTCCACGTACACTAAACCCAATCCTCTCACTGACATCGTTCGCGAATAGGGTGCGCATTCGGGCACTCTATTCCTCACATCCACAGTGTACTGTGTATGCGGAGCGCCATAGGTTCTTATCTCGCATGCACTTTATGCGAAACATCACGACAATGGCCACGTGGCAGCGGATTTTCGCTTGTGCTTCAAATTCATGGTAGAGAAGTAAATTACCGCGATTTGAAATCACGTGCGAGAGAAAATTATGTAGGTCCTAGTACACGTAGCACCCGCAGGGCCAATGCTCAAAATCATAAACTTGATAGGCGAGGTGCTACTGCAGTAAAATTGAATTCTGTACACCACAGGTTTCAGCAAATTTTCGCACGCTAGCAGTAGCTGATTATACTGCCTTTCTTACCTTGGCTATCTGACTTTCAAAGGAGAATATTTCTTCGGTAAGGACGCTGACAATAGCAGGCTTCAGGTTAGGCTTGATGACACTCAGAGCAGTTCGGATCAAAGCCTTGTAGGCTTGCACGCTTCTTTTGTTTTTCTTTTCTTTCGGTTTTATGAGCTCGTTTCGTCCAATTAGGGAGAAGCTGAATTGGTCGAACTGGAAACAAAAAGACCCTGTTAAAAACCATAAAAACGGCAGTTATTGGGACCTCTCTGCATCCTGCAGTCACAATCAGCTCTGTGGTATTTTTCCTACATTTTCTAAGCAGTGAACAGTACCTAGTTGTGACTTTCCACCGGATCAAAAGAAGGAACACAAAGCAGACTGCGATGATCTCACGACACGTAAAGGTGGTTTCTCCGCGTGAGGAAGGTACCAAATGCGACCACAGGATAAAATCTGCGCAAGCTGTGTTTCGAAAATGTTGTTAACAAATTAAATACTTGGTACTCTGCTATGGGAGAGCATAACGCCGGCCCGTGGCCCCACATTTGAATAGGCCCTGTATTAGCCCAAAAACAACTGCCTTCGGTTCAAACTCTACGCGAATTATGAACTTAATCGACTTGAATTGACTGCCTCCGCTCAAGAAGCGGGAAATAAAAACCCCATGTGGTTCATTTGGTCTTCTTCTACCACGTTCATACTTCCGGCTAGCGTGCTTTTGCCTGCGGGCAGAACAAACAATGCGCGAAGGAATGTTATCAAATTGGACCTCATACGGAAAATGACGGCGATGGTTATCCCGACGGCAAAACCCATCGTATATACCTGTTATCACATTAAAGCTGAGCACTCGCAACCATTTCGTTTCAAAAAGGTTATGTCACGTTCCCGACCCGCCAAGTCTTCCCGAGGGAAAAATATTGGACGCGTAGTCATGAAGCACTCGGAATGGGTGACGTTTTCACTAATCTGTTGCAAAATGCATCACCTATTTATAGAATTTACGCTAACATCGTGTCACTTAATGACTGTTCATAAAACATTTTCATGTCGTGTGGTTTTGCCCTTTTGTTTAAAGAGTCCTAACAAACTCTGAATATGCAAAGAACGAGCGCATTTCTCTTAAAACAACTTCTTATATTTACAACACGACTCACAACACCAACAGTTTGTCGACGTGACACGGCAAAGAAAGAAGCTCACGATATGTCCACATACGAGAGATTTCCGTTGTGCGGCATTTTCTATCTTGCTCCGCTACGCCATCGCACACCCGTTCCGTTTTGTCAAGAATGGCTATCATTCATGGGCAACTCAATTTGCTTCGTTTTGTGCTCTTTTTTTCCACTGCGCAAGCGTAGATAACAGTGCAGAACCGGGAAGCAAGATATTCTGACAGGCCCAACCATTAAAAGGACACTAAAGTCAAATAACAATTTACGTCATAGTAAAATCTCAATATATGACTACAAATAAAACGACAGTTATATCAATAACAGTACCATTTTACCTAGAAAATAAGGTACATGCACAAGAACACAAACGCCGCTGTAGGACATTTTCAAAATGATCCCGATGACATCAGACGGACTGCCTACAATTAATCACTAGGGATCGTTCTAACTGCACTAAATAAAGAACCTTCCATGCATCAAGAGACACAATGAAGTGCTGCTTGTTCGTTTCTGTTTGATTTATGAAAAAAAGAACCACCGGACTTGAATGGCGTGAGTGATTAAAAATTTCAATTTTAGCGTGGTTACGTGGGACAGGTGGTGCTATCTAGTGGAGCGCAGCTGAAACAAAAGCGTCTGCAATCTTCAAGCCAATGGCGAGAAATTGGTCAATGGCCGTTGTTGCTCCCGTGCCCCCCAGTGCTTTCGGTCTGCTGCTACTAGCCTTGTAAAGCCGGGCAACATTGGGCACGGCAACAGTTACGTGAGACGGTCGGTTGGTCTGCTTCTTGAGGCGGGTAATTTCAAGTGCGCTAACGCGATACGGAGCACTGAAATATGATTTTATTTTAATACAGGCCCTTCCTGGTCCCGAAAGTAACACTACGAGGTTCCTGGACTGCCATTTTGACAATCAACATCGACTTAATAGTTGGCTTCGCTGTCCATTTAATGTTGGAACTGTCTACGTGTTTTAGGTGCTGACACGCTTAGTGCTCACACTGTCCTAGCGGAGCAGCCGATCACCGAATCGATGGGCTGCTCGGCTTCGTCATTTAGGCGACCCATCTGCCTCCTTCCTGAATTGTATCCCTCTATAAAAGGCGCTGCGGGAACAGTACTGTTCCATATATGTTGCGTGCCTTCCATTTTTTGTCAAACATTGTGCCCATCTGCTCGTGCTGTCGTTGTTCCTGCTACCCAACTCAATAAAATATTATGACGAAATTTCGCTTCGTTTGCTGCTTTAATGGTGTACATCTATGCTATCTATCAAAAAAACTATCCCAGATTTCTTCACGCAGCACGCTGTAGAATCTTCTAAATACGTTTAGCAAGCAGAAGGAACCCCCACAAAGAACTCCAAAATTTCCAGATGACGCGTTATGTCCCGCATTGATGATAACACTATGGCAAAATGTAAAAATCAACCGGGCTTTCGGAAATTATCGGTTAATGCTTGAAGTGCGACAAATTCGACGTGATGCAAAAAATATTTTACAACGTGGCCCCCCGCCCTGGTTTATAGTGGTTATGGTGTCAGACTGCTGACCAGAAAACTGCGGGAGTGAATCATGGCCCTGGCAGGCGCACCTCCATGCAGGTAAAAATCCACAGGCCTGTATGCTTTGATTCAGGTTCATCTTCAGGAACCTTATGTAATGGAAATTTCAGGGTTCCTCCACTACGCCACCTCTCATGATCGTACTGTAGTTTTTTAGGCGTCAAACCACGTGCTGTGAAGTATTATGGCTATATTGTGGCTGTAGGTGCCAGAGGTAGGAGCCGGTGGCCGCCTTCCAGCTTCGGCGGTACCAGCGAGTCAACGTCTACATGGTCATCGTGATACCCTGGGCTCTTGAGACCCGAGAACGATCGTGTCCTTTACTGACTGCTCGCAGCTGTACCTCCAGCTGTTTAAGAAGCTCTGCATGAGTGACCTCATCGCCGCGTCTCGATTGATCTACCACATCTGCGTCGGCGCCAGCCGTCCTACCGGGGTGTGATCGGTGCTCCTGTCCTGCTGCCCTGACTGCCTACTAATGTCCCTCTTTACTGCCTGCTGTTTGTCTGACGCTGTCTCCTGACGTCCCGGTGCCCTGCCTAGTGCCTTCGCCTAAAGTTCATCTTCAATAGCGTACTCTCATCGGCAAATGCTCTTGCCCCTTTTCGCGTTGCCTTGAGTACTCAGTTAAATATCTGTTTTGGGGGATCAAACTGTTTCCGAACGTCACCGAAATCTTTATAAAGCGAGCTTACCTCAATGATGTTGCGTGAAAGTTCCTTCATATCTCTTGTCACGTACACTGAGAAGAGCGGGGCCATGCCAGTTTCGATCAGCACCGCTCTGTAGTCGCCAAATCGCTGCTTCTTTTTACCAACAAGGGGCCACTCCCCGAAACCATTTTCTGCCAATATTGCTTTGAGTTCCTTCAGACTTCGCTTGTGAGGGTTTTCTGTTACGCGAGAGAATAGTGCACCATCATATCTACATATCATTTGCGCACAGCATTCGTTATAATACACACTGCATTAACAAGCTAGCTTGCTTATTTATCACGCTTTGTGACATGGGCGTCTTAATGAGGACACGCACACATACAAAAACTGACCTTTCGTCTATATTTGTTCCCGCACGCCTTCCTGAAAAGTCGACGAATTGTCGCAAGGACTTCCGCAGCACCGACTGCTCATACCTCTGCACCGACTACTAAATAACTACCCTGGGGACGTCCGTAAGGCTGTTCATCCTTTCAATGCACGTATATAACCTAATGCACGAAACGTGAGATCACATGGATAAGCAAACATTCGTAAGACCCTGTCATCATTTTGTCGTCCTGTAGACGTGCGAATGTGAATTTTCGGACAGAACATGTGAACAGAGGCAGACACACGTCCACAAAGACATATCCAAAATAGAATCTCAATGCGTCCACGGGAACTAGTACGCAATATACAGTTCGTACAACCGTGAGGTCTACCAAGTGATGGACGTTCACTTGTTACATTGTGGACGGAACATACAGACACATACATGAACGAACGTCCCTAAACTTCTGCCTACAATCAATTTTGTGGACCAACAGATACAGCCTTGTGGACAGCATGTATGAGTGTAAGCCGGGGCAAACGTTCGCAAGGACGGCCACAGGATAAACTGTCCATACATTCATAGGGGTTCGTAGTAACTCCATCATGGCGACGTACAAACGTGACTCTGGCCCGGACGTGTACCCACAAAAACTGATAAATGTTCACGCGGGCGTACCCTGGACGAGCCGGTGACGCAATCTAGGGGGTGCGTTGCAATCCGCTATATAAGCCTTGGGGATCGTTCAAAACTAGCGCTGAACACCTTCAAGGTAGAAGAGTATACGATAGTCAGTATGGTGATCTTCGACAGGCAACAACACCGTGGATACCGGCATAAAGTTTAGGCAGACTTTTTGTCACTAGAACAGTTTAGGTTTCAACGTACACATTTGTTGTGTGGCGTGCACCACATCTGAAAAACAGTACATGAATTTCGAACATTTCATACTTATCAGTGGATTTACTTACCGATGCGACAAAGGGCCACCTCGGGCTACATTATTTTTTAAGCAATTTACTTAGTTCGGAACTTTCCCCATTTCGTTCGGTACATTATTGCATGCGCACAACTCCTTTGTCCTATTTGAAGGACCGACTATGAGTACTGGGTCCTGCCCAATTTCTGTGACACATACGCACTAATGGGTTTTTATGCACCTAAAACGGACGGAGTTCTGTTTTTCCTAGCAACACACAGTATCATTTTAATAATATTACCAATATTGAGCATTGCACTTTGACATTGAAGTCCGAATGCCATACCAACTAATGACTTTTTGGGATTTTAGTAAAAAATAGAATGTGGAATAGCCAGAAGTAACCCCACATTAGAAGTGTTCGAGTATAACAGCTTCCTATCTTACGCTCCTGTAACGCACGTCGAAAAGTATTAAGGGCAAACGATCAGAATCTCGAAGATATACTGGACATGACATTGCATTACCGTTACGTACCATTGGCAACGCAAGTGCTGTACGCGATGCCAAGTTTTTCGGTGACGGTCTGCGTGCAGCCTTCGCGAACAGGTATCTCGCCGAGTATCTCTGAAAGACCATCCACATGCACAGAATTACGGCTCTCATACTGCGAATGGCCAAAGAATGTGTCACGAATGGATAGGTGTAAATTACGTCAATGAAAAAAAAGGTAGACGAAAAGGTGATCAAACAAATAAAGTGACAGCAAATGAAATCATGCAATTCATACGAAAACTTGAACAGTTCATTCATTCAGCGAGCACTGTTATCTTTGTCCTTCGGTGTAGGTTGTGGTCTGCATTTCCAGTTTCTTCGCATATGTGCGCAGTAGAATTAGAACAAACCTTAGTTGCGAGCTAGAGCTTCCATTGCAAGATAAAATTCTTCCACTCGTATTTTGCGAGTCTCTACCTGCCACATTTAGGACTTTTTAAAGGGATGTATGAACTGCGTACAAGTGATGCTCTCCTTTTTTTCTACAGTGTACAATGCGGCGTGTTCATCATCCTGTCCGAGCTTGCGCAATTTATAGCTCTCAAACTACTTTAGCAACACGTCCTACTAAAGTTACTATGGATACGTATGATCTACGCTGGCATGACTACTGACCAGCAGCTCAAGCAACAGCTCAAATCACGGGCTTCACACACGATCAGCGTCCATGAGCACTGCATGGTAAAAACAGATCCACTATAGATAGGGCTGGATAGTATGCCCCTGCATACAATTACTATTCACAACAATATCAACTTCGCCCTTAAGGCAAAGGCGCATTCACATAACCAATTTATACAAGTCACTCAACCTAGATGGTGGCTCATTAATAATTTGGCCTGAAAGCAATTTTTAGGTGAGCTCGCTAGTTCACCGTATGTTTCGCTTCACGGATGCAGTTGTGAAGCTGCCGAACCAATGAAAAATACAAGAACGCGTCGCAATAAGCTGAGCTTTACACAAAATATTACACTAGCAATGAAAGGCGCGGTGACGAAGGGCAGGCCCCAGTGGTCGGAAGTCATTCTCGAATGCCCTCTATAGTGCACTGTTTATTCTGGCCATCGTTGATTAGCTGCTGCTAGAGAAGCGCGCCCCTGTATCCGGTTCTCCCGCAAACTTGCTGTGACGTGTTGTCACTTACGCCACGACAATCGACGCAAATATGAGGGACGTAATAAACTCCAATGCGGCGAGTGCAACTCCCAGGGCTCCGCTCTTGGGCGGGCAAGTCTTGGATGCCGTGCCTTAACTTTGATTCTGTGGTCACGTTCACCATCAAGTTATGGTTGAAGCCACCCCCCTCCTTTTCCAATTAACCAACCTGCAAGATTGCATCATGGGTTGCCGCATATCGCAGCAAGTTATCTCGATCAGATGGCGTCACCAAAGTGAACATGTTTACAAGATGGGGAGTTTCAGAACAGCTTTCCGGGTTTGAACATTGGTCGTCCCCAGAAAGCCCTTCCTACCAATCACGGAATTCTCCGTACATGCTGCCTAACATAATTCTTACCTCTCAAGTCCTTGAAGAGCTTTTCTTCCACTTGTTTGAATGCCCCATACGTAACTCTGTCACTCGGAATTTTGTTCGTCTTCTCCCACCTACTGCAGACGTACTTGTAAAAGTCGTCACATGGTCTCACCGTTTTGCTCAAGGCCTTTTTTATTTCGTTAGCTGGAAATAATTAGCAGAGTTAGTAAAGCAAGTAATGTATAGGCTTGTTTCCATAACCTAAAGAGCACAATGGCATAATTTCCGGTTGTTGTCATATGCTATAGTGCCCCGTGACCTCTGCAGAAGCACCAAGCATGGCGTCGTACCACCAATGTAAAACCTGAAAGAAAGGTGAATGTTTGTGCACTTTGCATAAGTAACGTTACTTTGCTACAGTTAGCAGTTAATCAGTGTCCGTGAATGAAGCATAAATATACGCCAAACAGCTTCACGGTTGAACTATCATGGCAGCATAACCTCTACAACCAGAACTTTAGCCAACAGCGACCTGCCACTCTGCCATAAACAAAATACGGTATTTACTCACATAAATCGCGCCATCGCATAATTTGCGCACCCCTATTATTCTGTCAGCGTTATGAGAAACAAAATATTTACTCGCACATTTTGCACCCCCCCCTACCCGGCTGAGCCAGCTCGCCAGTGCGCACACGAAAAGAATGCGGACCTCCGGATTCTCTAGACGAGCACGCCAGACGGGCGGCTGGCCGATCAGGCGAGCGCAGTCAGACGGGCTACGAGTGCGAAGTCACTTCTTCTGAAGACTTCCGCTGAACTACGCTCTCCATAATACCGTACACGAACACTCAAACCTGTTGACAGGGCGTCCGAACTTTTCAGTGTTTCTCTACCTCTATCTCTCCATCTCTACCACCGCGTGAATGCACACTCACGTCTCGGCACGGACAACTTTCGGCACCGGAGGCATGCGAAGGCCTGTCATGCCTGTCGTGCCAACTGTTTCCCCAGCTTTCTGTGTCCGCGCTGCAACGCATTGATTGATTGATTTGTGGTGTTTAACGTCCCAAAACCACCATATGATTATGAGAGACGCCGTAGTGGAGGGCTCCGGAAATTTCGACCACCTGGGGTTCTTTAACGTGCGCCCAAATCTGAGCACACGGGCCTACAACATTTCCGCCTCCATCGGAAATGCAGCCGCCGCAGCCGGGAATCGAACCCGCGACCTGCGGGTCAGCAGCCGAGTACCTTAGCCACTAGACCACCGCGGCGGGGCCGCTGCAACGCATGTTTGGTTGATTTCGGAAAGTTTAGGTTTCGCCATCTGTCCTTCGCGTTTTGACTGTTCTCTTGCGATCGGCTACCGTAATTACATATGAGGCAAAATTCAAGCTCGCTGTTCTGATGTTTCCCGAAAAAAAAAGGAAAATCATGCCACCACCAAGCACTTCAATGTGAAGATTTCCAACGTGTGACAATCGGTGCTATTGGTCCGAAAGAGAATGCGCGCTTGCTTAAACAAGTTTCCTGCCATTAAAGAAGGACTTTTCAATTATGTGCGAATGTGCAATTATGTGCGAACGCCGTGTTAGGGGACCTAGTTTCTTTCAGCATTGTCGAGAGGAGCTTCAAACAAAAGGGCACTCGAACGCGCTGGACAAAACCGAGGGCGATACGCTTTGGTAGGGTGGTGGCAGCGGCCGCGACGATAATTCTCGATGAATCGGACCTCTGGATCAGCGATTCCAACTGGACGTATCACGCGTGACCGGGTCTGACTGGTTAAAGTACGTGCTAATGCTGTTAAATAAACAAGTACACTTGATTGGCGCTCCAATTTATTTTATTTTCTTTGTTGTGTATCCTTCGCGCGTTAAGACTACTGCACATTATTTTGTATGCGTTCACTAAATCTTCGCGTAATTCGCGCACCACCCTCTCGGAGCCCCAGAATCGCAAAAACAAGCACAAATTGTGTGAGTAAATACGTACGTGGCGTCACTGCACGTGCCACTTTACTCTCCCACCTTTAAGCGGAAGTCTGCTATCGCACGCTTAGAAATATGAAAACACGCAACTTACAAGAAATGAAAATGAAATGAAAGAGTTACAAAGCAAGCTTCTGTCCCTTAAAAAGAATGTAAGCACCATATTCCACTGTTTCATCGGAAGCTAGTACCACCTATGCACTTTTAGCCAGATTCCGGATACCAAGCTAGCTATAGCCACAATAATAATGAGAACTGGCAGAAAATAACCCAAAGAAAGTCGAGGGCGTGTTATTAGAAGTAATTGCGAACAAAGACAAGTGAACGAAAAGGTAACTTGCCGTGGGAAGGGACAGAACCTGCGACGTTCCAATAATGCGTCAGATGTTTTGCCAACTGAGAGACTACGGCGGCAATCGCCTAATCCACTTTTATTGGGTATGAACGCGAATTTAAACTTGGGAGCATCAGTAAGTCCCACCTGCTTCCATTGAGTTGACAGTAAGACTCTCATTGTTTGTCTGTTGGGGTCACATAGCACGTGGTCTTATTGCGAGCTGGCAGCTGACCACAAAGGGTCGCTGTATTCCGCACTTTTCTTCATTACCTGACTGTTAGTAATATATGGTCCATTGTGGAGTAGCCTGTATGAAATCCTGCTTGATCCTTGGTTGATTGAACTGAAGTATCAACCAGGATTCCGTTGAGGCTACTCCACAATAGACCAAATTGTTACTATGAATCAAGTATTACAGAAATACGCGGAATACAACCAACCCTAATGCATAGCCTTCATAGAATATGAGAAGAACTTTGACTCAGTCGAGACATCAGCAGTAATTCAGGCACTGCAGAATCAGGGCATCAACAAACCCTACATAAACATACTAGAATAAATCTACAGTGGATTCAAAGCCACAATAGTTCTCCATGAAGAAAGCAACAGAATCCCAACAAAGAAGGGTGTGAGGCAGCATATCTTCCACTAAATGTCTCAGATCTGAACATTTCTTTATGAATATTAAAAATGCCAAATCACATTTATGTAGCACGCAACTTTTACAGCCACAGCATGAACGTCTTCTCCACACTGGATAAAATGTACAGAAGCATTTTTGTTTTTTTTGTTTAGTTTTGTTGAAAAAAGATAAAGTAGGCATTTCCCAACCGACCATTTACACTATAGTTTTGAAGCGTGACCAAATATTTTCTGTCGCACACCACTGTGCATAGTCGTAACACCCACCCTCCTTGACAGTCCAGTCACATCCACTGGTGGCGCCTTATCTTTTCCTACCTAGCCTCTATCTCCTGAATGGATCGCGATAATTCATGCAACGCAAGAACTATCCCTTCTTCCAGCGTCTCCTCACCGGATTGGGGCCATGGCAGACATCCTGGCTAACTCTCTTGACAACTGACTCTACTAGAATCGCCATAACGACTTTGGCGACGCTCTTTATTTCCTCTCCCCTGCCTTGGTTACTGTATAACGTGGCTGCCAAGTGGGGCGGGGATAACCGGTGATTGATTTTCTCGTGAGCTTGCCCGTAAAATTAAGAGCCGGAAGCCATGGCCATGCCCTGATCTTAGGTTACGGGGCAAACTTTTACTGGAAAGCACTGATTCTGCACTGCAGACACCCGCAACGTTTGTAGCAGCCTCTACTGCCCCCACAACTTTGACTCTCCACTGCTCAAACAAACTCTGAGAACCATTCAGCTCAACATTCTGGTCCCTTCAGGGCACCATTTTCTTTATCGCTATTGCTTTAATCATTGGCCATGTGCATGCCGGAACGGAAAACCCGTTCTTTTTTTTCTTCTGCCATGCAGTCCTGCAGTCTCTACATCACCCAAAGCAAAGCCCCCCCCCCCCCCCCCCACGCGCATACTATCTAGCGGAAAAGATTGGTGTCGGCGGCCTTCGAGAAATAATTATGTCCTAGCTTGACAGAAAAGAAGGTCATTCCTCTCTATCTGTTTCTCTCTCTCTCTCTCTCTGTCTTTGTCATTATGTATCGCAGCGTTCTCACCTTTCTTTATGCATACTTCAGTCTCGCAGACGTCATAGTCTTCGGTGTTCGCTGAAAAACAAAAAGCATCGATAAGCACCAAGACGCCCAGTGCATTTGTTCGCAGTATACTTACGCCATACACCTAGCCTTCAGTGTGCGAGTTGTTTGCTTCGGTAAGTAATAAACCAACTCTAACATACTATACCGTGGTGGTGTTGGGGTCACTGATCTGGACCCTCGCAATGCGATCACCTAAAACCATAGGTTAACTAATTGACTCAATCACATTTATGTCGTTGCTAAATAGAACATGATGCCAAGGGAAAATGAAGTCTCTTAATGTGATGATAGAGGAAACTTGGCCACTTCGCGAAGTTTCCTAAGTGAAATGGCTAAAAAGAGAGGGAGCTGAAGCAATAAACGTTATGCGGAAAGATGGGCAGGCTAACCGGATGATAAATATTGCCGTGGATGAGCTTATCTTCTTGCTACAGCCACAATTAATCAAGACGGTGTCCTTGGCGTCTCCGCATAGCAGGCAGTGACACACCCTACATTTCACATCGTATTGCTGACGCGGGACTCACCTAACATGCATAGGGGTATCAGCCGGGGGGGGAGGGGGCAAGGGGGCGCGAAGCTTCCCCACTGAGAAAAGTTGGGGTGCTGAAGCCCCCCCCCCCCCCCAACTTTCGACAGTGATCTTTCTGGGCTGCACGCTGGGGAAACCAACAAGGCATAGTTTTTCATCCCAACAGTAATCACTTAATTACGTCCTTACGGGATATTGATATTGTTACCAGGCTATGTTACAACACAGCAGATCCTCACTTGATATATATATATATATATATATATATATATATATATATATATATATATATATATATATATATATATATATATATATATATATATATATATATATATATATATATAAGATGCAACAGTCATTATAGCCAATGAATGTATATGGGAAGTTACTACAACCAAAGTAATGTAAATAAGAAGAAAGAAAAGTGGGTGAAAAATAACTTGCCGTGAGCAGGAACGCGTTATTAGAAGGTCGTAGGTTCGTTTCCTGCTCACGGCAAGTTATTTTTTTCACCCACTTTTCTTTCTTCTTATTTACATTACATTGGTTCTAATAACCTCCCCTATACATTCCTAGGCATTATTGTCTGTTAGATCGCCTTGTTATTGTGTCAAAACAAGAAAAACGAGCCCTTGGGTATACACTTCTTTCCCTTATATAGCAGTCACAACGTCGTTTATTTCGACGTTCCGGCCTAGAGTCTGGCCTTCATCAGGATCCTGATGAAGGCCAAACTCTAGGCCGGAACGTCAAAATAAACCACGTTGATATATATATATATATATATATATATATATATATATATATATATATATATATATATTTATATATATATATATCTTGAAATACCACGGGTTCAGCTGACGCTTTATTCAAGCAACAGCGAAATGGCGCCGATGATGAAGAGGAACGGGCGAAGACTGATGATGGTTATTGACAGATGAGGATGACGTCCAATGAATTCTTACACTAAGTTCCCCCGTCGACGGAAGCGGCCAGCCTGGCCGCGAATTACGCTGGGGAACGCATACGATAGGGCTTGAGACGCGCAACGTGAACAATCTCTGTCCCGCGGCAGCGTTGGTCAGTGGGGACATGAACAGGTGTGACAAGGTAGTTCACCGGTGAAGTCTGTTCGATAACTTTGTAGGGGCCAAGATAGCGTGACTCAAGCTTCTCGCATAAAACCAGGCGTTCGCGCAGGAGTCAACAGAAGTACATCGTCGCCAGGGCGGTAGAGAACGACACGGTGAGTGGCATCGTAACAATGTTTGCGATCTTCTTGACTAGCTTCGGTGTTTACACGGGCAAGACGACGGCATCGAGCAACACGGGACAGAAACTGGTCGCAAACGAATGGTGAAGTGTTGACGGGGCCAGAAAAGAATGAAACGTCGAGTGGTGATGTCGGTTGGCGTCCGTATACTAGGAAGAATGGAGAATAGCCTGTGGTTCGTTGAACTGACGTATTATATGCATACGTGACAAAGGGAAGTATGGCATTCCAATTGCGATGGTCCGGTCGGATATACATGGACAGCATGTCACACAGCGTGCAATGAAATCTTTCCGTTAAGCCATTGGTTTGCGGGTGATAGCTATATGTTGTTTTATGAACTCTTTTTGATGCTTGAAGAACTTCACTGAGCGTGCTTGAAAAAAATGCCTTGCTCCGGTCGCTCAAAAGAACACGAGGGGCTCCGTGACGTAGGCAAATAGAATGCAAGAAGAAAGTTGCTACTTCCGAAGCAGTTCCTGAAGTGATCGAAGCCGAGGCCGTCTCAGCGTACCGGGTCAAGTGATCAACCGCGGTGACGATCCATCTCTTGCCGTCTGATGTATTTGGGAGGGGCCCGAAGAGGTCAATTCCGACGACAGAGAACGGCTCTGATGGACAAGGAAGTGGTTGTAGGGTCCCGACTGGAGCAGTAGTGGGCCGCTTGCGGTGTTGGCAAAGTGCGCACGAGGCAATATATTTAGCTACCGTCGTGGAAAGACCTGACCAGAAGAATCGACTGCGGATGCGCTCGTATGTTTTGTAGTAACCCAAGTGTCCTGACGTCGGGTCGTCGTGGGAAGCGCGCAGAACTTCTGTGCGTAGTGCGCGTGGTACGACGGGAACCCATCGGTGGCCTTCCGGGTGGAAAATGTATCGATGTAGCACATCGTCCTCCAAACTGAATAGTCGAAGTTGTTTCCGGAGTCTGGCATTTGGAGAAGATGAAGCGCCGGTAAGCTGACCGATGATGTCAGTGCAATAAGAATCGGCTCGCTGGTGAGTGGTAAGTACTGACGGACGGGTGGATGAAGGTAGAGAAGAAATCGATGATATCGACGAGGCGTCCTCCGTATAGCCGATTTGACAAGGGGATGTGACGTGCGCCGAAGACTGCGGCAAAGGGCATCGTGACAAAGCGTCGGCATCTTGGTGTTGTCTTCCAGTCTTGTAGATGACGTCGAATTCATACGATTGTAACCGGAGAATCCAGCGGACAAGTCGTCCCGACAAGTTTTTGATTGTGCGCAACCAGCAAAGAGCATGGGTGGTCTGTCACAACAGTAAAATGTCGACCATGTAGATACGGAGGAAATTTTTGGATGGACCAGACAACAGCCAAGCACTCTTGTTTGGTTATCGAGTACCTCTTCTCTGCAGAGGTCAGAGTGCGGCTTGCATACGCGACAACTTTCTCACGAAAGGCATGGTCGCGCTGGAGGAGTGCGGCGCTGATTCCTTGTCCACTAGCGTCAGTGTGTGATATCGTAGGTGCCTTGTCATCAAAATAACAAACCACCGGTGGGGATGTGAGTGCCTGCTTGAGCTCTTGAAACGAGGTTTCGCATTGATCATTCCAATCGAAGGAACGGGTACTAGCAAGGAGCTTGTAAAGAGGAGCGGCAATAGTGGCAAAGTTGCGAATGAAGCGGCGAAAGTACGATGCGAGTCCAAGGAAACTGCGTAGTTCTTTGGAACGAAAGGGTCGCGGAAAGTTGAGGACTGCGGATTCTTACAATATATATATATATATATATATATATATATATATATATATATATATATAAATCCCGGCTTACGGGTGAGGTAGGTTTGCCTCCCCACTCGTGAAAGAGTCGGTACGCCACTGCTAACATCAGTTGAGTTTACGTTAGGGCTAAAAGCACGCGTGACAGACGACTTCCAGGGGAGCGTGGAAAAGCGGAACAAGCCGACACCGCGCATGTCCGTTGCCAAGACGATGTATACGTGTTAGGAGCCCCAGCTTCATTGATTGATTTGTGGAGTTTAACGTCCCAAAACCACCATTTGATTATGAGAGACGCCGTAGTGGAGGGCTCCGGAAATTTTGACCACCTGGGGTTCTTTAACGTGCACCCAAATCTGAGTACACGGGCCTACAACACTTACGCCTCCATCGGAAATGCAGCCGCCGCAGCCGGGAATCGAACCCGCGACCTGCGGGTCAGCAGCCGAGTACCTTAGCCACTAGACCACCACGGCGGGGCGAGCCCCAGCTTCAGGAGTAAGCGTGTGCTCGAGAATGTCTTGTGGGCTTGTACCAGCAGGAGTTGATCTATCGTTCTAGTGTCCAGTTTGCTACCCGCCACTAAGGAGGGGATATTGGGAGGCCATATTCAGCGTAATCTGATATCCTCACCTGAAGCTTCAAAAAAATACTCCTTATATTCTTTTATTCGTCCGTCCAATTTCAGAATATGCGTGTTGTGCGTGGGGTCTACACCAAAATTCTTTGGTTGATCTAATTGAGAGAATATAAAACCGAGTGGAAAGGTTCGTTCTAAGGTGGCATAATCTGGATGACAGCTGCACTGAAATTGAAAATGAGCTGAAATGGAAAGCTCTGCCTCCTCGCAGGAAAAAATTTCGCTTTCATATGTTTTTTCGATTATAACATAAGGAGACTCCCATTAAGAAAGACGAGTACCTCAGGCCACCCCATCACATGTCCAAAAGATGTGATCATCACTTTAAAATTCAAGAATATCGGACCACAACAAACCTTCATGCTAATTCTTTTTTGTTCACACTGTAGTAGAGTGGAGGAATTCGTCTCATTACCGAGTGTGCTGTAATAACGAAGATTTATATTATTTTCAGGCTGTAATCACCTGCGCACACGTCTTTCGGAAAAGCAAGGTATGGCTGAATTAAAAAAAAAGACACTGAGGGAGGGTCGGAGGCAGGAAACAAAAATAGTTTCAAAAGGTTGTAAGTTCGGTCCCAAACTGCACGATGTCTATTCGTCCACTTCAATTTTTTAGACTTTCTTACTAAATATTTACTGCAGTATTTTTTAAAATTACAAATAATGTCCAGAGAACCTTCCTTCGCTCATTGTTTGTTAGTTTCATTAAGCTGTGTCTTACAAAAAGTGCAAGTACCTGATTCATGCCCTTCTTTCGTAAGTGCTGAGTAGAAAGGAAATCATTACACCGCTTTAGTAGTGGGGGCATGGAGCTGTGAGCCACCTGCTTAAAATGAAAATCTTACTTTGTGATTGCCAATCTTGACAGGAGTGGTCGAGGATGGCCACTTGCGTGAAGGTGAAGAAAATGAGGCAACTGCGCAAGATTCGCGTCATCTTGATGAGGCCACCAGCCTATACTCGGACTGCCTGGAAGTCTTCGTCCTCATAAGGCCTGCTGAAGAGCAAGCGCATTTTATTAGTTGCATGGCTTAGGCGAACCTTTACCGTTGAACGTACACAATGCGCGTAATACCTCTGCAGGAGAAACGCCACCGTTAACTGTATGCACTGCATGAAGTCCTTGGACGGATTAGCGATGGCGCTGTGTTAAACCTACCCACGTCGTTAAATTATTCGATGCGGCAAGGCGAGCCTATTCCGTTAAATGTATGCAGTGCACACAATAACGTAAAGTGTAGGGTGAAGCTACAAATCCTACATTACTAATTAGAAATAACAGACAAGAAAGTAAAGGAAAGTATCGGGGTTTTTATGCATGCTAATTAGGATGTATATGCGAAGAAAGTAAACTGGACGAAAAAGTAACTTGTTACTGGCAGGGGTCGCACCTGCAACCCAAGAGTAACGCGTCATATTATCGATCAACTGAGGTACAGCGGCCGTCATCCCTCCGTCCACTTTGTGAGGTATATAAGTGCATTCAAATTTAGAAATGTTAATTACGTTTCTCAGTAGCCATGGCGGCGCCACCATGGTTACTAGCGAGCGCTAAATAACACTCCCACGCACGTTGTAATGGCAGAGAACTGTCAGCTGCCCAAAAGAGTCAATTAGGTACTGGTCACCACCCTGCGTAACAACCGCAAGCCCTGTGTTCCGTGTCCGATCGTAGAGAGCAAATCGACAATTAGACAAGTTGGTTCTGTTGAACACCTTGGTAGAAAAGAGCGAATGGTGAGTCCTCGAGGTAGGGCAACACGCAAAGCAGCTGTCATGTTTTCTATCTTATTCTGTGTCATCATCGTTCGTGCTCTTTATTAATATACCTGTCATTGCTAAATGAGCTCTCCTGTGTGAGAGCACACGCACTGGCCGGTCCGTCTTAATTTATTTCGCATTTTTTGTCGTTTTGTTTTCTCTTCTTTTTCAGTGTGTTGTAGGAAACCAGGCATGAAGTGGCTGAGCTACCTATCTTTCCTTCACCTTATTTACATATTGTTACGGTCGGCCTTTGTAGCTTGGTGCCGCTTGGGAGCGTGGGACCCAGTTAGCTGCTCCTGATTTGCATACAAACGAAGGCTTAACCAGTTTCACTGTCATTAAAGCAAACTTCTTATGAGCTTGCGACATTTATATTTACTTTTTTAGAACAACATATATCTTTAAAACCTATAGGTTAAGAAAGGCAGTAGTTACGCAACTTAGGTGATTTATGCTTCCTTAAAACGAGACAACCTATAAGGTCATATGTTGCAATTGAGGCTGGTCTTTCGTATATCTATCGCTATTTCGATATTTCATAAAAATTCAGATTATGTTCTGTTTTGCAACGTAAGTCGAAGCTCTAAACTTCGAAGAGCATGACATCATTACAGTGACACAGTTACATGCTAGTTATGGTAAGCCTGGATGAGCAATGAAACTGCAGGTGGCATTCGTTGCTTCTATTATTTTGTTTTACTTTCTCATCTGTTTCTCCGTTTTAGAAGTGACGCTTCTCATGGTAGGGCTCAATACGATGCACGGCGTGACCATCCAAACAGCGCATTCGCGCTCCTACCACTCTCTTTCTTCCCATAGAGTTTCCTAAAATTAACTAAAAGGGGCACTGGCACTGCGATCATTCAGCGACCACGGGAATGATGGGTAGTACACGGTTTTTCCCAGTCCTCGTATTTGCGGGCGCTAAATCGCATTTGTGGCTTCGCTTACTGCTGGTTTCAGTTTTGTTTCGAAGAAAATAAAGAACCATTTTGTTGAACATCGTGACCCGATTCGAAGGTGGTGAAGCGTAACAGCCGAACATTTGCCGATTGTTGTTTGATGACAAAGCAGCCCGAAATCACGCGAAGCCAGAACGAACGTATAGTACGAAGACTATAGGCAATTCGATGTCATACCCATGATTCCCTTGCTCGCTGAAGCGCTATGCGTTGAAGCTCCCATAACACTAGCACCAGAATTCTCTGTAGTGTACATTTAGAAAACTACATGTCCTCTTCTACGCTGCCCCTCTCTCTCGCCTCGCAGCGTCATCGCAGGCAGCGTCTGCTAGCGAGTTCTGTGTTTAGAAAGAAAATATTTTCACAAACGTCAATAACATTCAACAGGAAATTTTCTTCTTATACATACCATAACGATGATGCGAAAACAGATGTCATTTACATGAACATGGATATGAGATGACGTTGAAAGAATGTACGTTCGATGGTTCACACAAGCACAGCCGCAACAAATATTTCAAGGTAAACAAGAGACACAAATAAAACATGAATATGTACATTTTGCATATTTACATGTTGGCATGTCATTTATGCCGGCGCATCGACACTTCAGCCTACCAATACCAGGCCGGCCGAAAGACAAGTTTCACTCGTCTGTCACTGACCGACACAAAAGGGCAAGACCAGTGCTGAAGAAATTCCTCTTCACTAAAGAAGAAGAGCTGCTCCGACAAAACAGACAGCAGCTGCGAGTACAATCGCTCTAGGATCGGGAAGAGCGTGCGGCGGTGGCCCGCCGCATCCGCCTCGCAGCGGTTGCGCCAGAGGCACAAAAGAGCCGGCAACAATGCGAAGACAGGCGAAGCGGCCTTGCGAACAACGCTCAGAATAAACGAAGCGATTTATTCTGAGGCAGCAAAAAACGTGAGCAATGACACAATGCCTCACAAAATGCTGATATCTCTCCCGAAGGGAGCAGTTGGGGCATGCTGTTGACTTAGTTAAAAAAAACGACTGCTCGCGCTGCCCGATCATTTACTCGTCACCCAATATATATAACACTGGATCTTGACCTCTAAGGTAGTACCGGTTGAATAGTTCTCCAGTGTGTTGTTGAACAATACAAATTCGCAGCGCACGCGTTAAATAAAACTGGACTGCAGGTCTCCGTGTACCAACGGAGTCTTCTGTCTCTCATTGTCCATTAGCAGCGATTGCCATGTTCCTGTAAGAAGAACCGGTCCATCACTACGCGCTTGGCACCTCCCCGGGTTTTTCTCCTGCACAACGCCGCGATGATCGCCAGCGTCAATGTCGTCGCCAGTGTAAGCGTTACGCCGGCGGCTTCACCTCTACACATGGCTTTCTTTAGCGTATGATGGTGTAATTTATTTCTACCCGTATTTGTCTCTTTGATTGCTTTGTATTTTGTCATATATCCACATTTTGTACACTACCTCCTTTTCGTACAGTGTGTGTCTTTCTTTTCTCGTTTTCGCACTCTCTCCCACTGTCCTTATTTCAAACTTTTTTTAGTTCACTCTAACTCTCTATTTCTTATTTAGTCTCTATTTTTATTCTCTCACTCTGTCGTTCTTTGATTTCTTTTTATTTTTTCATCTGTTTCTTCCTGTGATATACTTTACTCACTCCACTCTTTCTTTCTCTCCTCCTAATCATCCAAGCACTCATCCACACCCGCACTTTTCTTTTACATTCGCTTGCTACACTATATCATTAAAGGCTACGTTATGATTGGCTAGCATGCTGGACTGCCGAACGGTCAAGATGCCCGCCCACCTTTCTTGCCGACGCGGGATTTGACGGCTTGGAAATGCCGCCTTGGCAAGAAAATCATTCTTCACCAAGGGTTTCTCTCCCTCATTAGGTTTGTATTTCTTTGTTCCATCTCCTTTTGTCTTCCCCTCTGTTTTTTTTTTACTTCCTCTGTAGTCGTTCTCTCCTCTGCCAGAGTTATCGGAATCATGAGTTGTACAAATAGGCACAAGTCTCTCACGAACCAAGTGAAATATAAAGAAGCTCATACCCATGAGTGGGTATCAGCCATGATAAAGGCATAATCATGATTATGGTGATAATGATGATGAAGACGATGATCATCATCATCATCATCAATCCTGAACAGTTGGCATGCTTTCCAGTTAATAGAAAACAAGAAAAACAGAAAATTACATTCATTCATGCAGGCCGAAAAAATAGTCTTCCTTGGGTCGAGCCCTCAGCTCAGGGCCCCATTGCCTCGCGCCGTAGCCCGTCTCGCTTGATCAGCCGACGCTACTTTTGCGGCTCTGAGCTACTCAGCGCAGTCTCACAGGAGGAATGTGAGAATGAAGGAACGGGGTGTTAGCCCGCTGGTTGTGGACATTCCCAAGTTCAGTGATACACCGTATATTTCGCTCCACAATAGAAGCAGTATTAGGATTTACGGATATTGTGTTAGGTGGAAGAAATGGAAGATGTAAAAGCCGTGAAAAACAAATTCTTCTGGAACTGCCGCCAGGCAACCACGTTCTCGGTTGAGTGGCTCGTGTGGTGGTGAGATGTACATACGACTTTTGTGGTAGTACTGTGGCCTGTAAGTCTAGTTTGATGCTTCGTTCGGTAAGTCGTCCTTGTTGAACAGCTCTTGCGATGGCGCCTGGTTTCCTACCGCACCAGCGTGCTTCTCTCAGCACGCAATTGAGAGAGGCGTGTCCAGGTATCCAGGTGATACGCACTCTGTGTTACAATGTGGGATGTACAGATGTTCGGATACGGTGGGTGAACAGTGTGGCCATTCTTTTCGCAGTATTCCGGCAGACAATTTTTTAATCATCAACCACTGTGACTGTTCCATCCTGCGCTGGTATTTGTGAAGCGTGCATGATAGCAAGGGCGATAGCAGCCTCCTCTGTCGTGCCGCTGGCTATGGTTTGAAGCGTAGTTTATACCGTTTGGGAATCGGTATTGTTCCCTACGCCGAAACAGTAAATAAAAACAAGACGCTGAGCACAGCAAGTGCTGGTTCATGATTATCATAAAATTCCGCGGAAGGGTTACAGAGGAAAGATGGCACACAACTTAGCTGTGGAAAGTTTTCAACAAATTGTAGAGGTTAAATGTATTGTCGAAAGATTTCGCAAAGAGTTGAAATTTATCACAAAGAGCACCTGTCATATTACACATTGACGCACTTCCTCTCAAATGCAAGATTGGCTCTATACATCTAAGCTGCGAATAACGGGTTATACAAACCCTTCATACAACCTTAAACATGATATACTGTTTGGAAGCCAGGTAGAGGGACAATTTTTTAATGATGGCAGACAATTGGGAGTTGTAATTTCGAAACGCCATTGTAGGGCTAACAAACAATTCAATTTGCTACAGTTACCAGTTTAAAACCGTGTCGTCTTCCTCGCAACATTCAACACCTCTTGAGGAACCACTTGTCTTGCGTCTCGAAGAATCCAGATCAATTCCTTGGCATGGCGGCTTTGAGTAGGCGTCAGAAAAGTGTACGCCCTTCCTGTACCGTCGTCACGAATTGCGGGCTTAACGCGGAGCGCGTAATCGTCCGCACTGCGCGGGTAGTCGTAGTTGACCACGAAGCGGACGTCTTGGGCTTCAAGGTCACGCACCACCATGTCGGTCGCCACGAGAACGAGCACTCTGCCGAAACGGAAAGCGTTCAACGCCAACTCACGCTCCTGGTCGCTTTTCTTGCTGTGGACACCCACGACCGGCCAGTTGCGCAGCCGCAAGCTCGTTACTAGGTGGTCTACTTTTCCTTTGGTCTCGACAAACACGACTGCCTTGTCTTGCTTGTTGTCGAGGATGTCTTCGAAGAGCGCGACGAGCCTGTCTTCCTTGTCTCCCTCGTCGCAAACGTGGACAATGTGTTGTGCACGCCGGTTTTGGGATTGCTGGCTCGTATCACCGAAGCTGATGGTCACGTAGTCTTCCATGACTTCATCAGCCAGCTGGCACGCCTCTCTCGTGTTCGACGTCAGCCACATGATAGTCTGACGGTCGGGCCGGACGTTCTCAACAATAAGGCGAATATTCTTTCCTAAGCCCATCTCTAGCATGCGGTCCACTTCGTCCAAAACTAGAAATGTGCAGCGGCCAATATTCACCTTGCATTCCTCCATGAGGGCTACGAGGCGGCTTGGCGTCGTCACCCAAACCTCGCACTCTTTCTCAAGCTGCGTCAGTTGCGCTTGCTTTGACTCACCCGGAAGAAGACATGCAGTTCGAACGCCCGAATCCTTCTCGAAGTGGCGGAACGTCTGCTGCACCTGCAAGGCCAGCTCGCGCGTCGATGCTAAGACGAGCACTGTAGGTCCGTCTCTGAGTTGCACAGAATTTTGGCTGTGGACGTGACGGACCGCCGGAATGACGTAGGCCATAACTTGTTCTCTGAACTAACCGGAACGACGGCAAGAAGGTCTCTGCCGCTGCGAATGACGGGCCAGCACTGGGATTGGACGCTTGTCGGTGATGAGCCAAGGCCCTGGGCCAAAAACACTTGCGTTACGATGTCGGGAAAGCCGGCTTCTTCGAAGCTTAAAATCGGTTTTGGGATGGCACGTCCAGCGACGGTAATATTGTTGTCTTTTCTGTAGCCATCCACTTCGCTTGCCGATCGTCCAGCCGTCACAATGTGTTCGCGGTACAGGTTCTTGTGGAACACTGGCAGCACAATCTTGTTCCAGCCCGGTGGTCTGAGGTTTCGCCCAACCTTGCTTCTGGAGGCGTAGCTGACCTCCCTTTTACTGATCCACCGCTCGTAGCTGAACACGTAGCTGTCTCCGATGGCCGGCGGCAGCGGGAACTGGTAAAATCCTCGTCGAGCACTGTAGCATAGGTTCGCCTCTGGGAGCTGCATACTCACATAGTTTACGACACCTCTCCACCCGCCTAGGGTAAAGAGGGGGTCGGGAATGGCATCCAACATGTGCTCTTGCCATATCAAATCACGTACGTCCAAACTAAACTGCTGCTGACCGCCGATCAGCGGACTCTGTAACATTTCGCCCACTGGTGGATAGCTCGCAGAAAGTTCTTGGTGATGCTGATGCTGATGACCTCTGATGGACGGCGCTCACCCACAGAGGGGGATGGGCCAAGAACCGGGCGGCAGGCAACTTAAATTAAACTAAAATGAAAATGAAGCCGATCTGAAAAAGTAGTTTAAAAAATAATACTACCAAAAAACATAAATGTTTCCTGAGCAAGCGGTCAAACCATCTCTTGATGTGGCTTGACCCTACCCGCACGTGACCATCACTTCTTCCTCTAAATTAATTTGACGCTCAGACACCAGAAATGTAATGACGCACGTGGCGAGCTTGGACGCTTGATTGGTAATTATAGCGGATTAAAAGTTTAAGGAAGCATTCGATAGTGCGAAGCATTGTTATTTTCTGATGATCTCCCTCTCATTCTTTTTCGCAATCGACCACACTGTCAATCGCCCTGGTGCGTATGAGTCTGTCTGCTTAGGCGACAAAAAAAAAACTTGGAGGAAACTTGATGTGACCTGCTGAGGAATTATGTACTACTAATTTGAAAAATGTTAATATATCTCTTCTTTTGTTTCTTTTTTTTCATCACTGCCACGAACCGTTCGCCACTGCCAAAATCATCCCCTCCTGTTGAACGCAATGTAATCAGCTTTCTTTAGCCTGTATATTCCTAACTTGTACGCTCACATTAACCGCCGGCTTCTTGCCCGACTCCCCTTAGAGGGTAACAGTCAGAAGAGAGCGTCAAACAAGCATCGCTTTCATGAGTAGAACGCGATAGCTTGATCGTGCCTCGTGGCTTCGATTCTCGGTACACTTTTCAACCGTGCCGCAAGGAATCTAAAGACTATAAGCGCGTAGCATTGACCATTTCCAACAATCATAGAATGTCTACTGAATTAACAGTTCTTGGGGACCCACTACGCTCTAATGGTTTCATTTGCGAATCAACGAATCGCTCGCTACGCGTCCGTATAAGGCAACAGGCGAACATTGTTAGAACACTTTGTATTGAATGAGCCGTCAATGTTCCCACTCGTTGCTCAGCTCACATGTTCTGGCGCCTGACGTGATGCTGCAATTCTGCAACACATTATTACGTGTTATAAGAAGACTACAAGGCATTTATAATGTTTCTTTTTTTCTGAATCCGTCTCAAAGGATCGCTTGGCTCAGTAACAGAACACCTGCTTGTTGCACAACAGGCCTAAATTCCACTCTAATTGCGACCAAACCTTTTTTGCGATTTATTGTATCTGCACCTTCATTGAAATTTCCTTCTCAGGCAAAATGGTGATATTTAGCTCCCAATTAACGACGCCGACGCAGAAATTTCTGCGAAACAAGCTCTTTACCGCTGTCGAGTTGAAACTTTCCCAACCACACGACCCAAGGCCAATGAGCTATACCTCTGAAAGCCAACCAGCCAACCAATAGCTGCACCAATTTCCAATGGTAGACGTCATGGACTTTACTCACAGCCTGTACGTAGGTGCCAGTTTTCTTTTGTGAGAGGGAAATAGAGCCAATAAATGGCGTAGTAATTAAAACCTTGTGTCACAAAAACTCTGGTTTGGCGAAAAAATGAACGTCTTCTGTGAGCGAAAATCCGAGACACGTGCCAATAAATTATTCATAAAACTTTTTAATTCGACTGGAAATTACACCACGGCCTTTTGTGTGGCATGAATGTGCTTCACTATAGAGCCAAGCAAAAGCTTGAAACTGCTCCACCCCCCCCCCCCCCCCCAAAAAAAAACAAAATATGGCAGCATATCCACAGAGTGAATAATGGAGAGTGGGGCGAAGCATCCGTCCATCCATTCGTTTTTGCTTCCGTCCATCCATGCGTGCGTCTGTGTGGCCGCCCGTGTGTCCATCCGCGCGTCCTTGCGTGCATCTGTTCGTGCGTCCGCACATCCATCTGTGCGTCTGTTCCTGCGTTCGTCCATGCATCCGCTCCTGCGTCCATCCATGCGTCTATCCGTCGTGCAGCCATCCACGCGTCCGTCTATGCATCTGTCTCTGCGTCCTTTCGTCCATCTAGTCAATACTCCAAGTACCACCATCTCACATCTTTTCATCATATATTCCTCATATAGAAGCACCGCCATCCAGCGGACATTCCAAGGACTGACCGAGAGGAGGCACACGCACACTTTTTTTTACGGCTTGCGCTTCGTGTCTGCTTCCCACCTTTAACCACCTCGAGTTCATGGTATATACTAGTTCACTGTAATCATGGCACTGCGGCCCAACGCTAGCTAAACCTTTCTGAAACCAAGGAGGTTACGCCCAGCGAGTATAACGTAGTAACCCTTTTTTGTCAGATAGCGCTCAATGTACATGCGAATGGCTGTTAAGGGGGAATGAGAGACAGGAGAATTTGGCTTCTAGTTAACGCACACGCTGCAAATTTTTTATTCTTAAACATCCCACAGAAGAAATCTCTCACCGGCACCATCTTTGGAGGTCAAAATATAAGACCTCCAAGGTGGTTACACATTACGTGTAACACCCCCTACGTGTGTGTAACCCCCTTTGAGGTCAAAATGTAATGAATGTGGTTACACACTACGACTACTACTACGACTACGAGGGTCGAACGGGTGCCACTGTAAAGAGCTTCGCCCCTAAAAACTTGGGCTTGGATCGCCAAAATAGAAGTCCAGGCAAGTATCACTTTGTCAATAGAATGGAGTGACTGTGAAACGCAATTTCATCACTCGTACGCGTTGCACAACGAGTTGGAGATGGCCGCGTCTCTGTTGCCCGATCTACAGTAGGTAATGGCTGCGCCTACCTCGGCAGCAGCGTCCACCAACCCGTCTAGCACAAGCACTGTTATGGCACTCGCTTGCGCTTTGACTTCTTGGCTCCTACCCACTACATGGAATTTCCTGGGAAACTGACGGTTAGTATAAGAAAAAAAATTGTTTTTTTAGTTTAAAAAGGAATAAGGAAGCAATCAATTTCAACAAAAATAAACGGAAATTTAAAAAATGAATTATGTAGATAAAATGTTGATTTGATATGTGTTGTTTAACGGCCCGAAACCACCATGTGATTATCAGAGACGCCATAGTGGAGAGCTCTGGAAATATTGACCACCTGGAATTCTTTAACATGCACTGAAATCTGAGCACACGGGCCAACAGCAGTTTCATTACCATCGAAAACGCAGCCGCCACTGCCGGGACTCTATCCCGCCACCTGTTCTAAATTACCAATTTTTGATAAGGAATGTAGTTAAAAGCAAAATCTTCTTGCGTCACCTAAAAAATCGTATACAGCTGAGCAAATTTTCTGTCACTCAATCCCACAAAAAACACACCATAGGAAAGAACGTTTTAAATAACGAGTAATTTTCAGTTTCTGAATAACTTGTTGAAGTGTTTTTTTTCTATAGCTAGTAAAATAACGGCACGTAACAAAAATTATCCATTTTTTCAATGTCTTCAGAGTAATAGCACATGGGAAAGGGCACCAGACCAGACTATATAAATAAAAACTAGGGGGCGGGGGTATAGAGCACATTTTGTAATGGTTATTTGCATTTTCTAGTAGGAAATTGTTTACTATTTCAGGGAAACCATTTACTATTCAAGAAAAAAGAAAGATGTCTATATTCTGCAACGGATAATTCCTAATGAGGTAAAGCATCTTGAAATAAAGAATACTTGTGATGTCTCAAGTTACTAATCAAAGCTGTGTCAGGCGCAATTGACAACGCTGAAGTATCAGCCATGTCGTTAACAAATACGCCATGATCACCTGGCACCTATACCGACCGCACGGTACTCAGGTATTTAGAGATTAGTTATCCCAATTAATTCTGTTTGAAAAACTCGACAGAAGAATTCAGAGATAAAGATCTACGTATTGTCAGTCACTCAGTCACTATATGCCGTTTTGGAAGCAACAAAAAGAAAGAAGGCAGGGAGGTTAACCAGAAAGACATCCGGTTGACTACCCTACACTGGGGGATTAGGGAAAGGGACAAGAAAGACGAGAAAGAGGCCAAGTGGCTCCATATGCCGTTTTGGAGTTACTGGTAAACTACAGACGTGAGTAGATAGGCGGGCCTTGTGGTAGTAACTACATGTTTGATCGCTCAAACCGTATCGCTTCGCTGGTCAAGCTCGAGCGAGTGGGCATGCGGCACCGCATAATATCAACAATAACTGCGCTACATGCAGTGCACAAAAAACCATGATTCCATTTTTTGATTTCGCTGAAGAATAGTAAAGTGTAAATATTATCTAAGAGACTTATGTTTAGAAAAAGTGGTTAATGATTTAGAGTACTTTGTATTCTATACTATGGGAGAGCATAAAGCCGTCCCATAGACCTCACACTTGATGAGGCCTAGGTCACACAAAAGTTCTGGCTGAGAGCGTCCTAATATGAGCAAATGTACCATGGCACCGTCAGCCTATGGTGTCACATCTGTTTGTCACACATTCTTCTAAGTGACTTACGAGCGTCAAAATACATAAACGCACAAGTGCAACTCGCGATTCGTAAGTTGACAGCTGATCATTTATCGGCGTTGTCACTCTCGCTGCTTTTACGGCCTTCCATGTGCACTAAAAAAATACTCATCGTCGCAATTTTTTCTTTCAGCAACACTGCTGAAAGCAATCAGAAGAACTTCTTCCGTCAAACGACATTCTATACTTCGAATCAACATGTTTACACTTATGGCGAATTCCATTGAGAGAACAGGAGTAGATGGGCAGGCCAGTGAAGAGTGGGAAGCAGAGCACTGAGAGCAGGGCCACTTAACCTGCCACTAGAATGCGGCACGCTCCCGGAGAGCAGGTGAAGAGGGTGATGAGCGGAGAGACCATGTGGTTGAAACATTTCATGCCCCGGCATATTCTCTGCGAAGCAGCAGAGAAATACGCTTGAAATCGGTCAGCCACGTGCTCTTCGTTATCCTATATTACGAAGTATGTTTGCGCAACGACGCATTCGGCAGACGCCCAGCTGTCATTGTAGCGATCCGTACAAAACAGTGGTGTCAAACTACCCATGGTTGCTACCATTGCCGCCGCACTCGCCAGCTGAAGATAAATTCGGAGACTATGACGTTCAAGGGCCACATGACTCGTCGTACCGCGCTTACTCCGCTTTTCAGGCGAGAGCACTGCAAACTGCTCCTGACTGCTCCCGGCGCAGCAAAAGCACTCTCGCTCTACCAATGGATGACAGTGCTCCTGCACCTGTTCGTCTAATGAAACACTCCGGCTCTGATGAGAGCACTTTCAGCGTGTTTTTGAGTGCTCTTGCTCTCCCAGTGGAATTGATCACTAGAATGACAACTGGGTGCGTAGAACACTGCCAATTTTGCTCTCCAACAGGTCGACAAGCAAATAACTTGCAGTGTGCAGCCACCTGTCAACATTAACGCTTAGGGTGCATACCATGGGATCGCGTGGTAGAAAGCATCGAGTGCCATCTAGCGTCGAAACACCTGATGCATTGCGCATGCACCGTCTGTCGTATCAGTGTAGTGCCTAGAATATACTAGGCACCATAGTATCAGTAGGCCTCTCATGTCACTCTGCCTCACGAAGTTACGGTGCTCGTAACGAAAACGACAACTGGGTGTCGCTTGCTGTGCTCCGTCGAATGTAAGTGTTTTTTTACGTGGCGGCTGCGAAGAGGCCCAGTTCAAGCGTCGGGATTGCATCGTTATTTACACTGGTTGATTAGCATAACTAAGCCATCGCACGACCCAAGAAGCCAAAAACACAGAATTAAGTTTTCTCAGCCCAGCTTGCTTTGTCGGGTTAAGCCAAGTTAAATCTAAATGAGCCGAGTTAACTCAGTATAAGTGTAGCCGAAACTAATCAAACATAGTTGAGCATTGTATCGCCCAATAAAATTAGGTGTAAATGAGTTATTTAGTCCAGTCCAGCCAGCTGTTTCCACGTTAAGTGAAGTTAAGCTTTGATGCGCCCAGATGGGTCACAATAAGTACACCAAAATCTAATTAGGCATCAACATCAAGATATCCCTTAATTTAGCCGAGGAAAATTAGTCTAAACAAAGAAACCCTAGTTCAGGACCGAAACTGGCCTCGTCACAGTCGCTACGTATAGGGATGGCACAAACTCGATGAGCAAAGAGAAAGACACCCAGTTGTTTTGTCTACAAGCGGCCTAACTGCGTCCGACATAGAGACATGTACGGGGGGCCAACTGATGCGACCGGACGTGCATGCACACCGCAGCAGGTGTCACGTCGCTAGATAGCGTGTCGATGCCTTCAGCCACGGATCCCATGGTCTGCACACTTTTGCTCACGCCTGAACGTACAAAATCAACGCCGCGCTGGCCAATTCGACATTGCTTGGTTATAGAAGAGCAAAGCACGACCGCGTTGACTTTCCGCGCAACATGTTACGATAGTCGTGCTCTGCAACAGCATCCATGAATGATGTGTGCCAGTAAAAGAACGTGAGTTCTTTTACCACGTGAGTTGTAAAGCAATGCGAGTAAATCTATCTACGATAACATTTACCATATACAAACGTGGCCACAGAAAAACTCGCGAAGTTGACATGTGTACTATCACTGAACGCGCAAGTAGCCACGTATATTCACGAAAAATACGCCTTTCACAAGATCCGATCATATTTAGTGTTTCATGGAGGCCCGTTTTGTTTACCGATGCAGGAAACCTGCGAAGTTGTAGTGTTCGTTTTTCGCAAACGCATTTAAAATGGCACTCGCAAAGCCGAATAAGGAAGACTGACCATCCTTGAGAGGACTCTCTTGAATTCTGCTTCCCGGCGTGACAGTAGTAAAAATGACAATAACGATAATAGTAATAATAATTATTATAAAAAATTATTAGTATGTGGGTTTTTTTCGTCCCAAAACTAAGATATGAATATGAGAGACGCCGTAACGAAGGGCTCCGGAGATTTTCGCCACCATGTGTTCTTTAACGCACATTGACATTGCACAGTGCATGGGCATCTACCATTTCGCCTCCATAGAAATGACACCGCCACGTCAGAGATCGAACCCACAACCTTCGGGTCACCAGCCGAGCACCTTAGCCACTGCTCCACCATTGTAAACGCGTAGTTACACTCTATGGACATTGCGAATGATACGACTTGCTTGTTGCGTACGTCATAACTCTACCCCAGCAAAATATTGTGCCCTATATGTCATGAACGATTTATATCAACCCAGGAACAGCGCAACAAACTTTTCAAAGTTCTGCCCCACCGTGGTGGTCTAGTGGCTAAGGTACTCGGCTGCTGACCCGCAGATTGCGGGATGGAATCCCGGCTGCGGCGGCTGCATTTCCGATGGAGGCGGGAATGTCGTAGGCCCGTGTGCTCAGATTTGGGTGCACGTTAAAGAACCCCAGGTGGTCAAAACTTCCGGAGCCCTCTACTACGGCGTCTCTCATAATCATATCTGGTGGTTTTTGGGACGTGAAACCCCACAAATCAATCAATCAGTCAGACATTTCAAAGTTTGTTTTACAGCGAAAGCTGTCATGAGATCAAAACTCCGGTAACGCGCGGCACCGTAGCTATCCGCCGCCGCCGGTATCCGTAACTACAATAGTGAAATTTAAAAAAAAAAAGGCCTAGTACAAAATACACAGTGGGGCTTCTCGAAAGACAGATCTCGTCGACCGTGGTAGCTCGGCATGTCAATCAATCATTCGACTTTTCCATAGAAAATAAAGTCCCAACAACATAAATAGGTCATATTGAGTATTATCAGTCAGGCTCTTGGGACTTGTTTGCAAACTTGCCTTAGGCAGGCTAGATGTCGGGAAAGCAATCGCGGTAATACAGCTTATAAAGCGTTTTAAAACAGCGAAAGAACAACCAGTCGTCGCACAATGCGAATAGCGTAACGAGTGCACTCTTAGAAAAAAGGTGGTAGTGCTTGCTAACTTTGGGGTAGTAATGGTTTGTCACATATGTTACAACCCTGGTAGTAAGTGCAGTAAGTAACGGCAAGGGTGGTAATAGTTACTACCTCTGCTGTTACTAACAGGAGTTAGTAACTGTTACTGCCCTAGCTGTTACCACCTATGGGTAGTAACTTTGAAGGTTTCAAGAAAAAAAGTAGTAACCGATACTACCCAGTTCATTCATTTTGGCATATTATATCTCCACTACTAATGTTGGCTAATTAATGTCTTATAACTACACAAATTCGGGTAAGAAGCGGGGTGTGCCATGAATGTGATGAATACATAGACCAAACAAGTTCACTATTTTTTACAGATTTTTTTCCTCTACTGCACTATTTTTTACTTTTTTTTCTTTATTGCCTTCTTGACTACAGGTCAAACTAATATGACAATCAGTATCACACGTGTTTCATGCGTGATAACGCGTCAATCAAAAAATATTACATCTTCAACACAGTCGGTAGTCTTATACACATCTCGCACTTTTATAACAGCTTCCACGAAACACTCATTAACGGATAGAACTCTCACATCACAGTGTCTGTACGATAGCATACTACGCCAAACCGAATGAAGACCAAGTAAAAATATAACATCCAAATTTTGCACAGAACTATCACAAGGCAAAAAACGAATTCCATATGAAGTAAGAGGTAAATCTTTTTTAAAGTCCTCTGTAAAATGTCCCAAAAGAAAATAGCGTTCTTACAATCAATAAACACATGTCCAATGGTCTCAGGTTTGTTAGACAGGAGACAGCTGTCTCTAATGAGCAGGAAACGTGATATCACTTGGTTAAGAAACAGATGGCACAGAGACAGCCCTCCTTGCTTAACTCGCCGAAACAAGTTCGTTCTAGATGTTCTCTCCCACGTAGAGCTCCAGATGAACGTGGCGAATATCCTGTGAACTTTGTGAATGATTTTACGCTTACAACTAAGTACTTGCAAAAGGTACATAATTTTAGCAGCCAGAAACACGTTACATACAGCTGACGGAGAGAAAATTGATAAGCCACGACCGCCCCGACCTTCGGCGGTCGCGCGCAGTTCTTCAGCCTTTCCAAGCCAAAATGATTCACTGTCTTGATACCTCTCCAATGGTACCCCTAGGTAACGACTAGGCGTCTTGAGCCACTGAATATTTCCAAAGGAACTGGGCGTAAGGTCCCCATTACCATGCCATAAACCAATGCTTTTCTCTTTGTTCATTAAACTTCGACTCGTGTCACAAAACCTTTGAGTGATTTTTAATAACGAAGTGACACTCTCTCTATACACTGCAAAAAAAGCGATATCGTCGGCGTATGCCAAAACACGCACTTCACATGACTGCAACCTGAAACCATTACCCTGCATGGTGAATCACTTTCTGACACAATGGTTCCAAAAATAGAGCGAAGAACAAAGGACTTAAAGGACACTCCTGGCGCACGGAGGAAAGTACTTGTATGCGCTGTGAGAGTTCTCTATTTACAATTAAATTGGTGGTTGAACTTTTTTATGCCAATCTAATACCTTTACATATGATCGCACCAAGACCAACGTACTCAGCTAGCATGAAGACTATATTGTGTGGAACCATGTCGAAAGCCTTGGCTAGATCAATTTGTAACATAGCTACTTTTAGAAGCGCAGCGTCACAATACTCCAAAATGCTCCTGGCAACATGAATATTCGTGAATATGCTCCTACGCTTGATGCCGCAAGTCTGATGTGACCCGACCAACTTGTATATAACTCCTTGCAACCTCCTAGCCAGAACTTTCATAAACACCTTATAATCTACGTTTGTTAGCGTGATTGGCCTGTATCCTGTCACTTTGCGTAAAACATGTTGCTCATTCCCTTTAGGAATCAGCACGGTGTGTGCTCGAATAAACGATGGAGGCAGAGTTCCGCGATCTATAGACTCTGAAAAAACCTCATGCAATGCGGCGGCCATATCCTCCTTGAACGCCTTGTAAAAGGCGGCATTAATGCCATCTGGACCAGGTGATTTGCCCATGCCAAGATCATTGATAGCCTTCTCAATTTCCCCTATACTAATAGACATTTCCAATAAATTTGTGTCTTCAGAATTAAGTGTCGGCATTTCTATCAAGAACTCATCTACAAAACCCGGCTCCTTTGGTTCGCGATAAGCAAACAAGTCCTGATAATAGTTTTCAAAATCTTTCATAATATCTTTATGTTCTTTCAATATTTTACCATTCCATTCTATCTCTAGTATGTCGTGAGCTCGCGCATATGCCTTTTCATCAGACAAGGCTCGCTTTGTCGGGGCTTCACCCACGAGGAATCTCTCAGCTCTTGCTCGTATATTTGCGCCTTTATATTTATCTTCTTCAAGACATTCAATTTTGTTTTTGACAACCTGCAGTTGATGTGTGAATAAGCCCGGGTTTTCTGCTTCAATATTCAACAAATCATTTAGCTCTGCCCGTAGTTCACGTTCCTGTTTTCGAGCTTGATACTGCATGTAGCAACCACACTCTATTGCATTCATTTTTATGTTTTGCTTAAACAATTCCCCTCTTTCCGTGGCACTTCTTTCTGCGTTTTTGAAAAAATTCTCGATTTCCTTCTTTGTCTTATCTACAAACCCTTCGTGCGTAATTATCTTAGTATTCAGTTTCCATGTTTCCCATACAACCTTCTTTTTGCACTTTCTACCTATCTCAAACGAAACTAAGCAATGATCACTGAAGGAAACAGCATAAAGGTCATAGTGCTGACATAAAGGTACTATCTCAGAACAAACATATGCTCGATCTAGTTGTGCGTGACTCGAACCTTGAAAATGTGTGAAGTGTTGGCGACTGCCACCCATCGCAAACAGAGCTACGTCATGTAAAAAGTACTTATTAAGGCTGTCTCTAAGCAAACCTACGCCTTCATCACCTAGCAGTATACGTGCAATCTTCTTGGGTCAAGACACAATTGAAGTCACCCAACAGAATCACACATTTCTGACATTCAAAGTACGCTTGCATTTCCCGAAAAAACAAACATCTGTCTCTCGAATTTGTACGTGCGTATACACAGATAACTCTGAATTTTGTGTTCCCGTAACAAAAGTCACACAAAACAAAACGCCCATGTAGGCAACTTTTGACCTCTTCCACTACAATACCAAGAAAGGTCTTGACAAAAATAATACATTCGGCTGATGCTCCCACTGCATAGCTCACACACGCATTGTACCACAATGAAAATCCTGCTACCAAGCTATCAGTCGCGTCCTCAGTACTAACTTTAGTCTCCTGGACCGCGAGCAAGTCAAGGTCTTTTTCTTGCATCAAGCGTTTCAACTGGTACTGTTTGCGACGCGTTCCTAGACCACGTTCATTCAGCGTACATTTGCGTAAAGGCGCAGTCATGCTAGCCATGTTGATGACAAAGATGAAAACTACAATGCTGCGCTTACCGTGTCTCGTATACCGTGCAGTGGGAAAACCGGTGTCTTACGCGTCTCGATCCTGTCCCCGAACCGGTGACGATGACGCCGACCGGGTTTCGAGGGCATATTTTTTACTCTTAGCGCCCGTGACGCGATGCCACAGACGCTCCGGGCGTTTTAGGTTACATTCCGTGCTCTCCACTCGGTAACGCTTTCCGCGTCCCGTGGTCGCTTCCGGAGACTTTGCGCTGGCTTCTGGCGTAGCGATATCGCCACTGGTACCCATGTCTTCCTCCATCCATTCTTGAATGTCCTGCTGGCCGCCTGTTGCGGCCAACTCCTCGGATTCTTTCGTTGAGTCTTTGCCGTCTTGCGTTGTCGCGTCGGCTGTCTCTTCTCCAGTTGCCTGAACCGCGGCGTCGGGTCCCACGGTGTTGCTGCCAGGGGCCAACTTCTCAGCCTCTTCGGCGTCCATTAGATTATCTTGGGCGTCGTCTGTTGGCAGTACGGTCTTCGTAACTCTGCATAACTCCTGACGCAATCTTGACTTTCATGTCCAAACGCTCGGCATACACCACAGCGGGTAGTCTGGCAGTCTCGTCGTATATGTCCTTGCATGTGACATCTTAGGCAAAGCGGAGCCCGACCCGTGGCCACAAGAAGGACGGCGCCCCCTCCAATCTTAAAAAGGTGCGGCAAGTCTTCTAGCACCACGCCTTCCTTCAGTTTCTGTCGCACCACCCTCTTCGTCACGTGTTCAAAGCCCGCGACGGTCCAGTTGTCGTTGGAAACCTCGAGAACTTCACCAAACTCGCCTAACGCTTGTTGAATGCTCTCATTCGAGACCGCAAAGTCAACCCAGTGGATTTTCACGGTTACATCATGTTTCGGGGCCCGAAAGTGTTCCAACCGGTATGGTCTTTTTTCCAAATCCCCGTGCAGAAACACACACTCTTCCATACTGTCACCCGACGGCAATGTAGGCAACAAAAGCCGGTAATCCGATGGTGCAGAAGGGAACCTGACACCGCGGCCAGAGCGAGCCATCACACGTCCGTCTCCCACCGAAGCCGAAAGTGGAGTGACCATTGCACTATTTTTTACAGACGTAGAAAGTAGTAAGCGTGGGATATATATAGCCCCTACTTCGCAGGGGCGTATCTGGCACAGGGGAGCACTTCCGTTTCTGGATCAATTTTGATTGATTGATATGTGAGGTTTACCGTCCCAAAACCACCATATGATTATGAATTTTATCAAATATAAATTGTTAGCACTATAATATACTCCCTGGTTACGTTTGTTTGGTTACGTAGCACAAGACTATTAATGAGCCTCACTTATAGAATAATATATGGTATACTTATTCATTATAAAATGGCCACAAAAAGGCATTATGTACAGTGGCCGGAGAAAGTACTGAATTCATTCTCAGTGTATTTGAATGCTTCACATGACTAATATATCAGCGTTTAAAAGGTAATAATCGTTTTGGTGGTTTGACGCGCCAAAACAATGATAACATTTGGAGACATGCCGCAGTGGATTAACTGTGACTTTCCTTGGGGCTATATGTGACTGTCTGGTTATATTGATGTGCCGGTCCTGTTAATATGTGCTGTATGTACTAAGTTAGTTGTAATTGTCTTTTACGACGCGTGTAGCACTTGCTTATGGTTCGTTAACTTGTACTTCTCCGTTTCGACAATGTCAGAATGACGTTTACATATCTCTGTTGCATAATTTGAAACAAAATATATTTTCTTTATCTCTAAATACCTTCTGCGTCATTTTTCAGTTTAATGATAATACGTCGAGACAATTCGTCTCATAAATTATCAGAATAGCATTCACACACAATTTTGGATTATATAGACAAAAGCCAGGTAGCAAAGAGGTAGTAACGAGCATGGAAGGTTGTAACGACTGCAGTTACACCTCTTTCGTTTCAGTTACTAACTGTTAACTATCGTAGGTAGTAAAGAGGTAGCGAAAAGTTAGTGATGGTTGTAGCTAGGAACTGTTTACTAACGTAGGTAGTAAACAGGTAGCAAACGGGTAGTAACGGTCGAAGAAAGGTAGCAACCGCTGCAGTTACTACCTACTTGCTTGCAGTTGCTACCTCTTTACTCACTTTTTTTTAAGAGTGTGGGCCATCCAGTGCTCCAACCCATCACAAAAGCTTGTTCTTGTTGCCCTATTAACGGTGGCGCATACCCACTATAGGCATAATTCCTCATCGTCGTCGGCCACTGCATGAACAATTGGCACAAAATTTCTTGCGAGTGTTTAGCGGATACAGCGCTTCTAATAAGAATGACGAAAAATAGCTTAGCGAATGCTGGTCTACTACCCAGAAATCATTAGAAATGCCATAGCGGGTACCCATAAAGTGTTCTTGCAGCACTTACCCAATGAGTGTTTAGGAAAGGCTACGAAAGACTGCTCTTCGAGTTTTCGTTGTGACTGTGCTGCGCCTTCTGTGCAGGCCCAGCGTTTTCGAAAAATGGCAAGGTTAAGCGGAAAAACACACGTCGTTTGTAATGACTGGTCAGCTTAATGTATACCAAAGAAACGCTGACCAAAATGCTGCCGCGACAATCAGCCAGCAGTGGTGGTGTACGGTGCAATAAATCAACGCTCGACTAGCATTTGTTTCGATAGTTGTGCTCGTCAAATGTTAGCTGTGGTCACAGTGTCGGCTATTCACTCTATGATGACGTGGTATACATTACGTGCATGCTCCTACGACCTAAAAAGCTATGGTCTAGCGGTGTTTGCTCCCGTAGGAATATCCCAACGAACGCTGTTCACACTTCGTTTCTACCGAAGTTACGTTTTTCCTGGAACGTGAGTACGACGATACGTCTGCCCATGAGGCATGTACGAAACACGTCTCTCCTATTAAGGTCATGGTATGCACATGACAGGTGGATTTACATACCTTGGTCCGCATTGTAGCACATGGCTCAAAGTAACGAAATGCGGCATGCGTATACTGCTCGCGGACGGCTTCGCATATGTCGGTTCACACGATACGTAAATTCTGTTGAGATTTCTTTCTTGTTTTCAACTGCGAATGATTGACGCATCACTTATTGTCGGTAAGAGAACAATAATATTAAATTAACACGAAAAACGTGGGCTCCCTTTGTGTATTTTATACATCACCGTCCTTTCATTTTTACGATCCACCACAACCGAATTTGAATGTCCACCTGTGAAGGTCACGATACGACAGAAAACCACGTCGTTGGGCATGCTGCGGATGAATTTTGACTACCTTGGTGTCACACAGGTCCCGTTAATTAGGGAGGCGATTGCCGGGCTAATTGCAAGGGCCGAAGTATTGGCCCCCCCGAACCGCACCACGAAAGCGTGGACAATTTAGAAGTGGTCCTTTTTGGCGCGCCAGCGGACGCCGGCTGTGGCCCAAAGAACAAGTCAGAGCCGAGAGTTGATAAACAAAACAAATATTATATTCTCAAAAATGGCAGATCGAAAACAACACACAAGAATGCACACTCCACAATAGTTACATACAATACGTCACCAATCAAACGACGTACTACTCAGTACAATCAGCCACACTCAAAACAACGGACACAGACAACGATACGCACTACAATGCAGTCGCATGCATTGAACAACCAAGACACCTAAAGACTAAAGAGATAGAAAACCTATCAAGTCTAAAGTTCTTGGAACAAAAGTCTGGATGATACTCTTCCGAAAATCACTCACTCAAAGTCCAGCGTTGTTGTCGTTCCGCGCCCTCGAAGTTTCTCTTCCAGGAAACCTCGCGTCTTCAATTGGCCACTCTCAAAGCTTCAAACTTCTTCGCCCGAACACGTCGGCTTCACACACGCAGCTGTCGCCACGCATCTTCGCTCGATAGCGGTAAACACACACTCTTGCCTGTAGCTCGAGTCGTCACCCCTCAGGTGGAAATCGTCTTCTTCTCCCGCTTTGTCTCTACGGACAAAACCTTCACCGACTACACGGCGGTATACCCTACGCGCTCTGGCGCTAACTTCCGTCTTCTCCTGCTTTGTCCCTACGGACAAAACCTTCGCCGACTACACGGCGGAATCCCTACGCGCTCTGGCGCTAACTTCCGTCTTCCCCTGATCTCTCATCTCCACGGCTCGGTTAAATACCTTCCGCGCGACATTCCATAAAGTTCTCATCATTTCGCCGGCGCGATGCGCAGCGGAGCCTGGGGGAAGGTGCGAGACTGTACGAGGGCCGTCCCCGACAGATGACTCAACCCAGCACAACACGCCCCTTTCCTTCTAGAACTTTCCAGTGCTTGCCCGGCCGCCGCTGTGGGGTGAGGAGGTTCATCGGCGAAGCCACGCTTCCGAGGGGAGAGCGTCGCGCGCCCGGGGAGCCTTTAGATGTTTTTCCTTTTTTTTCGTTGACCTCGCGGCGTCACTCCGGCGCGTTATCGCAAGAATTTGGCGGCGCGCCCATTTTGAGCGCTCGTTCTGTGACACTTGGTATTTTTTTATTGGTACTTGAAGTGAGACACGCGATTTTTCCGCATGTCACCGGAAATGCGACTCACGACTGGTGGTTGCACTGAAGTAAGTTCATGACCCAAGACATCGTGACAGCGCCTAGCCAAAGTCAACCACGCAGTCAACTTGTTGTGCTGCATGGTCCACAGAACCCAGGGCATTCAACCAGGATTTTATTAATGTGTGTATAAGAATCAGGCACTGGGCGACCCTTTGTATGATTCTATTCGGGTACATATACATATGCACACCCACAAATTCTCAATTCTACAACCAAATCTACGTTTTAACACTTTGCGAAAATGTGGCAACTGCCATATTACTGCGTGTTTATTTTACATACGCAGAATATTTTGAAAATAATCTTTTGCATACAACATTGCGAGCATCATGACCCATTGCGAGTGTTCAAACTGTTCGGCTATCCAGGCAAGATGGCGAAGCACAGTATGGGGCATTCAGGTGGTGAGAAATGGTGTGGAGTACAGGTGTGACGATTTCGAGGAGAAAGCGACGAATGGGATGACGAGTACTGAAAGAGAGCTGGCGATAGATACGGTTGATAGCAGGAAATAAAAACACAATGAAAGGGTTGACTCAGAATTGTATAGAAGGCTAAAGACCGACTACAGTGTGAAAGAGAGACAAAAATAAGAATAAAAACAGTAAAAAAGACAGTAAAAAGGCCGAGAAGACTGAGAAGTCAATAGCCGGAGAACAAGAGATTTAGAAAAGAAATATCAAAACAGGAAAACGATAGAAGGCGAGAGCCCAACCACAGAGAGAACGAGATGGAGAAACAACAACCCAGAAAAAAAGACAAACAGACAAAAAACAAAGAAAGAACTACAGAAAGGGAGAGAAAGAAATAGAGAAAAAAATGATTGGCACACACACAAAAAAGAAAAAAAGATTTTAAAAAGGCAAAAGGCACAGCCATATATAGTATAGTAGGGCAACTTCAGTCTGCCGTGTGGCGTAGAAAACCCATCACTTTGTGAACCAGCACGCACTCTCTATGAACTAGTCATATTTGTCTTCTTCTTCTTCCTCGTTTTCTTTTTGTCTAGCAACCGTGTTGGGAACAAGCCTTGCACAAATTTGTGCAAGAATTGGTTATTTTTTAAGCTACTTCATGAGAGTTCACTGAGAAACTCGCGCACCCAGTACAACGCCGATGGCATTTTCCACCTCGAATAAAATGTCTAATGCCATCTACCGAAAGATTTCCAAAGCAGCAGCAGTTCTCTTTTAAGAAAAACTCTCCAAAAAGTTTTTCGAGCAGGATAAGATTTTTAACTTTGAATACTCTTTCTATAACATCAAACGTTTGCACCCATTACAGAAAAATACGTTAGTGTTATTTTTGTGTAAATGGAGGTGTACACAGGTGCCAGGTACAAATGGTCTACGCGTATGAAATTCTGGCTTACCACCGCAAGTCCCCATATAGCTTGGCGCACTGTGCGAATCTCCAGTTATGTTCAGATGAAGTGAATGCATGGAGTCATGCATGTTTAAAGGGTTTTGAAATCAATGGTAAAGGACCTGTGGTACTCATGTACCTTCTGGAATGAAAATTCAGACCTCTCGCATTCGGATGATGATAATTACATATGGTGTGTCTCTATAAAAATTCCAAACCTGCGTGAAACACCCAGCACAGTCGCAGCGAAAGCTATACCAGCAGCCTTTCTAGACAATTTTTATACACTCTTTAGGTACCTTCTACAAGCCCACTGTTGGGTATCCAATTCACTACGTCATAAAAAATCATAATATTATTGTAATAGACCAGCATTCACTGTGCTATCCTTCGCCATTCTTCGGAGAAGCGTCGTATCCGGTACACACTTGTGAGGAACTTTTTGCATTTTTTTAAGCAGTGGCTGACGAAGTTGGAGAATCGGTATGTCTGAAGTGGGTATCTGCCACAGTTAATAGGTGATCAAGCACAAGCTGTTGTAACGGGTGGAGCACTCGACCCACTCGCTCCGCAGTTCGCATTGTGGGCCGCCTGGTTATTACTTTGATGTTCTAAATAAATCAGTTTATTACTCATATTAACGCGATTCCTTTCCCGACATCAAGCCCGCCTTGGCGCAGCTCAGTGGTAGAATACTGGGCTGGTACGCAGTGGACCCGGGTTCAAACCCATTGTGTTATTAGTGGTTTTTATTAAAGTGGTTACGGACAACAGCAGCCGCGGTGGGCAACTACAGCGCTCAGTAATGTATTCCGTAAGACTATAGCTGTGTAAAACGTTGCTGGCGAAGATTTAAGAAACCAAGGTGGTTGAGATTTCCGGAGGCCTTCACTACAGCGTCTCTCAATATCATGTATAAACCCCAAATATTATATTATTTTTGGAAGGATGCTTTTCCTTGATGCAACTTCCATAGCAACTCTTCACAAGATTTATTAATTCGTACAATAGAAGATTTATCCTTGCAATATTGTCAGCACACTGAAATAACATAATTAATAACAATACGGAGCACCAGGCATGAGGGTACGCTATAATTGAGTAGGGTAAGCTACAAGACCATCAACAAAGGAATGTGTGACGCGAAAAAAAAAAGAACTTATTCCGGAAAAAGAGGCTCCTCTCTCGTCAGCACGCGGAAAGATTGGTCAGCCTTGTAGATGAGACAACAGACTATAAGACAACCTAAACAAGCCCCAAACAGCCGCCACTGGTCACTGCGGAGCTCTAGTCCTGTGGCTTCCAAAAGAGTGGAGTGTTATTGAATATGGGCTCCAAACGTTTTGTGGTCACAAATAAATAGCGTTGAAATCCCGTAATCCCAGCACATGCGCCAGACTCGAACAGCGTTTTCGTTTTGCACTGGGGAGACTATTTCTCGATTTTCAACGGGAGCGCGAAACTTATGCCCCAAAAACTTCGAGCCAAAACAAACATAGCGGCACCCATCTAGGTGACGTCTTTCGGTCAAGGCTAAAGTGAATGATAATGTATTAACAAATTCACATATAACAGATTGGCCAAATGATAGCTTTCGCTTTAGAAATCAGTCGTTGATTGAAGGGCTTGCAGGTCAGCTGGGTCAGCTTAAGTTGAACTGCTTTGTCTTATAACGGCGAGTAATCTGGAGTTGTGCACAAAATCGATGGAGTTATGCAGCGAAGTCATTGCCACCGCGCCTTGTAAAAAAGAAGTAAATAAATACTTGTACTGAAGACCAACTTTAAACTAGTTTGTTACCATGTGAAATTGAGCCAGATCTTTTTACATTTGAGTGAATGTAGTGGTATTTAATATTTTGATTGATAAAATTTATTATATATTAGTATAAACTTGAGTAGTCTTATTAATCTATAATATTACTTCAAAACATAATGTTAGGGTATAATTTGCAAATATACTTACAAAGATCTATTTGACATTGCAGAATGTATTTTAATTTAGTGTTCCCAATATACCAACAGAAAATTATCATAAACCAATGGAACCATTGCTTAGCGTTTTTTTCGTACAAAAGGAAAATGTGATTGATGTAACTTAACAAGCATACGAGTTCCCAAATTTGTCTGCTCAGTGATAACTGCTGTCTTCCGTCAATTTTCATCGTAATATCTTTTCCGCTAGCATTTTTCAAGTACGGTAATATACAATAAATTATTTAGGAAGAAGAGTAATATTGCTACTGACCCATGGGTATTACATCAAGTAATGCTGAATAGCAACACACCCACAAAAAAGAGATACCAGGAGGCAACACTGAACAAAGCACCAAAACATCCAGAAGTATGACTTCACCACACACAGCGAAAATACTCTAAAGATAAGACCTACAAAAAAACTCTTCATATTTTCATTTCTGAAACTATCGAAGCAGGTGGAATTATGTCTTAAAGCTGTCATATAAAAGAAATGGCCCATGTGTCGGCATGTTTCCCTGCAAGTGTTATTGAAAGAGGATAGTCTTGCGTGTGGAGAGAGTGAACAAAAAGTTTATTTGGTGTTCTGCGGGAGAAAATTTATTATTTGTACTCTACAGGCGCTGCATTAGACTGTGTCGATCCGTGCAGCGAAGGCGAACGAGCGCATCGAGAAACGTGAGACACAAGCGCTCTCTGGTAGTTATCTTCGAAAACAAAGGTGGTGGTAGTGGTTAGAAGATGAAAAAAGGCACCTAATTTCTGCAACCTGGTCGGGAGCACGGCGCAGTTCCTGGAAAACAAAGGAAGGCGTGCGCGCCTGTCTCGGAGACAATAAAGTGTAGAACGTAATGTGACGGACAGGTGCCACCACCGTGTCGTCTTAGCAAAGCGTTAGAAAAACTTGCCTTTTTGAACATAGTGTTGCATTGTCAGCGCTGTGGTCCTTAGAATGACTTATGTGTCTCCTCTAGCATAAAGACACGCATAGAGAATATTAACGTGTTGTTATTTTGCCTCAGATATGCGGAACCATTGCTTTTGCATTGACAATCACCCAATTATGAACGCCTAAACTTGAGCAATATTGGTGGGCGCTGCGGATGAGGTTGGCCGTTTGGGGTGTCGTTTGGGGCTGTTTACGGTATCGTCACGGCGGACAAAGAGACAAGTGCACAGACAGAAAAACAGACAGACAGACACATAGACATACAGACCAAAATTTTCAGGTCGAAGTACCTCAAGAAAGTCTATCTCTTTTAAAGATGTCGAAGGCGGATGTGCCACTGGGCAAAACAGCCGTTCCGAGTAACGTTTCTCCAGTCATCAGGTTTCGTGTCCCCCCCATGTTCGCCGATTCGTCAATCGATAGCACTTCTTCGCAATGTGTTCGTTTCGAAAAGATGTAGTCATGAAAGCCCGACGAGGCTAATATAGATGGGAAGCAAAACAATTTTCGCCATCTTGGCGGCTATATATAAAGATTTCAGAAAAACCACCATCTCCGGCATAAGACGGCTTCGACAGGTGTATAAACCACGCAAGCTCATTTTTGTTTGCACAAATACTATTTACTGAATTTGTTAAGAAAAAAATGCCGGAACACCAAATTTCCTTGTGACAAGTCACCCAACACTGCAACACTACCCGGAAGTAACGACCGGGTACCTTTTTTGCCCTGAATATAACTCCGTGCTGGATGAAGGTCATGCCACGAAATAATAAATGCGAAGCATTTCTTTACGTACTGTAAGCATTTTGAACATCATCTATCTATCTGTTATCTATCTATCTATCTATCTACCTATCTAGCCGCTTACGTCTTAGTGCTCTCATGACCCCTTCCTCTTAACTTGGCGTAAACCAATGTAAGCTTGGGAGAGTATAATGGTTTGACGAATACAGCTAGATGGTAGTGACATGAATAATGTCACAATCCCATCACGTACGTCATAAAATATTTTCCAAAAAACAGTGGCACACGTGGGAGCAGCCTGCTTCTGGCTAGAACAATTGCGCGACCTATTGGACAGTAATAAATTTCTTTCATGCATTCATCTATACACGGGGGTGGGTATGTGCCACTGGTATGCCAGCATGTGCTGACGGTTTTTGACAGTTTATGCCTACCGAGGAACGGCGAGAACACACATGGGTAATTTTAACGCTTGACTGTTGAGAAAAAACATTGACATCGGCAGGGTTGACCGGACAAATGCAAATAATGACTGTCATTGTCCCAGCAGGAATCTAAGTCTAGCATTCTGCGTGCCAATCAAGTATTCTAGTACACAGCAACGCCAGGTCTTAGAACTACGCTTTATATAGACCCTTGTGTAGGTGAAACACCCATTGTGGTATTAGTGCTGGCTTTTCAATTTTATAAACATTACATACGTACTCCTACAATACAGCCGTCACGTAAGGTTAACATCAGTTGTAGTCAGGTGTCATCAGCTTCAGTTTATTAATGTAGCAGTGTCTATGGCTACCGTTCTCAAGAGCGGCAGCGCTTAATATCAGCTTACCGCTTCTGGTGTTGCTAATATTCATGTTGCTGCTGCCATCATCGCGCAACTGTAAAGAACTGGGGATATTAAACATATGCGCCTGTTTAACGTTTGTCTGTAACGTACTAACGTGTAACGTATATCTGTAACGTATGTCTGTAACGTATGTCTGTAACGTATGTCTGTAACGTAGAAAGCGTAAGGTACTAATCAACACGCGACTACGATCCGGACTCAGTCTACTTTTTAACGCGACAGTGTTAAAGACCTCCTTCTGCGAAAAATGCGACGTTGACGTCGTTGCTTATGAGAAAAAAGTTCATGATTTATACGTGACAGAAAAATTGAGAAAGATGCAAATAACATAGATAATAAAAATTCTGGGTCTCAGTGTGGATCAAACCTGTGTCGTCAACACACAGCAACGCCTCGGCTTGCGACTACAGTGAAAAAACTTTTCTCCACTTTGAAATGCACTGCAAGAAACTTTCATCCTTTACAAGCACACTCTTCATAACACAACATGAAATATTGCCATAATAATGCGTGGTACAAGCGTTGATTTCCATCAGGAGTCAGAACATGGGATCATCATGATGACTTCATAGTTTAAAGCCAGTCACCCGCTACGAAAGGCACACGTGCTATTGCATCCTTAAGGGCACGTAGTGGGTGCTTAGCAAGTTCGAAAATATTTCATACACTATTTGAAGTACGCACTAGAACCAGCATATCGCTATCTTGTTCAACTCTTAAAGGCGAAGCTTAAACGTCCCCTATTTTTTTTATTATCCGAAATATAATTGTTCATTTTTAGGGCATCCTCGGAGTGCCTCCTACTAGAAACAGCAGAAAATTGCTTGTGGACTTAACTGTGACCTCGACAGAGCAACGTTTCCGAGAGGATCTCGCTACCGCTTGGTCCACCATTTTCGCGCACAAACCGAGCAGCGCTACCTTTGGGTCGCTGTTTTATATCGCTGTCCCTCGAATGCAAAAACTAATTACACAAGAAGAAGAAGAAGGAGGAAGAAGAAGAAGTTGTCACAGAGAACAGGCTTGTCTTGTCTTCTCCTAGGAGACAAGACAAGACAAAACAAGCCTCTGCTTCGAGCTCTGTGAGTTTCTTAATTTTTTTGCCAAGATTTTTCAATAATGGGCACACCTAGAAGGGGCGTTCCCCCTTAGAATGGGGGATCAAAGCCCCATCCAGCAACTGGGACCGGGCCGACCACATCATAGTGCGTCTGGCGCAAGTTCTCACCTCGGCCCAAGCGTGGCCCATGTTGACAACTCTGATGACTTCTTCGTTGAAGATATGGCTTCGAACAGCGACTACGTGGTCGTACCAAGCCGACGCCTGAAGAGGAAAATCAGCCGGACATCGCCCACTAGCCGGCAAGCACCGACAAAGGCGAGTAGCATGCGGTCGTACACCATTTCGTATGTGCCGACATTGAAGACAGACATCTTGAACTCTCTAAACAGGCAGAGCCTGTCAGAGTACTTTGAGCTCATCGCTCCAGGGAAAGTCGTAGAAATACGCATAAATACCCGAAAGAACATACTGTCCGTGGAGGTCACTACGAAAGCTTTATTGGACACGCTGAAAGCGATTGTTCGATTTGTTCGATTAGGAAACATTCCGGTTTGCGCATTCTCCGCGTACGACGAAGAAACGACAACAGGAGTTATATACGATGTGGATGAGGAGATAACAGACTCGAGTCTCGAGAAACTGCTGTCATCGTCGGCTCCCGTGCTTGGCATCCAGCGCTTTGGACGCACGCGATGTGTTAAAGTAGTGTTTTAGTCGAAGACGTTACCCACACATGTAAAAGTTGGGTACGTGAGGCACTAGGTATGTCCTTACGTACCAAAACCTCTGCAATGTCATAAATGCATAAAATTTGGGCACGTTAGTGCAGTTTGCAAGGGTGCAGTTACCTGCAAGCATTGTGGTGGCCCTCATGATGGTGATAACTGCAATGCTGTGGCCAAATTCCCAAACTGCTCAGGCGCCCACGACGCAACATCAAAGGAATGTCCCAAAAAAGAGGAATGAAATTAGTATCCCGAAGAAGATGGTTCGAGACCACTCCTTTCACAGAGAAGCTGCAAGGGCTGTACGGCGCCGTAAACATCGTTCGCGACATCGACGCAAACGAAGCAGCAGTGCTCATAGCTTATCGAATTCGACACACAAAACCGTGCCCTCACCACCTCCTAGCCTACTTTTGTCGGCCAGAAAGGAGGTTACAGATGCTCAAATGCCAATACAGTCCACGCAAGCACAATGAAACCAGTAATTGGCTCTCCCCATGTCGAAGATTCAGTGGCCTTCACTACCGTCAAGAGCTACGGTAGCGCCATCATCACATAGTGCCCCTACCCCCAATGAAGAAAACAAGAAGATGGACAACACAGATGTCAAGGCTATGCTTAAAAATTTGATGGGTTCTATGTGTAAGATTCTCAGCAGCCTAAACACTCCCGCTGCTAAGGCGGCTGTGCAGCTAATTGAGGTTTTGGAGCCTCTTCTACTGGTTCTTCAGTAAGTGAACATGGCACTGATGTTCGAAGAGCGCATGCGCCGGTCGCTTGTTATGCAATGGAATGCTCGTGGCCTACGTGGCCGTCTGTCAGACTTCAGACAATGGGTTTTTAAATATGAACTTCCTGTTATCGTTATATGTGAACCGAATATGGTTTCACCTTTTCGTGTATCTGGATATATCCAGATTTGGTCCCGCAGTGATCAACGTACGAGCAAAGTTCTCGTTTGTATACGCCGTGATTTGACGTTCTTGGGGCATGAAGTCGCGTCGCATACCAGCAATGATTACGTGAGCCTGACTATAACACATAAAAAGCGAACAATCTTCGTAATAGGAGGATACATACACCCAAGCGCACAGATGGACAGCTTCCACCTGGGGACCATTCTTCAAGCAGCACAAAGGCCACACATTGTGATCGGCGATTTTAATGCACATCATCCTCTCTGGGGTAGCACTACAACGAATTATCGCGGAAAGAATTTAGCAATTTTATATACAACTATGGACTAAGCGTACTCAACGACGGATCACCTACATTTGTTCGTGGCACGTCTTACAGCAGCTGCCTCGACCTCTGTTGCGTTTCCAGTAACCTTCTGTCTTCCGCATGTTGGTGCACAGATTTGGACACTCGCGGCAGTGACCACCTTCCAACCTGTGTTCAGTTCAGGTGGTTTCGCCGCACGCACACACGGTACATCCATCAAACCAACTGGACACTGTTCAAGGCATCTGTCAAGTCTGGCTGTGAGCACACGACTGATTCATCCGAGGTAGAGAAAATCATTGCTTCTTCACTGCGTGACACAACCAAACAGGTTAACCTACCGATGCAGAGATCAGCAGTTGACTCCCAATACGAGGACCTTCGTGCAATCCGTCGCCGTGCCGAACGCCGATACAGACGAACGAAGTCACCTTCAGACCTTTCCGCCTGTCGTCGAGCTCAACGACATGTTCTTCGGCATCTTGACGAGATCGACAGGCAACATTGGAGAAATTTCTGTGGATCTCTAGACCCCAGGCAACCTCTATCTACGATCTGGTGGGTGGTACGAAGTTTGAAGACAACTCCCCAACAACGTCAACCATTTCATGCTGTTGCTCTACATCAGGGACGGAAAGAAGATGAGATAGCCAGTGACTACTGTAGCCTCATCGTGGACACCACTGATAGTCTTCCCACTGATGAGCTTCTTACTACCATTGCGCCTCCATCATTTGACGAGCGCCTTGATGTACGTTTTACAATACATGAGCTTGACGCTGCGATTTCTGCCTCCCGTCGATCATCGGCACCAGGACCTGACGGAATCACGTATGCTGCACTCAACCATCTTGATACAGAAGCATGACGTATCCTGTTATTTGTTTATAACACCTCATGGGAGTAAGGAGAGGTCCCAGCTAATTGGAAATGCAGTTGCATTATTGCATTGCTTAAGTCGGGGAAGTGTCCTTATGCACTTTCCTCCTACAGACCAATCGCGTTAGCCAGCTGCGTCGGAAAAGTGATGGAAAGAATGGTACAGGCACGAATGGAGTGACTTCTAGAGAGCAACACCTCCTTTCCTGCATTTATGAACGGCTTCAGAAGAGGCCGATCTGCCACTGATGGTGTGGTCGACTTGATCACCAGCGTTGAAGAGGAAAGAAGCCGACGCAGACTAGTGGCGGCGGTCTTCTTAGACATTAAGGATGCCTACGATAATGTGCTGCATTATGCGATCCTTGACGCACTGGAAAATTTCGACATCGGTGGACGACTGTACGCTTGGAATTTTAGCTACCTTAGGGACCGCACCATTTACATGACGACAAGTAATGGAGACACCGATCGATATAAAGTTCATCGTGGTGTTCCCCAACGAGGAGTTCTCAGCCCGATCCTATTCAATGTCACAATGATCGGCCTAGCAGCAGAACTTCCCAGCACGGTGAAGATCACTGCGTACGCTGATGACATATGCTAATGGGCATCCAGAACTACTCGTCCGCAATTGCGAGCTCGACTACAGCGTGCAGTGACGATCACATACAAATATCTACGTCATCAGGGGCTCACTATTTCAATCGACAAATGCGCTGTGCTTGCGTTCACGCGCAAGCATATGTCACAATACCCGATATTTATTAATGAGACAGCGATACCAGCTGTAACGCACCACAAGTTCTTTGGGGTTGTCGTACACATAGATCTATCGTGGACGAGGCATGTCGCAGTACTTAAATCTAAACTGAAAAGCTTTGCTCTCATTCTTCGCCACGTAGCAGGAGCAAGATGGGGCCCATCCGAATCATCGCTACTTCAATTGTACAATGCTCTAATTTGTGGGATACGTTCGATACAGCATGCCGGTGCTTTCCATATTAGACCTAGTTGTGTGAAGACACTAGACAGTGTTCAAGCTCAATGCTTGCGAAGATGCTTGGGTCTACCGCGCTGTACTTCAACAAATGGGACGATTGCAGAGGCTCGGGCTTGTCCCATCAGTGCATACATGCTCTGGGAGCCACTTAGAGTTCAACTCCAATTACTGAGCAGACACAGACAGCACCCACTGTCAGTACTACCCGCCACTCACCCAGATTGCAATTTCTCAAGAGTAATATCACGGCATGAAAATATTATACCATCAAGGTTTTCTCCGCCAAATGCCCATGCAGTGCCTCCATGGGTCCTGCCTAAGCCACCTATCTCTTTTACGATACCTGGAATTACGAAGAAGTCGCTCATTTCTTCTGTTGGCCTCAGACACCTGACCCTATATCACATTTACACAACGTACAGTGATTCTCGGCACGTGTACACCGACAGCTCCACCACGCTAAACACCTCCGCCACAGCCTTTGTCATCCCAGACATGGATACCCGGTAGCTCGACGATTCAAAGTGGACCATAAAACCACATCAACTGCCGCAGAGCTTGCCGTTATCCGAGAGGCAATAAGTTTTATTTCCGGAGAGCGACCTCGAGCCTGGACGATTTTCTGTGATGCCAAACCGGCTTTGCGAACCATTTATTGCATCATGAAGCAAGGTCCGTATTACAGCTTGGCAATAGAAATCACAGAACTTATTCAGGTTGCTTCAACAAATGGCCATCTTATAACTTTCCAGTGGATTCCCGCTCATTGCGGCGTGATGGGAAACGAAGAGGCAGACGCTGAAGCTAAAAATGCCTTAAGCAGTGCCCCTGAAGTACGCATTGCGTTTTCTCGAGCTGACACGAAGGCCCTGCTTTGCTGCGTGATGCGCAGCTACACACTTCAGCACTGGACCAAAGCGGAACGGCGACACCAGCGACTTCACAAATGGGACCCTGAAGTCAGGTTCCGCATGCCTCCTAATTTGAAACGGCAACTCACACGTATGATCCACCGCATTCGTCTTGGTGTAGCGTACACCAGACGTTACGCCCATATCATCGGTCGCAGTGACACCGGTCCTAATTGTGAACACTATGATGTGCCAGAAACACTTGAGCACATATTTTGTGTCTGTCCAGCATACGCACGTGAACGACAAACACTGATTTCTTCTACTGAACTATATCGCAGTAGTTCATTAACTGATAAGACCATGTTGGGCCCTTGGCCAGACACCAACAGTGCAACTGCCGTCACAAGAGCAGTTATTACCTTTTTAGAAACAACTGGACTATGTGCGCGGCTATAAAATGTGTCTCAGCTAGAAAGAACACTACATACTCACCTCTCTATCTCACCATCGTCATCCATTAACCTTTCTTTTCCCGTTTCCCTTCCCCCAGTGTAGAGTAGCAAGCTAGAGCAAGCTATCGCTCAGGCCGACCTCTCTGCCTTTCTGTAAATAAACTTACCTCCTCCTCCTCCTCCTCCTACACAAGAAAGAATACATATCAGTGCTTATGGAATCTGCTACATAGCGCAACGAAATGATACAAGCATGCATGAGTTCTTGTTCAGCGCGTTATGATAGCCAGTTAACCACATAGTAAGATAACCGCAGCGACTGTAGGCGCAACACGCCTGCATGCGGCTACGAGATTCGATCACTGTTCAGTGGGGTGTCGACACCACCGCCGACGCCGGATTTGCGAGTAGGTGTGAATATGAAAACCTCTGCATTTAAAAAATTCGAAGGACACTTTCTAATTCCGAAGTGTGCTCAGCGAAAGCATGTGGCCATTCGGACTGACTATGACATGACTTTTTTATTCTTTTTTCACAATCTCTTGGCAATCACGTGATTGCTCGAGAGAAGTGTCAGGGGGAGAGGTCACAGCTGGCACCATTCCAACCATAGAGCTTCCTAAAATTAACTAGAGGGGACTCTGGCGCAGCGATCATTCAGCGATCATGGGAATGATGGGTAGTACACACATTTGCCTAGTCTTCGTACTTACGGGCGGCGAATCGTACTAGCGGCTTCATTTATTGCTGGTTACGGTTTTGTTTTGAAATAAAGAATGAACCCTTTTGAACTTTGTGACCCGATTCAAAATAGTAACCTAAAGAATAAGGTTCTAAAGCGCAAACTGTGAACATTTGATCATTTATGTTTTCGTGAAAAACAGCTGCCAAGCCACGCGAACACACACGGAGCCAGAAGCAGGCCAGAAGTATGAAAATTAGACAAATGTGTGACACTACCCACCATTCCCATGCTCGCTGAAGCGCCGTGCGTTGCAACTCCCATAGACACTAGCGCCAGAGTTCCCTCTAGTGTATAGTAGCAAACTTTATGATTCCAAGGAACGGCACGGGTGAACTAAAGTGTGAGACATTGAAGGCTTTCTCCTTCATAGAAATCAACATAGAGAGAAAAAATAGTCTGAGAGACAGAAAAAAAGAGAAAAAGAAGAAAAAACTGCCGAGGAACATGACAGGCCATGCAGCTCCACAATTTTTCCCGGCTCGGCACCTCTGATGAGATGCAGTCTTCATTTTTTCTTTGCTCGGAACAAATACAATAAAAAATCAATGGCGCATGCATTTAAAGCCCTGGATTAGTTGTTCTTTACAAAATTGGAACGCGACTAACCACTGCCTACCTATATATTTATTTGCATGCTAAACGAATAATTCGTTACAATTGTACGAAAATACCTATTAACTACTTTTTTTTTGAAATGTAAGATCAAGTGCCTTGGAAATATGTTGCGTAAGTTTGATGCGCTTACTGACGGTCCAATACATTTCACGCCTCAAGGGATTATGATACAGCTGAGGCATTCAGCGAAAACCATATCCCTTGGCCCTTGAGTATAACAACGAAGCGATTTCAGCAATTTCGCACCCACCTTATAACAGGCACCGGGCCACCGTGACCAGGATTCCAGCCCACGAGCCCGTTCTCCTCGACAAGCTGGGACGGCCAACGATTGAGAAGTGGCGAATACAGTCGAATAAGTGCCAGAAGAAAACTGTCGCACACAAGGAGAGCTCAGAAGACCCGCATGCATTCAATTATCCACTGCGTGGTTTGTTCAAAGCAGAGGTACCAAGTTACGTCCACGATGCTGCAATGTCCTATCCCATCTGTCCGAGTGTATTAGAAAACGTCCCACTTCTCTTCATTTTTCTTTCTATAGACCAACTCTAACGCCCTCCAATGCTACCAGGATCTTTTTTCACCAGCTGTGATGAACTATCACTTACACGCTTTCGCATAAATAATCATAACGTCGCGCAGCTTCGTACAATACGAGTCGTATCGAGCTCACTGGCAAAACATCAATCGTGTGACGCAATGGCTTGCTTTTTATTTTAAAACCACAGCTGAGCCAATGCGCACACCTGCTTCTGGGAGTGTGTTGGAAGTCTCTTTTTATAAGTGCCGTCAAAGGAAGCGACAACTTGCAATTTATAGCCTTTGGCTCTCCCGTTGCCCCAACATCTCAGCCCTGACTCGTACAAAAGATCAATGAGGATACCGTAACGCAACCGTCGTTCTGTCTCTCATCTAACCCAATTTTCACTTTTTTCGGGGTGGGCGTAATCAGATACCTCGATATAAGGTGCAACCTTGTGGAAAGTATCGAGATCTCTTCGGGTAGGTGCATTACCGCCATTAAATAGTGAAAATGTGTATTACAATAAGCATTCCCATTTTCGTGTCAACCATTAAAAATTGTTCTTACGTTTCTAACGCAAGTAGTTATTGAATATATTTGGTGCCCCACAAACGAACAAACCCACAAACACAATTGCCCCGCCGCGGTGGTCTAGTGGCTAAGGTACTCGGCTGCTGACCCGCAGGTCGCGGGTTCGAATCCCGGCTGCGGCGGCTGCATTTCCGATGGAGCCGGAAATGTTGTAGGCCCGTGTGCTCAGATTTGGGTGTACGTTAAAGAACTCCAGGTGGTCTAAATTTCCGGAGCCTTCCACTATGGCGTCTCTCATAATCATATGGTGGTTTTGGGACGTTAAACCCCACATATCAGTGAATCAAACCCACAAACACAATTGTGCACTAAGTAAAGCGCAGCCTGCCTGTTTAGCGTCCATTTTCTTTCGTACTCAATATTTCATTCACAGCTCGTCTCCACGCGTCATTGAGCGTGTACCACGCTGAGAGTCGAGCCGGAGACGCGCGGAGTCGAACGTTCTGCTTTCGAAACTTTTTTATAGCTCCGTTACCAGCGTTGCAAGGGCCGTTTGAAACGGAGCATAGGCACCGCAAACTAACCAGAAGGAGCTGCGTTGCTCACACTGCTCCGTCTCAAAGTCTTTGACATTCATTTTCATGTACATAGTGTCACAAAGTAGGCAATAAAGCAAAAAAAAAAACGTCGTGGCTTTGTGGCATAGGACACCCACGTGAACGGCCCGGGTTCGAGCCTGAATGGGACCGAAAATCTTATTCTGTATTGCATTTGCTTCTTTCTTGATTTTTCGCTCGCGGACAATTTTTCGCTCACAACCAACGGTGCCAACGCCGACGGTGGAATTTATGCGACACGAGCTCTCGAACGCTATCGCATTAAACTATACACGTACGCGCGTCCCCTATGTCTCCCGGCCACAATCCGCCGGGACGCGCGAGAAGCGCGCGTCGCATTCCATTTTCACTGACTCTGTCTCTAGGTTGCTTTTTTTTATATACGCTAGGCTATGTATTCTAGCGCCGCAGTCAGACTGGAAAACTCGACTGAGCGGTGCCTGTAGCAAACTCTAAGCAGGCACTCCAGCGAGGCCACGATGGTGCGCGTCGCATAGCTATTTTAAATAAATATGGATGCTACCAGCAATGCCGAGGCTTGGATTAGGGTCACCACCTCCTCGAGGTGTATTAAGGTGTTGACGACACTGCAACGCCTCCCAATGAAAACGCGCCGACGGGGACGGACGACACGTTGCAGAAGCTAATCGCGGAGGCTACGGCCATGAAGCATGACTTACTTCTTTTTGCCACGCCCAGAAGGCGACACCACCCCACAGAACGATATTTGGGAGAAGGAAGTGTAACGCATAAAAAATCACAGAATATCCACGAAGTCAATGATGATGAGTGGGGCGAAGCATTCATCAGTCCGTCCGCGCTTCCGCCATGTACGTCTGTGCGATCATCCATTCGTCCGTTCGTGTACCTATAAGTGCGTCTATCCGTCAGTCCGTGCGCCAATCTGTGCGTTCGTTCGTGTGTCCGTTCCTTCGTCGGTCTGCTGTGTCTCTGTCCATACATCTATCCGTCCATCAATCTAGTAAACAAGTACCGCCATCTCACGTCTTTTCATCATATATTCATCGTATAGAAGTACCACCATCCAGCTGACATTTCAAGAAGTAAACGAGAGGTGGCCCCTACTACTACTACTATGACAACGACGACTACTATACCAAGGAGTAAACGAGAGGTGGCTTACTACTACAACTATGACTACTACTACTACTACTACTACTACTACTATTACTACTACTACTACTACTACTACTACTACTAATACTAATACTACTACTACTACTACTACTACATAGAATAAGCACACTTTCACTGGTATTACAAACACCGCACATATTTAAAATAAAAGTTCATCATTTCTTGTTAGAGTGTTACTTTTCGCACAAGAGAAAAGTCGCAATTTTTCAGAAACTTTGCCAAGAAGTAAAATTTTTTGTTTGAAAACTAGCGAAATAAACAAGCCTGCATGACCTAGTAATATGCCTAAAATCCGTGAACAACGGTGCAGTTCCTGTCTAATTAGTATTACTTGTCGTGCGTTGTGGCTTCACTGGAAAGCCTGACCCAGGCGTAATTTTTGTCGATGCGGCCTCAGAAAGTGTGAGGCTCACGGGTCGGTGTTTCTTCTCTCCAAAAGTAGAGTACCAAGTACTCTGAATTGTTAACAACTTTTTTTTCTAAACGCAGTCTATTTTGTCCATGAGCGCAATATGTCGCGCCGCTCTTTCGGTCGTCGCGTGAACGTGTGGCTGTCATTTCGACAGCTTGTTCAAGGCGTCATTTTTGCCGCGACGGCCTCATAAAGTGTGAAGCCCACGGGACGGCTTTATGCTCTCCCCTAGTAGAGTACATCGTACTTTAAATTGTGAACAACTACTTATAAACACATTTGTAGTAGAAAAATCCTTTCTCAGATGGACCTTCATTCGGGTCGGCTGCGTTGCTGTCTCATAGTTCAGTATGAAGTGCTTGATATGGTTAAACACTTCCACCTAATTAACAGAGCAGAGCTAGTTTGCAGAGCAGCACTTGGGCGACCGAGATAACTGCGGTGGATTCGCATTCTCACTTGTGTCAGTTCGCGGCTGGTAGCTTTCCCTGCGATTGTCACTTCGCTTCTTACACGGTGATCAGTGCCCCGCGTGGGCCTTCCCTGTTATTTTTAAAGACGATAGTTTTTCTTGGAGACCTTCGACAAAAAAATTTTGGTCTGTCTGTCTGTACGTTTGACTGTTTGTCCACCTTTACCGGTACCAGGTGCTTTAGCCGCCTTCGGTCGGAGCTCAGCTGGTCAGGATGCGCCGACGGGCGCTTATCTCTCACGTATATTTTGCCCCGCGAATGCAGAGGGAGTGTGAGAGGGGGTTAGATGCTTTTTGCGCGCGCGTTTATCATTCGGTGGGGAGAATCGCGAGACCTCGACCTTGACCTGAACAATCGCGTTTGCTTTTTTATTTATTTCAGAAGTACTGCCAGCCTCACACATTAGGCCTTAGGCAGGGGTGGGTGATACAAAAAAGGAAACAAATATGAAGATACAACAGGAAAAGAAACACGTCACATAGAGCTACCCCATGAAGAACTACTGCATCAAAGTAAAACGCCAGTACTTACACAATTGTAGTGGTTTACGCGTGCACGTACAGAAAAAAAAAACTATGACGACAAACATCTGCTCATACATAACTAAGAAACAAACGTCATATAACGGTTCAAAAATCAGCAACATTTCAAAAATACAACGCATTGATATGAAAAAAGTGATAGAAAGTGGAACATAAATGGAAGCCTGTTCAGGATGCGTGGTGGAATAATAGAGGGCGAAGCGCAAAGAAAGATCAAAGTCAAGTGGGTTGCTGGTGTTTAAGTTTTTCCATGAACGACTGAACGGTTTCACAGTTCACCAGATCGGCAGAAAGAGCATTCCAATTAGTGACAGTGCGCGGAAAAAAAAATGAGTTTTTAAAGGCTTCTGTTTGACAGGAATATTCCTTCAGTTTTTTTTTTTTTATGCTCGAAACGAGTTGATCGGCGGTGAACCGTTTTTATGTACGCGTGCTTGTCTATGCGTAGCTTGTCGTGGTAAAGTAGACACATGTACTTCTATCGATCGTTGATTTATTTGATTGATATGTAGGGTTTAACGTCCCAAAACCACCATATGATTATGAGAGACGCCGTAGTGGAGGGCTCCGGAAATTTCGACCACCTGGGGACTTCAATCGATCGTGTAGCCATCTTGCCTGCAATGTATTCAGGTCAGCTTTTTTAACAGTTCACCGGGTGACGTAAGAGCACTGTAGTGATTATATACAAATCGGATTGCTTTTCTTTGAATCATTTCAAGTGTTTTAATATTTACTTGGCTATGAGGGTCCCAAACCACAGATGAGTACTCGAAGATCGGATGGATAAAAGTTTCATACGCGATTATTTTTAATTTTGGGGTAGATTTGCGCAAAGAACGTCTTAGAAATGCTAGTTTCTGTAAAGATTTCTGTTTAAAGTAAGCAACATGCTCATTCCACTTAAAATCTACACTTAATAACCCCCCCCCCCAAATATTTCTAAGTTTTGACAAACGATAGTTTTTGGCCATTGATGAAATATGAGTGTTTCAAAGGAAGCCGCTTGCGCGTAACGGTCATAGCTACTGTTTTCTTTTCGTTAATCTTCATTTGCCACTACCCCACCGTGGGGGTCTAGTGGCTAAGGTACTCGGCTGCTGACCCGCAGGTCGCGGGATCGAATCCCGGCTGCGGCGGCTGCATTTCCGATAGAGATGGAAATGTTGTAGGCCCGTGTGCTCAGATTTGGGTGCACGTTAAAGAACCCCAGGTGGTCTAAATTTCCGGAGCCCTCCACTACGGCGCCTCTCATAATCATATGGTGGTTTTGGGACGTTAAACCCCAGATATCAATCAATTCATTTGCCACACTGCACACCAAAAAGACATTTTCATTAACGCTGCGTTTAAATGAACCTGGTCCTCTGCACTAGGTATTTCCCGATGAAGAATGCAATCATCTGCAAATAACTTAATAGAAACCGGGATATCATCGACAATGTCGTCTACAAAAATTAAATAAAGAAGTGGCCCAAGCACTGAGCCCTGAGGGATTCCCGATTTCACCGGTCGTGAGTCAGACTTGATTTCGATAAGAAAGGTAAGCCTCAATCCATGAAGTTGATGTACAGTTTTTTAGTATAGGTTTAAGTTTCGCGAGAAGTTTTGGATGCGACACGGGATCAAGTGCTTTTTAAAAGTCTAGTAAAATCATGTCAATCTGGCCTTGCCTATCTAGAATAGCTGCAATGTCATGAACGGTTTCCAACAGTTGTGTGACGGTTGAGAATCCTTTTCGAAAGCCGTGTTGTCGGTCATTGAATAAATTATTTTCCTCGAAAAAAACTAAGAGATGCTTGAATATAATATGCTCTAATACCTTCGCGCGTGAGGAAAGCAGAGAAATGGGTCTATAGGTGGAGACGAGAGAATTGTTAGGCGATTTGGGTATAGGGATAATTTTTCCGAATTTCCAGTCATCTGGAAGCGCGGGCTGTGACAGTGACTTCTGAAAAATGATGCACAAAAACCTCGAGCACCGTTCAGCATACCTCCCAAGGAACGCGTTAGGTATGCTATCAATACCAGGTGTCTTTTTTGGGATCTATGTTAAGAAGCAGAGACAAGATTCCTTCCTCAGATATTGCAAGGTCACTTATTGGTGGGATATCATGAAGCGTTTTTGAACATGGCCTTCTCCCATCGTCATCAGTAAACACTGAACAAAAAACGTGTTAAATGATTCTGCGATAGTTTTTGTTAGTTACGATAGCCCCATCAACACATATATTATGAAAACGCTTCTTTTTTGGGGCAAAACGCTGCCAGAATTTCGCTGGGGATGACAGTAAGAAGTTTTCTAAAGTGACGTTATAGTAGTGATTTTTTGCTTTCCTGATACTGTCTTTTATTTCTTACGCACGTTACTGAGTTTATGCATGGTCGACGGAGCGGGTTCTGACGATGCTGTTATCTTATCCTGTTTGCCTTTCACCCCAAACGAACAACTGTCATAGTAATCCATGTGCTAAAATTTTTTTATTATTTTCCCTTTTTCTGGTGCAAAGTCATGAACGCACTGCAACACAAGGTTTTTGAAGAAACACCAAATGTTGTTAACCGTACAAGTACTATATTCAGAAAGCAAAGTGAATCGAGAAAAATGTAAGTCTAATGTGTCCAGTATTTCTACGTCTTTTGCGAGCGAGAAGACAGACACCACGCGTTTTTCCATCTTGCCTTTTGGAACTTCATTAAGATTAATGCGCATGTAAAGATATTTGTGATCGGATATTTCATAAAGCACATTGGTGTCTGCCACACGACGCAGCATGCTGTTGCTAACGAGAAAAAGATCCAGAGTTGTAGCAGTAGCATTCCGTACGCGGGTTGGTTGCTTAACTAGTTGAGGTAAATCATGGAAAAGGACTATATCGACTAAACGTTTCGCTGCACTTGAAGACGGTACAGGAAAATCTGTATCCCATATACCTTAAGGAACGTTGAAATCACCACCAACTACTATATTACTAGAGCAACTGTGGACCATGCAAAGAAATTCATTAAGCTTTTTAAAGAATGCTTCGTCTGTGCCTGGGGGGTGGTAAAAAGCGCAGACTATGAACTTGAAATCGCCTGTGTCTACTTTCACAATTACGCATTCAAGATATGGTATATCGGCTAACCTTTCAACTTGTAGGGTTTCCTTAAATATGATTGTAACTCCGCCGCCTCGACTACTCCTACCTTTGTGATAGATGCGGTAACTCTGGGGCGTGATCTCATCGTCACTAACGTCGGTGCGAAGCCAGGTTTCCGAAATTATCAAAAGATGAGGGTGATACGTTAACACAACACTGTCTAAATCATCGCTTTTTGCGAGAATACTACGGGCGTTAATATTTAGGCATCAAAAAAGTCCCCCGTTCTTGTCGTTTCATTTGTTGCGAGTTGCTCTGGTTAAGCGGTCTGCTCGTAGAGGCCATTCCACGCTGAACTTCATCTAATGTTGGCAATCGATTGTCAATCTTAATTTTGTCATGTACAAATTTAACCTTTGTGCCCGATTTTCTGATATCTGAAGTGCTGTTCCATAGAAACTTCCTGTCGTGCTGAGTGCTTGCAGAGAAATCCTCCGAGACTGAGATTCCCTTCCCTTTTAATTTGAAGCAACTTTTGAGAACGTTAACTTTTTCCCTGTGGTCGGAAAACTTCACGATCACTGGCCGATTTATACCATGCTGCCTTCGCCCTAGCCTATGAATTCGCTCGACTGAGTTTACGTTCACGTCTAAAGCGTGCCTGAACACATTGTAGACTACGCTATCCATGAGGTTGTCAGAGGCATCATCATTCTATTTCGGTATGCCGAACACAACAAGGTTGGGTGCACCTTGTTGTGTTCCTTGTTGGGTGCACCTTGTTGCGTTGGGTGCAACAAGGTTGGTTACGCCTGCTTCTGTCCTCTAAATCAACAAGCTTACGTTCTAAGTCTTGAACCGTATTTTCCAGGCTGCGAAGTTTATCGCTGAATCCTTTAATTATCTCAGAAGTTTCCTCCACAGTTTTTAATTTCAGCTCGATATCATCAAGCCTTTTTTGGATGTTGTTTTGACCTTCAATCAACTGTGACAATAATTCCGCAGTGGAGGGTCCTGGATTGGATTCGACGTCCCCGCATAGCATCAGCAGGGACAAAAACACTTGCTAAATGTTACAATACAACGTATACAAGCTACGTGGGCACGTCAGCTGGACGAAATAACGATTGCTAGTTTTAACAGATGATACTTCATTACTAACCTGCACGTAGAAAATAAGCGCCTTGAACATGGTGCTACAAGATGACCAGCCGACGTGCCCACTGAAGGAATCCAGGGATGGGGGCGTCTTTTATCCACTTGAATTGACGTTGATGGCGCTGGAAGAAGCGTTGAAAAACCTGGTCAATGATGGCTGACGCTTGCGCGGAAGTAGCATTACGTTCTTCAATGACAAAGTTGGTCGCATCTTGATTTGCACTAGCCATTGCTGTTGCACCGCACAAGAATATCTGCACGTTGAAAAAAAGCGGCTTGAACATGGTGCTACAAGATGACCAGCCGACGTGCCCACTTCCCCAAGAAAGACGATAGAAAGACAGAAAGATAGAAATCCCCAAGAAAGACGAGAGTCTTTCTTGGGGATTTTTGACGCAAAATTATGGGTCTGTCTGTCTATACATTTGTCTGTTTGTTCACCTTTAACAATACCGGGTACTCTGAACGGCACCAGCCGATACCCCAAACGGCCAACCCCATCTGCAGCGCCCACCAATGTTGCTCAAAATTCAGCGCTCATACTTGTGCGATTGTCAATTTAAAAGCTATTATTGCGCATATCTGAGGCACCCTAACAACTCGTATATAATCTGCATGTGCGTCTTTTACTACAAGAGGCATACATAAGTAATTCTAAGGAAGATAGTGTTTATGACGCTGCGCTGACCATGCAACGCTTGCAGGAAAAGGCGAGTGTTTCCAACGCTTTGCTAAGACTAGGGAGCCTACATGAACGGCCGTTTTTAGGGTGATGTCAGCCTTTGACCCACTACATGCCGCCAACGCACCGCCGCCCGCCAAAACACAATGTTGCCAGACGGCAACGCCGCGCTGTCGCCCCATCTTGGTGCCCGCACTGCGTCTACGCCCGGTTGCGTTTAGTTCTCAATAATACGGCGTCGAACGTTGCGGTAGTGTGTTAAACGCTGCCGGTGAAGCCTTAGAATGCCTGGATGCTGCGTACCGCTCTGCACTAACCACAACAGAAAGGGGGTGCGAATGTTCCGCTTCCCAGTGAGCCCTGGCCGACGACAACTATGGCTGGCTCAAGTGAAGCGAGACGGCTGGGAGCCCACCAGTGCGGCTCGTATTTGCTCTGTGAGTACTGCGTATTTCGTTCACTGTTTTTTCCTGTGGCACACGTATATGTGTTTTGCGGTGTTCGCGAATGAGTAGATAACCGAAGTTGTCGTTGCTGCGTCCACGCATTGCGAGTAGGAAGCCCACAAATGGGACGCGTCCGCGCGTTCGTACGGATACGCGCTCGCTAGTCTGAGCTGTTGCCACGCTTGCGTTCGTGTCAGCGTGTTGCGCCGTACTTCGCGTAGCTGGAGGGAGTGGCGGCTGGCTCCAAAATGGCGGCGCACAGAAAACTATGCTGAATTTGGTGGAAGCTGGCAACAGCGTGCCCCGTTGCCCGCTGGTTTTGGCTGAGTTTCTTGAAGGCACTTATTAAGATGTCTCCACCCTAAAAACGGCCGTTCATGTAGGCTCCCTAGCTAAGACGACACGGTGGTGGCACCTACCCGTCGCCTTGCGTTCTACACCTTATCACCTCTGAGACGGGCATGCACGCCCGTCTCGAACGCGCAACGTTTTTCAAGAAAACTGCCAGATTGCACCCATGTCTCAGGTGTGACGTGACTTGATGCGCTCGTTCGCCTCCACTGCACGCTCGAGGCACTCTAACAAAGCGCTTCCAGAATACCATTCACCAATTTTCTGGCGCAGAACATCAAATAAATGTTTTGTTCACTCTCTCCACATGAAAGACTATCGTCTTTCGACGATATTTGCAGATTAACATTCAGATACGGGGCCAATATTTTAGGCACCAAGATACGCTACTTGCTACAAGTTTCACGGCTAAACTCCGCCCCGTAAGGACGTACCGTGCTCACAATTTTACAGTACGGCAGTAGCATTTCATCGTCTCGCGCAGCAGGTTTTTCTCGATGTAGACTTTCTAGAAAGCCGTGTTGTAGATAAAACGGTGGCCCTTCTGTTCCCTCCGGTTTCTCCAGGTCGTGTAGCACGATCGGGACGTGTCTCGTCAAGCGCGATAACAGCATCCTTTCTGCCTAGCTACCTCCGTGACTTCATGTGGCGTCAGAGTACTTCCAACACGAGACAGACTGAAGAGATGGGACATGTAGTTTCATCTTCCACTTGTCCGAACTGTCAGTTACAAGGAGTCGGGCGAGCTCGTGCTGCAGCAGTGCCTTATTGAAAAGGTGTTTTGGAAAGCCGTTAACACTGGGCTCGGTGGCTTATGTGTTAATTGCTTTATCACATCTGGTCGCTGCTCACTTAATCGCTTCGCACGTCTTCTAATAGCTGCGCGAGCTTACTGCTTGTGGTGTAATAGGTGCGAAGCTGTTGCAGAAGGTAATCGTCATCATGCTTTTTTTTCTATTCTAGAACGCTTATACTCCGAAGTTTTATTTTTTCTGTCAAGGGAGTTGTTCTTCCTTGGGTGGGAGGAATTTCTACGACAGTGGTCGTGCTGCTTCCTGTCGGTAGTCGATGAAGGTGTACGGCCAGCATTCCATCTGGCCTGGTTACTATAGCCAGGTCATCTGACAGCAACCGAATAAGGCATGTAATCTGCAGGCGTTTAATATTTTAGTGAGTTTGTCTGCACCCCGTATGCATTTGAGTTCTTGCATATATGCGCTGCACTCCATCGCTGTAAAATTTAAAATTACACGCATCATGACATCTCTTCTACACATTTGCCCACATTTTCACCGAGTCTTCTGTATTCTGTATACATATCATCATGTACAATGTGTATACTGTGATAAATGTGTGCACGTTAAACATTAGTAGCGTGTATTAGGGACACCCTGTGGATTCAGACATTTTTCTAAAGGTGTGATGTATATTGTGCTTATTACTTCGTTTGTTATTGTGCTTGTTGCATAGGCACTGTTTCTATCTGTTTGTAGCATCGCATGATGGAATAAACATTTTTAAGCGCTTATCTAAAATTTTTTTACCTCCTCCAGGGATTGAGTGACTTTTTTGTTTAACCTTGGAATTTTGTACGGTTCTGTATATGTGACATAACGTGTCCTGAATAAAGGCATAAAAGCATGATAATTCTGTGTATGTAATGTTTTGTTTTAGTTATAAGAGTCTTGGTTTCTGGTGGATCGTGTGAAGAGGATAGCAATTTTGTAACGTGACGTTATTGTAGTCTAAATATTGGGAAAAATTTAACTCGTTGTCACAGGGATTAAGCACGCGCTTATAATGAGCTCCCCGAGTAATTGATGCACTGTGAAACAAAGGTAATTTCTGCCTTGTAATGCTCATAAACAGGTGTCAAGATTACGCTCACTGCGTGCCTTCGACAAGCAATGCATCCGTGTAAAATAACCCGCAATATTAGAGAGTTTTAGTACTGCGTACGCTGCGTACGTGGCGGCGTTGCGTACGTAAGGACGCCACGTTCTGCGTAGTGCGCATGCGCAGACCGCAACGCACACGTATCGAAATACGTACGCAGCCGCTACGTACGCACGCATGAGATGCGTGCGTGCGTACGTGTGAGGTGATCGCGCCGCTCTCGAACAAGTTCGCGACAGCGCGAGACTTCGTTTTGCAAAATGGCGACATCGAAGGCAAGCACCGACCGGCTCTGTGGCTTAAAATATGGCCATAATCTGGCTATAACACTTGGATTGGCTCAGATTGGCTGTCAACAACACGTGCTTCTATTTTGATCTATCAGATGGCGCAACACGCTTCACGCTCGTTACGTACGCGGGTACTACGGCGTACTAAAAGCCGATCAAGTGGCAAACGACGCCACGTAACGCAAGGCGCTTGCGTGATGCGTACGTAGCACTAATCCGCAGTGCTAAAACTCTCTATTATAGAACAGAGCAAAAGTAGGACTGAAGATTTGGTAAGGAGGTACGGGTTCAGTATAGCGGCAACGGTGCGATTAAAAGAGACAAGAAGACTGTTCGGGCGTTCCTGTCTTTCCATCATGCCCTCTAAATGAGAGCGAAAAAGTCACGAATAGATTTGGGAAAACGGGAAGCTGATCGAAAATGCAGAGAAAAGGCGTAGCTACCAAGCCATTATTAGAGCAACCACTTACATCTACTGAAAATATTGTAACAGTCATTGCAAATGTGGAAAATTAAGATTTGACTACCAGCTGTCACGCTGTAAGTACAAGAAGTGTGCTACATACTCGCAGTTAACCCGAATGATCACATGCCTTCAATGCGTTTGCAAAGTGAATATCACATGCAAATCAGCCTCGGCGTCAACAGGTGACATTTGCAAACACTTCATGTTCACCTCGACAAAACGTGTAGAAGAAGGACTTCTTCTACACAATATTTATAATGGTGATTTATTGCTTTTAACAAGATTCGGAAGAACTTTGCCAGAAATCACAATGTTTTAATACCTTGTTTAAAATGAATTAGCCTGAATAACGTTATAAAAATGTAATCTAGAGATTTTCTTACAATGTAGGGATTTTTCGGGGGTCTATCAAGGGATAAAACTTTTTCTTGGGTATAGGCATCGCTGATGTTACCTGACATCACGTAATTAACCGACTTCAATTCAGTAAAACATTTATGCAAATTCTGCCGGGGTGAGTCGATGACCACTGTCAGCAGAGCTTTCATTTATTTTTACGCTGCGACCGACTATAGCTGAATTCAGCGTAAGTACAGTAGACCTGCATGGGTGGTGTGCCTATCGAGGAAAGCAAAACGACTATAGCTTAACTCTACGGTACTTGCGATGATGATAATGGTGTTCAAAACCTTGTTGATCCTAAAAGAGGGAACCAGCCCTGACGTCGGTTACGCTGCTTAAAGGAAGGACGACAGTGAGACACCGCGACCTCCAATGCACGTGCGATCACCCGGCGTTCCTGTGCCGAGTCGGTGGTACGCAGAAGGGACTCCCGGTAATGTCAGCTGCAGGGTTCAAGTTAGCTCGAATGGCGTATGGCTAGAGACGCCGGTGGGTGTCATAATAGCATGCACTCGCAAGTACCATATTTTATAAAATAGGGTACTTGCGAGTGCGTGCTATTAGGACACCCATCGGCGTCTTTCGCCATACGCCATTCGGGCAAACTTGAACCCTGCAGCTGCCGTCATACTAGGCAGCGTTCTTGTGGGGCGCGAATCGCGTATGGCAATGACATCGATTATCGTCCTTTGCGCGCTCGCAGACTTTGTGGAGTTCCGCGTTCGTCCATAAGCAAAGCGTCGATGCAGGTCTACTTGGGCTGTTGTCACCTATTAGGGGCGAAGCTCCTTAAAACGGCACCTGTTCGTCCCTCGTAGTCATAGTCGTAGTGTGTACCCAGTGTTACATTTTGACCTGCAAGGTGGTGCCGGTGGGAGATTTCTCCTGTGCTTTGATGAACAATAAAAAGTTCGCGGCGTGCGCATTAACTGAAAGCAAAATGCTTCTGTCTCTCATTCCCGATTAGCAGCCGTTGGCATGTACGTTGAGCACTATCTGACAAGAAAGGGTTGCTACGATATACTCGCTGGGTGTAACCTCCTTAGATTTAGAAAGGTTTAGCGAGCGTAGAGTCGCAGTGCCATGAATACAGTGAACTAGTATATACCATGAACTCGAGGTGGTTAAAAGGTAGTAAGTAGGCCCGAAGCGCAAGCCGTAAGAAAGTTTGCGTGTGCCACTTCTCGTTTAGTCCTTGGAATGTCCGCTGGATGGCGGTGCTTCTATATGGGGCCAAGACAATTAGGCCCAAGACACATCGGGCCAAATACGAAAGGGTAGACACAACATGCAGTGCGTGTGGAGAGGAAGAAGAAACCGCCGAACACTTGATAATGTTGTGTAAAGGGCTTCACTCTATAGTTCAGGATGATGGCGCAGAGTTTTTCAAAGCACTGGAGTTTATGGACAGGGAGGGCAAAATAGACTCTAAGCGTGTAGACTTAACTAGAAGGAGGTTATCTGATTGGTGGCTAAAGTCAAGGCACGAGTGAAAATTAAACCCTTCACTGCAAAGTACGAATCCTCAAACTCACTTTTTAAAGAAAAAAAATAAATCTAGTGTTTGGTTCATTAAGTATTAAGGCTTGGTGGCGCTAGCCACCGCCCGATCTAAAGGGTACCACCATATCCATCCATCCATCCATCATCCATCCATCCATCCGAATATATGACGAAAAGATGCGAGATGGTGGTACTTGGAGTGTTGAACGGATGGACGAATGGACACACAGACACATGCATGGATCAGTGGACGCATGAACGGACGCAGGGGCGGATGCATGGACGGACGCAGGGACGGACGCACGAACAGACGCACGCACGGACGGGCAGACAGGCTGACGCATGGACGGATGGAAGCAAAAACGAATGGACGGACGAATGTTTCACCCCACTCGCCATCGTTCACTCCGTGGATATGCTGCCATTTTTTTTAAATGCGAAGGATTTCTTAGTGAACTTCGGTGACTTTGAGCGTATCTATCTATCTATCTATCTATCTATCTATCTATCTATCTATCTATCTATCTATCTATCTATCTATCTATCTATCTATCTATCTATCTATCTATCTATCTTTCTATCTATCTATCTATCTATCTATCTTTCTATCTATCTACTATCTATCTATCTATCGGCCTACGAGGTTTAGCTTTCCTGACCGTTTCGATAATGGTATCGATACCGAACTTGGTATTGCATAACGTGACTGTATGTGGAGCATATTTAACTAGTCATAAAATGATAATCATGATAAGTATGTCATGAATGTGATGATTTACATTTCATGGTCTTGCTGTTCTTGCAGTGGTCTCGTTCACATAACATGCTGCAAGACTGGTATGGTATGACATGATTGCAACGCGAGTAGAAGCAACAGACCCTAACATGAAAGTATTGACATGCGTGTCATGTAACAACATGACTACATGCCACGCTAATGATGCGCTCATGGCCGTTTCGCTAGCGTCACGTGTACCAAACTTGGTTTTACCGTATGTGAATGGATGACGAAGGTATGTGACTGGTGCAAACATGATAATCATGAGATGTGGGTCATGTGAGAATGCGACTCCATGCCACAGTCAAAGCGTCAATACATTTTGACGTGATGTGGTGTGCGTGGTCGCATTTCGTCGCGGCACGCCGGCGTTGCCACGCCAGGTGCCGGTCTTGCCGTATACTCGCAGGCACGTGCCGCGCTGCGTTGATTTAACGCATGCGTGTTTCAGTGCATGCGGCGTCTCTCCGTCACTATAAGAGGAAGACGCAGTGTTGTCTGGGTAACCCATCGGCGGGAAATGCAGCATGTTGCATTTCATGCCAGTTGCCGTCGGGCCGCGCCGACGGACGCTGGTCACGCCTTGCGTCAGACTATAGAGTGGTCGCTTTTTTCTAACGTAGCGTCGCTGTGCCCAATGCGCGCCTGCGTCAATGCTAAATTGGGGTATATTTGGCCCTTCATGATGCGCTCGCGGCTGTTTTGCTAGCTCCACATATACCATATTTGGTGTTATGTGACGTCAATGAAAGACGAAATATATGACTGGTGCAAACATAATAATCCTGACACGCGTGTCATGTAGGAACATGAAAACATACCACGCTTACAGCGTGCTCACGGCCGTTTCACTAGCTCCACTTATACTAAATTTGGTATAACGTGACGTGAATAGATCTCGAAGGTAAACGATACATCCAAGCATGATAATCATAGCAGGGAAGTCATGTACGGCATCATTTACCTCCATCTCGTAATGTTGTGCTGATTTTAAAGTGGCATATCAGCATTTATCATTCGTGCTTCGTATATAATCGATTCTCACTGTACGTGGGATCTACCAATTTTCTATAGTGTAGCTCGTGTGACTCTCAGCGGTGCCGCAATGTCTTTGTAAAGAGACCTTTTCACGGCCGCTTTGTGTAAAAGGGAGAAATCTGGGGATTTTGCAATTACCCTATAGAACAGATGCTCCCAAATTCATCCTCAACACCATGTTGGAAGGACATCTAAGGAGAAGTGCTTCGGTGCCACTTTTCTTGGGTCCATAGTGGTGGACCATGATTGCTCTTTCTCGCCAGGCTACAACTCGCTTGCACATGTGCCCCTGTAGCCGCGAAGCGCAAGATGAACGCCTAGCAGGCGACCTCGGTCGCGTTGGACCACTGTCAGCTGGCAGACGATCATGAAAAACCAATTTTAAAAACGAATGCCGCTACACAGGCACTCGTGGCTAATCCTACTCCTTTGAACATGCGCACTCGTTTTGCCATCACTAGGAGAAAGACTAGAGCGAACAAAATTTTCGAGCATGTATAACCAAAGTCGGTATCAATGACCTTCACGGACTCTGTGCGTGCGGATAGGAATCTTGACGTGGCCATTGCGGTCTCTATCCCAGGTACATGAATATCGTCATGCTTTGCCAAGGCAGACTTCCCGAAAAACTATGGACGAACGAAACATGTAGGAAAGGGTGTTACACCTCCAATAACGAGAAAACTCGGGAGAGGCGAAGCGTGCGGTGTTTTGAGAGAGATTTCTTTTATGAGGCACAAGTGGTCTCATGCCTAAAACTGGGAAAAGAGGAAAGTAAGCCAAGGAGGAGGAATAAACGAGAAAGGACAGGGAGGATAGCCAGTTCTCAGACCGGCTGGCTACCCTCTACTGGGGAAGGGGCTAAAGGGCATAAAAGATGAAAGAAAAGAGACATTGTAAAAAAATAGATAGAAGGTCATCAGACGATCCACGACGCTGCTTGCAGTCTGTCTCTAAGACCACTTGCCCGCAGAAAGCCCAACGCTCTCAATGCCTTGCGTGCAGAGGACGGTCTCGGCCAGTGCCCTAATACCCTTTATTCTGACGATTGGCGATTGTCTATTCCATCTAAAGCTTTCGACAGTTCTTTCCTTGGCACGCTGAAGCGAAGACACTCGCAGAGAAGATGGGAGAAAGTCTCTGCGCAGCCACAGTTGTCACATGTCGGGCTGCTGGCACTACCGATTCGAAAAGAATAAGCATTCGTAAAGGCCACCCCAATCCACAGACGGCACTAAAGTGTCTCCTCTGCTCTGGTTATTCCTGATGGAAGACGGAGCTGTAGGTGTGGGTCCAAATTATGAAGGCGGACGTTGGTGAATGCCGGTGAATTCCACTGAGCGAGTGTCAGTTCTCTTGCAAGTGATCGAAGCCTTGCAGCGGCGTCTGTTCTTGATAATGGTATAGCTACACAAGGGGCATCATCTTGAGCAGTTCGGGCTGCTTCATCTGCACGGTCGTTTCCATCAATGCGGCAGTGACCTGGTATCCACTGATACGCTATATCATGTTGTTTCTCTATAGCCCGGTGATGAAGTAGTCGTATTTCAGCAATTAGCTGTTCGTTTGGTCCATGACGATATGGTGAGGCAATGCCCTGGAGAGCTGCTTTGGAGTCGGAGAATATTGACCATGTCTGTTGCGGTTCTTCAACTAGGAACTCCAGAGCGGCACGAATGGCGGCGAGTTCTGTTGCCGTGGATGATATCAGACGCGAGGTCCTGAACTTTATCGTGATGGATTTCTCCGGAATAACCACTGCGCCTGTTGAACTTGTTGAAGTGACCGACCCATCCGTGTAAATGTGAATGCGTCCACTGTGTTTCTCATGCAGAAACAGTAATGTTGTTTGTTTTAGGGCCAAATTTGACAAATTTTTCTTCTTTTGCATTCCGGGGATGGTTATCAGGGCTTCCAATGGATGTAGACACCACAATGAAACGACGGTCTTGCTGCGTGCGTGAAGTTCGTGGAAATCACCGTGCGATGTGGGGCAATAATAGAGCAGAACGCAGAGCGTGGCCTGGAAGTTGGAAGGGAGGCGAGGTGATGCGATTGAATCCGGGTGGCATGTCTTATATGCGTTCTTAAAGCATCAACACGAATGTAGGTTGTGATAGGGTGTTCATGAGCGATTGTGACAGTCGCTGCTGAGGATGCGCATCTCGGCAGCCCGAGGCATATTCTCAGTGCTTGAGCTTGTAATGACTAGAGGACGTGTACGTTTGTTATTCGGGTTTGGCCAAGCACAGGTAGGCTGTAGCGCATGAAGCCAAGAAAAAGTGCAGCATACAGTTGAAGCATGGCTCGTACCGAGACACCCCGTGATTTTCCCGCAAGAAACCTTAGGACGTGGGTGATTATGATCAGTTTCCTCTTCATGTAAGTGATATGAGGGCTCCAAGACAAGTCACGATCTATTATTACTCCCAGGAAACGGTGAGTCTTTTGATAGCTGATCGTGTGTCCATTAACTTTGATGCGGTATGGCGTCATTGTCGTGGAATAGTCTCTGATTTATTTAAAAGCTATTTATCATCCAGACAACAATTTGTTAGCATAGACAGTAAAAAGTCAGACTATTTAAGCGTAAAGAAAGGAGTTCCGCAGGGGTCCATTTTAGGCCCCGTGCTTTTCCTTTTATATATAAATGATATTACAGAGGTTCAGTATACACCCGAAATTAAAATGTTTGCTGACGACACAAGTATATTCTTCACAGGCTCCACCATTCAGGAAGTAGAAGCTTCGACAAATGTATATCTCTCGAAACGTTCAGGCTGGCTAACAAAAAACAAACTAAAATTAAACACACAAAAAACAAAATTTATTATGTTCAGGCCCATTAACAAGCACATCAGTGATAATATAGTAATCTTGTTTGACAATCAGCGACTCGAACAAGTCAGCACACAAAGATTCCTTGGAGTCTGGTTTCATGAGCACTTAACATGGACACCGCACGTAAATAGTCTCTTGGTAGATCTAGCTCGTTCTGTAGGGTGCTTGAGTAAAATTGCTTTCCTCCTCCCTTCATGGTTATGTAAATCATTATATTATAGCATGTTTTACTCCAAGCTTCTATACGGAATGCTTGTATGGGGAACAACAACTAAGACCAATTACGATCGAATATTAATCTTGCAAAAGCGCGCGCTCCGTGTAATAGAAAAATATAAAGGTCACCCCAAGGACTTAGACACTCAGCTGCTTTTTCTTAAACATGGAATTCTATCTGCTAGGAAAGTATATAATCTTAAACTGATGCAACACATCCACAAACATAAACTACAGGATTCCTTTCCACGCACTGTATCAACAACATATGGCTTCAGAAATTCTACCCGCAAAACTAAGAAAACACGCACGAACTATGGCAAGCAGGCTATTGATTATAAGATCATACAATTGCTAAACCTTCACGAATCGAATATAGACTTTACTCTGAAAACTAAACAATTTAAATGTCATCATAAATCCTTTCTTCTTTTGACTAAAGACATAGTAGATCCATAGGCTTTTATATTTAGGAATACTTGTATACTGAGTTGATTTTTTTCTTACTGTGAACAATGATACCTAAACAGAATCGTTTGATACCAAAATTGTTTCCTGTTTATGTAAAACATATTCTGAATGTATATCATGTAGAAATAAGCTATGTAACTAAATAAGATATGTATAATGTCACTTATTTGTATATGTATGTTATTGATGTGTGAATATGTGTAATATGGCACTGATGCAGACTGTATCAGGAGGTCAAGACCTCGTCAGGCTATTTAGCCTTTAGTCTTTGCCTCCCGCAGGGAAGTTTTTGTATTTTTTTTCTTTCCTGCAAATAAACTTTGAAACTTTGAACTTTGAAACTTTGTCTTGCACGTAAACGCGACCAGTGAGCATTTCTCAGATGACAGCTCCAGTCTTCGTCCTAGATGGTAGTTTGACGTAAGTGTAGCTGCTGTCTGAAGCCTGGCTCGTACGTGTAGACGCGTGACCCCAGATGCCCAGATGCAGATGTCGTCCGCGTATATCGACAGATGTACGGAGTGTGGCAGGACGTCAACGAGGCCGATGAGCGCAAGGTTGATAAGTATAGGGCTTAGGACCCCACCTTGAGGTACGCCCCGATAAGTATGGATGGATGCTATGAGCGTCCCCTTTATAACGGGGTGGTGACAAGTATGCCACCAGGCTCGACAAAAAAAAAATCTTTTTTCCTTTTTTTTATGTTGGCCTAATGCCTCTACTTCGATAAATTCTATCTTAATGAAAAAAAGGTAAATTTTCAGCTTAAGTTCTCTGCCATTTACGGCACACTGTCCATATTTTATTTTTCCAATATTTATTTTTGTCCTTTCTCTCTAATTTTCTGCCACCAATACTCTAACCGTCTCTTACTTATTTCAATCGCGGGTGTGTTCAGCTTTCCATTGTTGTCCCTAAAACCCAAGGCTTCCTGTAGGTTCGTGCCCAAACGTACACCTGGGTGGATATCTCCACATTCAATCAGAACATGTTCCGCCGTTTCCTTATCTTTCCCGCAGCATGTGCATTGTTCTTCTTCTTTACTGAATCTTGCTTTATAACTACGCGTTCTAAGGCAACCCGATCTCGCTTCAAACAGTAAAGCGCTTCCCCTTGAATTATCGTAAAATGCCTCCCTCCTTATTTCATTTTTGCCCTTTCGGTAGTTACTCAAAGCCGGTTTTTTCTCCATAGCTGCCATCCAGTAAATCCTCTCCGCCTCCCTGACTTTTCCCTTAACGCTCTTTGTTGACATATGGCTCACAATACCAGCCGTATATTTACTAGTGAGTCTTCTAGTTCTTTTTCTCCACTGTGTGTCCACGCTCTTCCTATACAAATAACGGAACACCTTCTCTGCCCATCTACTCTCCTTCATATTTCTTAGCCTTTCTTCGAACCTTATTTTGCTCTGCGCTTCCCTCGCCTCAAAACCTGCCCACCCCATATCGCCCTTTACAGCCTCGTTTGTCGTCTTCCCGTGAGCACCCAACGCGAGGCGTCCCACAGTCCTTTGATTTACATCCATTCCCGATTGCACCTCTGCCCTCATGCACACCACTGAGTTCCACAAAGTAAGCCCTGGAACCATTACACCCTTCCACAGACCTCGAAGCACCTCATACCTATTGTATCCCCACAACGCTCTGTGCTTCATTATTGCCGCATTCCTCTTTCCTTTTGCTGCCGAGGCTTTTTCCTGTACCTCCATGTATCTATCACTCTCATTTACCCATACTCCAAGGTACTTGTATTCACTTACCCTCGGTATTTCTTGGCCTTGTATGGACACCGTCTGATCACAGGGATCATTGAATACCATCAAACCACACTTCGTTACACTGAATTCTAGTCCAAGAGCTTCACCTTCCCTTCCGCATATATTCGCCAGCTGCTGTATATCATCTCGACTGTCCGCAAATAAGACGATATCGTCCGCATAAAATAAACCTGGAAGCTTCTGCTCAATCATCCTGCCGCCCTGTTTGTGTGACAGATTAAACCAATGTTGCTACCTTCTAGCGCTTTTTCCATACTCACCATGTACAGCATGAATAACAGTGGGGACAAAGGACATCCCTGTCTCAGACCCCTGCTAACCTCAACGTTCTCTTTGCTACGCATTCCTTCCCACTCTATGCAAACTGTATTTTCTCGGTATATCTCCCTCAAAAGCTGTATACAGTCGTCGCCCATGCCCATTCCTTTCAATATATCCCACAAAATTTCCTGATTAACGTTGTCGTATGCCCCAGTGATGTCTATAAAAGCTACGTACAAGAGCCTATTCTCTATTTTAGATATTTCTATACACTGAGTGAGCACAAACAGGTTATCGTCTAACCGCCTGTCGACTCGAAATCCGTTCTGAAGTTCTCCCAAGATATCGTTATGTTCGGCCCATGTTTCTATTTTCATTTTTACTGCTTGCATCGCCAACCTGTATAGTACCGATGTAATGGTTAGTGGTCTATACGAGCGAATCTTGTCCTTTTCTCCCTTGCCTTTATAGATTAAGTTCATTCTACTTTGTCGCCAACTGTCCGGTATTTGTCCGTCCTTTAAGCTTTTTTCTACTGCTTTTAACAATGCTTCTTTAGTGTTATGTCCTAGTTCGTTAATGAGGCTAACGGGAATCCCATCTAAACCCGCGGCAGTGCGCTTTGGAATTTTTCCTTCGGCCTTTTTCCAGTTGAAATTATCTAGTACTAGCTCTTCCTCTGTTGCTTTCTCCGCCACACTTTTACTCACTGGGGAGATCCCCTGGACGCTCTTTTGAAACGAATCGGCTGTTACCTTTTGGATGTAACCTAGCGCTTCGTACCCTTCCAATTGATTTCCTCCTTCATCTAGAATATGTTGTTGCGTTGTGACAGACTTCCTACCTAGCGCCTTTATGTGGCTCCAAAAAATCCTAGGCGCGGCCTCCTTTTTTTCGTGTATCTCTGTCATCCAGCGTTCACTTTCACCTTTAATTTTTGCCTCTACCAATTTCTGTACAAGGGATTTTTTCTCCAAATATATTTCCCATATTTTTTTGACGTCGTCCTGCGGCCGCTTCTCCTTTTTTGCCTTTCTATGCTCCCGTGATGCTTCGCGTCGCTTCTCGATCGCCTCCCGGATTTCCTTGTTCCACCAACTTTTTGGCTTCCTTTTTCCTTTCCAGCAAACGGTTTTCTTCTCTTTCCCTATCTCCTTCGTCATTAGATGTAACAGCTCCCTATACTCCCAGTCCTTGCCTGGTATTTCGCCTACTTCTTTCTCAACTCTTGTGGCTATATTTATTATTTGTTTGTCATTTAAATACGAGCTGCCAGACTTTGATCCCATGCTCGCATTTTTAGTTTCGTATCCCATTTGTAATGTTATTCGTTTATGATCACTACCCAAGCTGTTAATACCTTCCTCGTCTATCCTCATTTCTGTCAGTTTGTGGTAAATTCCTTCAGTCATGAGACAATAATCAATACTTGATTGCTTGTTTCCGACTTCCCATGTGATCTGGCCGTCACATTTAGGCCCTGTGTTAACTATCTCCAGACTATGTTGCTCGCAAAGATCTAGTAATAACTTCCCATTGGTGTCTGAATATCCGTCAAGGTCATGTATGTGGGCATTCATGTCCCCTAGAAGGATGATTTCGGCCCCATTACCAAATTCCTTAATATCCGCACTCATGCAATCCACTATCTCCTGATTCTTTTCTCTGCAGTTATTCCCCGTCCACAAGTAGGCTACCCCTAGCCACGTTTCCTTTCCACCTACTGTGCCCAGAACCCAGAGGTGCTCTGAACACGTCTGTTTCACTCTAACCCATTTGGCTCCGCGGTGAATTAGCATTCCTACACCCCCACCTTTCCTTTCCGATATGGTCCTGTTACACCCTTCCCAAACATAATTTTTAATATGTGGTGGCTCTTCCAAGTCTCTAAGGTGTGTTTCTGTAACCGCATACACGCCTATCTGTTCTTTGTTTAACTGCTCCTCAATCTCTAACCATTTTGCCTTCTTTCTGCCACCCTGCATGTTTATGTAACTAATTGCAACACGCGCCTTTTTCCTTTTTCTTTTACCTTTTTTCTGGTTTTTCGCAATTCTACCTGTCAAAGCGTCCTCCTGTTTGTTTTCCCTGTTACGAGCTACCCCGGACTCCGAAGGGCCCGTGAGCCCCCCAAAAAAGCTACTGCGCGTCCTGCCAGTCGCCAGCCCACCTCGTGTCCAAGCCTCTCATCGAAATGAATCCTGTCTCCTTGGAATCCACCCCACCTGTGCACCTCCCTGTTTAAATCCACTACCTCGAAACCCTTCTCTCGACTAATTCGCCATATCTCTTTGTTTGCGTCGACTACCGCTCTTTGCAGGTTGATGTTGCGTACTGGTACTTCCGGTACTGTGCATACTACAATTTGCACCTGGGGGGACACGGTGCGCATGTCATCCACCCCTTTCGCCAAGGTCGTCGCTAGTCCTGACGATTCTTTTTTTAGGACGTCATTTAACCCTCCCGCAATTACAACGAGGTTGCGATTGTTAGCTTTAGCTGCGAGTTGTTCACCCGCTCGACTCATTACTGTCCCCAGCGTTTGTCCTGGGAACGTCCCTATCGCAATTCTCTTGTCGCCTTTCACCCTTTCTTTGATTGCCGCTGCGCATCGGACTAAATTTGAGTCACCGGCGATGATGACCTGTTCAGACATTCCTTCTGAAACCTGCACCTGGCTGCTGACTAGGTGACTAGCGTGAGTCACGGCTGCTGGTTTGCTCCCTCCCTCCCTCAAAACTACTTCCCGGTAGCTGGGCCCTGTGGCCAATGTATCTGCCTTTGTCATGCCTGTTTCCCTCATCTCTCCCGCACGGTGGGTCGTCGCCATAATGCTTCCGCCGTCACCTGCGTCTTCGTTCCCCTTCACGACCTTCGATAGGCCCTTCTCGGCTGCCCGGAGCCTTTCCTCCATGGCTGACGTTTTCTCTCGCTCCTTCGCCAATACATTCTCCAGCTCTGCGATTTTCTCCATGAGCCCACTCTGGACCGCCATCATATTTTTCATTTTCTCCTCGATCTCGCACTGTCTACACTTGGCGTCATCTTCTGCTTTCTCTTCCGCACTAATTTCCACCTTCAACCCTATCCCGCACTCTGAACACTTTACGGTCTTTTTGACCATGGCTAGCTCAGTTTACCGATGCCCACGTGTTAGAAAACTGTACTAAAAGACACTGGTCTAAGCCAAAAAAGAACCACAATAATAAATAAATACGCTACACTTCACAGCACCTGCGCATGCACGTGGTCGGTCTACGCGCAGGCCTCAGCCACGTGGTGGCTGGAGAAAAAAAAGACACAGTACAGAATACTAAAAAAAAAAACCGTACACCGTACTAGACCTAATCAAGCTTTACGCTAGCGCCTTACGTTCTCATAACGCTACATACAGAGGCAAGCTGGAAACATGCAAAAACACTTATCTGTAGCTGTCATTCCGGAGCTCTCCAAAAACACGTCCGACCTCGACGAAGGCGCCTCCAGTATGATGTTGCCTTGTTGCGCCATCTTCTGTCTGAACGAAGAAGGTTCTGTCTTCAAATGGCTGAAGATCCATTGGTAAACGCGGCCTCCCAGTCCAATGCTGCCCAAGGCGTCCAGGATGGTTCATGTAGTACACTGTCACATGCAGCCTTAATATCCAAAAAAAGTGCCGCTGATAATCTCTTTAGGCTTTTCTGCTGTTGTACAGACGTGAGAAGGTCAACATCATTGTCTATGGAAGACCGTCCACGTTGAAAGCCGGTCAAAGCATCGCGGTATATACTGTTATGTTCCAAGTACCACTCCAGGCGAGTCAGCCCCATTCTCTCCATCACCTTTCCAAAACAGCTGGGAAGCGCGATGGGGTGATAGGAGGCCATGTCCAGAGGCGATTTGCCTGGTTTGAGCAGGGGCACAAGGCGGCTGCACTTCCACGAAGGAGGAACCAAACCGTTGCTCCACGAGTCATTGTATACAGTTAGAAGGGCACGCCGAGCTGTTCGTCCTAGGTTAGCCAGGGCCATGTAAGTGACTCCATCGGGTCCAGGCGATGACGAGCGCGTGCATGCTGCCAATGCTGCCTGAAGCTCCTCTAGACAAAACATATTGTCCATCCGAGTGTCTCTGGACACCGGCGCGTTTCGTTGTTATTCATGTTGATCCCGCACTCCTTGTTTGCAACCATGGCACACAAGTCTTCCGCTATATCAATTTCACGCCGGCTTTGGTGGAGAGCAAGGCATTTGAACCGACGATGCTGCTGTGGCAATGTTCGTAGGCCGCGGATTATTCTCCATATTTGCGAAAGAGGTTTGTGGGAATTGAGCGACTCGCATAGTGACTTCCATCGTAGTGACTGTAGTGCATTGATTCGACGTTGAATCTTCTTTTGTAGACGTCTCGCTTCCCTCAAGTCGTAGATGGATTTCGTGCGCCTATAACGTCGTTCGGCGCGACGACTGATTGCGCGAAGTCGCTCCAACTCCACCTCATATTTGCAAAAATCTGGCAACGGTCCACAATTAAACGTTGCCTCTTGGATAGCGGCCTTCATTATACCTTCTAGGCTTTCAAGAGAACCTTCTTGGTTTCTTTCGTATTGCTTCTCTGTGGATGATGTGTACTTTGACCAGTCTATCCGTGAAGCGGACGCGATTTGCGACTTGCTTAGCCCCTTGATCTTTATATAGGTGGGGATGTGGTCACTGCCATGCGTTTCGTTGTCCGCAAACCACTGCACCTTGGTACTTAAGCTACTTGACACAAAAGTTAGGTCGGGACAGCTACTATATGTCAGACCCCGTAAAAACGTGGGAGTGCTGTCATTTAAGCAATATAGTTGGTGGTCAGATGCAATGGAGGACACATTTCTTTCCCGACGGTTTATCTTCTGGCTTCCCCACAGGGGGTGATGAGCGTTAAAATCACCGGTAATAATCCGTGGCCCAGGTGTCGCTGACATAATGGCGCTTAATCTTGCTAGGCCGAAGTGGCCTGAAGGCGAAATATATACTGCCACTAGCGTGAAGTTCACGTTCTGACGCTTAACTGTCAGGCACACGTATTGGTTGCTGTCGTCCGGTGTTACTGGATGCTCAATATATGTGAGTTCGCACCTGATCAAAACAATGACCTTACTGTTTTCGTTACGGGTTGTAGATCTGAAAGCCTCGTATTTAGAAAGTCGTATAGCATTGTGAAGACGTGGTTCACAAATTAAGACAATTGGAAACTGATTCTTGAAAACATATGGTCGAAAATCCGAAATGCGGGGTTTAAGACCTCGGACATTACACTGAAAAATTGATGCTTCTTTCACTTGTTTACAGAAGGGCTGCCGAGAAAGAGCCACAGTGCTTCTCTAGATTTGATAGCACCGGATTCAAAGCGTCCAATATTTGAAGAGCGCTGTGGGCAGCCGGAGTCTGAATATTATTCAGAAGTACTCGAATTGTCTTCATGAGGGTCTTAACCACGTCTATTATTTCGTTATTTTGACTGTCACGACTCACTCGCTCTGAAGTAGCTTTCAGCGGGCGATGCTGCGGCTCTACTGGCGGTGTCACTGACGGCAGCGCTGGCCACGCGTCAGTGTCAATGTTTCTTGCGTCTTTCTGAGGATGCTTGTTGTTGGCACTTGTTGATGCTTGTGGTGGTGAGTGCGTGATATGGGGTAGCGGTGTATCCCTGGCCTTGGCAGAGGATGTCCTAGGAGTTTTCCTAAGCGCGAATGACAACGTCGCACTTTGGCAGCAGCCTCCCTGTGGGTGGAACTGTCTCTGGTCATATGCCTCAGCACTTGCATCTCCTTCTTCACATTTTGGCACTGCTTTGAGGACGCCTCGTGAGGACCTTGGCAATTGCCGCATTTGCAATGTTCTGCCTGGCAAGCTTTCATGTTGTGCGACTCCGAGCATCGGAAGCACACAGCAGAACTTGTGCAAACAGCACTCACGTGTCCTATTTTACAGCACTTCCGACATTGGAGAGCTTTCGGCACGAATGGCCGTACTGTGTGTCGAAAATGACCAACTCTTACTTGAGTTGGGATGCTGTCACCCTTGAAAACTAGTTTCACGCATCGTGAGTTCCTGAGACGGCGGGCTTGCAAGATTATAGTAGCTTCCGTCACTGGTTTGATTAGAGTGGGAAGATCAATATCGCTGAGAGAAGTGTCGACGTCGTAGATAACGCCTGCCCTAGAGTCTTTGCCATCTGGTATGAAAAAACGTACGTTGATGTTCCCCAGCACATTCACCTCGGTCAATACGTCGAGAGCAGTACGTTGCCTAACGTCTATCGCCAAAACATTCTTGCGGCCATTGATTCTCACGTCTGTTATTTGTCTCGGAACGAGCGCCTCAAGTGACATAGACGTGACCTGGCGATTAAGTCGGTTCATCCTGTCAGCGGCATTCAGCGGGACAAACAAAACAGTGTGTACCGGTGGCTCTTGAATATTCGTGGTGGCCTTACTTTGGGAAGGAGACGTCGTAAGCAGCCTCCTCTTCGCCTTGTGTCTTGCCACGGGAACAAAGTCACTTTCATCGGAGCTCTCATCACTGGCCGTAGAGTATATCAGCGTGTCCTCACTGTCGACGTCACTTGGGTGGCTGGAGCGCTTTCTTAGAGTGGCCACAGACGACGCGGAACGTATGGGTGGAGGCCCTGGTGATTCTACGTCCATTTCCGCAGGAAGAAGAGCGGCGTCTTCCGCAAGCACCAAAGAAAACGAGAAAAAATAACAGAGTAGGCCAAAGTGTTTGCGCTACACTATAACGTCGTCTGAAAGCTGCATAGGAATACTGCTTACCCAAAGGGCTTCTTCTTCGTTGCATGCCGGTTTTTCTTCCCTGAGTCATGCAAGGAAGAATTTTTATGCCGTACTTGCGTCTTCGGCTATTTGTTGTGATGACTGTTGGTTTCATTATCGGTAGAACCAGTAGCGAGTACTAGGATTTACCGAGATTGGCGTATACCCGTTTTCGTGATGAACCGTGAATACAAGACACAGCATGACAATTGTAGGCACCAATAAGCCTAGTACTGAGCACGTAATAGCCAAATAGGTATCTTCTCCAATTGAAGTACATATTCTTATTTACACTCAGTGGTACGAGCCTTTGGCTCTGACAGAGGCTCTCCGCTTGGTTGCGGTATTCTCATACATGGGGGCATCCCTAAGCACGAGATTGTTTGGTTTCTAGCCAATCACTAACTCACGCAGCTTGGCCCTTGCCTGCGCTAAACGATTTGCTTCGTGGTCCCGGCTCGCTGGTCCACTTCGCCCAGCCCGGAACCAATCCTCTGGAGAGGGTGCGGCTGATCGTGGGTCGTGGGATGTCCTCGCTGCATTCAATGAAGTCACTTCAGATAATCGTTTGAGTCGTACAGTTAATCCTCCACCTCACTCGCATCTTAGCAAATGTCAAAAAAACACGCTCAGATTTCTGCCGACCAGGGTTTAGCCCTGTCCGCTAGGTTTCGATTTTTGTGGACATATATCGTGCGTGCCCAGACGGTGGGTGTAACGTGACGCGACAATAACAGTATTCAATAGGCCTTAACATCATTATGAAGGAGGCCCTAGGACTCCCCATAAATTTGGTGGCTCTACAGAAGTGGAACCGGGAGGCGGTGACTTTCGGTAACTGCCTGCGCTTCTGGACAGCCTGCAGTTCAAGAATTACCTCTGAACTGCAGGCGAAGAGCTTCGTCCCACTTCATCTGATTGTGCAGATCGATGTCCACATTGAATGGACACAGCCAGAGCATATGATCAACCGAGCAGGACTCGAGCCCACATTTAGAGCAGGTGTGTGGGAACAAGTGAAACATAACATACTCCAAGAAACAAAACCAGTCTGTGTCATTATTTTCGGAAAGTTATAACTTGCCACTTATATTGCTATTTTTAAGGGGCACGTTGACTCTGGGCTAGAGTGGGAGCGCACTGGGATACCACCTTGGCCCTGTTTGGAAGCGTGAAATGACTTTTTTCTGAAAGATTACATTACCACTCCTGAAAGAGTCGGAATATTTTTGCCGGTAACACTCGAAAGTGTGTCAAATGACACAAACCGAAGCACCAAAGTGCTCTAAAAGTATATTGAGTAACTCAGTTAAATCGTGAACTGAGGTGGCGTGGCTACTGTGCGAAACAGGGATGTATGCATTTTAAGAATGTCCAAGATATACATACCACTTTGCCCAATGATTGAAAAAAATAATTAAATCCAACTTTAGCGTTACTTTTTAAAATTTGTGCAAATAGCACAGCTTTTCTTGGAAAGTGCTCGAGGAAACACAAAAACATGGTCTGCGATTTTCGAATAAGTGGTTCAGGTAGACCTCATTTACATGTTTAGGGTAATATTCTAGCAAAACAATGTTTTCTCGTTTATTCCTTGTGAATATAGATAAATGAAAAGGTTGTGATGCCTGGAGTTATCTAACTTGTTACTTGCTTTGTTGTAACGAATGTTCAGCGGGATCAGTTTTGAATAGTAGTATCTGAAAAACATGACTGCCATATTGTTATGGGAAAACAGAATGAAATCGTAGTAAGAGTTTTCAAAGCTTTACACGATATAGGATCTGCACAGACATAATAAAAGCCCACAATTAAACAAATGCAAGGAGACATCGAAAGGGACAACCTATATTCTGTTATGGAGAAAAACCTATATTCTGTTATGCAGTGGGGCGAAGCTTCGAATGGTTTTATCGGCAAACCATGAATCATCCGCTGGCCCCGTTCAACCGTACATCCGTATGTCTGTCTGCCTGTCCGTCCATCTATATGAATGTATGTCCATCCGTCCGTCTCTCCATCCACACGTCCGTCCGTCCACCGGTCTGTCTGTTTGTCTGTCGTCTGTCTGTCCGTCTGTCTGTCCGCACGTCTGTATGTATGTCCGTCCATCCGTTCGTTCATCTAGTGAACACTCCAAGTACCACCATCTTGCATCTTTTCATAATTTACAAGTACCGCCATCCAGCGGGCATTCAAAGGACTAAAACGAGAGGTTGCTACTACATACAGAAGACACACGACCCACGCCTCAAGGAGCTTCGCCCCTAAAAAACGACACCATCTCCTACTAACGGGAATCATGTGGGGACGCGAAGCACCACTGGTGTTCAATTCCGTTGCCATATGTTGTCTTAAATTGTATGTTCCCGTGTATGTCTCATTTATGTGTGCAGTGCATATGTTATGCACCACTTATGTTACCCCCAACCATTTTTGTGTATTACGCTGTGTGTGTGTGTGCTCCGCAGTGAACACACAGCGCTGCTAGAAGATCGCAATGAAGCGAGCACACACACCATTACGTATGAGAGCACAGGTGTGGCACGAAGATAAACGGGAGAGGAGAAACGAAGCAGAGATAGCGCTCTGTCACCTCCTTCACCCCACCTCCTCGCTCTCAAGCGAAGAAAGGGGGAGAGTTGGCGCATGCGCAGTAAGGGTGGTCACGCCCCAAACGGATTGAACTCCCCTATAAGCTGCTTCGTATTCAAAACAACTTGTATTTGTATCAAACATGTCCTAAGAATCTTGAAACACAAGTTGATGCTAGCAACAAACGAAAAACGAAATCAGTTTAGGCTTCATTGTGTGGATGCTACTCCCCTTTTGTGTTGGAGCGAGTGCCTCGTTGACAGGGTGAACGCCGCTGAGCACAGTCCCATAACGAATGGCGAGTCGCCAGACTATAGAAGCACCTTCCTTTCTGCGAGCCTGGCTGTCAACTGAAGTTAAGAGGTCGGAGAAGCAATCCGGCATCCTGGAAACAACCAACCCACGCAGATGGGTTATTTAGATTTGTGAAAAAATCCTCGATGAAACACACCGCAACTCCGCACACATATGGCACAGGCGTTTTCTCTTGAAATAATTTTTCAAAGAAAAAAATGCCGACGTGAAAAAACGCAGGACAAAGACGCTATGTGCGAATTAATGCACTTCTTTTCGAAAAATATATTCCAAGTTCACTCCTGGAATAAGCCTGGTCCTCAGTTAGTGTATTTCCGCAGCCAAGTGAACCTACTGATATCCAGGGACACGCCGTGTGCAGTTATTCAGGGCGTGTTTCAGAAACGTGTCCCATTCTTAAAATACTCGCGTGAATGCATGCTACTGCGAGCGCCCGAACAATACCAAGTGCCTGCGAACGCATTCTGCGTGTAAACCGTACATTTGGTGTACTAGATTCACGGGAGTAGTAAAAGAGATGGCACACTTGGTCCGTGCACCCCCGCCTTTCCCAACCCCCCGTATTTTTTGTATTTTTTTTTGCCAATGTATACAAGCCGCGAAATGACCGTCGACTGCACGGTGGGACAAAAGGCTAAAAAAAGACAAAGAAGCGCATAATAACAACTGTGTTCCTTGAAGAATGAGACCGGCTTCTTTTTCCACTTTATTTATCTTTTTTTAAAAGTACGAGTCCCTATAACATGTCCCTTTAAGGGCTTACTAAAAAGCGAACCATTAAATACCATGAAAATGAGCACGTTAAGAAGTCATTAACAAAATAGCTAAGAAGCTTTCGTAAAGACAGATGAGAGGCAATAAAAACATAAAAAACGATGTGCATAAAGTAAATGTACACCTGAAAAAAAAAGAAACCGCACAGACTGCCGTGGTCACAGGCACGTGGAAAAGAGATGTGTGCATTCTTTGTCAACTAATCAATGGGTGGCTAATGCACTCCTCTCATTTCCACCAGATATGAATGCGTCGATAGTCCTGCACCCTGAAACTTGCTCTCTCTCGACATAACTATCGCGTCTTCGAAAAATTCCTCTCACCTGCACCACAGGCAGTATACGCTCGTAAATGCAAAGCTGAAGCGTCAGACAGCACCCGCACGTGCTCCCTTAATATTATGCTAATGCATCTCGCGCTCTCCACAGTCCACAATGTATCGCACGGTACTGGCACCTGATACACAACACTGGTCTCACAAGGTACATCCTTGCGATGAATTACGCAATGACGGCAGCTTGTATGACGACGGGCCATGCGATGTCCAACTCGTTAGATAATAAGCAGCTTAGGTGGGGCCCATAAGCATGAGCAGAGTTCCCCATTGGGGAAGGGAGGGGGCAGATGTCAATCGCAGTGCCGCTCCTTACTAAATAAATGTATAGGGCAGATTATGCATCCTACTCCTAAATCATTTACCTTAAGAAACTAAGCAATCAGCGACGAAGTTTCTTTGTTGAAAAGGTTCTTCACAGCGCCACCCACACTAAGTATGGGGCAGATCATGCGACCCACCCTTCATGTTACTAGGGTGGGCGAAAGCCTCCCTGCACCCCCTCCATGGCCCACGCCTGTCCAGCGGCGGCAGCATGCCATTGAAAATGGCTGGCAGGCTACCTCCGCAGAGCGGCTGCAGACGCCCAAGTAAAGCTGCACAATCAGTGCCTACAAAACTGTGCACTCACCGTTAACAGGTGCACGTTGTTCAGCGTCCGCACCACGACGAATATGGTAGCCCCCATGCGTCTCTTAGTTCGAACAGGGAGCCTCCGCGTATGATATGGCGTGACCACAACCAAAGATGTGCGCGCTTTCCCGAGCACAAAACTACAAGGTGCGACACGTGCAGCAAGAGATAGGGGAGACAGATAATGAAGGCGCCGTCACCTCTGGCCACCATGACGCCGGCGGTGATTCAAAGTGCCAGGGCAACCAGGGCACTCGGTGAACACAAACGGTGGTGAACGCCAGCCTCGTCATTTGACGTACACGGTGGCGTCCTCATCACGGTAGACAACCAAAACGCGCTTCACAAGGGTCAAGTGATGCTTCCACAAATTTAATCTCTGTTATTCAGCTATGTTTTCGAGAGATTCCTAATTCATACCCGAAGAGAGCCATGGCTCCGAGGCGTTTTTTTTATCTTCTTTTATCATATGTAACTCGACAGTATACTCGACGGCCGATGACTATTCTCACCACTATCACTGCACAAGGTCGATCACTTCCACTTTTTCGGCACGTCACACAAAATAAGGGTTTTTTCTTTGAGCACGCTAAAAGCCTTCTTCTTCAATGTCACAACCACATGACAATATACTCAGCTGCCGTGCCGAATACGTGTGTTTGATAGTGGCTTGAATTGCGATTATCTTATTCTTAGTACCTGTTGGTGTCCGCAGAGAATCGCGTAAATTCACATGTAACTCGAGGTATAGAGAGGTGCATTCAAACGCCAATAAAGCGAATAGGAGACAGCCATAAGATAATGTAAAGCCGCCATGAGTCGTTGCCTTCTTTTTTTTTCTTTACAATAGCAGCAGATATAGCCATGGAAACTGAACCAAGCTTTCGCTCTTTTAAAATTATTAAAGGGACACGAAAATCAAATAGCAATTTATGTCAGAGTGAAAGCACAATGCATGACAACGTATAAAACGACCATATTATCAAATCAAATCAAATCAAAGCGTATTTTCCGTTCGCTAGTACAGAAGGGAAGGAGTATAAACCGCAGTACCCTACCCACCAAAAATTAATGTAAATTTACGAGGACACATGCGCCCCAAGTAGGACATCAGCAAAATGATCCCGATCACATCAGAGCTACCGCCTATAAGTAGTCGCTAGTAATCGAGCTAGCTGCGCTAACAAAGAACCTCCCATGCATCAAAAGACGTAATAAAATGGTGCTTCTTCGTTTTTGTTTGATTCATAAAAAAACAACCGCCGTGCATTGCTATGGAGAATGGTGTGAGTGGTTCAAAAGTTCAACTTTCAACTGGGTAAACTGTACAGGTCGTGCCATCTAGCTGGGCCCAGTTGAACCAAGCACACCTGTCATCTCGGAGGCCATGGCAGGTAATTGTTCATTGATCGTTCTTGCTGCTGTAGGTCCCTCTACTTTTTTTTGTGCTGCTATAGCGTCGGTGGCCGCACAATAAAGCCGGGCAATGTTGTACATGGCAACAGTGACGGGATAGTTTCTTCTTTAGGTGGGTTTTCTGATGTGTGCTAAGGCAATGCGGACCACCAAAACGTGACTTTTTTTTTCAAAATAAGCACTTGCTTGGCACAAAAGTAGTACTACGAGGTTTCTGGACTGCTATTTCAACAATCAACATTGACTTAATGTTGACCTTTAGTGTCGTCTTAAAACCGGCTCCATTCGAACCTGCCCATCATATATTCAACTTGACCACCGAATGTCTACTACGAAGTTGACCCCGCTAAGATTTAAAAAAATGTGACCAACACAAGCTTATCACACCCTTGCTCCTTTATTGACCTTAGGCACCTGAATCACAGGACCACCAAAAGAACACGAGTGTTTAGCGCAACCGTAATCAATATGTACGAGTCATAACCCACAAGAATGTTTTGGTCGTCGACCTAATACACCAGCCACTTCGCCTATTTCTGACTTGCCTCACAGACCAGGATGGTATCAATGTAAAAGTTCATATGGCATTGTGCAAGGACATGGTGATTGATGTTGCATATGACGTTTACATCACCATTCTTTGTGCCCATCTTCTGATGGTGATCAAGGAAGTGAGTGATCACACCAACAACGTCTAAGTATCGCATTTGGATAAGTCGCGTTGCGTGAAGACTATCGTCAGAAGTCGCACATTGCCATTCGACGTGAAAGTCGGAACCTTTCGGCACGTGGTTGGTCCGTTTACACCTAAACCACTACAATGCCTCAAGTGTCAGAAGATATGTCATGTGAGCGGAGTTTATTGAAATGTAGTGGTTTGCTCCGTTGTGCAGAGCTCCACGGTGAAAATTGTTCCGAGAATCCTCCCTAAAGTGTTCCAACTGCCACGGATCGCATGAAAGCTCTAAAGACTGTCTGGCAGTGAGGAAAGAATGGAGCGTACCAGAAAAAAGCTCAACACTCAATTGAGCCGCGGATATTGTCCAATAGCGAAAATGACGTTCCCCTCACCAATCAAAGTCTATGTATAAATGATGCCCGATCTGTGCCATCGTCATAATCCAGCCGACCACTTTACATCCCTTTCTGGGCATCTACAGCCTCTGCCTCTGCTAGCGCCACCACTAACTAACGCCTTCCATTAGGAAAGCCAAAAAGACTCAGATCAGATGAAGGTGGCGGTGGATGCCGCGTGGCCATTTTTACCAATGTGTGTCCCGTATTCTATTTAAATGCCGAATAATGCAGAGTAGCAAACCGGACGTGCGTCTGGTTGACCTTCCTGCCTTTCATTTCTTCCCTTCCTCCTCCTCTATTCTGCAAACTCGGTTTATTCGTTTTTTAGAACACTAGGCAGCGCTTTAGCACAGAAAGTCTTTGCGTCACCAGTTCCTCTCGGCATACGCCCTCACGCTCAGCTCTTAAGTGCGCGTGTTTTCTGCTTTATACCATAATTACGATTGTTCGGGTTTGACGTCCAAGAACGGCCATATGATTATGACAGAACCAGCAGTAAAGGACTCTGGAATTTTCTACCGCTCCTGCTTCTTTGACGTGCACCTAAATCTTAGGCCATGGGTCTCAAGCATTTTATCTTCTATCAAACATGTTGCCTCCGTGGCTCGAAATAAATCTTGCAACCTGCGGGTCAGCAGTCACGTCCCTTATCAACTAGAGCACCATGGCGGATTCTCTATATACCATTCGTATAGCTTAAATTTTGTGCGGACAATTAGTTGCTGAAAAGTTTAGTGTTTAGATTCTGTAAATTGAAATTTCCTTCCAGGAAAGTAGTCGTGGGTGATGATTTTCAACAAAAAATGGTCCAGTATTCCTTTTTTTGTTCATTTGTAAGACCTTAACTCTTAATAACAATCATGTGAGCATTCCTGGTGCTCACTTCATCACATTTATGATGAGACCTTTGCTGCCCTGATAAAAAACTCAGCTGTGCCTTCAATATGCTCACTTCGCTGCTTTTTTTATCATTAATATTATTTGGGGTGAATCTAGCGTCTTCCAACCATTTACATAATTTATTCGTTACACAATTATTGTGTGATCAATTCAATCTAACTAGTCGTTTCTTATCCTATTTCCCAGTGTGTGTATGAGCCATACAATATGCTCACAGGGTCAACGTCATCATCGTCAGCAAGACTTCGTCCCCATCTTCTAAAGCAACGTGCTATCACAAATAAAAGACTGTGCAGAGAAGAAACTGAAGACCAGCGAAGTGCTACTACGCACACCATATCGCTGAAAAAATATTTAGAAAGTATCCATTACCGCAGAGCATCAAGTGGATGCTCTCCGTTTCGAGGGTGTTTGCGGAGGACTTCTCGCAACGCTGTTTCACAAAGACAACTTGAAGACGAATATGCCCATGTAGTCGTTCTACCAGAGAACACACTTCTATGTGGGATACATCGGGGACGACCTGTTGCATTTAAACACGCTTGAAAAGGCCTGGAAGTATAGCAAGGGCACGTTGACTCTGCGAAAAAAAAAATAGTGGAACAATACTTGATCCAACAAAAGGGCAGCATATTTGATAAGTGGTTGCAAATTAGCATTTACTAAGCGCAATTAGTTAGTTACAATTAAACCTACTGAATCAGAAGACGTTTCAGCTGAATTCAAGAGCGTAAGTTTTAACTTACGATGATTACAGGCAGCTGAAAGAAAATTTCAATACACAATCTTGCAGCAAGCAAGGCGCAAATTTATATAATCTGCCGCTGCCATTGCGCAAAGAATAAAGAAAATACTTATACATCAGTTTTATCACCTTTAGATCATATGCTGTACGCTTCAACGCACTCTTTTGCCGTTAGAAGGGCCTTATTTGCTGAAATGGCAGCATTAGGCATGGCTTCGAGCTTGCAAAATATGATGCAATCATTACCAATGCTAAAACTCTGGGCGCAGCTAACGCTCAAGTGAACGTCTTGTGACATATACCACATTCTAATAAAAACAATAGCAATTACGCCAGTAATATTCTTATGTTCACTACAAGGTTTACTGCGACAACTGTAGCTCCGCAACCAACCAACGCTCTAAAATGAGACATACCATTTTCAATTTTGTGTGCTTAGTGCACCAGCTGCATTCTTTCAGACATCTTTATTGCGTAGATTATTGAATACTACCGAAAAGTGCGCGAAGTAGCACAACGCACCGAGTAGCGAAACGGGATGGTTCTGATGAATAATTTGACTGATTAGTAGTTGCTTGTGGCATTCGGTAGGTGATGTTAGGTTGTCCCTGTATACGTTGATTCTCAGCGCATAGACACTCGAGTTAAACCACAGACGCTCACAGACACGAACCGGACGGTGAAACTCGACATACAGAAACTCGTGCCGAAACCAGGCATTCAAATACACCTCTCGTAGAACTACGGCCCCGTCATCGTCTTGTTGATATAGCTTTGGGGTCTTTTCGCAGCCGCCGTTGCCTATCCTGTTCCCTATTATCCTCTCGTTGTACGTACTCAGGGTCTTGAGCTCACCGCCATCGCTTCACAGCCATTTGTTGCGCTAACTGCTAGTATAATTTATTTTTAGGGGACCAGTGTTGAGTAATGGTATATTTACCTATTTCTGAGGGAAAGCGCTCACAAATTACGGGCAGCTTAGACAGCTTAGATGATCGAAAAAAATGTTCCCAAGCCTCTCAAATGCCTCTTTTCAGAGTAAATTACTGAACCATCAAATTATTTTATTGCGATAGCAATTATATAGACACTCTCAGCTAGGTTTTGCCACCAGCGTCAGCGTCGATGTCATGCACCGTATATGTATACGTATCTACATATATGAAAACGCAAGAAACCGAAAAAATCCAGAAAAAGAAACTCGGACCCGCAGAATCGAAAGTGGGACCTCTGCGACGAGAATGCGAGGCGTTAACCACTGAAGAAGAATGGCTATTTGGGCTAGTTGGTTTGAATTCATGGTAATGAGTTCATGGTTAACCACTGAGCTACCGAGGGGTTTATAGTTTTTCACATGGTACACACATCAATATAGGTCACTGTAAACAATAACGTACACAACAGAAGCGATGAAAAAAAAGGCGCGGAACTATTAGTGGTTACAGTGCCATCCATTCGTTCGTGCGTCCGTCCGTCCATGCGTCCATCCGTGTGACCGTCCATGCGTCAACCCGCCCATCCGTGCGTGCGTCTGTTCGTGCGTCCGTCCCTGCGTTCGTCCTTGCATCTGCCCCTGCGTCCGTTCATGCGTCCATCCATGCATCTGTCTGTGTGTCCATTCGGCCATCTATTCAACACTCCAAGTACCACCATCTCGCATCTTTTCGTCATATATTCCCCATATAGAAGCTCCGCCATACAGCGGATATTCCAAGGACTAAACAAGAGGTGCCCACGCACACTTTCTTACGGCTTGCGCTTCGGGTCTACTTCCCACCTTTAACCACCTCGAGTTCATGGTATATACTAGTTCACTGTATTCATAGCACTGCGGCCCAACGCTCGCTAAACCTTTCTAAAACCAAGGAGGTTACGCCCAGCGAGTATAACGTAGCAACATTTTCCTGTCAGATAGTGCTCAATTTACACGCCAATGGCTGCTAATGGGAAATAAGAGACAGGAAAAATCGGCTTTTACTTTCTTACGGCTTGCGCTTCGTATTTACTTCCCACCTTTAACCACCTTGAGTTCATGGTATATACTAGTTCATTGTATTCATGGCACTGCGGCCCAACGCTCGCTAAACCTTTCTAAAACCAAGTAGGTTACGCCCAGCGAGTATAACGTAGCAACCCTTTCTTGTCAGATAGTGCTCAATGTACATGTCAATGGCTGCTAATGGGGAATGAGAGACAGGAGCATTTGGCTTTTAGTTAACGCGCACGCTGCAATTTTTTTATTCTTCAACAACGCACAGGAGAACTCTCTCACCGGCACCACCTTGAAGGTCAAAATGTAACACTTGTTACACACTACGACTGCGACTACGAGGGACGCACGAGTGCCGCTATAAAAAGCGACACATTCAAATTATTGAAAGAGGTGGGTCAACTACGTTCGCTATGCTCGAATACCTTGAAGCATAAAAAATTAAGTATCAAAATCTTTTAAAGCAGAGGTCCTAGGCTACAAGGCTCGCAAGAGAAATGCACTTATCGACAGATAAAATTGAAAACTTGACATATGCGCAAAGAAACCGAGATCGTCAATGCCAGCACCGCTACATCGATGAGGCACTGAAAGAGGATGGTACCATTGTTAATGACCCAGACGAAGTTCAAAAAGTTTTCCGAGACTACTTTGCAAAACTGTTTACTGCAGACCATGACGCACAGGACGACGAGTTTACTGCTAAACTCTCAGCCTTTTGCGAAGGTTTGCCATCGCTAGGCTTGGAAGACTGTTTAGTATTATACGCAGAAACTGATAAAGAAGAAGTATGGTACACCCTAAAATCAATGAATATGTCCACGTCACCAGGCCCAGACGGAATACTCACGGGATTTTATCTGCGTTTCTTTGATATCTTGGGAGATGCGATCACCGATCTCGTTAATATTTTGTTGCGTGATGGCCATAAACCGCAGTCCTTCAGCGAAGGAAGGGTGATTCTATTACTGAAAGAGGGTATGGAGCCGTCAGATCCTAAATCGTGGACGCCCATTACCCTTCTAAGCACAGACTATCAGTTAGTAGCCACGCTGCTATCACGGCGTCTGTGGCCTTTCTTGGAAGAGATTGTGTCCCCCTTGCAGTCATGTGCAGTACCAGGACGTTCCGTCTTCGTACCTCTTACAATCATCAGAAACCTCTTTGCATATGCCAAAGAAAAACAAATCTCAGGATTATATATTTCTCTTGATCAGGCCAAAGCATTTGATAGAGTTGAACATGGGTATCTTTTCGCTATTTTGCGCATATTTGGCCTCCCAGAGCAGTATGTGCGACTAGTAGAACTACTTTATCAGGACATCTCAAGCTGTCGTTATTTCAACAATGAAGTGACCAGAAGCTTTGCAATTCAAAAAGGGGTGAGCCAAGGCTGTCCGTTGTCTCCGGTATTATTTATTTTGTCTCCAGAGCCTTTGATTAGAAAGGTGTCAAACTGCGAGCGCATAGTGGGTTTCCCGATGCCAGACAAGGAAACCTTCAGAATTGTCGCATACGCCGATGATATTTCGGTATTTTTTCGTAGCTTGTCTAGCTATAGTACATTCCTTGACATTTTTGCTGAGTATTCCTATCTGTGTGGTGCTCTTTTAAACACCACCAAATGTAAGGCATTGCACTTTGGAGGCTTCAGAGAACTATTGCCAGGAGACCTAGAATACGTTCAAGCTGTTAAGGTGTTAGGCGTTTACTTTGAGGAAAGAGATGTATCAAAAAACACCTGGGATGATGTGCTTAGGAGATCTACCAATGTCCTAGCAGCAGCCACTCATTTTAACCTGTCACTAACGGCAAAAGCAACAGTCATCAAGACACAGGCATGCGCTTTTGTGTTTTACGTAGCACACATCGCCCTGCTACCTCACCGGGCTGCAGGACGCCTCGCCGCTATGGTCGGGACCTTCCTCTGGGGAGGAAAACCAGCAAAGGTACGGAGGAAATTTTTACAGCTTCCCACAAACCCTGGAGGCTTGAGCCTCCCAGATATACCAACGTTCACAAGAGCACTGGCTGCAAAAACAACACAGAAGTTGTGCGATGACAGCAACTACCCCGGGTACAGGCTCATGATGTACTGGAGTAGTAAACTAAAAGGTACTTTCACGGCCAATCCGTACATCGGACCACGAGCAGAAATTCCGCTTACGTTTTACAGAGCTGCCAGTGGCTTAAAAAGAACAGTGGAATCAATAGGTTCATGCAGTCTGGAAGATGTTTCATCACAAGAAATAAGTGACAAGTAGCACACTGAGCAAAGAGGAAGAAACAGCATCCTCCACGAGAAAATGGAAACGATGGCGTTGCAATCGCGTACCTAACCAGGTGCGCGAATTCGATTGGTTGAGAAGATGGAGGGCATTGCCTACGCGCGACCGGTTAGCACATTGGGGAGTCGTACCGAATGACCGCTGCCCAAACTGTGGCAAAAGAGAGACGACCCAACATGCCCTGTTTCAGTGCTCGGTGGCGAGGGGCGTCTGGCACATGGTACAATGCCTCTTTGGCTTTCGCACAGTACGCATGGAAACAGAACGGGGGCTGTTTGCAAGACTGGTCTTTACAGTAACCTTGTACGTACTGTGGCGGCGACGCTGTTTAGCAGAAGTACGGCACAAGCCGCATAGAGGCGCCTATCCCGCACTAAAGAAAATTCGGCTCATTGTGTGGAATTACCTAGATCAGCAGCTGGAAACGCATGGCGAAGAGGCCTTCCTTCGACGATGGCACACACGTTTCTTCAAAGTACGAGAGGGACAGCTGAAGTTTCCAGTTGTCCCGTACTAGCCATGCGCCCACTCTAGTACGCACGCATAAGTGTTATCCTGTTACATGTGATTAACTTGATTCTTTTTAATTTTCCTGTCACTAGTAACATTTGGATGCGCAGTGATCAATAAGATTTTGGTGCATATTTGTAAGACGTATACACTGTCTTTACTTGTTTTCGACGTTTCGTCTGTGTATGTACAAGTGTACAATAAACTTCCCTTTTTCGCCCCTAAAAGTGCTCGCGTTTTGCTAGCGTCGCGTCGCTGCAATCAGCGTGTGCGTGCGTCAACACAACGTCGGAGTATATTTCATTTCATTTCATTTATTTTGCCTTAAAGATCCCGCAGGGGTGTTACATCAGGGTTAGGGTATACAATATATAAAGAAAACAGTTACGGAGATTGTTAAAAAAATTGGCAAATCCCACGTACAGTGGCCATCGATGACATGCGAAGCACTCGTGAAAAAGGTTAATATGTCACTTTATTTATTTATTATTTATTTATTTATTTCCAATACTGCTGCTCTCATCTGAGAGCGTAGCAGGGGGGCAATACAAAAAGTGCAATATATAAAACATAAAACATTTCAGGAACAATGAAATATCTAATAAATGTAAAAAAAGAGTTTACAATAAATATAAGGCAAGAACAAATAGCGTTTACCAAAATATATACAATGAATACATTTATCACACTATTGAGACAGGCCTGTAGTTATATCCTCTCTGTGTCGAGGATTAGTTGCTTGTGCCTTCAATTTTATTAACAAATTCCGAGAATGATTTGGTGTTTGTGATCGATGGATGTACTTGATTCCATTCCCTAATGGCAAGTGGAAAAAAAGAATGCTTGAAGGTTTCATTACTATATGAATATTCTGTTAGTATATTGGGATGCTGTTGGCGTGTAGGTCGGGTTTCGGAAAACGAAATGTACTTCGACACGTTTATCTTGAAACTGTTGTGAATTATATGAAACAAGAATTTTAAGCGGGCTTCTTTCGCCCTTTCTAGCAGCGTTTTTAGATTGGATGCGTTTAAAAGGTAAGTTGGGGAGTCAGTGCGCCTGTACCTGTTGTGAATAAATCTTATCGCTTTTCTTTGCACTGCTTCCAGTTTCCTTATGTTAGTCTTTGTATGCGGGAACCAAACCACGTTGGCATATTCTAAAATCGGTCTTATAAATGTCTTATAGGCAAGCAGCTTTATTGGGGTGGGAGCTAGTTTTAGGCTTCTTTTAAGAAAAAATAACTTGCGTAGTGCTGCTGCGGAAACGTTATCTATGTGCTGGGTCCAGTTAAGGTCCGAAGTAAGCGTCACCCCTAAATATTTATGTTGGTTTACTTTAGGTAGCATGGTGCCGTCGACTGCATAGTTGAATATTGAGGGCTGTTTTCTTTTAGTTATTGTGATCACAGCGGATTTTTTTACGTTTATTGACATCTGCCATTGTTTACACCATTCGGATATTGTGTTTAGGGAGGCACTCAGCGCAAGGTGGTCTGTATGGCTATTGATTTCCTGATATATAACACAATCGTCAGCAAAAAGTTTTATGTTAGAGTCGATGTTTGTTGCAATGTCGTTGATATAGATTAAAAATAACAATGGTCCAAGAACTGATCCTTGTGGTACGCCTGATGATACAGAAACGGTTTTCGATGTAGCTTGTTCAAAGAATACGAATTGTTTTCGATTGAGCAAAAAGTCCTTAATCCAACTGGCGAATGAGGTGTTACCTAAGATGGCTTCCAATTTCGCAATTAATTTGTTATGGCAGACACTGTCAAATGCTTTTGAAAAATCTAATAGGACCATATCTGTTTGACTGCGGCGATTGAGGCTATGTGCAAGGTCATGTACAACTTCGGTCAATTGTGTAATAGTTGATAAACCGTTTCGAAATCCATGCTGGTTGGGAGAAAAAAAATGTATTTGTTCAAGGAAAGATGTGATGTGTTTAAAAATAACATGTTCTAGTAGTTTGCACGATGTACTTGTAAGAGATATAGGTCTATAGTTCGATACCAGGACTTTATCTCCGGATTTATGTATTGGTATGACTTTAGCTAATTTCCAGTCAGACGGTAATTTAGCGAGCTGCAAGGATTTCCTAAAAATTATTCCGAGATATTTACTACTCCATTCCGCGTACCTTTTAAGAAATTCGTTCGGAATGTTATCGGGACCACTAGATTTCCTGGGATCAATTTTCAATAAAAGATTCATGACACCGGCATCTGTAATGATTAGGTCATCGATGGTCGTGGTAATGCGCGAACTAATAGAGGGTACATTTTTATTTTCAGCTGTGAATACAGATTGAAAAAAGTTGTTAAATGACTCAGCTTTATCTTGTTTTTCTTTTGCAGATAGTTGTGTCACTGCCCCCTTTACACTGAAATGTTTCCAGAACCTGCGAGGGTTATTTGCAAGGAAACTCGGCAGAGTTACGTTAAAGTAATGATCTTTTGCCGCTTTGGTTTTATCTCGTAGATCAGTCTTAGCGTTCTGCAGTTTTAAAGTTATCGACTGGCTTTGGTTATTTTTTGCTGTTTTACGAAGACGATTCACGCGACGTTTTGAGTGAATAACTTCACGCGTGATCCATGGGTTTGACCTCTGCTGTTTTCTAGTTTTTTGGGGAACATACTTATCGATACAAAAAAATATAATTGATTTGAACTTAATCCATAGAGCGTCTATGTCACATGATGCGTCCGACGCGAGTTGTGAAAAGTTGGCAAACTCGTAGTCTAAGTGTGTTAGTATGCTGTTGTCGTCTGCTCTTTGAAAGTCAGCAATCACAGACACTTCGTCACGATTGATTTGGGTATTGCTAATAGGTAGAATGCATAGCGGTATATCGTGGTCCGAAATGCCTTCAATAATACTCGATTTAACGGCACTTATCGGGAAGTGTTGGCTGAGAAGGATAAGATCCAGGATGTTTTTAACGGCACCTTGTGTGCGCGTAGGCTCAGTTACGATTTGTTGAAGGTTAAAGGCAAGCATAATATCAAGGAGAGCTTCAGAGGCTGCTGACGAGTGATGCATAGTATTCCATTCTATGTCAGCAAGATTGAAATCACCCATCAGCAGTACTTTCGAATTTCTCACATTTTGATGCATGAATTCTTGAATGGCCGATATACTTTCATGACCCGATGACGGGCTCCGGTAAACACACCCAATGAACACAGTCCCTGAGTCACACGTGAGTTTACAAAAGATTGCTTCAGCTTCTAAATTGTGCGCCAAAACGTGGAAGGAAAAGCGATTCTTTATCAGCAGAGCAACACCACCCCCTCGCGTCAGACGGTCCTTGCGGATTACAGAATAACTTGGGGGAGCAATTTCAGAGTCGTACACGTCAGGGGTGAGCCATGTTTCAGTAATAGCCACAACATCAGGTTCATATTCAAGCAACAGATTTTCAAGAGCTTCGATTTTGTTTAGAATACTTCTAGCATTTATATTCAGTACAGTTATTTCTTTAATTTTGTGCCTTGACGAGTGTAAGGCCGCCCCTTCGTGTCGTCCTTTTTTTGACGAAGCAGAACTTTGTCATTTTTTTCGTTATTCCAAACGAAGGCTTGGCCATTAATATAGAGTTTGTGGAAGGCTAGTGACACCTTCTCGTGTTTCTGTCGATTTTCTTTTGCACTCTCCCAAAGCCTCTTTCTGACTTCCCGTATTTTACGCGAGAAGTCTGCACCAATGGACAAGCCAGAGTTTTTCAGTTTGTACCCATTTTTGAGTATTCCATTTTTTTGTCTAGAATCCAGCAGTTTGAAAATCACTGGTCTGACTTTATTTGTCTGTGCATTCCCTAATCGGTGTATACGTTCGATTGCAACTGGTTCAAGTTCCAGTTTTTCTTTAATAATACCTTCGTTTACGGCTTGTTCTAAGCTTTCACTTGTTTCTCCCTCCTGTTCAGCTAAGCCGTACACAATAAGGTTTGACCGGCGGCTTCGATTTTCAAGGTCATCTATTCTTTTTTGCAGTGTTTCAATTACCTGTTTCATGTTTAATATTTCACCGTGAGAAGCTTCGACTTTCTTTTCTAGTTCCGTTATTGCGTCAAGCTTTTTATCAATATCGGTCAGACGCTTCTCTTTTATCTCTTTTATGTCGGAAGCAATTTCCTTTATCTGTCTTGCGATTTGGGTTAGCTCAGGCCCAGGGTTTGTTTCAATATCGCCCCCAAGGAGCAATAATTTCTTCGCTAGGTCTATACATATTGACACAATTCCACAAAACTGCCGCGGGCACAGCAGCACAAGCAAGAAACGGTTGTCTGATCGAATACAAATTCCATGTTCCCTTCTCACCTGCACGATGAAGACGAAGGGGTTAAGCGTCCGCATTGCCTGAGTGCCGCTGTGCCCACAGCCTGCGTTGTTTGGTGCGGGCGCTTTTGTAGTCGTGGTTATCCGTGGTGGCGCTGCTTGTAGGTCGATTGCACTGGTTGCCTTGTAGTGACGCAACACAGATTCAACTGCCACGAAGAGCAGGATATCTGGTGCGTGTAGTGTCGGTGCGTTGAATGCCTGCGCAGTCCACGTGTCCGTGGTCAAGATGGCGTTTCCACCGCTGACAGAGAACAGCAAGTCCGGGAAGAGCTGCAGCATCTGCACGATGAAGACGAAGGGGTTAAGCGTCCGCATTGCCTGAGTGCCGCTGTGCCCACAGCCTGCGTTGTTTGGTGCGGGCGCTTTTGTAGTCGTGGTTATCCGTGGTGGCGCTGCTTGTAGGTCGATTGCACTGGTTGCCTTGTAGTGACGCAACACAGATTCAACTGCCACGAAGAGCAGGATATCTGGTGCGTGTAGTGTCGATGCGTTGAATGCCTGCGCAGTCCACGTGTCCGTGGTCAAGATGGCGTTTCCACCGCTGACAGAGAACAGCAAGTCCGGGAAGAGCTGCAGCATCTGCACGATGAAGACGAAGGGGTTAAGCGTCCGCATTGCCTGAGTGCCGCTGTGCCCACAGCCTGCGTTGTTTGGTGCGGGCGCTTTTGTAGTCGTGGTTATCCGTGGTGGCGCTGCTTGTAGGTCGATTGCACTGGTTGCCTTGTAGTGACGCAACACAGATTCAACTGCCACGAAGAGCAGGATATCTGGTGCGTGTAGTGTCGATGCGTTGAATGCCTGCGCAGTCCACGTGTCCGTGGTCAAGATGGCGTTTCCACCGCTGACAGAGAACAGCAAGTCCGGGAAGAGCTGCAGCATCTGCACGATGAAGACGAAGGGGTTAAGCGTCCGCATTGCCTGAGTGCCGCTGTGCCCACAGCCTGCGTTGTTTGGTGCGGGCGCTTTTGTAGTCGTGGTTATCCGTGGTGGCGCTGCTTGTAGGTCGATTGCACTGGTTGCCTTGTAGTGACGCAACACAGATTCAACTGCCACGAAGAGCAGGATATCTGGTGCGTGTAGTGTCGGTGCGTTGAATGCCTGCGCAGTCCACGTGTCCGTGGTCAAGATGGCGTTTCCACCGCTGACAGAGAACAGCAAGTCCGGGAAGAGCTGCAGCATCTGCACGATGAAGACGAAGGGGTTAAGCGTCCGCATTGCCTGAGTGCCGCTGTGCCCACCTGTGCCCACTTTAATATCAGCACAACGTTACGAGCTGGAGGTAAATGATGCCGTACATGGCTTTCGTGTCATTATTATCATGTTTGGATGTGTCGTTTACTTTCGTCGTCTATTCACGTCACGTCCTACCAAATTTAGTATATGTGGAGCTGGGCAGACGGCCACGAGAACACTACGAGCGTGTTTTGTTGTCACGTTCTTACATGACACGCGTGTCAGGATTATCGTGCTTGCACCAGTCATGTATTTTGTCCTACATTGACGTAACGTAACACCAAATCTGGTATATGTGAAGCTAACAAAATGGCCGCGAGCGCATCATGAAGGGCCCTATATACTTCATTGTACCGTTGACGTGCGTGCACGCTGGGCACAGCGGCGCTACGTTAGCAAAACGCGAGCACTCTATACTTTGATGCTAGGTGCGACCAGCGTCCGTCGGCGCGGATCGACGGAAACCGGCGCGAAATGCGACATGCTGCATTTCTCGCAGATGCGTTACCCATATTACGCTGCGTCTCACTCTTTTCGTGACGGAGGGATGGCAGACGCGCTGAAACGCACATGCGTCAAAACAGCGCAGCGCAGCGTGCGCCTGCGGGTATATGGCAGGACCGGCGTCTGGCGTGGCAACGCAGACGTGACGCGACGAAGTGAATGCCGGCGAGCACGCGCACCACGCCACTTCGAAATGTATTGGCGCCTTGAATGTGGCATGTAGTCATGTTCTCACATGACACGCATGTCTTGGTTATCATGTTTGCAACAATCACATACCTTCTTCATCCATTGACGTCACGTAATACCAAGTTTGGCATACGTGAAGCTAGTGAAACAGCCGTGAGCGCATGATGAGTGTGGTATGTAGTCATGTTGTTACATGATAAGCATGTCGTGGTTATCATGTTTGCTTGTGTCATTTACCTGTGTCGTTCGTTCTTGTCGCGTATTACCGAGCTTGGTACACGTTGTTGCGACCAGGGTTTGCAGGCACCAGAGGTCCGGGATGAAGTTGTCGAGGCAGGAGGAAGAGAGACTTGATGAGGGTTATATACATAGTGAGCTTTCGTACATGATGAGCTCTTTCATACATGGCTCTCGAATCTGGCGTTCCTCTACATGGCGCTCCTTTGAATGAGCCTGGTGGTTGATTATAAAGGGGATGTGCTGCCCAGATCCCTAGAACAGCGAACACCAGCAGATGGCACTGTCCAATCACCGATCACAAAGAACTGGTGAAGGGGGACGAGCCTGCTCGGCCCACGTGAACGTCAAATATTGAGGCGTGACTCTGCAGTCCAAGGTGGCGCCAGTGGGTCTCTTCCTCGTCATGTGTGTGCCGCTGGTCGAGGGGTCCCAAGCTCGTGAAGGCATACTTCAAAGCGTCCGCCGATTGCACGCTCAACTAGCGGGGCGATTTGCGGCGGGCACCGTGGTCTCTTCTAAGGAAGATGCTGTATTTGTTGTCCTCTATCGAACAGCTTACGGCGTCAAGGCGACAGGACGCCTCACCCTCCGTCTAGGAGGGACTATGCCTGGCGGTCATAGGCAGCCAGCCGGTCAGTTACTTGTTCGAAGATCCAAAGAGCGTCGCTCCCTCGTCAGCTCTCGTGCCAGTCACAACAATGTGAAGCTAGCGAAACGACCGCAAGTGCCTCTTGAGCATAGCATGTGATCATGTTGTTACATGACACGCATCTCATGTTTATCATGTTTGCACCAGTATCAAATCTTTGTCATCCTATCACGTCCCGTAATACCAAATTTGGTATAAGTTAAGCTAGCTAAACGGCCGCCACAGCATCATGAGCGTGGCATTTGTTGTTACATGACACGCATCTCATAATTATCATGTTTGCACCAGTCACATAGCTTCGTCATCTATTCACGTACTGTAATACCAAATTTGGTATATCTGACGCTAGCGAAATGGCCGCGAGCGCATCACGAGCGTGGCATGTAGTCATGTTGTAACATGACACGCATGTCATGATTTTCATGTTAGGGTCTCTTGCTTGTGCTTGCCATGCAATCATGCCATACCATACCAGTTTGGCAACATGCCTTGTGAAACCACCGGAAGAGGTGCAGGACCATGGAATGTAAATCATGACATTCATTACATACATTTCAAGATTTTCTTATTATGACTAGTCCATATGTTCTTCATGCAGTCATGTTATGCCATACCAATTTTGGTATCGATATCATTATCGAAACGGCCAGAAGAGCTAAACTTCGTAGGCGGATAGATAGATAGATAGATAGATAGATAGATAGATAGATAGATAGATAGATAGATAGATAGATAGATAGATAGATAGATAGATAGATAGATAGATAGATAGATAGATAGATAGATAGATAGATAGATAGATAGATAGATAGATAGATAGATAGATAGTGTAACGCACTTTTCAATGAACTCTTTTAATAGGCTAACGTAGGCAAGGCGAAGTTGTGCCCGAGAATAATAACACAGCTAGATTGTCTCGAGGATTCACTTCTGCCTCTTCTCCTACGTTCTTCTTTTTTCCAACGCGGTTCGCGCGCTGCTGGGTCCCGCAAGCTCGTGCGTCGCAAATCATCTAGAAGGCACAAGTATTTGCTAGCGCGCGTAATTCGAAGTCACATTGTGTCATTGCCCCCCTTTCCAGAGTGCATCGTCCCGATGCTTGTGTCGAACTGGTTGCATGGCAGTCATTCACAAACCCTCGTCGGGGATGTCGTTAACGTCAAAGAACGTTGTATCTTCAGCGTTTCATTGCCTGTCGTGATATGGTTTCATCCTGACGACATGCGCAGTTTCCCTGCGATGCCGCCGTCGGGATAAAATATCCTGTCCCTCTGGCATAACTTCGTAGTTGAGCGAGCCGACGCGGCGGAGCACTCTGTACGGACCGAAATAGCGGCGAAGCAGTTTTTCTGGTAGGCCACGTATTCGTACAGGAATCCACACCCATACTCTGTCTCCTGGTGCGTACTGGACGTCTCTTCTTCGCAGATTGTATCGATGCGTGTCGCTTTTCTGCTGTTGGAGAATGCGATATCGTGCCAGCTGTCTGGCTTCTTCTGCTCTTTGCATGTAGTCGTGAACGTCATAGTGATTCTCGGGCGTCTCGTCAATAGGTAACAATGCATCTAAAGGTGTCGTTACCGTCCGGCCAAAAACAAGTTGGAATGGCGTCATCCGTGTTGTCTCTTGCATCACAGTGTTATAGGCGAATGTTGCATAGATTAATATTTTATCCAGAGTGCGGTGTTCTATATCAACGTACATTGACAACATATCAGCCAGCGTTCTGTTCAGTCGTTCCGTAAGACCATTTGCTTGAGGATGGTATGCCGTCGTTTTCATATGACTGGTGTGCGTCAATTTCATAATACATTTCGTCAGGTCGGCCGTAAATTCAGTCCCTCGGTCCGTGATCAACGCTTTTGGAGCTCCGTGCCGCAGCACGATGTTGGAGATGAAGAATTCGGCTACTTCAACGGCTGATCCTTTAACAAGAGTCGCTGTCTCGGTATATCTACTTAGATAGTCGGTCGCAACTATTATCCACTGTTTTCCCGATGACGACGTAGGAAATAGGCCCACTAAGTCCATTCCCACTTGTGTGAATGGGGCTTCTGGTGGTTCTATCGGAAGAAGGAAACCTGCTGGTTTTAGCGGTGGCGTTTTACGTCTTTGGCAGTCCCGGCAGGTTCTGACATAGTGTCGTACAGAGCTAAGCAACTTCGGCCAGTAGTATTCAGTGCGGATGCGTGCTAACGATCTGCTTACTCCTAAGTGTCCAGCTGATGGATCGTCACGGCAAGCCTCCAAAATCTGTGGTCGCAGAGGTGAAGGGACGACAAGCAAGAATGTCGCTGTATTGTTGTCAAAGTTCCTTTTATACCGGATGTTGTTTCGTAGGACGAACGCTGACAAGCCGCGGACAAAAGGTCGTCGAACATCGACAGACTGTCCTTGTAGGTACTTGATCAAGAGGAGTATCTCAGGGTCGGATCACTGCTGATGTGCCATCTCTGATGGTGTCACAGCTCCCAAGAAAATAAAATCTTCACCATCCTCGGTAGAAGCAGAAGCAGCATGATGAATCGGAGCACGTGACAAGCAGTCCGCATCACTGTGCTGGCGACCTAACTTGTACACAAGCGTGATATCATACTCCTGTAATTTCAAGCTCCATCGTGCAAGCCGTCCACATGGGTCCTTGAGATTAGCCAGCCAGCATAGCGAATTATGGTCGCTTAAGCTCGAAAAGGCCTACCATATAAATATGGTAGAAACTTGCTGATAGCCCATACCATGGCAAGGCATTCTTTCTCGGTCGCTGAGTAGTTCACCTCAGCTTTCGAAAGAGTGCGACTAGCATACGCAATGGCTCGTTCTTGTCCGTTTTGCCATTGGATGAGCACGGCCCCAAGACCTGAATTGCTTGCATCCGTGTGGATATCGGTTTCCGCTTCCTCGTCAAAATGCGCCAGAACAAAATGGCTTTAAAGGCACTCTCGTAGTTCATTGAAGGAATCCTCATGTTCGGCAAGCCATACGAAAGGCATTTCTTCTTTTTTCAGCCGCGTCAGTGGTTCAGCAATACGTGAAAAAATTTTAACGAACCGTCGATAATAGCCGCAGAGACCTAAATATTGCCTAACAGCCTTTTTGTCTGTTGGCTCCGGAAATCTTGCTACGGCCGCAGTTTTTGCAGGGTCTGGGTGGACGCCTTCTGCACTGATGACATGGCCGAGAAAAAGGAGCTCACGGAAGCCGAAGTGACATTTTCTGCGGTTTTATTGTCAAGTCCGCTGGTTTGATCGCAGTGAGCACGGCCCGGAGCCTTTCCAAATGTTGCTCAAAGGTAGCAGAGAAAACTACAACATCGTCTAGATAAACCAGGCATGACTGCCATTTAAGACCACAAAGCACTGTGTCCATCATCCATTGGAATGTGGCGGGTGCTGAACAAATGCCAAAAGGAAGTACCTAGAACTCGTATAAACCGTCCGGTGTCACAAACGCTGTCTTTTCGCGATCTCTTTCGTCAACTTCTATCTGCCAATACCCACTTTTAAGAACCAATGAGGAAAAATACCTGGCGTTTCGCAGTCTATTCAGAGTGTCATCAATTCTTGGCAGAAGATGAACATCCCGTTTGGTGACGGCCTTCAGCTTCCAATAACCAACGCAGAAACGTAAGGTTTGGACTTTATTCTTCACAAGAACAACAGGTGACGCCCATGAACTTGATGAAGGCTGGACTACATCGTCTTTGAGCATTTCTTTAACCTGATTACCAATAGCTTCTCTTTCTCTTGGTGACACTCGGTAGGGATGCTGGTGTATTGGCCTCACTGACTCGTCGACAATGATGCGATGTTTGGCGATAGGAGTGCGTCAAACCTTAGATGACAACGAGAAACATTCGGAGAATTCCCTTGAAAGAACCTCTATTTGCTCTTTTTCGCTTGGTAGTAGGCCTGGCTCGATGTCGATGGCTGCAAGGACAGAATCTACGTCTTCTAAATCAGACTCCCTGGTTTCAAAAGTGCGCAGCTCCATAACCTGGACGAAATCATTTAGACTGGCGATGACGGTTCCTTTTGCAACGTGCTGCACCTCATCTCCAAAGTTTGTGAGTAGAACATTTGCACATCCGTCACGTAAGTTAACAAGGCCTCGTGCCATGCAGATCCCTTTTTGGAGTAGTAAGGCAGTGTTGTTGTCAGCAAATCCTCCGAATTCACTAAATGCTTTGTTATTTACTGCGACAGACATGCTCGATCTTGGCGGTACCATGACGCCATCATCTGCAATACAAAGGTCATATACGTTTTCTTCCGTTTCAAAGGTAGCAATCGCATGCCTAGCCGAGAATGAGACGGAAGATTCTCGCAAGTTAATTGCAGCGCCATTAGCTGGTAAGAAATCTATGCCAATAATCAAGTCTCTTGAGCATTCCGGCAATACAATAAAACTGGCGACGTACGTGAAACCGCGTATTCCGATTCTTGCTGTGCATATTCCAGTAGGGTCAATGAGGTGCCCTCCTGCTGTGCGAACTTGTGGTCCATTCCAAGGAGTCAGCACTTTCTTTGGTATTTCAGAAAGTCCGCTACTCATCACTGAGTAATCTGCGCCGGTATCTACCAGTCCGATGACTTCGTAGCCGTCAACGAACACACGTAAATCGGAAGCAACGTCACTATCGAAGCACCGGTTTCTGAATTGGTCGTCGTTCAGAGTGCGCAATGGAGGTTTTTCTGCATTAGCGTCGACAGCGGCCTTGCCTCCACAGGTCTCTGACTCTAGTTTTCCCGACACGGGCTTGGGGAAGGAGACCTTGGGGAGCTTGCTGAAGGTCGGGGAATAGGCGATCTATACCTCCCCGTTGTCGTTACACGAGGTTGGTGTCGTTGGAAGCCACTTGAGGTTTGACGACCTGACAGGTATTCTTCAATTTCGAAGGGACGTTCACCATTTCGTGGTCGAGGTGCATTAACAGGAAAACCACGTAGTCCTGCCTGGCGGTAGTGGCACGTTCAGTAGAGATGACCAGGCTCCCCACAGTGGTAACACAGCGGTATCCTGTCGGGAGTGCGCCAGACATCGCTCTTCCATAGTCTCCTCTCTGGCGTTGGCTGCAGGGTGCTCGGTGGCATCGGGTACTTCATAGGTGTAGCCGCCGCGACGTCCGCACGTCCTGGAGGTCCTCGTAATAGCACATCAGCATACGTTATTCTCGTCTTCTGTTGTAGTGGCGGCCCTGGCTATGCGTTGCTCGAAGGTTCGCGTGCCATCCGCCTGACCTCCTCACGGATCACATCGGCCAGAGACGAAAGCATTGGAGTGTTCTGGTCAAGACGCTGCTTCTGCAGCTTTTCTCGCACAACAGACCACACCAGCTCGCGTAGTGCTTCCATGCCGTTACCGAAAACTGGTGGCAACATGTCCAAGGAAGTGACGATCGCATCCCGCTTGTATAGCCTTGCTCGCTGTTGTAGCGTCCTTTCCATTGTAGTCGCCTCGGAACGAAACTCGGCGACGGTGCGTGGCGGGCTTTGAATTAGTCCGGCAAAGAGTTCTTGCTTCACGCCTCGCATTAGATGGCGCAGCTTTCTGTCTTCGCTCATATTTGAATCCGCTCGGCGGAATAAGCGAGACATGTCTTCCAGATACATGGCGACATGTTTCGTTATTTCACTAATTTCTTGTCTGGAGCACAGCTTCAACTCTCTCTTTGTGGTCTGTGTTCGGGAAAGCAGCGAACAGCTCCCGTCGAAAATCATTCCATGACCGGAAGGTAGCTTCATGGTTTTCATACCACGTTTATGCGCTTTCTTCCAGTGCGAAGTAAACACTTCCGAGTTTGCGCTCTTCCCCATATCCGTTAGCCTTTGCGACGCGCTCAAAGTGCTCAAGCCAGTCCTCTGCGTCCTCGTAGCTTTCGCCGTGGAAAGGCTTTGGTAGCATTAGCTGGTTTACTACAATGTTGGCTGGAGTGACCTGAGCTGTCATGTCGGTTGCGTACCCGTTCACAGCCGTTGATGTTCCAAGCGAAGTCGATAAAGGTGAAAATTCCGGACCCTCACCACGTAGGCGTCGACTGCAGCGCTGATGAACAGGCGGCAGCTCGTTGGGTCAAAATCGCTGTGGTTCAGGGCTGTGCTTCGTCACTCTAGAGGGGCTTGGCATCACACCCGGCACTTCCACCAGATTTGTAACGCACTCTTCAATGAACTCTTTTAATAGGCTAACGTAGGCAAGGCGAACTTGTGCCCGAGAATAATAACACAGCTAGATTGTCTCGAGGATTCCCTTCTGCCTCTTCTTTTACGTTCTTCTTTTTTCCAACACGGTTCACGCGCAGCTGGGTCCCGAAGGCTCGTGCGTCGCAAATCATCTAGAAGGCACAAGTATTTGCTAGCGCGCGTAATTTGAAGTCACATTGTGTCAACAGACAGACAGACAGACAGACAGACAGACAGACAGACAGACAGACAGACAGACAGACAGACAGACAGACAGACAGACAGACAGACAGACAGATAGATAGATAGATAGATAGATAGATAGATAGATAGATAGATAGATAGATAGATAGATAGATAGATAGATAGATATATAGATAGATAGATAGATAGATAGATAGATAGATAGACAGACAGACAGACAGACAGACAGACAGACAGACAGACAGACAGACAGACAGATAGACAGATAGATAGATAGATAGATAGATAGATAGATAGATAGATAGATAGATAGATAGATAGATAGATAGATAGATAGATAGATAGATAGATAGATAGATAGATAGATAGATAGATAGATAGATAGATAGATAGATAGATAGATAGATAAAATGTGTCCCGTGGGTCTCACACTTTATGAGGCCCTGTTAACAATAGTTACACCATGTGCGTACACAAACATGAGGCTGCGACCTCACAGTCACTGCTAACAAGCACAACGAGAAGTTTATTAACTACCAACCAATATTCACACTCATATCGGAGCTTTGCGAGCTTCGGGAATACAATGAGTGTGCGTACCGACAGTGAAACGCTCCGGCGAACGCACATTTTATGCGGGCGATCACATTTGTCACGCTGTAGAATACAGAGTATCGCAGGTGTTTAACTAAAACAGAGGGAGGTTTGATTCCGTGTCAAGCTGGTACATGCGCAACTTCGGCACTGTACAAAAACAGGTTGTTTCTTTTTTCTTTTTTGTGTGGCGAACTTTTCTGGAACCCAGACAAACAACATAAATATGCCCTACAGTTGCGGTTACAATGCCCTATGCTCGCAGGAGGAAAAGGGGCTCATAAAAACCGGGGGAGGGGGGGGGGGGGCGGTACTCAACAGTTTCCTGCACGTCAGGAAGAATAAAAATGCATGTGAAAGAAGAGAGTTGCAAGAATAAAGCGCTGTAAAAAAAGAGGGAGATCCGTACACATAACTCAGTCGACTGCAAGTATATACCTAACTTGGATGAAAAACAAAAGATTCGCAAGAATAAAGTGGAAGGTTGGAAATGGCAATACATCTGTAGCACGCTAGTTACACTCGAAACGTAAAGCTGGGGGGTTACGAGGGAGTGATTGAGGCAGCTAGCTTGCTGTTCCTCAGAAAAAATGTGTTTAGAAAAAGTTGTTAACGATTTAGAGTACGATGTACTCTACTATGGGAGTACATTGAGACCGACGCCAGATTGCGTGAGCACGTGCAAGCTGTGAACTTTAGTCGTGCTAACTTCTCAATTTAGAGAGCGCCTATATTTACCTATGTTTTTTTCGAGGTTTTGTGCATCTTGCTTATTTTTGTTTTGGTACGTTATCCTTGGTTGGCACGTTCAGCGTCCAATATTTTACCGAAAACGCTTTGTCTTTATCTCATCGAGAAGTTTCATGGCTTGTTCTCTTTCTCGCTAGTGGAAGTTGGGAATAATAATTAAGGCATCATGGTTTTCCCGTGTAAAAAGCAGGAATGTCGAGGGAACGACAAAGCAGTGTGTTAGGCTGTTCATGCTTTTCTGCCATGAAATACTAATTTGTAAGGCTGTTCTTTAGGGGCGAAGCTCTTTAAAGGCTGTTTCACATGCCGCGATTGCAGCGAAAAAAAAATCGTTCCGTTCGCTCCAATCACTGTGTTTGCAACCGTCGCTAAGGGCGGTTTCGTAACACATGGACCGCGAATGGTCCGCGATTTTCGCTCTGCGACTGGAGCGGCGAGTTCTTGCCACTGCTCTTAATTACAGACACGAATGCAATATAATAATATGGTTATTATGATATTGTGAAGTTCCCGTGAACGGTAATGGAGGACCCGCTTGTTTCGCCATTTAAGAACACTTTCCAGTCTGAATTCATTTTAAAATGCACAGCATCGGCCATTACCAAAAGAAACACGGCGACTCTATCTCGAAGACCTGGCGGGACCAACCCTATTTCGACGGGATCCAACCAAAAATCGCTCCCGCCGCTGCGATCAGAGCGAAACTTTCCAATATGTTGGAAGCTTGCCGCGAACCGCCGTGGCGGGAGCGAACTGCTCTTTTTTTCGCTGCGAGCGAGTTCGCAGCCTCAAACTCGCTGCTTTTTGTGTCACGTGAAACGGCCTTAAAGCGGCACCCGTTCGTCCCTCGTCCTAGTACGTAACATGTCTTACGCTTTGACCTGCAAGGTGGTGCTGGTGGGAAATTTCTCCTGTACGTTGTTGAACAATAAAAACAGTGGCAGATTATCCGCGGGGTGAATGATGGAGAGTGGGGCGAAGCATCCGTCCGTCCGTTCGTTCTTGCTTCCGCCCGTCCATGCATTAATCTGTTCATGCATCCGCACGTTCAACGGTGCGTCCGTCCCTGAGTTCGTCCATGCATCCGTCCATGCGTCCATCCATCCGTGCTGCCATCCGTGCTGCCATCCATGCGTCCGTCCAAGGATCTGTCTATGTGTCCGTTCGTCCATCAAGTCAACACTCCAAATACCACCATCTCGCATCTTTTCACTATATATATCGCATATAGAAGCACCGCCATCCAGCGGACATTCCAAGGACTAAACGAGAGGTGGCTCAGGCACACTTTCTTACAGCTTGTGCTTCGTGTCTGCTTCCCACCGTTAACTACCGCGAGTTCATTGTATATACTAGTCGACTGTATTCATGGCACTGCGGCCCTACGCTCGCTAAACCTTTCTAATACCAAGGAGGTTACGCCCAGCGAGTATAACGTAGCAACCTTTTCCTGTCAGATAGTGCTCAATGTACATGCCAATGGCTACTAATCGGCAACGATAGACAGAAAAATTTGGCTTTGATTTAACGCGCACGCTGCGAATTTTTGATTGTTCAACAACGCACAGGAGAGAGAGAGAGAGAGAGAGAGAATAAAAATTTATTAATAACAAATGCACACTGAGCCTTCTTTGGGTGGGGCCCTCAGTCCAGGGCTCCATTGCCTTGCGCGACCCTGCGAGTCCGCTGGACCAGCTGCTGCTCTTCCTGCCGGCGTAAGCTGAGCAATGCAGACTCCCAAGAGGAAGGGGTGGGATTGGGAATGGGAGGAACGCCCTGTGGGGCAGAGCATTCCCACGTGGAGTGGTACACCGTCGGTACGGATCCACAGAAGGGGCAGTAGGAGGGGTAGGGAGTCGGATGAAAGCGATTTAGCATATAAAGGCAAGGAAATGAATTGGCCTGTAGTGGCCGCCAAGCGACAGCATCTGCTCTGTTAAGTGAAGGATGACAGGGAGGATATGTATAACGGCTCTGTCGGTAGTACTCCAGCGTAACGTTGTAGTTTAGTGGTTCTGTCGATGCGTCGTCTGGATCGGACAGCTCTTCCAATGGAGCCCGGCCGGTCAGCTCTCGGGCAACCGCATGAACGCGTTCATCACCATGGAGAGAGGCGTGTCCAGGAGTCCAGACGATACGCACAGGACGTAATGCAGACGGTGAGACAGAAGAGAGGATATTGTGTGTATATGCAGCCACAAGTTCTTGAGCGAAAGCACGGCAAGCAGCTTGTAAATCTGTTACAATAGTGACAGGGGAGTCATGTGACAGTGTCGTAGCGTGAACAATTGCCAGAGCGAGAGCTCCCTTCTCTTCCAGACCACTGTCTGTAGTGCGAAGTGTGGCAGACGCCACAAGGGCGTCTGTGTCATCTGTCACGGCTAAACACATGGCTGACTTCTCTGGGTAGCGTGCTGCATCAGTGTAAAGTACTTGTAAGTCCGAGGTACCATCACCAAAGACACGTGTCATAGCCTGAACTCGGGCATGTCGACGACCGGCATGGCGGGAGGGATTTATATTGCGTGGAATCGGAGGCACTTCGATGAGTGCGCGGACAGTAGAAGTAAGTTTATGTCGCGGTACTTGTGCGGGTTTTTGAGGAATCGGATAGCCAAGACAAGACAGGATGGCGCAGCCCTGACGGGTCTACCTGAGCCGTTGGAGCTGACTGTTGTGCTGGGCCTCCATGAGTTCGATTATGGTGTTGTGGACTCCTAATTGAAGAAGGCGTTGTGTAGATGCGTGTGGAGGCAAGCCAATAGCCGCCTTCGCAGCTGCTCGTAGAAGGATGTCCGTCTTTTTTATTTGAGCTAGCGTGAGATTGTGAAAGCAAGATGATAGGTGAGCCGACTAACTATGAGTGCTTGTACTAAGCGGAGGACATCCTTCTCACAGAGGCCTCTCCTGCGATTGATGATGCGTTGGATCATGTGTGAAATTTGAGTTATCTGCTGAGCCAGAAGGTGTGTAGTGTGCGAGGCCTTGCCGTCGGACTGAAAGTAGAGGCCTAAAATGCGAATTCGTGGTACCAGAGGGATAGGATGGCCATGAAGAAACAGTGAAAAGTCAGGAGAATCAGCGGTTTTGCGGCGCTGCTTGTATACCAACAACAATTCCGACTTATCCACTGAGCACGTAAGGCTGCCGGCAGCAGCATAGTCTTGTACTACAGACACAGCGTCCTGTAGGGCGTCCAGAATGGTTCCGTCTGATCCTTTGGTTGTCCAAATTGTAATGTCATCTGCGTAGATGGCATGCTGGATGTTGGGAACCTGTTGTAATAGGGAAGGGAGTTTAGCCATAGCCAGAACCGAGCCCTGTGGTGTTCCTCTGCCTGCGAGACGAATGACGTCCGAACGGAGGTCTCCGATCCCAATAGTGGCCGTGCGGTCAGAAAGAAAGGACCTGACGTAATTGTAGATACGTGAGCAACACTGAGATGAAGCGAGATTCTCAAGAATAAGGTCGTGGGAGATGTTGTCAAAAGCACCCTTCAGATTCAGGGCCAGAATAGCTCGGACCTGGTTTGAAGTGGGGCTATCTAACACGTCCTCCTTAAGCTGTAATAATACGTCCTGTGTAGAGATACCAGGACGGTAGCCGAATAGTGTATCAGGAAAAAAGTGATTGTCTTCGAGAAATGGTTGTAGTCGAGAGAGGACAACGCGTTCAAAGAGTTTAGCTACACATGAAGGTAAGGATATAGGGCGAAGATTCTGGAGGGATAGCGGCTTGCCAGGCTTTGGAATAAGTATGATTTCTGCGTGTCACCACTCCTGTGGTAGCGTGCCGTTTTTTCAATGTTCGTTGTAAAAAGCGGTTAAATATTTGATGGACTGGTCATCTAAATTACGCAGAAGTGTGTACGTAATCCCGTCTGTACCGGGTGCTGTGTTGCGCTTAATGCTTTGCAAAGCTGCCCTAATTTCTGCTTCTGTAATGTCCTCATCTAGAGGCGTATCGCGTACGTGTGGACAATCATGGTAGGCGGGACGGGGGCCCGTGGATACATAGTGTTGCTTTAAGGTGTGCAGCAGAGTGTTATCGTCGAGCCCTGATTTGTGGAGAATGGTGCGGATTGCGTTAGCAGTGTGTGATTTTGTCTGCGTGGAATTTAAAAGAGCACGGAGTATACGCCACGTTCGAGGTGTACTTAGTGAGCCGTTGAGTCGATCACAGAAGTTATGCCAATTGTTGCTGGTGAGGATGTTCGCATAGTCATGTTCCTCAGTAGCTAGTTCGGCGATTCGGAGACGAAGTTTTCGGTTATGTTTCTGTCGCCGCCACCACCGTGTCAAGCCTCTGTGGGCATCCCAGAGATGTAGCAGATGCCGGTCCACATCCGGCGTTTCTGTCGTCGCAGCGATGAGTTTGGTAGCTCTTTGAAAATCGACTGAAGTTGTAATATCCAAGCCTCTAGGGAAGGAGAGTCCTGATGGGTAGTTGTACGATTACGCCTAAGTGCATCCCAATTCGTTAGTTTTATGATGCGCTATGGGGCACGCGTGGCGGCTACTTGGAGCTCTGTAGTTAGTATATGGTGATCCCTGCCTAGATTCACCATGAGGTTGCACCAGGAATGGTGACTAACGCCCTTGACTATCGTGAGGTCGGGGCATGTGCCCTTGCTCACACTATTACCTAGGCGAGTGGGTTGATCAGGTTCTGTCAGCAGGGTCATGCGATGAATTGCGAGAACCTGTGCGAGTCGTCGGCCTTTAGGCGTTTCTGTTGCGTAGCCCCAAGCCGGATGGGGGGCATTGAAATCTTCTACAATAACTATGTGCATAGTTGCGCAAATAACTGCATAGTTGTGCAAATAGATGACCGAAGTCATCGTTCCTGGCGTTAGCTGAACTGTAAACGTTAAGCACGTACAGGCTGCTACTGGAACGAGAGCACGGGACTAATTCGAGAAGTACGTGTGAGATGGAGGTGCTTTGAAGTGTGTGTTCTATGACGGTGACATGCTTAGAAACTAATGTAGCTGTGCGATGTGGTGTACTGTTCGTTACGTCCGTGTATGTGGTGAAACCCGGAAGCGTAGGGGTACATTGTACTTCTTGTGACGCTATGACATCGGGAGTAATCTGCTGCGTCGCAATTAATTGCATTAGAGCTCCGCGTTTCCTACGATACCCCCTGCAATTCCACTGCCACACACGTAGGAGTTGAGGGGTGTCACGCGTTGACCTACGGTTTCTCGCCATGATCATGCAATAGCGGGGCCTCGGTAGTACACGGATGCATTTCGGACTGTGCTAAATCTTGGTGGAGGGTGGTGGGAAGCGGGACTGCAGCAGCTGCGGCTGTTGGGACGGTTTTTCGGAACGGTGATAGGAAACGGGAGGGGCGTGTGTAAGGATGCGGTCGCTGTGTTTCACGTGTCGGAGACGTGGTGCGTTTTGATGAAGATGGCGAAATAGTCAGTTGGCCAAGTGCAGCCGATATCTGCTGTTTAACATCCGTTACAATCTGCTGGACAGCAGGTTGCAGGGCCTGCTGGATCAATTGTTGTAGTAGAGCTGTTAGTTCAGCCGTAATGATATCCTTCATTTTCTGCATTTCTACCAGCATCATAACTGCGAATTCGTTCCTTAAAGAAGTAGCCATTTCGTTCAACGCCTCTCGTGTGCAATAGTCTGATCGTGCCGTAGTTGACGACATGTCAGGTTGAAGCTGAGTGTCTACTGACATGGGTTGTGGTAGTCTAAGTGGCGTTGGTTGTGGTGTTCTTTCCTGCGTTGATGTTTGTGTGAGGGAGAGGGACTGGTGTGGAGAGGGAGGGAGAGGAGGGAACTGCCCTGCCCAGCTTACCGTTTGTGCTTCCTTGTGGGAACCGCTTTGCTGGCCATGATGATGCGTTGTCCCGTCCGTGTGCCAGCCTTGAGATCCCGGCTGGCCAGCGAAACCGCTCCGCGATGACGAGTTTCCTCGCTTGGGCCCCGACTTATCCCTGGAATGGCTCCTTCGCCTGGCTGCACTACCGGACGCACTGCTCTGCCGTCCGGGGCTGGGAGATGGTTACTGAGCCTTCTTGGTGGGAGTAGCTGACCGGGGTGGTTTGCGTCGGTTGACTGGTGGCGAAAACCACTTTGAGCATGGTTTGGCAGCCGTCGGGTGGTCGCCACCACAAAGCATGCAAGAAGGGCGGCACTCGTGGTTGTTGGATGATAGTGAATCCCCGCACACTCGACATTTCGGTGTGTCAGGAGGCTGTGGGCACACATCCTCACGGTGTCCAGTTTTGTTGCACTTTCTACAGTGGGGAATAGTCCGTTTGTAGAGGTAGCAGCGAAGAGCCTGTCCGTACGCGTTCACGAAGAAAGGGACTCGCTTGCCACAAAATGTGAGCACCATTGCTCCGGAGTTGCCGAGGCGTCTGCACGTAAGGACCTCGTAGCCCGGTACTTCAACTTCTGTCAGGAAGTCGTCTGGTGTGATTTCATGGCTTATTTAGTTGACCACCCCTTTGCACGAATTATTAGGCGCAATTCCATAAGAGGTGATATCGTAGGTTGCTGCGTGCACTGTAATTTTGTTGATTTGTCCAAGTGCCATGGCAATGTGTTCAGATGAGGTGCTTATTGTTAGCACATTTTGATTTTTGTCAACTCGAAGCTTGATATCAGGCTTCTCACTGCGTATATTTGCTGCATGAACTACGGCGAGAAGTAATGTCTTGGGGCTAACCTTGCTCAGACTTAATCCACCATAGGGACGAATTGCTAGCTTGTAGTCCTCGGCAAGGAGCGGTGGAAGTCTTCGTAGACGCGTCCTAGGCCGGCTCTGGCGTATAGCGGGCTCAGACGTCGTGCTGGGCAGCTGTTGAGTCGGTACGGTATGGGGTTGCAGCTGTCGGCGTTTGTTCGCTCTCTTGGTAACAGTGATCCATGGATTTGCGTTGTGCTCATTTCTCACCTGCGTATCGGCGTCTTGACTGGTCTGCGTATCCATCATGTGGTCCGTGGAGCGAGAGGGCAGTGAGTGCTTCTCGTCGGCTGCGACTCTCCCAGAGACGCTCGCCATCCGCTGTAGAGCGGGGCGGCGTTCTGTTCAAGCCGCGTCTCCGGCTTGTTAGGGTTAGCGAGGTGGACCTCTTCAAGAACTTTCGAAAGCGTTAAAACGTTTGAAAGCGCACTCACAGGTTGAAGTCCGGTATAGGCTTGACAGTGATGATGCTAGGAACAAGTTCCTATTGTTGCAACAGGTCGCCAGGAAGAAATTCTTCTTGAAAATGGACCTGAGCCGGAGCCGATGTGATTCGCGTCCGTCGCATGCTCTCGCTACTCGGCGACCTCAACGCACAAGAGAAATCTCCCACTGACACCATTTTACAGGTGAAAGCGTAACACATGTTACGTACTACGATAAGGGACGAATGGGAGCCGCTTTAAGGAGCTTCGCCCCTAAACATTTGCAGCGTGCGCGTTAACTAAAAGCTGAATTCTCCTGTCTTTCATTCCCATTAGCAGCCTCTGGCATGTACATTGAGCACTATCTCACAAGAAAGGGTCGCTACGTTATACTTGCTGGGCGTAACCTCCTTCGTTATAGAACGGTTTAGCGAGCGTTGGGCCACAGTGCCATGAATACAGTGAACTAGTATGTACCATGAACGCGAGCTGGTTAAATGTGGGAAGTAGACACGAAGCGCAAGCCGTAAGAAAGTGTACGTCTGCCGTCTCTCATTTAATTCTTGGAATGTTCGCTGGTGGCGGTGCTTCTATATGCGGAATATATGATGAAAAGATGCGAGATGGTGGTACTTGGAGTGTTGACTAGATAGACGAACGGACACAGAGACAGATGCATGAACGGACGCATGAATGGCTGCACGGACGGATGGACGCTTGGACGGACGCAGGGGTGGATGCATGGACGATCGTAGGGACGGACGCACGAATGAACGTGCGGACGCATGAACAGACGCGCTCAGTACGGGCGGATGGGCGCATGGACGGTTACACAGACGGACGCATGGACGGACGGAAGCAAGAACGAATGGACGGACGGATGCTTCGCCCCACTCTCCTTCATTCACCTCGTAAATATGTTGCCATTTTTTAAGTTTGTGCAGCCATATCGACTCAGTTAATTATTTAAATTAATTGTGTAATATCAGTGCGCGTTAAAGAACACCGTAAGGTCGAAATTTGCGGAACCCTTCATTGCGGCTTCTCTCAATCATATCGTGGTTTCGAGACGTTAAACCTCAGACAGTAATATTGATTATGTTGACTGCGTTGAAATTCATACCAATAAGCGCAGTTATAATGACTTTTGGTCTCAGTTTGAGCCACCTTTTGAAGATCAACTTACCTCATTGCGCACGGTCATTTTTACGTCATTTCGCAAGTAGATTCATTCTGTTTATTTCTGGCTTTTCACGTAACGCTTTTACTTTTGTTCATTTACTATTTTTCAGTGCAGAAAAACAACACCGGTTTCTTTGTTGAATTGCCTCACAGCGGTGGTCCAGTGACTAAGGTACAAGGCTGCTGACTCGCAGGTCGCGGGATCGAACCCCGGCTGCGGCGGCTCCATTTTCGACGAAGGCAAAAATGCTATAGGCCCGTGTGCTAAGATTTGGGTGCACGTTATAAAGAACCCCAGGTGGTCGAAATTTTTGGAGCGCTTCACTACAGGGTCCTTCATAATCATGTGGAGGTTTGGCGATGTTAGACCCCTCAAATCAATCAATCATCAATCTTTGTGGAAGTTTCCACGCCATTACCTGTAATGCTTCGGGCTGCGACTGTCGTACTGAATTTGTTGTTGAAGAGCTTCCTTGCGAGATTTTGAGCACACCACCTGTCAAAGAAAGTACTGTCAATACTACAAATACAAACGCTATATCACTGAGAAGCAACAGACAATGATGCGAAGAGTGTGTATAGGGAAAGTATTAAAAGTATTTGTAAGCTAAATGTCAACAAAACAAAAGTTAGCAAAAAGATGACTTGCTACCGGCAAGTAAGTTTTTCGTCCACTTTTTTCACATTCAATTTATAATTACTTCTAATGCCATCCCCATGCACAGTCGCTGGCAGCATTGTCTGTTAGTTCCGATTAATATAGTGTGTAACAAAAAAAACTAACCCTTAAATTTACACTTTTTCCTAAATTCAAACGCTGTCACTTGAATTCCAATTCATAGAAGTTAGGCTTTGTGCAGAAGTAACGAAACCAGCCATATTTGTACGTAAGCTCGATCAGCACTTGGCGTTACTTTAAACGCCTCGCATTAGTTAATAATACAAGATGAACGTGAGCTTGTGACACCCTGCTAAATATAGTTCAAGTCCACTTCGGTGAACACACTGACGCGGCTATCACATCGAATCTATGCGTGCAGAGAAGCAAAAGGGTAAAACCGGGTTTTTGTTTTCGTAGGAGGATTTTATAAAGGTCTCAGAACGTTTTCTCATTGGTTCATTGCCTTCAGTAATTATGTGTCGCTACCAATATTGAACTCTATTACAGGCACGGGCTGAAAGTTACGCTCTTATTTCTCTTCCAGGCATGCCCAGTCGATCACTTACTTCCAGTTGTAGGAATATTCATACAATAATTATTTCGAAAACTTACAACACTTTGCACTAGGTGGTGCAAAGCTGCGTCACCGCCGAGCTGGTGGGCACCTAGTTTGTCCTGGCTTGGCTATAGGCTCTCTCTCCCCACCCTTTCCCATCTCCTGTTTACTCTACCGTACGTGACTGTCTTTGCTATATATCGTTTTATTGAATTGGTGTCTCTCTATTTCTTTCCCTGTGTGCCTATAGGCAAACATATAGAACGTAACCAGTCGGCTGTAAAACTCCTGTAGGCACCATGCAGCCGAGTTTCACCTGAGTTCTTGCAGCACCAGAACGCAAATTCTACCGAAAAAAAGGGGGCAATGTTGAGACGGGGTCCCACCAAAATGAAAAGATATGCACGCGTCTACCGCCCTGCGTGAGTGGGCGCATTGTGGCCGGGCTAGCGGGGGGGACGCGTGCACGCGCCAGTTTTCTACACGCCCAGACCATGTGTACGTTTGCGTGTCCGTCCGTCCGAGTCTACGTTTGCGTGTCTGTCCATCCGTGTGTCTGTTTGCGTGTTTGTCTGTGTGTTTTCCCGTCCGTCCATCCATCTGTCTGTCTGTTCGTCCATCCATACGCCTGTCTGCCAGTGTGTGTCTGTCCATCCATGCGTGTGTCCGTCCCTCTGTTCATCCGTCTGTGTATCCGTCCATCTGTGCATGCATCCATGCGTCCGTCCGTGTCTCTGTCTGCCTGTGTGTCTGCTTTTTTCTCTGTATGGCGACAAGCACGAGCCGCTGAGGCCCTCCATTCTGCTTCGTCCATGCCCCACCAACGATCCACTACGTACAGCGGTGATCCAGGAAACTGAGAGGCACTACTTCCTCGCAAACCCTCGCACAACCCGCGCAGCAGAAAATCGCAGAGTAGTGGTACAGTGCGTCTAGAATATCTTCACTTCAATACAGTTTGTATCACGCAAAAAGAAAAGATAGGAGAGGGTATGCCGAGCCGGCACGCTATGTGAAAAGCGCGGAGAAAATGACATCATGACGGCCATATTCACTGAGCACAATCGCGGTGTTGCTATGGTTACGTGTTGCGCAGTGCAGCTGGGGGGTTAGAAAAAGGGGGTAACGATTTAGAGCACAGGGTACTCTACTATGGGAGAGCTTAAAAGCCGTCCCGAGGAGCAAAATATGGAGAGAAAACATTTCATTAATACAGCTTCGGCATATCTGAGCCGATGCGCTTCCACTGAAAGCATCCACCAACCCGACACAGGTGCCATTGTACAAGCAAGCATGTGCAGCGCTGTGTTTGTGTGCTTCTTGTAACTACTTGTCTCATCTGGGCGTGCTGTTTCACGTTGGTCGCGCAGCTGTTTTTCGAATTCTGAAGAATTGTAAAACGCTCATGTAAACATGGCTGAGAATTCCATCCATGTGAGAAAACAACTGCTGAACTTGAAAGTAGCTTAAACTCCGATCTCTGTAATATTTATCAATGGTGTGTTAACAATCATCTTTATATGAATCCCTCTAAAACTACATTTGTGGTGTTTTCATCCGCACAGAACACATTTCCCTCACCAGTTTCCGTATCTCTTAACAACCATATTATTTTCGTATCGGATCATGTGAAGTTCTTAGGCGTAATACTAGACAAGCATTTGAAATATAACTATCATGTACTCTCAATATTAAAAAAAGCTTCTTTTGGCATTCATGTTCTCATTAAAGCCCGCCCTTATTTTCAGTCACGCATTATTTTATCATTATACTATGCATATATTCATAGCCATCTTTCCTATTGCATTTCATCCTGGGGTAATACATATGCCAGTCACCTGGAGCCCCTTCTACACCTTCAGAAACGGGCACTACGTCTGATCGCCTTCGCTCCATTTCAATCGCCTTCTACGCCACTCTTTATTTATTTTTCCGTGCTTCCAATTAATCTTTTGTTCACTCTAAAGTTAGCTATATTGATGTACCGCCTCATTTATCATGGTCTATGTGTTTCAGGGCTATCCACACAACATCTTGTCAATACTAATAACACCAGGTTTTCAGCCTGTCACAATTTCCTTCTCCCTAAAGTGCGTAGCAATTATGGAAAACTAACTCTTAAATTTACAGGTGTATCCGTATGGAACAACATACCACTTGAAATAAAGTTATGTCCCACATTCTATTCGTTTCGCAAAATGTTTAAAGAGTACCTAATCACAAAACGTGTTTTCTAAACTCTGCCGTCGTGCCTTACTCCTAATTTTAGTATTTCTTTTACTCACTATACCACTTGCTGTTGCACAGAACTTTTCTTGCCTTGTTATTATAAAATTTTAACCATTCTTTGTTTAATTCGTACAAAGTGTTTTTCACTGCTTGCTTCATTGTTATCGCAATTTACTTATTCTCTAACGGAAGTGCCCCCGACAGTTTTCTAACTTCGGGACTTCCTCTGTACTGTAGAATTTTATTCATGTAATGTATGCATTCCTGAAATAAAGTTTGATTGATTGATTGATTGAATTGTAGTCAACTATGAAATTTTGTTGTCGTTCGGCGCTATTAGAGGCACTTTAATTAGACGATCCTGTACAATCGAAAATGGCAGCATATCCACAGAGTGAGCGAAGCGTTCGTCCGTCCATGCGTCCATCTGTGTGACCGTCCGTGCATCTATCCATCCACCCGTCCGTGCGTGCGCGCGTCTGTTCGTGCGTCCGCACGTCTATCCGTGCGTCTGTCCCTGCGTTTGTCTATGCATCCGCCCCTGCGTCCGTCCATGCGTCCATCCGTCCGTGCAGCCATTCGTGCGGCCGTCCATTCATCTGTCTGTGCGTCCATTCGTCCATCTAGTCAACACTACAAGTACCCCCATCTCGCATCTTTTCATCATTTATTCCGCATATACCAGCACCACCATCCAGCGGACATTCCAAGGGCTAATCGAGAGGTGCGACACGCACACTTTCTTACGGCTAGCGCTTCATGTCTAATTCTCACCTTTAACCACCTCGAGTTCATGGTATATACTAGTTCACTGTATTCATGGCACTGCGGCCCAACGCTCGCTAAACCTTTCTAAAACCAAGGAGGTTACGCCCAGTAAGTATAACGTAGCAACCCTTTCTTGTTAGTGCTCAATGTAGATGCCAATGGCTGCTAATGGGGAATGAGAGACAGGAGAATTCGGCTTTTAGTTAACGCGCACGCTGCAAATTTTAGGGGCAAAGCTCCTTGTTTAGAAAAAGTTTACTTACAGCATGTACAGAACACAAAGGCTTCATACCATTCCAGTAACAGGGCACATACACTTCGGCTCATCTATATTTCACGACTAACATCACTACGTTACAGTGAAAACATTTGCTCTAATATACATGATTATGTTGGCATACATGTACACAAAAATTCAATGTGATATCACGATACAAGGGTAACACGATACAATAGATCCAAATGAAACACAATTTGTAACAAATGAAATCCTATATAACAACTCAACGGGCACTGCTTAGCACCAAGTCGGTCGAAAAATGAGTTGTATCCTATCGTGTTCCACCTTGACGAAAGGGCACGACCAATGCCGCACAAACTCTTGCTCCCTGAGGAAGAAAAGCTTTTCGGAGAGGAACGCGAGGACCTCTCGCCTCATTCTCCCCAGTATCGGCCACAAGGCACGCCGGCGGCAATTGGCAGCTACGGCCTCACATCGGTTTCTCCAAAGGCTGAAAAGCCCCGCTGCTATTAGGAGAGCGGAGAAGCGGCTACGCGGAAATCGGCCGTTCGACACGAAAGTTCACACACCCTGTCCCCGAAAACCAGCATTAACCGCACGCCAAAAAAGGCGGAAAACCACACATTCAAACGTCGCATGTCGATTGGTCTCTACCATGACGCAGTTAGGGCAAGTGGAAGTGCGAACCACCTGCCATCGCTGCAACCGATCTCGCGTGGGGAGCAAGCCCCAGCCCAGCCTCCAGACAAAGTCTCTGAGATGCCCTGGCAACACTGCGGCAGTTATTGGTTTCCAAGCGCGGTTCAATACAGATAGACGATGCCGGGGCACCAGGGGCCGTAGAAGGGCGGCCATTGTGTCCACCACTTTAAAATCGGCCACCTCTATCTCTGGGCACGTAGCTTCCAAACGTCGGTGAAATGCCAGAAGGGCTCGATACAAAGGTGGTAATTCAGTTGATTGGGGACCTTTGTTTGTTTGGCTATCTGGCAAGAAGACACGTAGTGATAGCCCCAGATGGTAGCGAGCCAGTGTCTGAGCGGGTATGTCATCATTGCTTAGTATTCGCAATAGAGTGCGGAGGCACAATGTAGAAGCCGCGACGGAAACGTCGGGGAATGCAAAACCGCCTTGATCTCGTGGTTGAGCTAACGCTGGACGCGATAACAATTCTGTGCCACCAGACCAAAAAAATGAACTGATGCAGCTTTGCACTTTCCTGCAGACGTGGAGCGGTGGTTTAACAAAATGGCAAAGGTACCAAAATTTTCCTAGGTACACCGTTTGAGTTAAGTATCGGCGTTACAAGGGGGGGGGGGGAATTCGAAGTGCCTGGCTGCTTTGATATCATTTAGAAGAGTTTGTACAACGGATGACCAGATGCTATCCTGTATACCAAATACAGTGAAAGTAACTCCGAGAATTGAAATCTCAGGAGACCACTGTAAAGGCGACGTGATGTTGATGCGACCGCTGGGGTTGCCGATGAAAAAATAGTGGCTTTTAGAAAAGTTTAACCTTGCACCGGAGATAATACCGAAATCATGGAATGTATCAAGAGCATGCTGCAGCGACTGTTCATTATGTACATATAGAGTGATATCATCTGCATATGCAGCGACTTTTACTTGAGTGTTACCGGGTAGAGGTAAGCCACGAATCTGCGGGTGATGTTCAACGGCCCTTAAGAAGGGCTCTAATGCAAGGATAAATAACACTGGGGAGAGGGGACACCCTTGACGGACCCCACGCGTGACTCTAAATGCGTGACTCTCACGGGAATCTAAGTAAAGGGTACTTTCTAAATTAGTGTACATCGCGTTGATTAGGTCAATTAACTTATCCGGGAATCCGTATGCATGTAAAACATTTAGTATGTAGCCATGTTCTATGAAATCAAAAGCTTTCTTTTGATCTAATGAAACCAACAGTCCTTGCGCACATCGGCTAATGGTGTAGTGAATGATGTCACGCGTTAACCACGTATGGGTGTGTATTTCTCGGCCCGGAACAGAACAGACCTGGTGGGAAGCGAATAATGTTGCAAGAAATGGACTGATTCGGCGCACCAAAATGTTAGCCAAGAGCTTGTAATTTACATTGAGCAGGGTAATAGGGCGCCAATCTTCTGGTCGCGTGGACATTGGGTCTTTCTTGGGAACTAGTGCTATACGGTCTTTGTGGAAAGAAGTTGGAGGTTTAATATCTTGGAAACACATGCGAATGACGCGTGACATAGTTGGACCAATGATAGGCCAGAACTGTATATAAAACTCTGCAGGGAGTCCGTCAGGCCCTGCGGCCGATCCCTTTTTCATTGCGTCTAATGCGCCTTTGATTTCGTCATCGGATGGCGGTGATAGGAGGACGTCATTTGACATGTTGGAATCATGAGGTAAATCTTTTAGCAGAGGATGCGAAGAAACGGGTCCTGGCTAACAGACATTAGCACCAGATCGAGCTATTGACTCAAAGTGTTGAGTGAATTCCTGAAAGTCGCGCGTACCCGCAGCAGCTGGGGTGATAGAGTTCAGCGAGTGGGCAGGCGAGCCTGGTGGACGACGCAGAGCTCTGCGTGCATACCTTAGCACCTCAGGGTGCGCACAGGGTGCACGTCTACAGCGCCAAGCTGCAGCCGAGAGTGAAGAAGCGCGCATAATACGCTGGTACCGTTCAACGAGCTCCTCTTGCCATGCCCGCATTACAGTGGAAGGACTGGGATCTCGATTGGCAATGCGTATCTTCTGGATTAACAATGACGCATCTTTCGACGTACGGGTGCAAAGTCCTCTGCCCGACGCACTGCAATGATGGCGCCACTGTTCTTTGAGGCGATCCCAATCAGCTACATTGGCCCCTATGAGCGATGCGCGTAACGCTCGGGATAATTTCTCCGTAGCCTGAGAGTCCTGGAGGACGCGGCAATCGAGACGCCATGGTCTGTGAACCGTTGGCGTCCCCGCTGGCAGGCGGAGAGATAACATAACCGGCCGATGGTCGCTAATGTACACTGGTGTCAGTGGCAATGTCATTACCCCGGTGTCGTGAACGTAGGTAATGAGACTGGGGGATGCATACACGCGATCAATTCGGCTGCTCGACGCTGCTCGACGCCAAGTATAGAAGTATAGGCATAATTACTGCCATGCACACTTTGATGAATGTCACCCAATGCCAATTGCTGCACTAGACGTTCGAGTTCTCTGACATTCCAGTTTGACCGACCGCGACCCGGACCTCGAACGTCTGCGTGTGAGTCTAAGACACAATTGAAATCCCCTAAAAGTACCACATGTCGGGAATTTAAAAGGAACGCATCAAGAGATTGGAAAAACGCGTTTGAGTTCTCGCGTGCCGCTGGGGCATACACGGCAACAAATCTTATTCTTAACGAAAAAAAGGTGCAGTCGAACGCCAGCACGCGTCCGAAGGCATCGAAGGAAAAACGATGGTCACGTAAAAGACCTCGGTTAAAATTAACGACTCCGACGCCAGTCGAATGCGTGCTGGCGTACGAAAAGAAACAATCAAAACTGAACGCGCGCTTGAAAGCGAGTACATCAGAAAGCTTGAAAAAATTTGTTTCTTGCATGAACAGCAAATCACAGTGCACTGAACGTGCAAAAGCCAATACCTCAGCCTGTTTTTTGTGGATTTCGGAAACCTTGAACGTTAAAAGTTATAACTTTTAGAGTAAGAGCCATGGGGAAAATAAAAACATAGTATAATATCACGCAAATGCAGGGGTACCTTTATCAGGTGCGGGAGCCAATGCCCCGCAAGTGGCTGAGTCATTTTTTTCTGCCAGGCGATCCACCGGAGGCTCGGGGCTTCCGGGATCGCGTCGAAGTCCGCAGGGGACTTCTGTCTCTGGTGTGGGCTTGTAAGTCACGAATCTCCTTGTTTAGAAAAAGTTATTTACAGCATGTACAGAACACAAAGGCCTCACACCATTCCAGTAACAGGGCACATACACCTCGGCTCATCTATATTTCATGACTAACATCACCAAGCCACTGTGAAGACATTTGCTCTAATATACATGATTATGTTGGCATACATGTACACAAAAATTCAATGTGCATCCCTCGTAGTACGCAACTGCGAGTGGCACATACCCGAAATAGCCGTCCTTGCGATTTTGACCTCCAAGGAAGTTCCGGTGAGAGATTTTTTCTGTGCGTTGTTGAACAATAAAAGATAGTGCTCGATGCACATGTTAATGGCTGCTAAGGGGGAGTGAGAGACAGGAGCATTCGGCCTTTAGGTAACGCGCACGCTGCGATCCCCATTAGCAGCCATTGGCATGTACATTGAGCACGATCTGACAAGAAAGGGTTGCTACGTTATACTCGCTGGGTGTAACCTCCTTGGTTTTAGAAAGGCTTAGCGAGCGTTGGGGCGCATAGTCATGAATACAGTGAACTAGTATATACCATGAACTCGAGGAGGTTAAAGGTGGGAAGTAAAACCGAAGCGCAAGTCGTAAGAAAGTATGCATGTTCCACCTCCCGTTTAGTCCTTGAAATGTCCGCTGGATGGCAGTGCTTCTATATGGAGAATATATGATGAAAAGATGCGAGATGGTGGTACTTGGAGTGCTGAATAGATGGACGAACCGACACACAGACAGATGCATAGATGGACGCATGAACAGACGCAGGCGCGGATGCATGGACGAACGCAGGGACGGACGCACGAACAGACGCACGCACGGACGGGTGGATGGACGCATGGACGGTTACACAGACGTACGCAGGAACGGACGGAAGCAAGAACGAATGGACGGACGAACGCTTCGCCCCACTCCCCATCATTCACTCCGTGGATATGCTGCCTTTTTTTTTATTGTTCAACAATGCACAGGAGAAATCTCCCACCTGCACCAACTTGGAAGGCAAAACGTAAGACTGGTTACATATTACAACTACGACTACTACAAGGGACGAACGGGTGCCTCTTTAAAAATCAGGGGCGTATGGCAAAGAGGCTGGCGAATCTCGCCCACCTTAGAGCGATTACAGCGTTGGGGGATGGTGCAGTCCGACAGGTGCCCAAACTGCGGCAACGCGGAAACCGCGACACACGCGGTCTCAACTTGTGTGGAGGCAAGAACTTTCTGGCAGCTTATCCACAGAACCATGCCCAGCCTGCGTGTCGCTCACTATTACGCGAGAGACCGATGCCCCCGGGGTAGGTTTGGCCGATTAGTGATCACCGCTGGCGAGTTTGTTTTCTGGCGTAATCGCTGCAGGGCGGCCGTCCGACGTCAACGCCTGCGGCTGCAGCGACGGCTATTATATCAGTTTCGAAAGACACTTGTATGTTTTCTGGAGGCTCAGCTAGCAGCTCACGTGGAAACAGGATTCCTGAGACATTGGTCTTGCCCTTTCTTGAGAGTGACAGGAGACAAGGTCAAGCTCTCCGTCAGATTCCACGACTGTGAAATATGTTAAGATGTTAACATGTTGTTGTTGTTTGTTGGTTTTTTGTTTGTGTTTTTTCCTTTTTTCTGTTTTTCGCAAGCTATGATTGGTAAGTTGCATGGAAAGCTTGTACGAGCTAGAGTGTCATAAGCACGTTTCGTCAGGTAATATGAGTTGAAGTGTAAGTAGATATACTTATGTATGCGCAACGCTAGTGACCAGTATTGAAGTGGTTGTCTCTTGTTTGAAGGAAATAAAACTTTTCTCTATCTACATGCTCCTCCGGTAAAGGTCGTCCAAAGACGATAGTATTTTGTCCAGAGGGAGAGAATGAAAAGTTTATTTTATGTTCTGCGGAAGAAAATCGGCCAATAGGCACTGCATTAGTGTAACTGTATATAGTCTCTGCGGGACTTGAGCAGACTTGAGGGGTGCATAGTTCTGCCACCTTGCCTGGCTAGCAACCGCAGCTATGGGGCGAAGTCGCCCTCTGTTTTTACTAACAACACGCCTGCCATGATTTTTTTTGCCGTGTTTCATATTGACATACGAAGCTTGAGTCTTTCACTTGCTGTTAACAGTGCTTGAAGGCCGCTTTGCTGCCCGGCTCACAAAATATCATGGTAAAAAAAAGCGACGTTCTTGCTCAGCGTGTGGCGAAAAGTGTAGAGCAAACATTATCAACTTCTTTTGCCTTGCGACATTCACAATTTGCGAATTTTTTAGAAATTTCGACCGGATATCGACTGGGAGCATCAAGTATTCACGTTACGCTGGTGAAATGCAACATTCGTTGAACTCGGTAGAAGAAATTACCCAATTAGTATCAGTGAAATAACTGAATGAAGAGTAATTAATTAGGTTCTTGAAGTGCGTAAGAGTATAACGACGCACTCTTTGCACAATTCATGTTATGTGACACATGGTTGTTACTTCACTATGCTGAAACAATTTATTACACATGTAAACGCAAATATTTAGTCGATATGCAGCCTACATAAACTAATTTTAAAGCTCAGCTCCGAGTTTTAGCGTAGCTTTGCGGTAGGGTACTAGACTGTCACGCGGGAGACGTGAGTTCAATTCCCAAATGCTACAGGTATACTTTTTTTACGTAGGTTTCTCTTTTTTTTAATTTCGTGCGACAGTCGTCATGGAAACCGGTGGCAGCGAACATCTACGACACCGGAATCGGCCCTTGTGATCTCATTAGAGCTTTCACAGAAAAGTTCAGCGAATGCAACAACCACGCCCTTTTAGCTATGCCAGTGGCGCATAAATATATTTCCTTTTCATGAAGATAGATATTCAGGCTTCGTTTGAACAGATATGAATGCGTAACGAAGAACAGTGCAGTTCTGTATTAGCATGTACACTACAAACTAAGGAGCACTCGGCAGCTGGTTAAACTATGAAAACGTCTTTTACCAGTTCAGTTAAGTTTCAGTTTTATTTCTTTAAGGGCCCCCATTCAGGGGGTGTTACATAAGGGGCGGTATACAAGAGAAAAAAATCTAACAGTGATGATTCGATTAATATTGCAGATGATCAGTGATGCGTTCTTGAGAAGCAGATGATGAGGCAATGTTGACGATGTCATTAGGGTAGGCCGTTCTAGTCTGAAGCTGCTCTGCGGAATAATAAAGCAGAAAACGTAGTGGTATGCGATGGGGGGGGGGGGACTTGAAGTGGATGACTGGTGCGATGGGAAATGCGTGATGCGGCTGTGATATACGGTTCTTGATTGAGAGGACGAATAAAAGAACTTCTGATAAAGGGTAAGACAAGCAATGTGACGACGATACAAAAGAAGTGATAGACCGGATGCAGCTTTCAAGGGTGAAATGCTGATGTCGTATGACTTTCAAGAATAAATTAATCGAGTGGCTCTGTTTTGAACGGCTTCCAATGGAAAGAATAGATATGCTTGATGCGGGCTCCAGATGGCAGATGCATATTATAGTTTTGGTCTTATTAGTGATTTATATACGGGTAGTTTAACATGAGGTGGGACGGGTTTAAGATGGCGTTCTAGAAAACCAAGCGTTTTGTTCGATGCTAAAATTATGTTAGTACTATGAGTGCGCCATGATAAATTAGAATAAAAGGTGACTCTCATATATTCGTAGGTGTCTACTAATTTTATGGACGAATTTGAAATGGAGTAGTGGAAGTGAGAGGGATTGTGACGACAAGAAAAGGACACGAATTTACATTTAGTAGGGTACAAAGTCATTAGCCAGACATTACACCAATTTAGTATATTGTTAAGGTCACTCTGAAAAATGAAATGGTTATGATGGTTAGTAATGGCATAGTAGATTACGCAATCATCAGCGAACATGCGAATGTTACAGGAAGCATGCAATGGTAAGTCATTGTTATCTATTAGGAGTAGGAGAGGACCAAGAACAAGCCCCTGCAGGACTCCTGAGGTTACTGGGAGGGATTTAGACAGAAGTCCGTTAACACAGACGGATTGAGAGCGGCTAGTTAAAAACTCTTCAAGCCACTTGAGAATGTTAGGATGTAAGTTAAGCTTTGAAAGTTTTATTAACAAATGCTAGTGACGAACTTTGTCAAAAGCTTTTTTTTTTTGCGAGATCAAGAAAGATTAAGTCGATTTGGATGTTTAAGTCGAGACTAGTCGGAAAGCAGAATTGTGCTAACTTTGTGTCGCAGAAGAGGTCTTTGCAAAATTCTTGCTGTGAAGAATGAGAAAATGCGTTAGAGTCCAATAAGTTGACTATTTGTAAGTAGAGGACGTGTTTTATCATTTTACAAGGTACGCTAGGTAATGAAATGGGGTCGTAGTTTAAGGGTGAGTTTTTTTAACTGATTTGTAGACTGGAACGGCCTTGCCTGTTTTCCAATCAGAGGACATGATTCCTGAGGTGAGCGACTGTGAAAAGATGAGACATAGGTATGCTGCACAAGTCTATTGCACATTTTTGAGGAGTTTCGATTTGATAGAAGTCATACCCGCTGATGAAGAAAGCTTCATTTTGGTAATAATTGATTAAATGCCTTGTTCGTAGAAGGCGACCGCTGGCATGGAAGTTTCTAAATTGAAGGATGGTGACTGCGAGGGCGTGTCGAGTTCAGTAAGAAATACAGATGAAAATGCTTTGTTCAACATTTCCACGCAATCACGGTCAGTCAGTGCCCCGTGCGAATCGCTGGTTAGTCTGATATCGGAAGGATCTGTGGGGTTTAGAACTTGCCAGAATTGCTTGGGATTCCTTAGTAGCTGGTTGGGTATGTCAATATAGAAAAACAAACTTCTCGGCTTTACGAACGGAGAGTAAATATAATTTTTCAGCGGCAATGCATTTTTCCCATGTAGCTGGCTTGTCAGTGCGTTTTGCAGCGCGCAAAAGTCGCTTCTTTTTGTTTTCAAGTTTTTTTAACTGCCGTGAAAACCATGGTTGATTGCTGTTGGTGCGAAAGGTGATCTTCGAGATGAAAATATCGGAGAGAAGATTTACTTTGTTTGTGATGATTAGTTGTCATGAACGGAGCGTGTGTGAAATTAAGATTCATACTGATTGAAAAAAAATTCCTGAGATCGTCAGATATTGCGCCATAGTTGCCCTTATCATAAAAAAGGATAGTTTTATCAGTCATCTGTTTTGGGGTCGAGTTAAATGAAAAAAGGAGCATGAATGACTTCGTGATCGTTTATTTCAGGAAGGTAGTGAATAGATTATATGTTTCCGGGGTTATCAGTTAATATTAGGTTGAGAATGTTTAATGATTTTCGTGAAACACGTGTTGGTTGGGACACCAGTGGGACATGACAAGATAATGCCGAATTAGTTATGTCTTGCCAGTCAATGTCTTGGTAGTTAAAGTGGACAAAAAGAAGAATTTAGACATTTGGATAAGTGGAAGAAAGATTTGAAGGGTATCGTCACTGGTAGGTGGCAGCACCATGTAGTTTTAGCATTAGTTTTAGTGAAGTACGAAACACCCGTTTTCTTTTTTTCAGTCATAGCATCGCAGTGCCAGCGCCACGTTATAAACACTGCGGTATTTATAATTACGTACTTATGCATTTCATAAACGAATTAACGCACTTCTTAATGACCCCGTACTGATGTTGCGCCAAAATATGGGTAATATTTGTTTTTTTTTTTTTGGTTGACAGTGACAGCGCGTATGAACGCAGAAACCAGATCAAGACGGCTGGTCGCCAAGGAAGCGGTTAAACTTTCGCCTTTCTATTGAAACAGGTGACAGACAGAAAATAAGAAAAAACACAAAAACAGAAAGTCCGAGATTTCGGTGTCGAAGTGTCCCGAGAAAGACCATGATCTTTAAATTTATGAAATAGTCAGCCGAGCCCCCTGTACAGATGTGTAACCAGCGAAGGTGAAACGCGAGGTGGCGGTACCATCACTGACTGATTCATGTTGAAATCCAATGGCAGACCCAGATCAAGTTTTTCTGCTCTGAGCGGAGCAATCACATTCCAATGGTGGTTTGGGTGCTTGAATTGTGTGTTCCAGTGGCAGATTGAGAGCAACCGCAGATCACGGATGGCTCCGTGGAGCAAGAATTCTTGCTCCACCGTAATCGGCGGATTTGACCAGAAGTTCAAGTGACGTATTCTTTGCGCCCGCCTTTCATCCAATCACCTATGGACGTCCGGAAAAGGCTTTGCACTCCCTCGCACACTCTTGTGCTTCCTCGCTAGATTTCCGCTCACCAACAGCTCCCGTCGAGACGCGCGCGTTCCAATCGCAGATTTGGCTCGAGAAATCCCGCTCGGATCTGCACGCTCCATTCGCAATCCGGCCCAGCGCTCGCGATCTGCCATTGGAGTTAAACATTAATCACAATGGTTGATTACCGCCCTTATGAAATTCTACTTGCGTTTTTTTTTGAGTAATCTTAGTTGCTGTTTTACCACCCATGCGTTCCTTTCTTTTTTTTAGTTGGCACGTGGTGAGTAGCCACGCAAGTGTGCTGTACATTCCTACGGAGCACATAGAATATACGAATTATCATTTCGCCAGGCCACACACGGCTTCACTGCAGAAATCAACAAAACCTGAAAGGTCAGCTTCATGAACTTTGATGCGCTTTAATCTTAAATGACGTTCATTGTCATCATTCATCCAAAAATAACAACACGATCGTTCTACTAACCCCAACAAACTATCAAGCAGCAGACCTGATACCGTGTACATTGTCCGGTAAGATTGCAATGTGCTACAAAGACATGTTACTTACTATTACACTCAAACACAGCTAATCTACTTGGCAGTGAAGTGAACGCTACAGAGGCAGGGCTTCTGCACAATCAAGCTATTCTGAAAAGGGTGCAGTAACTGAATGTACAGAAGCCCAGCCTTTCAAAAGGGAAACTCCCATAGCTTCCGTAAAAAAAAAACTCTCATTCGGGAGTTTCCATTCTGGAAGATAAAGCTTCAGCAATCAAAACACGCTAATGCTACGAGCAAGCAATTAGGTTAAAGCTATGAGCAAGCAAAAGGGAAATTGAGGATGCAGACACGTTCATTGACCAAATCGAGGTACAAAAAAAAAACGTCTCAAAACCCATACGGGTTGCTTGTTCACAGAGATCCGTATAGGTTCCGAAACGTCTCTGTTTTTTTTTCCTTCACTTCGTTGGTGACCGCATCTACATCCTCATTATGATACCTGAGCAGGTAAACTTTCGCTGAACTCTTCACTATAAAAAAGCCCTTTTGGAATTTGTCCTCTTGCTTGTTCATAGCTTTAACGCGTTCACAAGAACATATATATAAATGCCAATGAGAGACAGAGTTTTCAATTGCTCAGTAAGCATTGTAGTTTCACAGTGCGAGACGAAATTCAGACGGTGAGCTTGTGGCTGCACAAAGACCCACACACATGCCACGTACGCCAATAGTCACTTTGGAAATGAAGCGTGTCGAAAAGTTAGTGCTGTCTAAGAAATTAAAACAAAAGTAAGGTGTTCTTGTGAAGCACACAAATATACTATTGATTTACCAACCACTTGCTGTCAGTGTTTATGTGTCAAACAAATAAACAAGTACTTATTTCAGCAATGCAAGTGACTAAAAATATCAGTCCTATTAGGTACTATTTCTTGGCGCGCAAGCAGTCATGCATTTCGGTTTTGTATTTTAGAAATCACTGCCAAGAAACGATGTCCCTTAGTTCATACGATCAATGAAGATTCACTGCGTACCGCTAGCACATGCTTATATTCAATTTTCCTATGCCTAACCTAACAAATAGACACTCCACTCTATATACCGCGGGCCAAACCTTTCTACCTATGCTGTTACTACGCCACGCAGAAGACTTAGCTAAAGTTATCTGGTTTCTCAGCGAACTACTCATAATGCTTGAAATATTCCTAAATAAGCATAACCAGTAACACGCGTTTCCATACAACAGGAGCAGTAGTCGCTTACCATTGCATTGGCGATGAAAAATAGATGCTTGCCCGAGAATTGTTCTAATCCAGGAAGTCGCAGATCGCGGGATTTGGGCGTCTTCAAGAGGTAGTCATACGTCTTCAAGAAAGAGAGAAGTTGAAAACATTATTAGCTGTACCAAAAAAATTAATTTTTTTCGCGGTTCTCTATTGACGCAATGTTTCGTTAACAATCCTATAGGCCTCAGCAAAAGCCCACAATGTCCCCTGTGCATTCGGCTACAAGGAGTTGAAGTCGAAAGCATTGTTATTTTTGTTCACATTCAATTTCGGGTGCTCTGATGCCAGCCTCGATCCGTACAGGATGATGATCGTAGGTTGTCAAACTCACTTAGGAGTTGACTAACTTAGACTTACTCGGACTTAGACAGTGTCCGAGTGAGTCCAGCTCAGTAATTTATTATTCATATATTGGGTCGGTTTTTACAGCGAAAGCTGTATACGACGAGGCGAAACGTAAAACCATTCGCCACAAATTTCGACGATGGTCTCCATAGGCTGCGTCGTCAGGTATACGTCGTTTTCTATGCCCCACCCAAGCGCGCGCACCATTTGCAGCGCCGTTAGTGGCGCCATCCCCTATGTCGTACCCAAACCCGCACGCCGCAGTTTCAACTGCAACAATCACACGGAGTGCGCTCAGTACGTACGAACGCTCGAACACCACACAAGTTTTCAAGAACAGCACAAACAGCTTATCCCTTGCAAATTCATGTCCGTCGGACCGGCGCATAAGTCTGGGGAAACCAGAACAGGCCCAGGTGGCGAGGCGCAAGCAGCATCTGAGCAGCAAAGATCCGACAGCCGCTCGAGGCAAAAGCGAACAACAGCGAGCCGAGGAAACGGCGTTACAGGCAGAGCAGCGTCAACGTGGTAATGGCGGGAAAGCGTTCGCCAGGCCAACGCCCACTTTGGCGGGAGTTTTTCGAGCGACACTTTGGCTTCGGCTGAAACATCTGTGACCGCCTGTGGCCGCACGTTTCAGCTTCGCTGGTTGACCATCTGTACGGAGTGCTTGAGCGATTTTCTTCTCCAACTAGCGTGTTTTTATATACGAAGCATTCGCGTGGGCTTTCTTTGCAACATCGTTCTACGAATAGGTGGAGGAAAATTTTGCCCCCTTCAAGACCTCTAAAAAGCTTACAGCTTCCTTATTCATTGGCCTCAGAAGACTCGAAATGGAAGGTCGTCATCTGAGTTGATTTATATAGCCCTCCACGGCCCCCCACTGGAAGCTTTCTTGACGTAACGTCGTTTTGCCCTTCCCAGGAGGAGGCATAGAGAAGTTTCTGCATCTCATCTTTATCTTCTCAGTCGATGAACTGATCGCCCCATGTCCCCTTTCGAAGGCTTACGGCCGCTAACATGGTTATTTTTACCTCCCGGATTCAAGGTATTGCAAGATTTCGGCACCTCTCATCGTTTAGCGCCACCTCCGTGACCGGGCCATGTTATACTAAGGGTCGGTTTCATGCGATTTCAGTTCACAAGGAAGCAGAGCAGTATCAATGTAAAATAATTGTAAATACTATCAATATTATTACACGGAATTTTCCGTCTCAACAGCACGATATGTTTGTCAGACACGTTGTAAGTTGGTGATGCAGCTCTGAAGGAGTAATCAAAATAGCATGGAGAGTGCAAAGAAGGAGAAAAGAGAGGCCAAGGAGGAGGGTAATTGGGTTGTACATGGTTTGCTATGCAAAAGAAGAAAAGTTGAAGGCAAGCTGCCCTCCACCTCAGTGGAAGCACGCTAACGCTCCCATTGACAAACTTTGCGAATAAATTCTGGCGAAGCGTTTCTTGCACACTTCAGCTAGTCATCGAGCAGGTACCGTCTGAAATATTGCGGCGTAAATCATTGCTACGAAGCTTGAACGCAATCCTGATGGCACCGTTGTCAGCGATGTTCTCGCCTACGGTATATTCTTGCCGCTGAGCTTGAGGGCGTTTGAGAAAGAAACAACAAACACTGCTTTACTTTGAACTCATCAAGGCGGAACATAGTATTATATCAGCAATCGGAAATCTTTTTTTTTGTCAAGTCAGTACAAGCATGTCAGAAAACACAGTTAACTATCAGGCTATAAGAGGAGGCTCATATTACGAAGCCATACAATTGGTATAGGGGCACTAAACATACACTTTACATAACTGGAATCTTTAGAACACGCATTACTTGGGCCACCGTAACCTTTGAATCGCTTCTTACAAACAATATTTGCGGGCAATAAAAAGCAGCTCACATTGGTCTGCAATAAACAAAATTTAGTAAAGTGCCATATCCTCGCATTACGCGATCGTATAGACAAAACTAAGTCTTGCAATATTAATCAGTAATTATGATGGCAATCATAATTATCAACACAATTATAATGGTGATTAAGAGGGCTTCTGATTAGCATCTCAGACCAGCATTCCTGCTTGACCGATATTTACAACGTCATGGTAACCACTATTGCCTTAAATGTAATTTTCCGAGAACGTGTGCATGTTCACGTCATATACTTTGCAATAATTGTTGCCAGTGCGTAAGAAGGTAAAATTAGCAGACATTTCGGACTCATTTCACAAGCTTTTGCGCCACTGTTAAAAACTAATATATGGCCAGCGAGTTATCAACTTTTATACACTGGCTCTAATTCACTGCTGTTCTCGACAGAGCAGTAATACCCTCGTTCGCAATAGCTTGGTCCTTTTAAGAGCGAAATCACGTCACAATGGGTTTGCCTTCTTTCGTACATGGTCAGCACTGAACAGACCTAACGCAAAGGAAAGATGACGATTTTAAGTTCCCTGATGTAGTACATGTACATAGCATAGGTAAAGCTATGAGCTCTGCTCCACAGTGATTAGAGTGGTATTTTAATGTCGCACAAGTGAAAAGTTGGCTTTGCCCAGCGACATACTTCGTCGAGACCCACTTTTTTTCATTGTGCAGAGTTCGCATGTGTACCTGATTTTCTTTATTTATATATCTATCAATGTAAGAACATGACTACAAGTCACACTCATGATGCGCTCGCGGCCGTTTCGCTAGCGTCACATATACCAAACTTGGCATTACGGTACGTGAATGGATGACGAAGGTATGTTACTGGCGCAAACATGATAATCATGACATGCGTGTCATGTAACCGCATTGACTACATGACACACTCATGATGCGCTCGCGGCCGTTCAGCTGGCTACACATACACAAAATTTGGTATTACGTGACATGAACAAACGACGAAGGTATGCGACTGCTGGAAACATGATGATCATGACATGCGTGTCATGTAAGCACATGACTAGATGTCATGGTCATAGTGCGCTTACGATCGTTTGGCTAGCTTCACACATATCAAATTTGATATTACATGACGTGAATGGACGACGAACACAAATGCCAGGCGCAAACATGATAATCGTGATATGAAAGTAATGCACTGAATATTTTACGTCCGCCTCGTAATGTTGCGCTGATTTTAATGTGGCCATTCGACCTTCCTCATGCGTGCTTCGCATATCATCGATTCCCATTGTTGTACGTGGGATCTACCGATTTTTGTAAGGATGATTTAGCAAACTTATTCAATGATTATTTTGCATCTCTAGCAAAGAAACAGTGAAACTCAGCTTGTACCACACATTTATCTGACAAGATCTCAGAGTGCGTTTTTGGCGCCAACAACAACCAGCGAAGTTGCTAATGCGTTTTTGTCTGCCAAAAACCCCAACGTGTTTTGACGCAGGTGATATACAGATTAAGGACATCAAACATGCTTTAGATATTGTTTCTGAATTATTAGAGCGAATCTTCAATCTTGTTCTTACCACCATGATTTTCCCAAAAAGCTGCATGTTGCAAAACTGGTTTTGTTGTACAAGCAAAGAGACAAAAATGCACCTAAATTACCGACCAATATCCGTAACTTCAAGTAATCTCAAAAGAACTGAAAACACTAATTTCAAGGCATATGTTTTCTTCCTAGATAAGGACCATATCATCACTTTTTCACAGTTTAGTTTGTGAAAAGCCGTTTATGACTGATCATGCTGTTTTAGAGCAGAACGAATTTATACTAGATCCGTTTGAACGCGAACTACGAACTTAAGGTATATCCTTAGACAGACAACTCAAAGGCTTTCGACAGCAATAAACCACATTACGTTGCTGAAGAAATGCGCACACATTGCCTTTCGTAGTGCTTGCTTGCTGCTTAATGAATCATACCAGATATATCGGCTGTAGGAGGTAGTCGTCGGCAATTGTACCTTCAAAGTATTAGAATTTTTATCGGGTGTACCAGAAGATAGCAAATAGGAACCCTGCTTTTTTTGCATATATATATATGAGTGGTATTGTTGAAAATGACTTGCTGTAAAATTTTCTATATATACATAGATGATACAACATCGCTTCCTACTACTAAAAATTGGAAAACCTTAAATAATGACGCAAATCAGGCACTGCGAAGTTAGAGACGTTTATCTTCAATGGATGCTTAATAATAAATATATCAAAAGCAAAAGCTGTTTTTTTCAGGCCGAAAATAAACAAACCCCTTGTCATGTGCCATTTAATTAACACTTGGCAGTTGGGAGCTTGAGATAGTACCACGTATTAGGTGTCTCCGAATCATTTCCTATGAACACATGTCTTGGAACGCATGTACTAAAGCTATCTGGCACTGGGTTTGGGAAAAGCTTTGGTTTAAGGAAATTTTGTTTCCAGATATGTCTTACATAGCTTATGTTCACACGGACAGATAGACAATGTTGATCATGCGTATGTATAGTGCAGGCTGTTATGTGTAGTGAAAATAACTTGTTTGTATATGCAGTGATGTACATTGCAAAAATTGTACAAGGACAGGACATTAATGAACATCGAGATTAGTAAACTTATATAAACAGTAAGGCTATATGCACAAACAAGGGGAATCATTCACAGTGCAAAGTGACGTTTTTGCATTCACCTGTAAGGACAATTTGCTCTCGTGCTAAAGAACAATGTTGCACAAAAAAATAGATATTTCTAAAAAAGAAAAGGAAAATACGCACTGCAATTTCACAGGGGTACAAGCTCTAGCCCACCTCCTCAGTAGGGAAGGAAAGGCATGAACACTTTGTTGTTTTTTACAATAATGAATCGCGTAGACCAGCCTCGGAGGAAGGCCTCCTCTCCCAGCATGACTAGTTCTTCATTGAGATGCATAAGCATTACGTTTCTTAACCGGAGTAGCAGAGGAAACATGGCTCTCTGAGGGCGTCCCCTCAGTCCTCTCCACTTCCATAAAACGCAGTATCCAATAGCCATTAAGCGTTCGACAAAGTTATCCCTGTGGCGGGACTTCCACTGCATACTTACTCGTTTAAGAGAATTTTATTTCCGGATATATCTTACACAGCTTATGTGCACACATAAAAATGGATCAATGGTGAGCAATGTGTATGTACAATGCGAAGATGTTATATGCAGCGAAAAGACACTTATAGCGTATGCAGTGACGTACAATGCGAAAATTGTACAACAGAGACAGGACATTCATGACATCGATATGATTAAACTTAAATAAATAGCAAGGCTATTGTGAACAAACAAGGGGGGGGGGGGGTCATTCACAGTGTAGGGTGATGTTTTTGCATTCACCTGTGGAGGACAGTTTGCTCTCACGCTTCAAGAACAATATTTCACAAAAAGGGCATGTTTCTAAGGAAGAAAGAGAAAATACACACTGTAATATCACAGTGGTACAAGCTGTAGCCTTCCTCCTCAATAAGGGAGCATGGACACTCTGCTGTTTTTAACGATAATAAATCACGTAGACCAGCGTCAGAGGAAAGCCTCCTCTCCCAGTATGACTAGTTCTGCGTTAAGATGCATAAGCATTAGGTTTCTTAGCCGATGTAGTAGGGAAAACATGGCTCTCTGGGGGCATCCCCTCAGGTAGGCCAGTACCCTTCGTTTCCATAAGACGGAGGTTCCGATAGCCATTAAGAGTACGATGAAGTTATCCCTGTGGCTAGACTTCCACTATATACTTATTTGGAACGTTCTGGTAACCATGAGCCAAAAGGTGCGCGCTACTATACATTCATGGAAGACATGGTTCAGTGTTTCGACGCGACCGCACGGCATGTGGCGGAGGGCGCCACGCCCCACACCGCAACGGTCGGCCGTTGGTAAAGCCTCCCATTCCCTAAGCCAGTTTAGGTCACGGACTTCGGAGGGGAGTGACGTGTTTGTAAGAGTCCAACGTCTTTTTGCCCGGCATTTCTGGCGTTGTTCCTCAGATAGGCTTTTAAATGCTATTAGTTCGCTCATGTCGGTAGGGGCTCCATAAGTTCTTCAACTGGAAAATCATTTGACCATTGTTGCAAAGATTTTATAACATGTGTGTAATACGCCGGTGGCTGCTCAGCAGCTGGTCCCGTGTCGTTTGCTAAACCAAAAAGTTTTCTAGAGGTTCTTAGCAGATACACTACAAGTTGCCTGCCTCGATACGATGAGTTCTCTAAGAGTGCCCAGGTGTTTTTGAGAGCCAACATGCGGCACATTACATCAAGGTTGGGTACACTGAGCCGTCCCCATTTTACTGGCAGGCGGACCAAGGCTCTAGCAACAGCTTCGGCGTGGCCATACCAAAAAAAAAAAGGAGCTGCACGCAGTAGCCACTCTCAGCAAAACCCGACGAGGTGGTCGAGCAATTCTGGCTACATAAAGCAGTGGCGCTGTTATGCTGGATATAATTAGATAGGCCCTTTCAGTAAAAGGAAGTTGAAAGGTTCTGGCGACTTCATTGCGTCTGTCCACTTTGTGTTGGATTTTTTTCCATGTGGTGCGGGCTACCTCACCAGTCGAAAAGAAAGTTACACCTAAGACTTTAATTCCTTGGACGGTTTGGACGCCGTCAGGGAACTCTTCAATGTGCATCCCAAAGCACAATGCCTTGCTTTTTCCCGGATTAAGACGTGCTCCCGACAGGTAACTATATGTGTGCAATATTCGCAAAAAGGCTCTGTAGCTATCTATGTACCGAATAAACAACGAGATTCAATTCGAAAAACATACTTCAATGATTACGGGCACATTATCCCGGATGCGCATCAATCCACCAACGGCAGCAAAACTTCTAATCCTATAAATTCTTGTTTTCATCTCAGGTTAATTACTGTCATCTGGTTGGGGGCACGCCAGCAGTTATCAAATATGCCGTAGATTGCACGTCATACAGAAAAGAGCTGTTCGTGCCGTAGCAGATTTTCTTTATCGCAGTCGCGTCACCCCATATTTCACGTCAACATACTACTAACTCTACCAGAAGGAGACCGCTATGTGGCGGCGAGCAGTGCGGATGCGTACCCCACGGCTCCCGACACCGATTCGAATTTCATCGGTCGATGCCCGTTTGGGCCTCTCTGAATTTACCCGGTAGGCCCCATCCTCACCTTTTTTGAAGTTCAGTTCTGAACTCGCAACCTAAGCGTTTCATAGGCCTTGCACGACTACGCTCTCTCGGGTACCACGCCGACCGGCACTCGCCACCGTAGTTGCATTATGCCACTAGAAGCAATAGTCGATGGTGAAGAAATCGCTCCCTAAGACGCCACTGGATGTGGCTCGCTCCCAGCGTATCATCGTCATAACGCAAGCAAAGCACAGGCCACTGCCGAGACGCGCAACATGTCGGGCAACATAGGCCAGCAGTTGGCGCCAAACCGCCCAGTCCACTTAAAAGGCTCGCTACTGCCAGCAAGCTGCCGAATCTACCCAACGATCATTTCAGAGTTGTCGTTCGCCCGGGTGGTGGCCTCGACTTACGTCTCTGCAGTCAACACAGGGTTTTCAACGCACTCACGATGGCCGCACGCCTGCCGCCGTCGACTACCGAAAAAGATATCGTCTGCTCGAACTTGGTGCAGAATATTTTCGTGGTGAGCACACCGCAAGCGACGAATGCTCTTGCGTATTGCACCGTTCAAGAAATTATTCTCACCGAACAGCGACACCCAGTCACTACCTATCTTACCCCACCTGGTCACTCCTGCCGCGGGGTGATACGCGGCGTCAACATCGACTTCACGGACGCCGACTTGCAACGCATGCTACGAACGCCACGCATTGATTGATATGTGGAGTTTAACGTCCCAAAACCCCTATATGATTATGAGAGACGCCGTAGTGGAAGGCTCCGGAAATTTAGACCACCTGGGGTTCTTTAACGTGCACCCAAATCTGAGCACACGGGCCTACAACATTTCCGCCTCCATCGGAAATGCAGCCGCCGCAGCCGGGATTCGAACCCGCGCCCTGCGGGTCAGCAGCCGAGTACCTTAGCCACTAGACCACCGCGGCGGGGCACGAACGCCACGCAACCCAACCGTGCTCGGCGCACGTCCAATCAAGAACACTACCACGGTCGTGATCCTGTTCAACGGCCTAAAGGTACCGAACTATGTTTACTGCAGAGCGATCATGTATCGCTGCACTCTCTACAAACGCCAGATAGACACTTGCCGCAACTGCGGCCGAGTGGGTCACCACCAGGACGTCTGCCCGCACCCCAACGACAAGGTGTGTGATCGGTGCGGTCACGGCCCTCCCGTACCGGACCACGTATGTTCTGCACCCAAGTGTGCGCTGTGTGGAGGCGCGCACGTAAAGGGCGACCGGACCTGCCAGAGCCGCTATCAAGTACCCTACCTCGTGCGGCGCCGTCGGCAACGTCGTCAACTTCGCAACAAGAGCCGTTCATCACCGGTGCCCGCTGCAAGCTTCCTGCCTTCAGCGCACACCCAGTCTACACCTACAAGGGCAGTTCAATCACAAGACCAGGTCACACCAGGCAGCTCACGGGCCCCAGACACCACCAACTCCACTTGGGTCGACAAGGTCGCCGGTACAGGTGAGACCCGCGCCACCGCGCGCTCCGGATCGTTGCCAGAGCCCGTAGCAGACAAAATTAAAGCTTTAGAACGTGAGAATACTTTTCTTCGCCAAGCGCTTTCTGATATCAAGGCGATTATTAAGACGCCACAGCCTCAAGAGCAACGCAAGTGAGCCTCCCACTGCCTCTAACCCAGCACACGGCGCAAAAAAGCGTGCAGGCCCCGCGCTAGAGGCGAAGAACCTCTAACGATGTCGAGCATTATTGCACACCTGACGGCGTTGCTAGAACAGTTTTGTGCTGACATACTGTCCGAAATCAACCCGCTGAAGCTTCAAATGACTGAAATAACAGCCCGAGTACAAATCCTCGAAGCCAACCGGCATCAACAGGTGCAGGGCCGACCAATACTTCATCATTAATCATGGCTACCTCAAACAATCTCACCACTTGGCAATGGAATTTCCTTAGCTTTCCGAAACGGAAACACGCTTTACAACAATTACTGCGCTCAAACGCTGAGGACCCTTCTGTCCTTCTCCTTCAGGAGACGCCCACCGAGCGTCCCTCTTTGCGAGGATACTGCGTAGAGTCAATCTTTCAGAAGGGTAAACGAGGGATTGCCACTTGTATTGCAAAGTCTTTTTCTTACATTAAGCATGAAGTTCGTCCTGACCTCAAGGTCGAACACATCTTGATAGAACTCATTCCGAACGTGCACCTCAAACAGTTGGTCTTTCTTTTTAACGTATACAGCTCACCTACCGACAGCAGACAAACCTTCATAGCTCTCTTTAAAAAGGCATGCAAGATAGCAGGCGACAACCCGCTATTGATTGCAGGTCATTTTAAAGCAGCGCACCCCGATTGGGGTTACGGATACCTACACTCGAAAGGCAAAGCGCTTGCCACGCAGATAGCACACCACTGTCTCACTCTACTCACAGACCCCGCGTTCCCTACACACACGGGTAACTCGGTAAAGAGAGATACTACTCCAGACTAAGCACTAGTGCGAAACATCCGCAACTCTACATGGATTAACACACAGGTCAACCTAGGTAGCGATCACTACATCTGTAGCATCACGGTAGCCGCATTCAGTCTACCACCGCGTAAATTCAAGGTAGTCGACTGGGATCATTTTAGCACCCTTAGAAAGCAAGATGACAACACCTACGCCTCTGTGCGAGACCTGTTCGCTCGGTTACAAATGGATGTAAGGAGAGCCACAAAAGAAATAGAAACCACTCGCGATGTTGAGCGCATGGATAGCCGACTTGCTCACCTCATCGAGGCGCAGCAAGCCCTACAGGCAAAATGGAAAACTCAAAAGCTTAACCGCCGTCTTCACAAAAAGATCGCGGAGCTCAACAAGCAAATAGAAGAGCACAGTCGCACTTTAGCTAGACAGCAATGGGACGAGGTACGCAACTCGGTAGACGCCCAAACGAACAAAGGATTCAAATGGAACCTGCTTAAACATCTGTTGGCGGACAAACCCACAAAATCCAATCAGCAACTCACCATAGATCGCCTAATTCATCAGCTTCGCAAGGAAAATTTTACGGACGAACAGATAACACACGAGCTCACGTCGCGCGACCTCTGTACCGAATCGAGCTCAGGCACGGATTACCCCCCACCTCCAGTGCACACGGAAGTAGACCCATTGGTTTCTCTATTCACAAGTGCGGAGGTGCGGCAGTACTCGCTGAGCTGAATTGTAGATCAGCCCCTGGCCTAGACGGGATCACAAACTGCTCAAAAATCTAGCGGACGAGGACATAGACCTCACTAAACACATCAACGAGGTATGGGAATCCGGCGAAATCCCGCTCGAGTGGTGCGAAGCCGCCGTCATGCTGATACCTAAGCCGGGCAAGCCCCTTGAGCTAGGCTCACTCAGGCCCATCACCCTCACCTCGTGTGTGGGCAAGGTGGCTGAGCACGTTATTCTCAAACGGGCCACGAAACATGCAGAAGAGAAACAACTACTTCCTTTTAACCAAGTAGGCTTTCGCCCGTCCATGTCGACACAGGACGTCATGCTTATTCTGAAGCACACGATCTTAACGGGCAAGTTCAGGAACACCAGGGCTGTGCTTGCACTAGATCTAGAAAAGGCATACGACAACGTTAAACACTCACACATACTACAAGCGATTGCTGATGCTGAACTAGGTAACCGCGTCTATGCATACGTGCAGTCGTTTCTCAAAGAATGCAAAGCCACCATTATACTAGGCTATTTGGGTTCCAAGACGTACGACTTGGGTCCCAGAGGCACGCAGCAGGGAGCAGTTCTCTCTCCGTTTCTATTTATTTAGCTTTGAGTGCTCTCTCGAGAGAGTTGAGCTCAATCGATGGCCTAGGCCACGCATTCTACGCCGATGATATTACCATTCTGTGTGGGGGCGGTAGCGACGGGGTCATTGAGCGCAATCTACAGGCGGCGGTGGACAAGGTGCAGGCCTTCCTCCGACAGACGGGCTTACGGCGATTGGCCAAAAAATCTGAACTTTTACTCTACAGGCCGAAACTAGGCCCTAAATGGATCCCAACTCACTTATCTCGGTATACACAGAAGATGGTAAGCAAATACCACAAGTCACTTCAGTTTGTATACTATAGTGATCCTGCAGGAGGATGGCAGCAACGGACTCAGCATAGAACGCGTAGCCACCAAAGCAGACCCCACGTCTAAACTAATCAAACGCGTTGCCAACAAACGAGGCAAACTATCGGAAGAAAATCTACGGCGTCTCTTCCACGCTTTTCTCATGAGCCACATCAATTACGTAGCCGTAGCTCACCCCTGGACAAAAGGAGATAAGAACAAGCTTAATCTGATCAGGTGAAAGAGTATCAAACAGGTACTTGGGCTCCCCATACAAACCAACATACAGAAAATTATGGCGCTAGGCCTTCATAACACTTTCAGTGAGATTGTTGAGGCTCAAAAGATAGACCAGATTGCTCGACTCTCCTCGACTGAGGCGGGACGTCAACTCCTGGCGTATCTCCTAATAAGCCCTCCGATCATCAACCAAAGTGAGTGTACGCTGCCGTCAGAGCTTCAATCAATCAATCAATCAATCAATGAAGCTTTATTTTCATAAATAGATATATGCAATTACAGGGATTATTTGGACCGATAGCCTAAAGTGGCTAGTGGACGGTCCAATACAATGTGCAACATAAAAAAGTGTACAGGTCAGCTCTGAGGTAACAACATAAAAAAAAACAATCATGTGATACAGATAACACAGTAATACATTTTTTCTTGCAGATATGCATACTTATTAGCTTGCAGCTAGTTTCTATACATAGGCACTTATTAAAAAAATACAATGAAAATCGAATCACACACACATGCTTACATGTCTTGACTCCACAGAAAAAATGATTTACATGCCATGCTGAAATTACGTGCCGTTTTAATCTCTAGGGGGACCGTGTTCCATATTTTTGTTCCACTAAACTGTATCAGTCTTTCTCCGTAAACATTAAAACATTTGGGCAGATTGAAATTACCATTCGAAGCATGTCGCGTATTGCGTTTAGGAATTGAAAAAAGATCAGCAGGCAAAGGTGAATTTCTATTAATTATGTTATTTACTGAAACAGCAATTTTGTAGTCACGCAACATCGGAACCGAGAGAATGCGTTGTGATTGGAAAATATTACTTACTGATTCACCTTGGCTTATGATTTTCAGTGTACGCTTTTGAAGTCGTTCAAGAGTTTTTAGATAACTGTTGTACGTCACACCCCACGATTCCAGACAGTAACCTATGTGACAATGACACAATGGAAAGTAGAGTGTGCGGAGAATAGCTTGTGGAAAATATTGGCGAGCTTTTATTAGAGAATAGCAGCCATAGGCTAGCTTTGCGCACACACTTTGTACTTGCTCATGCCAGTGTAAGTGTTCATCAAAAGTGACGCCTAAATATTTAAAACAAGGAACTTGTTGAATAGGAGTGTTGTTTATTGTTAGGTTAAGAGATTCAGCGTCAATATGTTTCCTACGAGAGTGAAACACCATATACTTTGTTTTAGTACAGTTAACAGTCAGCTGATTCCTGGCAAACCATTCCGAAATGTTCGATAAATCGGTCATCGCGTCATTTTGTAAATCTGCTAAGGAGTGTCCTGTGAAAACTAAAACAGTGTCGTCCGCGTACATCAGTGCCCTTGACCTTTGTAGGGATCGCGGGACATCATTAATATAAAGAGAGAACAATATAGGGCCCAAAACTGAACCCTGTGGCACCCCGCATTTAATATAACCGTAGGATGATTTGATGTCACCAATGACTACCTTTTGTTTGCGTGCCGATAGATAACTAGAAAAAAAATCAAGCGAGTTACCTTTTATCCCATAAGAATGCATTTTTTCCAGTAAAATGGAATGACTAATAGCATCAAATGCCTTTCGTATGTCTAAAAATACTGCTATTGCTATGTTGTTTCCATGTAGCGCGGAATTAATATATTGCGTAAGCATCGAAACAGCAGTTGAAGTGGACCTGTTTGTAACAAAGCCGTGTTGCTGGGGACAAAGTACATTCTGTTCACCCAGGAAGCGCCTTAATTGCGACGATATTAGTTTTTCAAGCGTAGTGTTAATACTACTCAGAACAGATATTGGTCTGTAGCTGTCCGGAAGATTCCGGACAGCTACAGACCAATATCTTCGCGAACGCCTCATCGTTTCCCTGCTCCCACGTAACACGCACCCGGAATACAACCCCGGCCCACGTAAGGCTAAAGCAGCCGCCCTCCTCAGAACGGCTGCAGCAATGCCCGATTCAGTAGCTTTCGCGGACGCCGCTCAATACGTTAATTTCAAGCACTTCGTAGCAGCCGTTACGTCGCTACAAGGTGAACACCTCACTTCTCTAACACTCCCCAACACGGATGCAGATCGCGCGGACCAGGTAGCTATAGCATTAGCTTTGGCAACCACGGATCGCACAATAGTCCACACAGACTCCAAAGCAGCAGCTAGGGCCTTTCGCACCGGCTCGGTTTGTAAAGAGGCAGCCCGCGTGCTCTCGCATGCAACGTTGGTCGATACTAAACACTTGATCTGGTTTCGCGGCCACGTGGGCCAAGGTGCTCACCCCCTCATCCCTAACGCCAACGAGCTAGCTCACTCCCAGGCGCGAGACCTTACTCGCCGCGCCAGGAGAGAGGGCGGCCCAAGGCACAAGGGCGAGCCATGGCAGTTAGACCCGCTCCTAACGTACAACGAAATTTGTCAGCACTACCGCCTTGAGCGCAGAAAGTTTCCTCTACCTCATCCTCATCTAACGAGACCGCAAACTCTCACTTTAAGTCTGTTACAAACAGGTGCTTACCCTTCACCTATCTCTTATTCACGTTTTATTAGTGGAATAAAGCCAGGCTGCCTTTGATGTGGGCTCCCGAGATGCAATTTGCAACATATGCTGTGGCGATGCCCCATGCTGCGCGCGGCTGCAGGGTCTCCAGCCACGGAGTAACAGTGGACCGCTCTCCTCACAAGTTCGAAAGAGGAAGATCAACTTCGGGCTGTCCAGAGAGCCCGCGACCTGGCCGTCGAATTCCTTCTTTCGGTCCCGTCGTGGACGCGGCCCGTGACGAGCCCTCTTCGGCAGACTTGTCTTTTCAGGACATAGAAAGTTCACTTCAGTCAGTCAGTCACTCTACTAGAATACTGCCACGCAACGCTTGCGAAACGCTGTCCGGCAGGATTAAAAGGCGATAACGTTTTCAGGAACCATTGCCAATCTAAACCATCGCCGAGTTTCATTTACAAGCTCTTTATTCCATGCGCGCGCACTAACTGCGGCAGAAGATGCTGCGCTTTCTCTTGCCGTTTCAATTGAATGCTATTTTTTCCGTCATCAAAGAAGAAATCACACGCACGGTTTGTCTGATTTCAAGTGTAGAAAGCATATGGGCACATGCCCAGTCTGACTTCGGTGCTAGTTTTGTATTACACGATGGCGCTTTTTTAAAAATCTCGTTTTGAAGAAATTCCGGCGTCGGTGTCGCAATCATTGGTTATGAGCGACAAATCATCATTTTCTGCGCGACTGAAAAATTGAGAAAGGTGCAAATGAATAAATATTAAAAAATCCAGGGTTTTGTGGGATCAAACCTGGGTTCTTTGTGGGGCAAGCGGGTATTCTACGCTACAGCTACGCGTCTGCTTGCGAAAACAATAAAAATATCGTCCTCGGCTTGAAAGGACAGTGAAAGTAACATTCAAGATGACTCCGACTGATATTCTGCACTTTTTTTCTCTTATTTGACAAAATATATTCACATAAATGTTCTTTTGAGCTACATCAAAATTAAAGAGCATTCCCTTCTACTTTACGCACGTTCCTACTATGTGAAAAACGTAACAGAGACTTTCCCTACTTTTGAAAAGAAGTTGAAAACGTGCTTTCGGTTTCGACGTTAGAATCTGCTAAACGGGATGACCGGAACTCTTTTGGGGTACAACGCTTGCAACCTAGAAACCGTCTATAATTTTATGATGAAACAAGCGCCAAAATATACAATTATAGAAACGACAGTGCTCTTCCTGTGTCCTCTCTGAGTGTTTGTACTTTTTGGCACTTGTTTCATCATAAACAGCCACTTTCATCTTTACAAACATGCAAATTCTGTATACATGCCTCACAACAGATCATGAAATATTGCAGTAATAATGCGTGGTAAAAAATTGGCAGATCCCACGTACAGTGGGAACCACTGATACGTGAAGCACGAATGAGGAAGTTTGGTATGTCACTTTAAAATCCCCACAACATTACGAGGCGGACGGTAAATTATGTCGTACATGACTTTCATGCCATGACTATCACGTTCGGAGGTGTCATTTACCTTTGTCATCTGTTCACGTCACCTTATACGAAAATTTGTATACGTGCAGCTAGTGAAACGGCCGTGAGCACGCTATGAGCAGAGCTTGCAGTCATGTTTTACATGACAGGAATATCATGATTATCATGTTTGGGACGTGCCACATACCTCCGTCGTCCATTCACGTCCCGTAATACCAAATTTGGTGTATGTGAAGCTAGCGAAGCAGTCCGCGAGCGCATCATGAGTGTGGAATGTAGTCATGTTTTTAATGATACGCATCTCATGATTATCATGTTTGTCCCAGTTACATATCCTTGTCATCAATTCACGTCCCGTAACACCCAATTCAGTATATGTGAAGCTAGCGAAACGACTGCGAGCGTACCATGAGCGTGGCCCGTTGTCATGAGTAATGACTTACATGACATGCATGTCATGGTTTCCGCGTTAGGGTCTGTCACTTGTGTTCACCATGGAGTGATGTCATACCATGCCAATTTTGCAACATGTCATGTGAACGAAACCACCGCAAAAGCAGCAAGACCATGATATGTGAATCATGACATTCATGACATAGATGTCATGATAGTCATGTTATGACTAGTCAATTATGCTCGTCATGCACTCATGTTATGCCATACTGAATTTGGTATTGATACCATAAACGAAACGGCCAGGAGAGCTAATGTAGGCGGATAGATAGATAGATAGATAGATAGATAGATAGATAGATAGATAGATAGATAGATAGATAGATAGATAGATAGATAGATAGATAGATAGATAGATAGATAGATAGATAGATAGATAGATAGATAGATAGATAGATAGATAGATAGATAGATAGATAGATAGATAGATAGATAGATAGATAGATAGATAGATAGATAGATAGATAGATAGATAGATAGATAGATAGATAAAGGAGGAGGAGGAGGAACAAATGAGGAAAGACAGGGAGGTTAGCCAGTTCTCAGACCGGCTGGCTACCCTGTATTGGGGAAAGGGGTAAGGGGGATAAGGGATGAGAGAAAAGAGACGTTGTAAAAAAAGGAGAGAGAAGGTCATCAGAAGATCCACGACGCTGTTTACAGTCTGTCTCTAAGACCACATGTTCGCAGAAAGCGCAACAACGCTCTCAATGCCTTGCGTGCAGAGGACGGTCTCGGCCAGTGTCCTAATACCCTTTCTTCCGACAATTGGGGATTGTCTGTTCTGTCTAAAGCTTTCGACAGTTCTTTTCTTGGCACGCTGAAGCGAGGACACTCGCAGAGAAGATGGGAGAAAGTCTCTGCGCAGCCACAGTTGTGACATGTCGGGCTGCTAGCTATTCCGATTCGAAACGAATAAGCATTCGTATAGGCCACCGCAATCCACAGACGGCACAAAAGTGTCTCCTCTGCTCTGGTTATTCCTGGTGGAAGACGGAGCTGTAGGTGTGAATCCAAATTATGAAGGCGGACGTTGGTGAATGCCGGTGAATTCCACTGAGCGAGTGTCAGTTTTCGTGCAAGTGATCGAAGCCTTGCAGCGGCGTCCGTTCTTGATAATGGTATAGCTACACAAGGGGCATCATCATGAGCAGTTCGGGCTGCTTCATCTGCACGGTCGTTTCCATCAATGCTGCAGTGGCCTGGTATCCATTGATACGCTATGTCATGTTGTTTCTCTATAGCCTGGTGATGAAGCAGTCGTATTTCAGCAATTAGCTGTTCGTTTGGTCCATGACGCTATGGCGAGGCAATGCCCTGGAGAGCTGCTTTGGAGTCGGAAAATATTGACCATGTCTGTTGCGGTTCTTCAACTAGGAACTCGAGGGCGCCACGAATGGCGGCGAGTTCTGCCGCCGTGGATGATGTCAGATGCAATGTCCTGAACTTTATCGTGATGGATTTCTCCGAAATTACCACTGCGCCTGTTGAACTTGTTGAAGTGACCGACCCATCAGTGTAAATATGAATGCGTCCACTGTGTTTCTCATGCAGAAACAGTAATGTTGTTTGTTTTAGGGCCAAATTTGACAAATTTTTCTTTTTTTGCATTCTGAGGATGTTTATCAGGGCTTCCAGTGGATGTAGACACCACAATGGTAATGATGGTCTTGCTGCGTTCGTGAAGTTCGTGGGAATCACCGTGCGATGTGGGGCAATCATAGAGCAGAACACAGAGCGTGGCCTGGAAGTTGAAGGGAGGCGAGGGGATGCGATTGAATCCGGGTGGCATGTCTTATGTGCGTTCTTAAAGCATCGACACGAATGTAGGTTGTGATAGGGTGTTCATGAGCGATTGCGACCGTCGCTGATGAGGATGCGCATTTCGGCAGCCCGAGGCATATTCTCAGTGCTTGAGCTTGTAATGACTGGAGGACGTGTACGTTTGTTATGCGGGCCTTGCCAAGCACAGGTATGCTGTAGCGCATGAAGCCAAGAAAAAGTGCAGCATACAGTTGAAGCATGGCTTGTATCGATGCACCCCATGATTTTCACACAAGAAAGCTAAGACGTGGGTGATCATGGTCAGTTTCTTCTTCACGTAAGCGATATGAGGGCTCCAAGACAAATGACGATCTATTATTACTCCCAGGAAACGGTAAGTCTTTTATAGCTGATTGCGTGTCCATTAATTCTGATGCGGTATGGCGTCATTGTCTTGCGCGTAAACGCAACCAGTGAGCATTTCTCAGAAGACAGCTCCAGTCCTCGTCCTTGAAGGTAGAGTGGCGTCAGTGTAGCCCGCTGTCTGAAGCCTGGCTCGTACGTTTAGACGGGTGACCCCTGATGCCCAGATGCAGATGTCGTCCGCGTATATCGACAGATGTACGGAGTGTGGCAGGACGTCAAAGAGGCTGATGAGCGCAAGGTTGAAAAGTATGGGGCTAGGAACCCCACCTTGAGGTACGCCGCGATAAATATGATGTTGCCTTGTTGCGCCATCTTCTGTCTGAACGAAGAAGGTTCTGTCCTTCAAATAGCTGTAGATCCATTGGTAAACGCGGCCTCCCAATCCAATACTGCCCAAGGCGTCCAGGATGGTTTCATGTAGTACATTGTCGTATGCAGCCTTAATATCCAAGAAAAGTGCCGCTGATAATCTCTTTAGGCTTTTCTGCTGTTGTACAGACCTGACAAGATCAACAACATTGTCTATGGAAGACCGTCCACGCCGTAAGCCGGTCAAAGCATCGGGGTATAAATTGTTATGTTCCAAGTACCACTCCAGGCGAGTCAGCACCATTCTCTCCATCACCTTTCCAAAACAGGTGGCAAGCGCGATGGGGCGATAGGAGGCCATGTCCAGAGGCGATTTTCCTGGTTTGAGTAGGGGCACAAGACGGCTGCACTTCCACGAAGGAGGAACCAAACCGTTGCTCCACGAGTCATTGTACACAGCTAGAAGGGCACGCCGAGCTGTTCGTCCTAGGTTAGCAAGGGCCATGTAAGTGGCTCCATCGGGTCCAGGCGATGACGAGCGCTTGCATGCTGCCAGTGCTGCCTGAAGCTCCCCTAGAGAAAACATATTGTCCATCCGAGTGTGTCTGGACACCGGCGCGTTTCGTAGGTTACTCATGTTGATCCCGGACTCCTTGTTTGCAACCCTGGCACAGAAGTCTTCCGCTACATCGATTTCACGCCGGCCTTGGTTGAGAGCAAGGCATTTGAACGGACGATGCTGTTGTGGCAATGTTCGTAGGCCACGGCTTATTCTCCATATTTGCGAAAGAGGTTTGTGGGGATCGAGAGAGCATAGTGACTTCCATCGTAGCGACTGTAGTGCGTTGATTCGACGTTGAATCTTCTTTTGTAGACGTCTCGCTTCCCTCGAGTCGTAGATGGATTTCGTGCACCTAGAACGCCGTTCGGCGCGACGACGGATTGCGCGAAGTCGCTTCAACTCCACCTCATATTTGCAAAAATCTGGCAAAGGTCCACAATTAAACGTTGCCTCTTGGATAGCGGCCTTCATTATACCTTCTAGGCTTTCAAGAGAACCTTCTTGGTTTCTCTCGCAATGCTTTTCTGTGGATGATCTGTACTTTGACCAGTCTATCCGTGAAGCGGGCGCGATTTGCGACTTGCTTAGCCCCTTGATCTTTATATAGGTGGGGATGTGGTCACTTCCATGCGTTTCAATGTCCGCAAACCATTGCACCTTGGTACTTAGGCTACTTGAAAAAAAGTTAGGTCGAGACAGCTACTATATGTCAGACCACATAAAAACGTGGGAGTGCCGTCATTTAAACAATATAGTTGGTTGTCAGATGCAAAGGAGGACACATTTCTTCCCCGACGGTCCATCTTCTGGCTTCCCCACAGGGGGTGATGAGCGTTAAAATCTGCGGTAATAATCCATAGTCCAGGTGTCGCTGATATAATGGCGCTTAATCTTGCTGGGTCGAAGCAGCCTGAAGGCGAAATATATACTGCCACTAGCGTGAAGTTCACGTTCTTACGCTTAACTGTCAGGCATACGTATTGGTTGCTGTCGTCCGGTGTTAGATAGATAGATAGATAGATAGATAGATAGATAGATAGATAGATAGATAGATAGATAGATAGATAGATAGATAGATAGATAGATAGATAGATAGATAGATAGATAGATAGATAGATAGATAGATAGATAGATAGATAGATAGATAGATAGATAGATAGATAGATAGATAGATAGATAGATAGATAGATAGATAGATAGATAGATAGATAGATAGATAGATAGATAGATAGATAGATAGATAGATAGATAGATAGATAGATAGATAGATAGATAGATAGATAGATAGATAGATAGATAGATACGCTCAAAGTCGCCAAAGTTCACTAAGAAATGCTTCGCGTGTAAAACGCCCATTGCCAGCGGGCGTTGAAAGATGTGATTTTCGTAATGGCTTCGTGGGTCAAAGCCGTGACCCTATACAAAAGGCACACACGCTACTGCACCTATTCCCTTGAGTCCATGTACTGAGTTCACAGCAAGTTCAAAAAGATTTCATGTAGTAATTGTTTGAACTACGTACAAAGGACATGATATCACTATCACACTCAACACTTAAAGGCGATGCCTAAAGATCCCTTAAACCCCGCTGCGGTGGTCTAGTGGCTAAGGTACTCAGCTATTGACCCGCAGGTCGCGGGATCAAATCTCGACTGCGGCGGCTGCATTTTTGATGGAGGTGAAAATGTTGTAGGGCCTTGTGCTCAGCTTTGGATGCACGTACGTTAAAGAACCCCAGGTGGTCGAAAATTCCAGAGCCCTCCCCTACGGCGTCTCTCATTATGGTGGTTTCGGGACGTTAAACCCCACGTATCATTATCATGAAGATTCCCTAGTTTTTGTAGCATTGTTACGCAAGATTAATGATTTCGTATGTATAATATTCTCTGTTTCACCTTCTGCATTTTCATTCTTTCCCATATTTCATTCTTTCAATATTTTCATTTTTTATGCTTCATTGCACTTGTAGAAACTGTCACTAGGATTCTTTGCTCAGTGTATACATTATCATTTTAATAAAAATGTTGCCTATGCCACCCTTTTGTAAGGAGTCGTGGTCGCACTCAAGCCCATTAGAGGCTTTTCGACCATGGCCCTCCGCATCGCGAATGTTGAAAATAAATAAAGCATGAAAGTTCAAGAAGCAAGAGTGTGCTCACCTGCATCCCAGCGTCGGCATCAAATATGTCGCCGTATTATTTGACGAAGCAGTTTGCTTTGTCCACGAAGCGTTTCCTCGTCCGCTTGCTCCAGCAGTGTTGCAGCCGTCCATCAGCGTCGTAATGGCTTCCTGGTACAAAACAAAAAAAAGAACAAGTGGATATTGCTATAGCATAGAAACCGCGGCTAATTTTTAGCGTTGAATGGAATCGGGAGAGAAGTCTTGCGTCGTGAAAATGGGTGGGCTTGCTTTTTTCAGGCGATCTGAGCACCTCGTGAAACACACCAGGACAAGAGACCGACGAGGTTTTGCGCTCACTAGCGCTGACGCGACCATTAAAAACGAAAACAAGATAGCGCATGCGGTCCCTGCTCATTTATATGCGTATAACGGAAGAAATGGAAAGAGAACCGAGCGACACAAAAACATGTATAGCAATGAACCACAAGAAAACGCGGAAAGACGTCAAGCATTGCCTTCTGAGTAAAGGTTGTTGGCAAGAATGATTGAAGAATCGCTTCTGCAATCGCCTTTAGCAATAGCTGCAGCTTCAGTGATGATACACGAGCTATCATGACGATGCCTATCTGTGAGTCATCTAATGCTGGCTTTGCTCGTGAAATGAATATGTCTTTTTCTTAGAGTCATTTGAGTGATAATATTTTTTTCTCATTCTGTACACGGTTGTGTGTAGGAGGTGACGATAATTATCTATGAGAAAATTGTTGCGATATAGTGTTTACTCTTTCCTTATGTATTTTTGTACCCCACTCCTGCAATAGCCCTGCATTGGGCTGCAGTATTTAAATAAATAAATAAATGTTTTTCTCTCACTTTGATCGCCCACTCTTTGTGAAAGTGATTATCAAATTCAACTCACACAACGAAGTATACAATGCTCACCACTATCGTCGAATCCATGAGTTCTTTCGTGACCAATGATCGCTCCAATAGCTCCTAGATTCATTGAGCTGATGACAAAAAAAAGTAAAACAAAGGTCACTCAAGGAGGTGAGCCACTCGGTAAGTTCTAACAACGATGCGCATTTAAATCATCGCCAAACGTTCAAGTTTTGATTATATCTGGCTTTCCTTAGCGCAAGGGCCATGTGATGGCAAAAGGGCGCCAGAAAACGTTTAGGTTTAAAATAACAGCATCAATTAGAGCGATGCCACTCCGTACCTCTTTCTTTCCTTCTAGTAAGCCTTCATCAGCCTTCTTCAATAATTTCCGTCACATTTAACCCCATTGTACTGCGCTAGCGTTAATTGTACCGCTACAAAAGGCGCATTTCGCATTCGGCCTCACAGTCATGTTTCGTGGTAATCCTAAGTCACTTACATTGGCCTGTGCATCATGTTATATTTATAACTATATCAAGTTATATTTATATCTCGCATATTTTCATCATATATTCACCATATAGAAGCACCGCCATCCAGCGGACATCTACTTCACACCTTTAACCACCTCGACTTCATGGTATATACTACTTCACTGTATTCATGGCAGTGTCGCTTTACGCTCGCTAAACCTTTCTAAAACCAAGGAGGTTACGCCCAGCGAGTTTAACGTAGCAACACTTTCTTGTCAGATAGGGCTATATGTACATGCCAAAGACTCCTAATGAGGAATGAAAGACAGAAGAATTCGGCTTTTAGTTAACGCGCACGCTGCGAATTTTTTATTGTTCAACACAGGAGAAATCTCCTACGGCACCCCCTTGCAGGTCAAAACGTAAGACATGTTACGCACTACTACAAGGGACAAACGGGTGCCGCTTTGAGGAACTTCGCCCCTAAAAATAAGTGTATGTAGTGCTCCTCTACTGGAGTCGCCAACAGCTGGCTTGAGGGTGGCCACCACCCCGGACCGCATGCTGAATCGCCCTCTCCCTTTTATAAGGCTGCAGCAGCGACGTCACGCATGCTGCGTTAAGAAGCCCCGAACTGTGACCCCGACGCTGACCAGCCTGCACGCATTGTTGAGATTCTCACCGCAAGCCAGTTGAGCGACGAGGACAAGCAACGGGCAGGGCAAGCCAGGCGCGACATCTCCCAAATACAAAGCCTGCTGCCTAGCGAGATCCACGACTTTCTCTGGAAGAAAGCGTGGGAGGTCCTCCCCACAAGGCAGAGATTCAAAAGGTTAGGCATAGTGCCCGACGACCATTGTCTAAACTGCCGAAAGCCTGAGTCTCAACAGCACGCCCTGCTTGAGTGTCCGGCAGCGCGACCTGTCTGGCGCATGGTGGCGCACTGCTTTGGGATCCGCCCACCCCCTGGGAACAACCGCAACAAGGGGGCATTTGCGAGGCTAGTAACCGTCTGCACCCTCTTCATAGTCTGGAAGCGTCGCTCATTCGCGGAAGCACGGCCAAAGCCGGTGAGAGCGGCATACCGCACCGGGTCGAAAATGAGACGACTTGTATGGGAAATGCTCTCTCAGGATCTAGAGGCCGGCGGAGAGATGTTCCTCCGCCGCTGGCATACGAAATTCTTCTTTTTTTGAGGGATGGCAAGTTAGTCGCCCCTATTCTACCATACTAACCTCCCCCCCCCCAGCCTCATACCCTCTTGTTAAGGCATGCGGTTGCATACGCCACGTGTCTTTCCGATTGATTGTTAATGTTGACATGCACGTGGATGTGGATTTGCATGGCGCTTTCCTTCCCTTTTGTAGATAACCTCTGTAATTATTCAAGATACATTTGCGGTAGTTTCTTCCGATTGTAGCACCCCGTATTTTAAACGCGTCACGGGGTGCCCCCCATCTCCTTTTATATACGGCTCGTAGAGACAAGCATTTGTACATGCTCAATGTGCCCACATTATTTGTGTGTATGTCGTGATGTGATTACTTATGTGCTTGTTTTCGTTGGACGTCAAATAAACTTCTCCTTGTTGTATGTTAGATTCTAACAGAACAGATTAGACCTTCTGCCATTCCTCTCAAAGCGGAAATCTTAATTGCTTGATCAAGTGCAAAATTTCCCCATCGGCGTCACCGTCCACACGAGGTATGCAAAACAGTGTCATTCCTTGATGACGTAACTATGTCGCCTAATCACGTGTGTATGTTTAGAGCAATAATTAGGGCTGATTTCAGGTTAGATGACGTCCGGTTAGGACGTGGTAACATTACATATTCGAAAGTAGACATATCCGGCAGGCACTGTGAAACCACACCAGGTGCATTAAGGAAATAACTGGTAAAAGAGTGGAATAGAATGAAAAAACTTTATTTCAGTCCTGCAGGACGCGCTTAGCGCGTAGCGGGCGTCTCCCACGTAGGGACCGACAGGGAGTACCTGGTGGCCGCTTCGTGGGCCTGCTGGACGGCCCATTGCTGGTCGGCGAGAAGTGAGCTCCTGAGGGACCTCTCCCACTTGCTTGAAGTAGAGTCGGGAGGAGTTGTTCCACACTCCCAGAGCATGTGTGCGAGTGTCGCTGTGTGTCCACATGATGGGCATGTGTCGCTGGGGTATGCATCGGGATAATAAACGTGAAGCGTAGCAAGGTTTGGGTACGTGTGTGTCTGTAATAGGCGTAGGGTTAATGCCTGCGGTCGGTTAAGTTTCGGATGTGGGGGTGGAAAATGCGGCGTTCCAGGTAAAAGTGCTTTGTAATTTCAGTGTACGTACTTGGTGCATCCCGATTGGTATCTAACCCAGCAAGATGAGGTTGCCCTGTGGCAGTGCGGTCGGTAAGTGCGCGCGCTGCATCATGGGCGATCTCGTAGAGGTTGGATAAAGCACCCGGCACCTGGCCGAGATGGGCGGGGAACCAGATGACAGTGTGGTGCTTCAGGGCACTCGGGTCCGCATTGCGCAGGATACGTAACGCCTGGTCGGAGATGACTCCGCGTTCGAAGGCTTTGATGGCCGGCCTGGAGTCGCTGTAGATTAATTCCCGTTTGCTGTCGAGCATAGCTATAGCTATAGCTACTTGCTCCGCTACTTCGGGGTTTCGGGTGAGGATTGTGGCTGAGTTAAGCGTCTGCTGCGCGGATGATACCGCGACCGCGGCGAAGGCTTGGTTGTTGCGATAGGCATCAGCGTCCACGAACGAGACGTTGTCCGCTTCCATGTCTATGCGCTTGAGAATGGCGGTCGCCTGCGCAAGGCGCCTGTCTCTGTTGTATTCGGGGTGTACATTTCGTGGTATGGGAGCGATCGTGATAAGGTCGCGGATTTCACGGGGAATTAGAGTCAACTCTGGGGGGTCCCTGGCCCTCGAGGAGAAGAAGCCGAGCTCGCGCAGAATATGGCGGCCCGCCTTGGTGGTAGTGAGTCGGGTCAATTGGACGCGTTCCTGAGCTTCGGCGATCTCTTCTAGCGTGTTATGTACGCCAAGCTCGAGGAGTTTGTACGTTGGAGTGGTGATAGGAAAGCCAAGGGCTCGTTTGACCACCTTGCGAATAAGCGCATTGAGTTGATCGCGTTCAGCACGTAGCCACTTGTGTATAGCGGCAACGTAGGTAAAATGGCACAAAACAAACTAGTGTACGAGATTGATTACGTTTTAAATTAGGTGAGACAGACAACTTTTCTTCTCGCGGGGAACAACGTGCAGGTTCTTCAGATGGCCGTTGTGTTTGATTTCATGTGCAACGTGCGTAACCAGTGGACGAATTTAATAGCACTCTAATCGATGCAGATTATTAATTCACAATTAAAGTCCCCAACTTACCGCTTGCTTGTTGTATTTCTCTTTGCATTTCTCCCAGAATTATTTACCAACTGTCTCACATTCCAATAAATCAACATAGACCAACACTGGAAGGCATTTCTCATGTAGGTAGATTTATGTGGTCATTATCTAGCCTAGCATCAGTGCTTGGTCTCGGTCTGGTATGCATGTTGTGACCCCTTCACCTTGAAAAAACATAACCCTAATGTGGAGGAGCAAAGATGCGCGACAAAAAGGAATTAATCTTCGCGAACAATCTAGTAGACAAAGAGTACGTTGAATGATACAGTGCGTAGCCAAACGCTCGACTGGTTTTCTGCCCTGATTGCCATGACAACTTCAGTGAAGACGATTATTTTTAATGTTGGTTCCACTCACGTACTTACTCCTCGAAATTTTCTCTCCAGCTCTCGTAGTGTTGTCCTCTCGTAGATTCGAAGAGTGTCCCTCCTGTCCTCATTAGACGCCGTCCTCTGTCGCGCAGTGGAAATTGACATGGTTTATATCATTGAATGCCTCGAAAAATGCTGAGATTGCCTTCATTACAGCACACTGTCGACTTTAGCACACGTTCCTTACGGGGTAGCTGTAGACTCAAGACAATGAGTGAGCATGCAGATGCACTACAATGGTAGAAATTAGGCCTCATTGGTAACGCACGAAAAGAAATGTTATAGAATAGGCTACGCGGGAACGAAAAACAAATACCCAACGCATGTGTTAACCACATACGAAATATAATTTGCAGCCACCGGATATGAAGAAGACATCTCCGGCAAGAGTTTGCTACAGCGTTGCAATGGTTACCGCGCTCAACTGGTTACCGCATTTCACGCTCAAGTGGTCACCGGGTTCAACATGCAAGCCAAAAGTCACAAGTGGGATCTTGGCCGGGCCAATCGTATTTCGGTCAAGGCTCAATGGTAGAGCCCCGCACACTCTGTGACGTGAAATCATTTTAAAGATCACCAGATGGTCGTATTTTTCGTAACATAATGCGGCCACTACGGCGACTCTCATAATAATACCATGATTTTGGCACCTATAATCCCGAATAACTCCTTGTTCGGGAAGAAGTTTGTTGGTCTAAAAATTAGAGGGGAGCGCATGGCATGCCACGATGAAGGCCTCGGGATTCCAATGTCGATATACAGAATGACAGTTTGTTGCAGAAATGATGAACTTCACTGGAGTAGAAATTAGGCTTTGTTGCGTGAGCACGGCAACAACCTTTAGCGCATAAGCCATACAAAAATCAGTAGTAGGGACACTAGGCATGGGCAAACCAATTTTCGCATAAAGAGAAGAGGGAGGGGGGGGGGGGGGTAGGTGAATAGCGCAACGCAAGCCAACTGCTAGAAAAAGAGAGGTCGATGCTAAACGTGCGAGGTCGGCGCTGTGTTTATCACTCCTTGACCATCCGTGGTCTGCCTGTGTGTGTTAGGCTCTTGTTAGCAAGAAATGGCTGTTGGTAGTGGTTTCCCGCAGTAGCCGAGACAGTGCACACTAACCGACCAATCATCTTGGTCTGATCAGCCTTTGCAGTTACTGCAAGAACACGCCGCGTCGGTCTCGCCTATTCACTCTCCACTGCAATGACAGTGACGGACAGGCTCACTCTTTCCACCTACGTGACAAAGTCGATTTCTAACCACGCTGCCCCTCCCCCTCCCCTCCTCTGAAGCGCACACACATTTATTCCCCTTTCCTCCCACGCAAACTAAACTCAGTTCTCTTACTGCTATCGCACGCGATGGCGGCAAGCAACTCTATCTCGCATCCAGACTGTATTGCGTGTGCCGAGTGCCCTGGGTTCTCATGCCTCCTGCACTTTATGTGAAACACCACGGCAACGGCGACGTCGACGGCGAACTTCCGCTTGGTGCGGCAATTTAGTTCCAATAAAGTAAATTACCACGATTTGAGATCGCGTGCTAGCGAAAATCATGCACAATACTGACGGACCCAAGCAGGCTAAGTTAACAAATTATGGCCAAGTAGGGCGCATACTTTCGTTTCCACTGTTTTCAGCTTGGGTCATATCGGTGCGATAACGACTCGAACGCGTAGATCAGAGCCAACATTGTCATTGGAGATCACATTCGTCCCGACAAAACGTGGATATCGCAAACTACTGAAGCGTGACGCGGTTATCTCGTTGTACTAAAATATCTAATGTTGCATTTGAATCGATGTGTACTGTTCGCGCGAGAATACTTAGGGCACAGAGACCTGACGCAAAGCTTCATAAACTTCATAGGTAATAAGCTGCTGCAATAAAATTGACATTGAGAACACTTAGCTATCCGCTGATGTTTGCAGGCTAACAGTAGCATAATACTGCCTTTCTTATTTTTGCTATCTCACTTTCGAAAAAAAAATATTTCGTCAGGGAGGACACTCACAATACCGGACTTCAACTTCGGATTGATGACACTCAGAGCAGTTCGGATCAAAGCCTTGTAGGCTTGCACGCTTTTCTTGTATTCCTTTTCCTTCGGTTTCATGAACTCATTTCGTCCGATGTTAGAAAAGCTGATTTGGTCCAGCTGCAAAAAAAAAAGATCCCATTGCACTCAGAAAAAAATCAGGTGTGATTGGGCAGGCTTTGTGTCAGGCAGCAATAAGCAGGTGCGTGAAATCGATCGTTATACACATCCTCCTTCCCCTCGCTCACTTAATTTAGGCGCGAGGGGGGGCTTGTTGATACATACTTATGGTACGCTATAGTGCAAAATTACACAACACTTGTCGACGTTATGTTCCTCACGTTTCTTGTGTAGATAGATTCAAGAGCTTGTTTTTCATTGTTAGAAACAATAATGATGAAAACTAGGACGCGTTATTTGAAGGTCGCCGGTTGGGATCCTGCCGGTGGCAAGCCATCACTTTGTCCACTGTTCTACCTTCACATTTACATTACAACCACTTCTAATAATACCTTCTATACTTCTCTTGGCATCATTGCCAGTTAGTTCTCATTATGTTCCATTCGTTAGGTGATTTAGAAATGCAGTGTGCCATAAGCCCTTCACTTAAATGTGCAGATGCTGTCGATTGGCGGCAACTACCGACCAATTTATTTCCTTGCCTTCTTGCCTCTACATGCTAAATCTCTTTCACCTGGCCCTATACACTCCTCCTGCTGCCCCTTCTGCAGATCCGTATCAACGGTGTACCACTTCACGCGTCAATGCTCTACTCCACGGGTCGTTCTTTTGATCCGCAACTCCCGCCCTTCCTCTTGAGAGTCTGCACTGCTCAGCTTAAGCAGACAGGAACTGTGACAGCTGGTCCAGCAAACTCACAGGGTCGCGCAAGACAATGGAGCCCTGGAATGAGGTCCCCACCCGGGAAGATTTCTCTGTACATTAACTAACAAAAGTTCATTCTCTGTCTCCATACATTTAGTTGCACGGTTTTCTTCGGAAGTTTGTCAATCTCGCGACAGGTCGTACATCCACCCGGTCTCCTCACCACCACGTAACTGGTATGAATGATCAGAATTGAGATGTTTTAATAATGAAACTCAGATGTAAAAACTGTAAGTGAGGCCCATGCTCGTCAATACCACACCTTAAGCGTAGAGTGACATCCTTCGGTCGACCGGCAAGTGTGTGGTCCGAATATGAAGAAGTATGCTTACACGCCTAAATGCGTGTTGAAGCCGTCACCCATCTGCCCACTCTTTTTTTTTCATTTCGCATCGACACTGGGAGAGGGTTCTTTGTACTAGTGCGAATCGAGCGGCGCCCAGCAACGGCGCCAAAGACTATATGCAACCTGCTTGTAGCCTCCCTTGACGGCATTTGAAAGGAGCCACCCACGTTCTACACACACACTCCGGGAAGCAGGTGTGCGACTTGACTAAAAGCTCTTTAAGCAATAAACCATTACCTCGCCCGGGCTATGTTTCATCGCCGGGCTCGATTCGACTCGGGCTTTCTGTAGCTGCGCGACGTTTCGTATCTTTATTCGATGGCGCGTAAAAAATAACTCATGACAGCTGGTGGAACGAAAGCCCTGGAGGTAGTGAAGGGCGTTCGAGTCCGACACTGTGGAGAAACAACGTGGGTAATCTCTCTTTTTTTTAGAAATCGGTATGACACGAAAGTGAAACGTGTCTTCACAGAAGCAGTTGAGCGTTTACTGGGCATTGTTTCGCAACAAGGGTGAAGAAACGAATGCTACAACAACAAATTGTAATGTCACACGATGAACGGCGAGCAGCCTGAATCTTGCGTAGCGCACCTCAAGCACAAAGGGCGCACTCAATGAGCATATACAGGACAAACCTGGACCAACAACTGTCACAGTTCGACAATTAAAGCATGCTCCTCAAACAGAACAAAATACACAAGAAAAGAACGCAGAAACATGCAAGGAGCGCGAACAACTGTCACAATTTTTACTTCTTCGTGTGTGAGCAGCATGCTCGTTTCGCAAATGCGGCCGCAGCAGTGAGCGAAGTGACTGACCTCTGTGCTCTCTTTCACCGCTGCAACTTCACAGCTAACTTTCTGTGTAAGCACAAAAAATACAGAGCGCCTGCATCCCCAGATGAGCGCGTGCGCGACCTCCAGAGCACGCACTCTTCGCGCCATCTCGCTGCTGATGACAGGAAAGCACGGATCTTACTGAGCTCTGAAGATTGCTACCATTACATGGTATCTATAGAAAGCACACCGTTAGCATCACAACTAACGTACGCTCTGTGGCGTAGTGATTCATTGCGCGCAGCGGAGCGAGAGGTCAATTATTGTTCAACGAAATGTTTTCTGCTCTTTGTTTTCTTTTTTACCATCTATTAGTACATATTTTACAACGTATAGCCATGACGTAAATACGTCAGCAGAGACATGGTGCACCCCAGCATAAACCACTATTGTGTTAAAAGGCAACTAAGTCGTGTGCTGCGGTACTCGGTCGAAGGTGTAAGACGTCATTGGTTACAGGTACGTAACTTGGCCCATCTGCTTTGTGGGTAAAGTGGAGTGGAAAGTCGCATGAATACTGGCAGTCATGAGTTCTCGTTGTGAGAGATAGCGCTAGCCTGTACAGGCCTTCTTCAACTACACATGCCACATTGCGTTCAATGAACATCTCAGGCTGTCGGTGACAACGTGCTCATGGGTTTGAATCCCCGTCACGGACGCCAGGTACCAGTGATAATGGGTGAGAAATTGATGGAGTATCTTTTTCGTTTATACTATACTCACAGCAGACTTTTCGTTCTTTAGAGCTCTCTGCTATATTGTATCTCCCTCATTCGAGAAATGTGATGTACTATCGTCAAATGTAGTCAACCTTCCTAACGCATTTTCGATGCTCTGGATAAATAACCTAAAGCATAAAACATGATACAACATTCTTTTGCACAAGTGTCAGTGAATAATCACAACTATCATGGTATTAAATATCTCCTTTTGTCAATATGTAAATAAGTCATTTTACCTTTTGCACAAGAAGAACCAGACTTTGGGCTTGAAATGCCTCTCCGATTCAGTTTTCGTTGGTATTGCTTTCGACCAATGCAAAGTCATAATTTTAAAGTTGATCTGGGATCACCCCTCGATCGCTGACCCATCCTGGAGATAAATAGATAGATAGGTAGATTGATTGATTGATCGATTGAATAATTGATTGATTGATTGATTGATTGATTGATTATTTGATTGATTGATTGATTGATTGATTGATTGATTGAAACTATTCAAGTTTGTTTGGTCCAATAAGGGAGTCTACAAGTTAAACAATAGGGGTTTTTCGAAAAGTGGGGGGGGGGGGGGCTCAAAGCGCAATTAGTGTGCTGCCTTTGGGTAACGCTGGAGGATTAGCGCACCTTAAACTCAATCTTCGCGTCTTGCACCAGGTGCAATGGTGGCCGGAAGGACGAACTACAATAAATTATAAATAAATGTTGGTAAAAGAATTATTTGTGGTATAATTACCGGTTTCTTTTTGCAAGATCTAGAGGTAATGAGTGCACCGATAAGCACCATCGACTATTCGCGGAACTTCACAATGTTCGCCTTCATCAGCAAAGCCAGTCAACTTTAGTAAACCTAGCTCCCACCGACAGCTGATCTCGAAAACATGAGCTATTTGTCAGCCAATTTGTTTTATGCCTGCGAAGAGAGAAAGTCATTGCCTACAGCAGAACCTATTTGTTATAAGGTAATCAGTTTGCTGATTGAAGTAACGAGATTGAAGTAACTAGAAGAATGAGAATGGCGTGCAGCACTCTCAAATTGTGACAGGTAGATTGTCACTATCCCTCAAGAGTAAGGTATATAACAATTGTATATTGCCGGTACTTAGCTGCGGAGCAGACACCTGGAGGTTTACAAAGAGGTTCGAGCCTGAATTAAGGACCACGCAACGAGCAATGGAAAGAAAAATGGTAGGTGTAACTTTAAGAGACAAGAAAGAGCAGAGTGGATCAGGGAACAACTGGCGTAATGCGATATCATAGTTGAAATCAAGAAGAGGAAATGGACATGGGTTGGGCATGTAGCGCGTAGACTAGGATATCCACTGATCATTAGGGGTAACTAACTGGATTCCCAAAGAAGGCAATCGGGTTCGGGGGAGACAGAAAGTTAAATAGGCAGATGAGATTAAGAAGATTGCGCGTAGCAGCGAGCACGGCACCGAGTTTACTGGCGGAACATAAAAGCGGCCTTTGTCCTGCAGTGGACGTAGTCAGGCTGATATGATGACGATTATAAATCAGTTTGCTTAAAAATTGTGTAATTTTAGTCTTGACCGAAGGCGATTGGTTGCATGGGCACCGGCGTGTTTGTTTTGATGCAAATATTGAGAGAAGGCTTTAGAAACTACATTGAATTTAATAACTAACGTATCCGACGCTAACTCAAACACTGCTCTGATCTCTCGCGGGCGCAGTGTCTTTGACATTATGTCTTTGTACACCCAAAATATTTGGCAACCTCATTCGAGAATACACCAATCTTTTGGAAGCAGGGCAATTAGAGCATTCCTGCCGTTCAAGATAGGACGAGCAGCGGCTACAATCTTGGACTTGTTTAAGTGTTCTCACCTTTTGATGTCTCATCAGTCTCGCCACTGTATTCATGCTGCGTAGGCCAGCGAATCAAATTAAACCACCCCTCTGTTAAAGGACTCGCTGTTGTATTCCATGCCAGACATCTTGGTTAACTAACCTGTAACTTACCTTACTCAATGATTAAGTTCCCGTCTTGTTGATGCCTCATCCTACACTTCATCGCATTATTCAAGGGCTGATTTTGTCATAAGGCTTAAGCAGGTTGTAACAATCAGGGCCCGAATTCACAAAGCTTTCTCTTTGGCTACGCATTTTCTTAGCCAAAAATTCTCTTATCTGGAGGGATTACTATAGCGCGGGTATGAATTTAACTTATTCGGCACTTAAGAGGGCAAGGAGGACCGACGATAGCCGATGAAACGACAAGGAAAGAAAGAAGTGTGTGCCGATAATATCAAGGTAGCACGCAAAGCGTCTAGCATTGAGAGTATACGATGATAGCCAATGATTTGCTGCATCTAACTTTCAGTTCCGCGAGCGTCTACTACAGCGCTTACGGGATGCCGCGTACGTTGTAATAGACGTTTTGGTGGGCGGTGTAAAGCCAAGCACTCGCCTTTAATCACCGACTGTAGCTAAAAAAATAATTGCTTGATGGCCTTAAGCCACCGAGCAATCCATGCACTATCTCGCCAAGTACAAGTATACAACACTCCAGGTGCACCATATAAATGAAACCACACATAAATCGATGCATGCAATGTTTGAAAATGTGCCTTGAATGTCTTCCCTTATTTAAAGCGACCACTTACCTTACATTTCATTAAAGCTGCGCTGCTACTTATCTAATTCCGTGCAATCTAGCACGGTATAGTGGTGAACGTAAGGGTGTTTTGTACCTATAGTCAAAGGTAGCCTTTGTTACAATATTCTTATTACAAGACACATGAGCGACTTTGGTGCCTGCAGACGAATTGTGCTAAAATAGATACCAGCAGTAATCAAATGAAATTGTGAGCGCAGTTTCGCTGGTTCCAAGCACCGCAGCATTTTTATAAAGCCGGAATGCGAGAACGAGCATACGCTTACGCTTAGGTATATGTCTACGTAAAATAAGGGAGACTCGTCGGGAGGTGTCTCAGTGCTAATGCTTTTCACAAAACACGGTGCAAATATTTCGTCCAGCGTTGTTTGAGTGCGCAAACAAAGCAAGAGACGTGTATACGAGTCTTGAGGTCACGAGACGTTATCACACGTGCGAAAAGGATGAAGAGAGAGAGAGAGAGAGACTCTCGTTTCGGCTTCGCGAAAGCTTGAAATTGATAGATAATAAAGACAATTTTCTGGCCCAGCAGACGTCAGGGAAAGTCTCCGCAAAGCATCGTCAGATGCTCGGAGAGCATAAAAAAGAGGAGTACGCGTTATATGGGAGTGACAGCCACTCAGAAAGCGAGATGAAGTTTGACTGTCCTTAGATGTGACAATCATTGCTAATTAGGAGAGTTGAGTTAATGAGCCAAAACTTTCCTAAATAACGATAATGGAAGCAAACTGAGCATTCATCTAGTGAAAGTGACACTAGTGACAGTGAACTCATAATAGTTGATTAGCGTTGTCACAGGCTGTTATATATTTTTATTTTCTTATTTATATTTGGCAAACTATGAGAAGGTAGCCTACGTTAGAGCCGGCTATCCCAACGTCATGACAGTAATGTACAAGAATAAATAGCGCACGGTTATACAGTCACACGTGGCGGTTTCTATCTTCTAGTAACCTTGGGCAAACGCATTCTAACTATTTTTTCTATTTTTGACAAAGTTTCACCGAACGTTTTTGCATTTGGCTTCATTTGAAGGAATGACGATAAATCAGCAACAAGGCGAATGCAAGCACTGCTGCAGTGGACGAGCGGTTACAGCGCTCAACTACAATCTAGGAGGTACTTGGTTCGATTCGCAGAATCACTGAGAACTTTTTTTTTTCAAGAGGTTGCCCGGCCTGACATTATGCGTGGTGGCGGGTACTAATTTTTTGAGAAGTAGGCTTTCGCACTTGCTTCTTTCACTCCCCTTTTGACCCAAAAGCGCTGTATTGTGCTCCTTCAAAAATTAAACAATTCAGGGTTCATAATTTTTTCCTCCATTCTCTCTTATCGCAAAAGTGTCGAGTGCTGAAATAACAAATTATACCTGGTATATTACTTTTCACGTGTTTGGATATTCGACCAGCAATCAGTCTTCATGGTGTTTTGAAGAAAATTTACACATGCAGTGAGCTAACTGCTTGCAGCCAAATTGACTGCCTTTGTAGGGACACGCTTTCGTGCTAATTTGGTGGGCATCATCACATGCAGCAAGACCAAAGAGCACGGACAGTTAGCGCTGACGCGAACAGAGTGGTTAGTTTGTGTCTTCTCTCCCGCTATTTGTCATGCTGCACGCTTCAGTGTAATGTCGCTGTCAATGCTTAAAATGAACTATAGCAGTTAATCGATTTCTGCTGAGAGGGTCCCCTATTGTCCAGAATGGAACAGAACAATGACAATTTGATTTGTGTAATAAAGAGATACCCTGCTTTTGGTTACTAGAATAAATTTCTAAACTGAAGTTTATTTTTATTAACAACAGTTCCAGTGCAGATGAAAGGTGCATGGAGAAAATTCGTGTATTCAGCTTGACTAGGTTTGTGACCTTAATTGTAATTGCGAACCGGTATCACAGTATGCATAAATATCACACACATATACAACCACGGGTGATAGCTTGCTTATTCTGATTAAAATTGAAAGGTTGAAATCGACATATTCAACCAACGCAATGTGTACGCGATATGCCATGTAGAGTAGCTATGCTCTAAACTAATCTTCGCAGGTCCGTTACATTTTACCCTATTTCTTGCCCATGACTGTAGGTTGGTAAATAAAACAACTTCTTCAAACACACATATTCTGTGTAAGGTTACATTTATTTTTATGCAGTACAAAATAAATTGAAATATGTAATGGCTCAAAAGAGAAATAACTAGAAACAAATTCAGCCATATCATTACCAAACTTACTCACCAATGATAAACGGATTCTCATTTAAAAGATACATACATACATACATACATACATACATATACGCACACACACATATACATATGTACACCCATACATACATACATACAATACACACACTCAGGTGTAAATACTAAAATGAATGGCTATAAAACAACAATTCTAATAAACTCATTTTGAATATACTACAGAAAGTAACTTACGAGAGAAATCCACCGGCACTGTTATGTCTGAACACGGTGTTTCTCGAACCATCTCGCAAAAGCTTGATGCATAGTTTTCCGCTGATGCCCAGTGACAAGCACTCTATAAAGAACACAAGAATAAAGCCCTTGACAATGTCATGCTAAAGAAAAGGGCTGTGCATCAATATTTTGTACATGTCTGCAATATCACTCTATTTACATAGCTTGGCTCATTCACAAGCCACTAACAAAGCATGTTAGGAGACTTGGGCTGAAAGTTGGCACAACGCGAGTAAATTCTAGACAATACATGAATAATACAAATATAAGCTACTAAGCTTCTTGGTGCAAACAGTGTTTATACTGACAGCTATAGGTGCCATTTCGTTTCCCCAAAACACTTCTCAAAAGTAGAATCAGCTTTATTTAGCTAAAAGTTTCTATTCTGGCGCGTCGTGGAGGCTCAACGGTGGAAGTGACTCTTTCGGCCAAGAAAACAAAGACCAATTATTTTTCAAGTTCATGAATTCACCCCATTCTAACATTGAGGCAGCTGGTAGGAGTGCTTTTGGAGAGAGGAAACCACCACATTCCCACCAGTTGTGGTCTTGGGTAGCTACTTCACTTGGACAAAAATGATGAAAAACACTCCTCAAGAAGACTTCAAAGTTTGCACACCAACACAGTTCCCATACAGCTGCCTATTAGTCTGCTTGAAAAATATTGAGTTTACTGGTGAGCAAAGACTGTACACTATGTGAGGTGATGCTCCAGTGCACTGCATGTATGTCTTGCTGCTGGCCTCAACTGCGATGTTGCTCAGTACATATGTGTAAAATAACAACTAATACTGTGCCACTGCCAAGTAATTATGGGTCATTTGCATGAAACAGGGACCACAATAAAAGAACATAACATTTGCCTTCACAACGTTTAAAAACTGTAAATAAATTTCCACAGAGTTTTCACAGTTCATCTGAGGATAGTAATATTGGCTGTAAACACAATCTTACTTCCACTAACAAACTATTCTAAGATGCCAGATTCAATCTTAGAGTATACCAGCACTTTTGTAGGGCTAAACAATTGTACAGGCACCTAGAAAAACACAAGTGAATGCATGCTATAGCTACATATAAAAATAAATACTTTTATTTCTAGTCTGAGTAGAGCTGCATAGATGATAAGTCACTTGCATTACATTATGAACAAACCTTTCTGAGCTAAGTATACATTTAAAAAGTTACACTTACACAGTAGATAAGTAGACTGTTGAAGGACGGACAGGCAGTGGGATAATACCCAAGCACTAAAATCTACTGTTGAGATATACTAGGAGTAGTGATGATCCTTTTCCTTCCAAATAAAATAATCCACATAAATTCACTTCCCAGAGCTTATACACTCATGGAATCATTGGTGCTATACAAATGAGTGTACACTGAAGGATTACATCGACTAAGTACATGATTACTGCATCCATGGCTTTACTTCTTGTACTACAAAGAATGCAAACACAGTTACCATTGGCGACCATGGATGCTGTGATTTCTGGCATGCAAATGTAGAGGCACGCAGGCACTTAACACACATGTTAAAAACTTCAGCTCAAAAATATTTGCCCTCTAACACTACAGCAGCCTTTAAATTAGTGTCATATTTTGGTATCTTCCATGCAAAATTTAAATAATTTCGAATGCAATCAAAGGAACTGCTGAATAATGCACTGCTAAGAAGTTAAGCAGCAGCTGCTCCTGACATCACAATGTGCTCTTTCTGTTGTTGTAAACTTTGAGCAGGAGAACAGTCACTGGCAGTCCCTTTATACTTGTTGGTCTTCTGTGCTTTGTTCTTGATACACTGTACATGACCGTGGAGCACCGAACCCCTTGTTACAGCTGGAACTTAGAAAAATACAGATCATTGTTACAACCATGCTACATGCAAGAGTGTATAGTTGTCAATTATGTGCTCATATTTACAGATATTGTATTTTCAGAAGCCAATGACAAGCCTCAACACACACACACACAAACAGTGAAGGCTGAAAATATATTTAATATGATACAAGAGCAAAACCACAATGTTATAGATGAAGGCATGAAACTTCTGACAGGCATAAAAAGCCAATAGAGTTTCTTTTATTTCGACTTTACACTAGGTGCGAGAAGTAGACCACAAATAAGTTCACTAAGAAACACAAGTTAGACTGCATTACAACACAACAGCCAATGTTGATAACTTTAAGGCTGTCTAACATAGCCTGCTCACCATACCGCATATAGCAGCAAATGGGTAGTCAGAAGACACAAAGAACTTACGGATTATGAGTGTGCTGGTTGCTGACATCTATTATTCTAAAAGAAGAAAACCTTCCAAAAATGAACTTCATCAGGGGAAATATTCATACGCAACAAATACAACAGGCTCCTACAGGTGCCACCAACACTCACCATTATTGTTGATACCAGTGTCTTGCCGGATGAATATGCTGCGTCCTGCACAGAACACCAAAGGAGCGCTCCATGACTTGGATTGCATGTGTGCTAGCTGCATCGCTCTGCTGCTGAAATAGGCTAGCCACAGTCAGAGAAATGAGAAGCCATGGCTTTTAAACACACTGAACGTCACCTTTAGAGATCAACAATGCATACTTAGGTCAGGTACAATTTGTAAAAAAATATATATCACTATGCAATCGTGGTGAACATGTTCAGCTGAAACACAAGCAACAGCACTGAGAGAGAAAAAGCTACATTAGGTAAAAGATGCAGTTACTGGCCTTATGTCATCTGAGGCTTCTTCTATAGGTCTTTCTCCTTGCAAGTTGTGAACAGCCAGGCAATTTTCACCCACTTGCCATTTCCTTCCAGAGCACTTGATCCACAGAGGGAGTCACAAGCTGGAGAGCTCAATAAGGAATCAAAGTATTTGTGCTCGTTTCAAAGCACAAGCTTTTGAGTCTCAGATTATTGGAGTTTCATTCATAAGCTGCAGGCTTTCAGCTTTCAACATTCTTAATTATCTTGTAATTTAGTCCTATAAATGTTGAATAAGAATTATGTGTAAGAATATTACAGGTATCCACTGAAAGCAACCATGCTTGGGTTTTCAATTTGTGCACAGTAAGTGGTGTTCACGTAATCGTTTGTATTAAAGAAAAACTATCCTTGCAGCCAGCCGTTAGGCAGTTTTGTGCCCTCGAAGATCCCAAGCAGATTGCAGTCCTTCCAGATGAGGCTGCCATGCATGCTTCCACGCCACATCCGCTGAATGATAACAGTCCGAGCAGTGACATAGGCTTGCACAGTTAGAGAGAACGTGTCCTTCCTATTTTTGTACAGGTGCTCCAAGTAATGATGAGGATTGGTGTGCCAGAATGTGCAACCGATGCATCACAGGACCTTAACAAACCAATCTCTGCGATCTGTGAAGAGCCAAAAACGAGATATTTAAAAACAATCATTAAAAGCACTCACTTCTAATACTTATTTGAGGAAGCTATCACTTCGTTAAAGTGACCAAAGTCTGCTATAATCACTTTGAAATAAACTGAAGCCTCATGTAAAATTTACGTACCGCAATATATACGTCCTACTGAAGTATAGTACTACCACAGTGGTAATCATCTATAGAACTAATTTTCCAAAATAACATAAATTTTTAAGTGCAACCTGGCTCCTGAAAAATAAATTCACATTAACTTTCCAACTATAAACGTGGTCAATCGACAGGCCCAACCTCATAATCAAACAAGAGCTCACTTGAATCAAATCACAAAAAACTTTTTATGTATTTGCTCCATGATATATGTATGTATATAACAGTAGTAGTAAATATTTCATGCTTCAATTTACCATAGAGAAACATTACATCTGATGGGCTTAAAAACTTGCACACGTTATAGAACTGCGTGAATTATAGTACCAGCGAAATTTAGTTCTGCAAGGTGAACTCACCGATGGCAGCATTTAGTGGCCGTCGGTGTCATAAGGAACCAAGTACGGCGAACAGGCAAAGGGCATCTGCAGACTGGAAGCTGCCAATGACAGCAATGAAGGGCTGGCCAGGCGTGCACGTCCATTGATAAAGTGTAAGAACTGGCCATGACCGGCTGTTGTCAAGGCTCTAGTGCCGTGCAAAACGATGGCCAGACGAACTCGGAAACCTGTAGTTAGGCGATATTGGCCTACAACTTCATCCAAAGCAAGGCACCGGTGAAATCTTTGCTTTTTTGGGGGGCTGGAGGGAAGCTTGACGTTCACGGGCTCTCGCGGCCACATAGAACTCTCAATTTGTTACCGAAGAACAGTCTAGGCGCGCTTCCAAAGTAACACGATCCACAACAGAATGTAGCATCTCGCAATTTTGGTTGATCACATCACAGCGCTAGGACTATGGTTATCACAAATAGGAGAAGTGACGACCTAACAAACAAAAGCGCCAAGCTGCCCCACCATGACTTCGCAGGGCAAAATAGTTATCAACGCTGTCTTTCAAGTTTCGGTCACACGAGCACAGCTTGTTCACAAGTCTTGGAACGTCAACACAGCACCACTGTTCACAACGAACATCGTTTCACTCCCGAACAGTACATTGCTCTCAAGTAAATAGAAGCGTGCGGGCTAACTAGTGGCGAAGCAAGAACCGAGCGCGTAGTTCATACGTTTCCGTACGTACTTGGGGTCACTCAAGTAACGTGTCAAAACGCTGTCAATCCGAAATGTCGCACAGCACCAAACTGAGAGACTAGAAAGTCAAGCGAACGAACTGTTACCGGCACACAAACACGCATTGCAGGCTTCTCGAGTGCCAGTTGTCGTCGATACATCGACGCCGATCCCCGCTTGATAACCACACCGACGCAAAGGCTTCGCTGCGCTTCACCGTACACCATTGCACTGCCACAGCTTTCCGCACTGCTTGCACGCACCGAAAGAGCTGCTGTAATCACAAGACATCCGGTCAAACGCTGAAGTAACTCGTGCGAGAAGCGTTTGCTGAAAGTCGCACCGACCGATATGCTGTTTACGACGCCATGTTGTTTTCGACAACTGCGCAGCACATAAGATGATAAGAGAGCTCTTAGAAAGTACTTGCACTATTTTCACGGCGTGAAAAAAATTTCTCTTATGTGCGAGGGGGGTGATATGACGAACAGGATAGCCGTGCCAGATGAAAGAAGTGTTTTGGCAACGTCACGGAGTGACCTGATGTAGAGGGTAATGCTTCACAACCAATCCCAAGCTTTGCCTGTCGGCCAAGCCGTCGTCTGCTCGCGTTTGTCGTCTGCTTCGATCAGAGCATGCGACAGGGGATTCGCCTTCGCAACGCTATTATTCTCAGGTCAAGTGGTCGCTATCTCGCACAAAATACATGTCAGTGGCTCGCTCTACTTTTGAATGATGTTCGTGCGCCAAGTTAAATGGCTGGTAATTGACGCAGGGATGAATTCAGCCAAGGTTTGCTCTAGAATCGTGAGAGTTGGCATATTTTTGGTGTCATACAAAGTTACTAGGGTCATTTCATTCCGATTGCTTGCCATGGTATCACGGTCCATATCGGTGTCTGAACAGTGAAGGTGAAGATGCATGATTTGTTTTTAGTTCCATGCGTAATTATGCGCACCCCTAATACGCTTCGGTTTACAAAGTACGCTTTGTTCCAGATCGTCTCAAAGTGTATCGACAGCTGTATTTCAGAGATCGCAACCATTGGACAGTTAGAGCCAATGAAAGTACACTAGAGCACAAACTTTAGGAACCACTCACTGAAAACTTCCTCTCATTTTTATTTCCAATAGCGTGCAAAGAATGTGCTCCCATTAACCTCTTTGGTGGTAATTTCCACCAATGAGGCAAGGATCTCGAGTCGCACTTTTAATTGGATGAGATGGGGCGCAACACAACAACATAACAAATAAGGTTGATCCTATTTCATGTCGCGTTCGAATGCACCGACCATTCACGTATCACATTGGTTTTCATCCAACCACAAATCTTTACATGCGTAGTTTTATGCCATTGACGCCCAATAGAATTCTTCAATTACTGCGACTTCGATCTTATTGGACGATGGTGGTTGTCAACATCATCCACTGCGTACAAGGGAAACAACACGCGAAGCTCAAAGCACCGAAAGAAATGAAAACGCACCAGCAGTCATCAGGCAGCCCTTGATGGGCGTGAATTAACTCAAAACTAGCCAGGGCACCAAAGTATACCGCTGTGGCAGCAGGATCTAAGTAGCCACATTGTTCCTAAGAGTGGTCCGGACCACTCTTGGGATTTTCTCTCAGCCATGCTGTTTTTACGCACAATTTCGCTTCGTGAATCCACTTACGAGCACTTTTCGGTGACGTAAGCAAATATAGCAACTGCATCACCATCGCTGACATGTTCCCGGGCAGTCACAGCGCACTTTATTTGCAGCGGCCGATGTGAGAACTATGGCCTCTTACGACGTTTTTTCGTTTCGTGAATAGACTTACGCAAGAAAATTTCTCTTGCACAAAAATGTTTTCGTAAGTGAGTTTTGTGAATCCGGGCCCAGAAGTCGCCAAAAGAAGAAGCCAATAGAAATATATAAGAGAAAAGACATGTCATGAGGGATGCGCACATATGTGGCATGCGCTGTCCACCATGCGTTATCTTGGCTTGTGTTTTCGTCGTATTCATTGCCTAACCACGCAGTTTAACTGAAGTAACTCGCCTAAACTTCAATCTTCGACCACGCTTGACTAAATAAAACAATAACGCACAGAAGGCGCTAGCAGTCCTTTGACGCCTAAGAATGGACAGTGGTGCGGCTTGATTGCTTGGCTTGCTGATTCCAAGAGATGTGGCTCAAGAAACACGGTGCCTTGTACATTATACGCGTGGTATTAAAAGGTTTTAACGCGAGAGCAGCAGTGAGCTCGTTTCGTAAAAATTTCCGGCGTTGGCAGTTGTGAACAAAAAATTGAGAAGATGCAAATAAAAATGAAAACTAAAACGTTCTGGGCCTAAGTGAGAATCGAACCCCGTTGTTATGCGTGGCAAGCGGTAGTTCTAACACACAGTGGCGCCTCTGCTTGTGAATACTGTGAAAATAACTTTCTCTGCCTGGAAAGCCTGTGAAAGTAACTTTCATGCTCTACAAACACATGCGTCCTGTATACATGCTTCACAATACAACAAGAAATATGACCGAAAAATGCGTATACTACAAGCGTGCATTGCCATTGGGCGTAATAACATGGGGTTATAAATGTGGCTTCATAGTTTCAAATGAGTCGCCCACTACGAAAGGCCTACACGCTACTGCACCCTTAAAGCCACGTAGTGGGTGCATAGAAAGTGCGAAAAGATTTCATACACTTAGTCTTTGCAGTATGCACAAGGAACAGAATATCTCTATTGCTTTCAACTTTGAAAGACAAAGCTCAAGAGTCCCCCGTTTTTGTTCTTACCGTCAGCTAGATGGACTGGCTTATAGCCACCAGAAGGATTGGCCACACTGTCAATTACAAAGAGAAAAGAGTGCAACATTAATGAATATTGTATTTTGTAACAATTTTTCACACTAACTACTTTATCTTTTACATTGCTACAACCCACGATGAAGCATCTGTGATCTGCGAGTGCATCGTTCCGTTTCAGGTGCCCTAACTTCGACGAAATTCAGAGAAAGAAGTGATGCGTGATTATAAAAAGCTTTTTGTGTTGTTATATATATATATATATATATATATATATATATATATATATATATATATATATATATATATATATATATATATATATATATATATATATATATATATTGTAACAGCGAGCTGTGATAAGATGGTTTTATTTACAGGAGGTGAACGATGCTCGTTTGCGGCAGCACAGTGCGATCGTGCCAAGACACTTCGTCTTCCTCTGCTTCTCTTCTCTACCTTTTTCTAGTCTGTTACATTCCCCCGCAAGCAGACGAAGCCCGTAGGGCAAGTTATGATGCACAAGGAGGGTAGAAAGGTTTCAGACGAGCAACGTGAGTGAGCTGCGTTCTGCTCGATCGCCGACCATTGGAAAAAAGACGAGCTATTACGTAAGTGAGCTAGCTTAGACGCTCCAAAACTACAAATGGGCCTGAATATCGTGACAGAAGCTTTTGACACAATCCACGCTTGCGTTGCGGTGTCCAAAGTAACACCAAGTCACCTTTTTCGAATAAAACTGGTTCGTGACGGGCCAGAGTACGAAGACGAGCGATTCGATGGGCTTCTTCCACGACGCACAGGGTGTTTGATACAGAGTCGTCATTGTGTAGAATGAAGGGTAAGAAAGTGTCTAGTGGGCTTAGTGGCAACCTGGCGTACAACAGATAAAATGGGCTGAAGTTCGTTGTTTCAAGTTTTGCCGCGTTGTACGCATACGTGATAAAAGGCAGCACTTCATCCCAGTTCTTCTGATTGGAAGAGACGAACATGGCAAGCATGTTGGTCAGCGTTCTGTTTGTACGTTCAACGAGGCCATTCGTCTGTGGGTGATACGGTGTGGAATGACAGAACTGTGTCGTGCACATGCGTAGTAATTCTTCAACGGCATCGGCAGTGAACTGCGGCCATGGTCGCTAATAATAACACGCAGTGGGCCATGGCGAAGGACCACGGAGTGAAGCGAGAAGTCCGCCACGGATGCAGCGGTAGAATAGGGAATAGCTGCAGTTTCGGCATACCGCGTAAGATGATCTACGCAGACGATTATCCAACGCTCCTTATATTTAGATAACGAAAATGGACCCATAATTTCAATTCCTACTTGTTCAAAAGGTGTGCCGGGTGGTGTTAACGGCTGAAGGGGACCTGGTGTAGCGGTGGCCGGGCGCTTGTGACGTTGGCACGTCTCGCAGCTAGCGACGTAACGCTTCGTCGTTTCGTACATCTTGGGCCAGTAAAAGCGTTCCTGCGTGTGGTTCAGCGTTCTAATGAAGCCGAAGTGACCGGACGTCACATCTTCATGCATGGCACGTAGAAACGTCGGAGCGAAGGCTCTCGGGGACAACAAAAAGAAAACGTGCTCCAGGTCTGGAGTAGTTAGTTTTATAGAGCAACTTGTCTCGAACAGTAAAGCGACCGCTGCGTTGGGAGGCACGTGCGGCGGCAAAAAGAGGATCCAAGTTGAGATCGTTGCGTTGTTCTCTCTGGAAATTAGCCGCGTTGGGGAACGTGCTTGTAACAGCAGCAAGGCAGTCGTCAAAATTCTCAGCATCGCAGTCAGTAGTCGCAAGAGGAATCCGGGAGAGGCAGTCTGCGTCAGCGTGACGACGGCCACTTTGTACGACACCGTAAAGTCGTATTCCTGAAGTCGCAGCGCCCAACGTGCGAGGCGGCCAGAGGGGTCACGCAAACCGACCAGCCAGAATAACGAATGGTGATCGGTAATTATCTTAAATGGCCTCCCGTAAAGATAACAACTGAAACTTCTGTACAGCGAAAACAGCTGCCAGACATTCCTGCTCCGTAACTGTGTAATTGCGTTCTGATTTGCTCAGGCAACGGCTGGCATATGCCACGACATGCTCTGCGCCATTGTGACGTTGTACAAGCACCGCGCCTACACCGATACCACTAGCGTCCGTCTGGACCTCAGTCGGGCAAGATGGATCAAAGTGACGCAACAGTGGTGCTGACGTTAGTACAAACTTAAGTTGTGAGAATGCGGCGTCACACTCTCGTGTCCAGTTGATGGTTGCATCCTGTTGCAAGACGTTTGTCAGCGGATACACGATCTCCGCAAATCGTGGAAACGACAAAAATATGAGCATAGGCCGACAAATGAGCGAAGTTCTCGTGCGGACTGTGGTGATTTAAAAAAGCTCACTGCTTCTATCTTTCGAGGATCGAGTCTGACGCCATCCTTGTCGACCAAGTGCCCAGCACAAGAGTTTGAGGTTCGCCAAAGCGACATTTTTTTTTTAGAATTCACAACCAGCCCGGCTTTTTCGATGCAGTCGAGAACAAGACTGAGATGGTTGTTATGTTCCTCAAACGTACGGCCAAAGATCACAACATCTTCGAGGTAGCACATGCATATCTCCCATTTTATACCACGTATTACTGTGTCCATAAATCTTTCAAAGGTGGCTGGAGCATTACAAAGGCGAAAAGGCATGACATTAAATTCGAATAAGCCATCCGAAGTTATGAAAGCAGTCTTTTCTTTGTCGCCGGGTTCCATAAGTATTTGCCAATAACCTCACCGCAAATCAAGCGTTGAAAAATAGGAAGCGGCATGCAAGCAATCTATGACGTCATCAAGTCCGTGGTAAGGGACATACATCTTTCTTCGTCACAGTGTTTTGACGCCTGTAATCTACGCAGAATCTCCAGGAACCATCCTTTTTCCTGACAAGAATTACCGGGGCTGCCCATGGGCTGGACGACTCTTGCACGACCCCTTTGTTCAGCATGTCCATTACTTGTTCGGTGATAACTTTGCGCTCAGAAGATGACACTTGGTAGGACTTTTGGCGGATGGGGTGTGCAGAGCCAGTGTCTATTCTGTGACGAGCGCGGGACGAAGGTAACTGAACGGGTGCATCTCTATGTTTGAAGTCGAAAGCAGCAACATGCCGGGGAAGGACCTGCACCAGCGCTTGCCGTTCCGTCGAACTGAGAGTCTTGCTGATCATAGCGAGCATTAGATTTTCATTATGGCGAATATCACAAGGAGAGGAAGAGGTGGGGAGGTCCGTAGCTATTGCTGCTATCAAGTTGCATGAGGCTTCATCAAAGAGAGTTATCTTCATCCCATGAGGAAGCACAACCGGCGTGGCAGAACAGTTCAGCGCCCACAATGTTGCTACTCCTTTTGTCATGCACACAACAGAACAAGGCACAAGTAAGTCCTTCTTAAAACAGTTCTGGCGCAGAGGCCCCACTACGAGGTCTACACAAGCATCATCAACCGCTGTGGAAAAGACACGAACGGGTGTCAGGCTCTAAGATGGCGCTATCACTTCATCAATCACATTAAGTGTGTTCCTGTCTTTGCCACGGTAGTCTTTTTCGAAAGCGACGGTAGAAACAAACTGTTTAGTGATATTTCCTTACTACCACAGTCAACTGAAGCATCATTGCTCCAGGAAATCAATACCAAGAATGACATCGTGTGAACAATGAGATAGAACCAGGAATTCGGATACAAATACTTTTCCAGCCAATGAAACACTGACAGCACATACACCAAGTGGATTAAGCCACTCGCCGCCTACACCACGAAAGGTGATTGTATCGTCCCATGAAAACATAACTTTGCGACCTAAGCGGTTTCTGAAGGCGAGGCTCATCACAGACACAGTCACCCCAGGGTAAACTAACGCCATCGTCGGTATTCCATCAATCAACACATTCACTTTGTTTTTGATCATAACAATAGGCAGAGGTATATCTTGAAAAGATCGCCCGGCGACTTCACCTCCATTGGCCGCGGATGCTAGTTTCCCGGCGGCGGAGAAGAACGACGCAGAGGAGACGGCGAGCGACGAGAACGGTTGGATGGTGGTGTCAAGCTCCGCTCGGATGCTGGCGAATCACTGCGTCTGGTCTCGCGCGAAAAACGGTCCCTTGGAAACAAGTCGGTTGTCCGCAGGTCATATGAAGCACAGGGTCTTGGTGCCGAAGCCTTGGCTGGTGTCCTTCGTGATTTGCAGCGTTGTTGGCGGCAATACCGAGCAATATGCCCAGTGAAACCACAGTTGTAGCACACGGGAGGGTCACGGTTTACACTATATTCAATGAAACGAATCCTGGGCCGCTGCTGTCGGCGAGGAAGTTCGTTATCACGTGAAGAACGGGTTTCTGCCACTTTCTGGAATTCATTGTATTCGTCGTAAGTTACATCTTGGTAGTAGGGTTGGTACTGTCCTTGCCGGAGGGGGACGTAGTCCGGCTGAGAGCCCTGAGTATAAGAATGTGGCTCTGCCCGTCGCGATCGAGCGTCACAGGCAGGGCCTCTATCGTATAGACGTGGCTGATACTGAGGTGTCGCATCAGAATCCTCAAAGCCCTCCGCCACTCGGTGCGAGGAGAATGAAGCAACGTTTCGCTCGAACTCTGGTGGCTGATAGGGGGGATTCTTCACGTACTATCTGCCGGATTGTTGTTGCGAGATCAAGCGCCTGGTTGCTCTCTATGCTCGCGATGGTCGTCACATTGGGTAGCCTGCCGAACTTTGGCGTGATGCGCCTCGTCTTTAGTTGCTCGAAATTGCGGCAATGACGAATGAGATCGGTGACAGATGTCAAGGTGTCTTTCGCGATGAGGAAACTGTAAACATCCTCGGCGATTCCTTTCAGAATGTGCCCGAATTTTTCTTCCTCAGACATTCCGGAGTCAATGGTCCTACATAGCTTTACGACTTTCTCAATGAAGGTCGTGCAAGTTTCACCTGGCACTTGAGCGCGTTGCATTAGCGTCTGTTCTGCTCTTTTCTTTATCGTTGTTGGGTCGCCGAAACGCTCTTTAATTTCAGAAACAAATCTGTCCCATGTCGTTAGCGTTTTCTCCCGATTCTCGTACCACATTATTGCAGTATCCGTCAGAAAGAACGCGACGTACAAAAGCTGAAAAGCGGCATCCCATTTGTTAGTGGCGCTCACCCGTTTGTAATGGATGAGCCAAGCCTCGACGTCTTCATCTGGTCTGCCGGCAAAGGAACGAGCATCTCTCAGTTGTGGAGCCGAACTGGTCGGCGCAGAAGTAGAGAGGGGTCGGTGTTCATTTGCGTTGTGGGACATGTCCAGACCAGATGGATTCGGTGGAAGTCCAGCAATGCGACGGCTCCGTCGAAGAACTTGCGGTTCACCTTCCGTCTTCGGGTGTGATTACCCAGCACGTCCACCACAACTGTAACAGCAAGCTGTGATAAGATGGTTTTATTTACAGGAGGTGAACGATGGTCATTTGCGGCAGCACACTGCGATCGTGCCAAGACTCTTCGTCTTCCTCTGCTTCTCTTCTCTACCTTTTTCTAGTCTGTTACAATATTATATCGAGCACCCTAATTTGCTATGTAACCTGTAGTATATCTATAATATAGCTTTCTTTACTCTAAAGGTTCATAATATTATACAAAACCGCTGAACTCTTGGTCAAAGCCCTCACAGTGGGTGTGTGCCTTAGTTAATAGGTAAATAACAGGGCAAAACTGGCCGATGCTTCGTGGCAGGTTGTGCCATATCGCTAAGGAATAAGCAACCAACCAACGTCAAGAAGGCTTCTGCGAGCGATCAACCAGCAGCGATGAGGAGAATATACAACCCACTGCTTATGGGTCAAATTCAGTTTCATACGTACGTATTAAACTTGGTGATGCAAGAGCACCTGCTGCAAGGCATTCCCAACCCTTTTCTTACCCTTGGTGGGTGGAATGGTGTCACCAACTATCTGAGCACGCTGCTCCCGGGTGCGAATCTGCACTACAGTATTCGGCGAGGATTTTACCAGCATCCGCTGCCGCCGGCAATTGGAGACAGCTACGTGTTCAGCTACGAACGGTGGATCAACAAACGAGACGTCAGCTACGCCAGCAAAAGTAACGTAGGGAGAAACCTACGACCACCGGGATGGAAAAGGGTTGTACTACCAGCTTTCCAGAAGGACCTGTACAGCGAACACATTGTCACGGCTCGGCGATCGGCAAGCGAAGTAGACGTCTACAGAAAAGACAACGAGATCACCATCACTGGACGTGCCGTGCCCAAACCAATCTTGAGCTTCAGCGAAACGAACTTCCCCGACTGTGTTACGAAGGTCCTTCGAGCTCAGGGCCCTGACTCATCGCCGAGCAGCGTGCAAGCCCAGTGCTGGCCAGTGGTTCTCAGTGGCCGAGACCTTCTTGCCGTCGTTCGAACCAGTTCGGAGAACAAGTTTCTGGCCTACGTGGTCCCGGCGCTCCTTCACGTTCTGAGTCAGGATGCCGCACCATACGGAGATGGACCTATTGTGTTAGTCTTGGCCTCAACGCGTGAGCTGGCACGCCAAGTCCAGGAGACTTTCTCCCTCTTCGAAAAGTATTCGGGTGTTGGAACTGCTTGTTTCGTTTCAGGTGAGCCGAAGGAAAAGCAGCTAAAGAAGCTCGACGAAGGCTGCAAGGTGTGGATCGTGACTCCAGGTCGCCTCGTCGCTCTCATGGAGGAATGCAAGGTGACCATTCGGCGCTGCACGTTCCTCGTGTTGGACGAGTTGGACTGCATGTTGGCGTTGGGCTTGGAGCAGCAGCTTCGCCTCATTTTAGAAAACTTGCGACCTGAACGCCAGACCTTGATGTGGCTCACATCAAAAACGACAGAGGCGTCCCAAATGGCCGAAGAGTTCATGGAGGACTATGTGACCGTCAACGTGGGCGAGATGAGTCAAAGATTTCAGAGTCGGCGTACAGAACACATTGTGTACGTTTGCGAAGATAGCGGTAAGGAGGACAGGCTCGTCGCACTGTTCGGAGACATTCTCGACAATAAGCAGGACAAGGCAGTCGTGTTCGTCGAGACCAAGTTAAAAGTGGAAAACCTTGTGACGAGCTTGCGACTCCGGGATTGGCCTGTCGTTGGCATCCACGGCCAAAAAAGTAAGACGGAGCGTGAGTGGGCATTGAACGCTTTTCGTTTCGGCGGAATGCTCATTCTGGTGGCCACCGACCTGGTGGCGCGTGACCTTTACGCCGAAGACGTCCGATTTGTGGTGAACTACGACTACCCACGAAGTTCAGATGATTACGCGCTCCGCGTTAAACACGCCATTCGAGACGACGGAAAAGGAAGGGCATACACGTTTCTGACGCCCACTCAAAATCGCACGCCTGAACCGAACCCTAACTGGACATGCTTGCAAAGTACGTTTCCCCTCAGATCACTCTGACTGGGACATCGCTTTACCCATACGTGACATTTGCCTAACAATTCTTCGCGCCACGACACGGCTGGTTACTCCCTTTTTTCTTCTTGCTGTTCGGCCGCGAACACCACATTACCCTCGATACGACGATTCCGTTACCAGCAGCTCCAACTTCACAATATGCTCTGGACGCCATCAACCGTGGGCCTCAGCCACGCACGCGAAACCGCTCGTGCTCGCCTTCTGACCTCCCAAGCAAACCAACGGCGTCGTACGACCACGACAACCGCGATGTGCACTTTTCGCCCGGTTCGTTGGTTCGGCTGTGGTCTCCGACCAGGCACGTTGGCCTGTCTGACAAGCTGCTCTCTCTGGTACACAGGGCCATACAGAGTGCTTCGTGAGGTGACTCCCGTCACTTATGAAATCACTCCTGCTGCCTCGCCGTCTTCATCCACCCCTATGGCCAGCGACATCGTACACGTCGCACGCCTGAAGCAGTACCACTCGCCCAATGATCTTGACATCTAGATGCGCCGAGACGGCGCCTTTGCCGACGGGGGTTATGCTACCTGTAGGCTGCCACAAACATAGTGCGAATGCGCGTGTGCGCCCGACGAAGAAGATGAGGCTCGCTGGCTGCTCGAGCTCGGAGCCAGACTGGCTATGCTGCAACCGCTCTTGCAATATATTTTTCGAATATATTCGCAATACTTGTCTCGTTACTCACGTAACAATATTATACAAACCGCTGACACTCTTGGCCAAGCCCTCCAGTGGGTGTGTGCCTTAGTTAATAGGTAAACACACAGGGCAAAACTGGCCGATGCTTCGTGGCAGGTTGTGCCATATCGCTAAGGAATAAGCACCAACCAACGTCAAGAGGCTTCTGCGAGCAATCAACCAGCAGCGATGAGGAGAATATACAACCCACTACTTATGGGTCAAATTCAGTTTCATACGTACGTATTAAACTTGGTAATGCAAGAGCACCTGCTGCAAGGCATTCCCAACCCTTTTCTTACCCTTGGTGGGTGGAATGGTGTCACCAACTATCTGAGCACGCTGCTCCCGGTGTGGAATCGCACTACAGTAATTCGGCGAGGATTTTACCAGCATCCGCTGCCGCCGGCAATGGAGACAGCTACGGTATCAGCTACGAACGGTGGATCAACAAACGAGACGTCAGCTACGCCAGCAAAGTAATGTAGGGAGAAACCTACGACCACCGGGATGGAAAAGGGTTGTACTACCAGCTTTCCAGAAGGACATGTACAGCGAACACATTGTCACGGCTCGGCGATCGGCAAGCGAAGTAGACGTCTACAGAAAAGACAACGAGATCACCATCACTGGGACGTGCCGTGCCCAAACCAATCTTGAGCTTCAGCGAAACGAACTTCCCAGACTGTGTTACGAAGGTCCTTCGAGCTCAGGGCCCCTGACTCATCGCCGAGCAGCGTGCAACCCAGTGCTGGCCAGTGGTCTCAGTGCCGAGACCTCTTGCCGTCGTTCGAACCAAGTTCGGCGAACAAGTTTCTGGCCTACGTGGTCCCGGCGCTTCCTTCACGTTCTGAGTCAGGATGCCGCACCATACGGAGATGGACCCTATTGTGTTAGTCTTGGCCTCAACGCGTGAGCTGGCACGCCAAGTCCAGGAGACGTTCTCCCTCTTCGAAAAGTATTCGGGTGTTGGAACTGCTTGTTTCGTTTCAGGTGAGCCGAAGGAAAAGCAGCTAAAGAAGCTCGACGAAGGCTGCAAGGTGTGGATCGCGACTCCAGGTCGCCTCGTCGCTCTCATGGAGGAATGCAAGGTGACCATTCGGCGCTGCACGTTCCTCGTGTTTGGACGAGTTGGACTGCATGTTGGCGTTGGGCTTGGAAGCAGCAGCTTCGCCTCATTTTAGAAAACTTGCGACCTGAACGCCAGACCTTGATGTGGCTCACATCAAAAACGACAGAGGCGTCCCAAATGGCCGAAGAGTTCATGGAGGACTATGTGACCGTCAACGTGGGCGAGATGAGTCAAAGATCTCAGAGTCGGCGTACAGAACACATTGTGTACGACTTTCTCAATGAAGGTCGTGCAAGTTTCACCTGGCACTTGAGCGCGTTGCATTAGCGTCTGTTCTGCTCTTTTCTTTATCGTTGTTGGGTCGCCGAAACGCTCTTTAATTTCAGAAACAAATCTGTCCAATGTCGTTAGCGTTTCCTCCCGATTCTCGTACCACATTATTGCAGTATCCGTCAGAAAGAACGCGACGTACAAAAGCTGAAAAGCGGCATCCCATTTGTTAGTGGCGCTCACCCGTTTGTAATGGATGAGCCAAGCCTCGACGTCTTCATCTGGTCTGCCGGCAAAGGAACGAGCATCTCTCAGTTGTGGAGCCGAACTGGTCGGCGCAGAAGTAGAGAGGGGTCGGTGTTCATTGCGTTGTGGGACATTCCAGACCAGATGGATTCGGTGGAAGTCCAGCAATGCGACGGCTCGTCGAAGAACTTGCGGTTCACCTTCCGTCTTCGGGTGTGATTACCCAGCACGTCCACCACAACTGTAACAGCAAGCTGTGATCAGATGGTTTATTTACAGGAGGTGAACGATGGTCATTTGCGGCAGCACACTGCGATCGTGCCAAGGACTCTTCGTCTTCCTCTGCTTCTCTTTCTCTACCTTTTTTCTAGTCTGTTACAATATCTATATCGAGCACCCTAATTTGCTATGTAACTGTAGTATATCTATAATATAGCTTTCTTTACTCTAAAGGTTCATATATTATACCAAACCGCTGAACTCTTGGTCAAAGCCCTCACAGTGGGTGTGTGCCTTAGTTAATAGGTAAATAACAGGGCAAAACTGGCCGATGCTTCGTGGCAGGTTGTGCCATAATCGCTAAGGAATAAGCAACCAACCAACGTCAAGAAGGCTTCTGCGAGCGATCAACCAGCAGCGATGAGGAGAATATACAACCCACTGCTTATGGGTCAAATTCAGTTTCATACGTACGTATTAAACTTGGTAGATGCAAGAGCACCTGCTGCAAGGCATTCCCAACCCTTTTCTTACCCTTGGTGGGTGGAATGGTGTCACCAACTATCTGAGCACGCTGCTCCCGGGTGTGAATCTGCACTACAGTATTCGGCGAGGATTTTACCAGCATCCGCTGCCGCCGGCAATGGAGACAGCTACGTGTTCAGCTACGAACGGTGGATCAACAAACGAGACGTCAGCTACGCCAGCAAAAGTAATGTAGGGAGAACCTACGACCACCGGGATGGAAAAGGGTTGTACTACCAGCTTTCCAGAAGGACCTGTACAGCGAACACATTGTCACGGCTCGGCGATCGGCAAGCGAAGTAGACGTCTACAGAAAAGACAACGAGATCACCATCACTGGACGTGCCGTGCCCAAACCAATCTTGAGCTTCAGCGAAACGAACTTCCCCGACTGTGTTACGAAGGTCCTTCGAGCTCAGGGCCCTGACTCATCGCCGAGCAGCGTGCAAGCCCAGTGCTGGCCAGTGGTTCTCAGTGGCCGAGACCTTCTTGCCGTCGTTCGAACCAGTTCGGAGAACAAGTTTCTGGCCTACGTGGTCCCGGCGCTCCTTCACGTTCTGAGTCAGGATGCCGCACCATACGGAGATGGACCTATTGTGTTAGTCTTGGCCTCAACGCGTGAGCTGGCACGCCAAGTCCAGGAGACTTTCTCCCTCTTCGAAAAGTATTCGGGTGTTGGAACTGCTTGTTTCGTTTCAGGTGAGCCGAAGGAAAAGCAGCTAAAGAAGCTCGACGAAGGCTGCAAGGTGTGGATCGTGACTCCAGGTCGCCTCGTCGCTCTCATGGAGGAATGCAAGGTGACCATTCGGCGCTGCACGTTCCTCGTGTTGGACGAGTTGGACTGCATGTTGGCGTTGGGCTTGGAGCAGCAGCTTCGCCTCATTTTAGAAAACTTGCGACCTGAACGCCAGACCTTGATGTGGCTCACATCAAAAACGACAGAGGCGTCCCAAATGGCCGAAGAGTTCATGGAGGACTATGTGACCGTCAACGTGGCGAGATGAGTCAAAGATCTCAGAGTCGGCGTACAGAACACATTGTGTACGTTTGCGAAGATAGCGGTAAGGAGGACAGGCTCGTCGCACTGTTCGGAGACATTCTCGACAATAAGCAGGACAAGGCAGTCGTGTTCGTCGAGACCAAGTTAAAAGTGGAAAACCTTGTGACGAGCTTGCGACTCCGGGATTGGCCTGTCGTTGGCATCCACGGCCAAAAAAGTAAGACGGAGCGTGAGTGGGCATTGAACGCTTTTCGTTTCGGCGGAATGCTCATTCTGGTGGCCACCGACCTGGTGGCGCGTGACCTTTACGCCGAAGACGTCCGATTTGTGGTGAACTACGACTACCCACGAAGTTCAGATGATTACGCGCTCCGCGTTAACACGCCATTCGAGACGACGGAAAAGGAAGGGCATACACGTTTCTGACGCCCACTCAAAATCGCAACGCCAAGGAGTTAGTCTCTATTCTCCGAGACGCCGGACAAGAGGTTTCACATGAGCTCTTGAAGGTCGCGAACCAATCCGCACGGTTTTAAACGTGGAACCACGACAACGCCTATAATCTGCGAACGTAAAAATTGACATTTCTAAAGTGTGATGCGCCATGGTTTGTCACTGATAAAAATTATGTTGGCTTCACAGCGAGAGAGTATTTCAAGTGTTTGAGCAATGTCTATTTGGTTTTACTGGTCTACTGAAGATTGTATGCAATAAATTAGAAGATGGTTGAGATATAGCTTTATAACGTAGGTTCTGTTTAAGAATATTGTGACTTCGTGAATAGAAGTGCATGCAATGAGAAAGGATAGATACCCATGGAAACAGATTAGTTTCACACGCTAAAGGTTGCGCCTACACTTTGGGATAGGCAAAAATTTTTTAGTAAAATGCAGGCACAAAAAAATTTGGGTGAATCCCACGGATTTCAGGCATATGATTCATCTGAAGTTATCAGTGAATCATATGCCCTCTCCCCAATTTTTCTCATCAAGCCAAGGTCTCTATAACCTCTCCCCAATTTTTCGCTTCAAGCCAAGGTTTACTAATTAGTGTACCGAAGTCACTGTAAGTTTTAGTAGTTGTTTCGGGCCTGTCTACTCTACAGGCGAGTAAATGAGAGTACATTTTTCGACGTAACGTCTGCACCCACGTTAGAAAAAAAGTAAAAGTTTCATCACGAATGGCTTCAGCATTTGCTACAAGCCATGCCATTCCAACTACCCACACTTCTACTATATCCCAACTTCCAGCGCACAACCCACCCACCGCCTCTAGCATACCTTTCACACCTACCCATGTCAACGCCGCATCCTCCTTTTATTCGCTGGAGTTAGATATCGACACGCAACTTCCTTGGCACACAAGTCAGGACACAACGCCGCGTCCCTCCATACACAGCTCACTACCGATATACCGACTCTGCTTGAGTCCTTGACTGCTCGTTTTGAGACAAAATTGCAAGACGGTATCACTGGCATCAATCAGGAATACACAACGCTGAAAGATGCGGGAATCCATGCAAAAACAGACAATGCTGCGCTTAATCATCGTTTGTTGTTTTAGCTCATTCATTGGCTGACCACTACAACAATCTTTAAATACAGCTCAGTTTCTTCGCAACACGCCTTCCAAAGCGAGATCTCACCCCTAGTAAACGCAAGAAGCCCAAATCAGCTGAAGGGCAAGGCAACCTGCTCCCTGACGTCACTAACGACTCCCTACCCTATGTGGTGGCTATGCCCCTTCTCGATTCTCATGATGGCAGCTCCAAACCATAATCTGACACTCTGGCAGTGGAACTGCCATGGTTTAGGCCAGAAGCGTCATGTTGTCCACAAACTGCTATCTTGCGCTGCGGGACCCAATATCCTTGCTCTGCAAAACGTTTCCAATCCACTAACCTTGCCAGGATATACTTCTATTACACCCAAATCTCCTAAACCTTCTCTTGTGGCGTTTCTAATTAATCACTTCATTACCACCATCTCCCACTGTTTAGCAGTTCAAGACATTGATCACTACCTAATCAAGCTTGTGCCGCAACATGCTAGAGCTAACAGCTTCTTCATTCTGAATGTATACAGCAGCCCTAAGTGCTTGCAAGGCAACTTTTAGTGCCTCTTTACGATCGCGAAGCGCATAGCCAATAAGGGCCCCCTACTCGTCATGAGATATTTTTTAACGCCCCACATACAACTTGGGGTTACCCACGTGACACACCAAAAGGACGTCGGGTGTGATTAGCAGATCAGCAAGCCGGTCTCTCCCTGCTCATCGATTCTGCCTTTCCGACACGTATGGGGAATAGAGTCTGCAAAGACGCTACACTAGACCTCATGATCGCACATCGCCTCCCCCAAGCTACAAGATGCAACACACAAGAGAGTTTGGGTAGTGACCATTACATTATCAAATTTCTTTTGAATATGCAACTACCCCGCCGGTTTCCTAGAGGTTCCACTTTCACCAACTGGATTTTTTTCTGCACTCATAGGGCAACGCGCCTCCACGTTTCCACCACAGACATCACTGAATGGTCACAACTACTTCGGAGCAATGTCCGATCTGCAACTCGTCTAGTACGAGAAGACTGTGCAGTCGACCCAGTTGACTCCCGTCTTCTACATTTATGGGATGCTAAAGCAAGCCTAGAACTACGCTTGCAAATTCAGCGTTGTAACTGAACTCTTAGACGTCGCCTCACCCACCTGAGCAAAGAGGTAAAGCACCATGAAGTCACTCTTTCACGACGCAACTGAGAATCGCTTTGCAACAAATTATATGGTATTAAGAGTTTGCCTCAGACTTGGAATTTTTTCAGACACTTAATTGATCCAACTCAGTGAAACACTAACCAAAGACACAACCTCACCAAACACCTACACACTTGCGATAAACCTCCACCAGAACTCCTCCAGGAACTTCTAAATCAGTACTTCCCAACATACCCCGCCGTATTGCATCCCGACTATGCAGGTCCTCCTAATGAGCCCCTCGATCAACCTATTACTGTAGCCAGAAACTTCAAAATCAGTACTTCCCTACATACCCCATCACATCCCGACTATGCAGGTCCTCCTAATGAGCTCCTCGATCAACCTATTACAGTAGCCGAATTTCAAGACAAACTACAGAAACTAAGGAGATCCTCAGCCACCGGTCCGGACGGTATTCACAACAAAGCACTCCGTAATCTTGACGAGCAATCGATTGCCGTCCTTACTGAATACTTTATTGACTGCTTCGTAAGGGGCATCCTCTCACCACAATGGAAAGAGGCCAAGGTTGTCTTTATTCCCATACCTAGCAAACCTCTCCTTACGTCTTACCTCAGGCCCATATTCCTTACCTCTTGTGTCGGCAAACTCATGGAACATGTACTCCAAACCAGGCTCTGCCAGTACCTCGAAGGCAATAATCTCTTGCCTACTTGCATATTTGGATTTCGACCTGGGCTTTCCACGCAGGACGTTTTCCTGCAACTGAAACACCACATTCCCGACTCTCAAACGTGTGATAACAGAGCCATCTTAGGAGTAGATATATCGAAGGCATTCGACAACGTTGCGCACTCAGCTATTCTAGAGGACCTTATAACTTTGGGAGTTGGTGGAAAGACGTACAACTACGTCCGAGACTTCCTCAGCCACCACAAAGCAACACTTACCTTTGGCGATCACAGTCTGCCAGGCATCACGCTTGGCACACGTGGTGAGCCCCAGGGCGCAGTTCTCTCACATATCCTATTTAACATGGCACTTCTTCATCTGCCCTAAAAGCTGGGTCAGATCTCCGACATCCACACTAGCTTCTACGCCGATTATATCCCCGTCTGGGCAAACCGTGATAGTGACGCCGAAATAGAAGAACACTTACAATTGGCACTAACCACCATCGACACAAATGTTCGAGAACGTAGCCTTACCTGCTCGCTTTCCAAAACGGAGCAACTTACTTCAGCCATTCCCCCGATCTCTCTCACGCTAGGTGCCTACCCCATCCCTCTTGTCGCGAAAATTCGGGTGCTAAGGCTAGTTCTCTACTCACATGGCGCACATAGAGAAGTCATCAGGACTCTCCAAACGCATGCTCAGCAGACCACTCGACTGATTCGTCGCATAGCGAATCGTCGGGCTGGCCTACGTGAGCAAAACACGCTTCGCCTCACCCAGACTTACATCGTAAGCCACTCCACGTATGCCCTTCCTTACCTGCCTCTCCGACAGAAGGAGAGAGACTGGGTTAACGCGCTTCTACGGAGTTGCAAAAGAAAAGCTCTGCGCCTTTCCCCAAGCACATTCAATGACAGACTCTTCAAACTTGGTGTGCATAATACATTTGAGGAACTCGCTGAAGCCACCTTTACGGCACAAAGATGTCGTCTGTCTAAGTCAGTGGCTTGCCGTGTTTTTTTGTCTCAATTAAACTTAGCCGCAATTACACACTCACCCGAAGGGGTCCCTCTTTCTTCTAACCTTTGCTCTCAACTCAACGTACCCTCCATCCAGAAGAACATGCATCCTGTGCGAGAAACGCAGAAAGACAAGGGCTCGGGACCTTCGGCGACAATATGACGAGGACCAGGATGTGGTCTACGTGGACGCAGCAGAATATGCGTCAGGATCCTGTAGGACCCTTGCGGTGGCTGACAATCAGGCAAATTCAACTTCGCGCTCAGTTGTCACTAATTCCTCCACAGAGGCAGAAGAGGCAGCAATCGCGCTTGCTCTCATCTCAGCACCCACCACCACAATCATAAGCGACTCGAAATCAGCTATTTAGAACTACGCCAATGGCTTGATATCCCGTACTGCTGCCCCTTGCTGCGCTTCTGGCAGCCTCGGCGTTCCACAACCCTCATCTGGACGCCAGCACATGCCGGCTTTCTTGGCAACGAGGGGGCTCATTCTCTCGGCCGAGGTCTCACATTCCGGGCAGGAGGAATGGAGCCCCCTCCACAGAATGATGAGCGCTTGCTCTCTTTTAGTGATATTCTATCGCATTACCGGGATAAACGAAAAAAATACACACTCCCAGCCCCCTCCCTAAACAAAGCGCTGCCGGCACATTGGCGACGCCTACAAACTCGGACTGCCCCATATCCCATGTAACTAAACGCCCGTTTCCCAGACCAATTGCCCTCTTCGTGCAACCTTTGCGGCAAACCAGGATACTTCCTCCACATACTCCTCACATTGTCCCACCTTCCCACATCCCCACCTCCGGCTGTGGCAGTGTCATACCACGAGACCATCGTGACCAGCACTTCTGCGTTCGATCAGTGCCGGATCAGCTCGTGCGCCATAAGAGAATCGCACTTCAAGGGCTTTCCTTTGCTTTGTGAGGGTGCCTTCTCACCATGAAGGAGCGCCCACGTCCCATGAGGGGGCTTGGCCCCCACACTCTAAAGTTGAAATAAACGTTTCTACCACCACCTTCCAACACGTTGCATGCCACTCAGATAGAATACTTGAGCGCCTGCCACAAATTGAAGTCATTTTTTTAAATGCCAAGCATATTTAGCAAACTTCGGCGACTTTGAGCGTGTCTATATATCTAGCCGCCTACGACATTTAGCTGTCCTGGCGATTCGACAATAATATCGTTACCAAACTTGGTATGGTATAACATGACTGCATGAAAAACATAAGAGCATATTTGACTAGTCATACCATGAAAACCTTGACATGTATGTCATGATTTACAATTCATGGTCCGGCAGCTCTTGCGGTGGTTTTGTTCACGTGATATGTTGCAAAATTGGTATGGTATGGCATGATTGCATGGGGAATACAAGCGACGGACCCTAACATCAAAATCATGACATGCGTGTCTTGTAACAATATGACTACATGCCACGTTCATGATGCGCTCGCGGCCGTTTCGCTAGCGTCATTTATACCAAAGTTGGTAATACAGTACGAGAATGAATGACAAAGGTATGTGACTGGTGCAAAGATGATAATCATGAGATGCGTGTCATGTAAAAACATGACTACATGCTACGCTCAGGATGCATTGGTGGCCGTTTCGCTAGCTTCACTTATACCAAATTCGGTATTACGGGACGTCAATGGTTCACCAAGGTATGATACTGGTGCAAACATGATAAACTTGAAATGTGTGCCATGTAACAACATGAATACATACTACGCTCATCACGCGCTCACGGCCATTTCGCTAGCTTCACATGTACCAAACTTGGTATTGCGTGACGCGAGCGGACGACATAGGTAAATGACACATCCAGGCATGATAATAACGACATGCGTGTCATGAAACAACATAACTACATGCCACACTGATGATGCATTCGCAGCCGTTCCGCTAGCTTCACATATACCAAATTCGGTATTACGTGACGCCAATGGATGACGTAAGTCTGTGACTA